>JAOPSE010000185.1:1200000-1788261 GCA_029449295.1 Zea luxurians
ATGACGAGAGAGTTGTCGGAATTTTAGATCTTAAAGTTGATGGTAAAGTGGATAATGTGGATGCTAATCAAGATTTTGAAGAATTTGATTGTGAAGAGATGTTGCGCCATATGGAACCAGAAATGTTAAGTTCTGTGGGATCGCAGAAAGGGCTATCTAAAATGGAGGGACTGGAAAGTGCCTCAAAAGAACCTTTATATGATGAATCAAAGGGTTGTGACAAAGAGTTTACTACACTGCGTACAGTTCTAGAACTTCTGAAGTTGAAGGCTAGCGCCGGATGGTCTGATACTAGCTTCACAGATCTTTTGAATTTTCTGTCTCAATTACTACCAAAACCCAACAAACTACCAACAAGCACTTATAAAGCGAAGAAGCTTATATCTCCCATAGCTCTGGGTGTGCAAAAAATTCATGCAAGTCCGAACCATTGTATTCTGTATCGTGGCGATTTTGAGAACGCATCAAGATGCCCAGTTTGCAATGTCAGTCGATACAAGAAGAGCTACAATCAAGACTGTGTAAAAAAATTCCCGAAGAAAAATAAAAACAAGAAATCCACTATTGGACCTGAAAGTGACGATGACACTTTTGATGACATGGATGGGAAAAAGAAGTCAAAGAACCCAGCTTTGGTGATGTGGTATCTTCCAGTAATTGATCGCTTAAAACGTTTGTTCTCAAATCCTAGGGAGGCTGAGCTTATGCGTTGGCATGCTGAAAATCGCAAGCAGAATAACAAACAGATTCGACACCCTGCTGATGCATCACAATGGAAAAATTTCAATCTTATGTATCCTGAGTTTGCCAAACAAACCAGAAATGTAAGATTTGCTTTGGGTACAGACGGAATGAATCCATTTGGTGAAAAAAGAAGTGTACATAGCACCTAGCCCGTGACTTTAACGATGTACAACCTTCCATCATGGCTGTGTCACAAAAGAAAGTATATTATGTTGACTATTCTTATTCAAGGTCCGAAATCAGCTGGTGTTGATAT
Organism: Zea luxurians; assembly: GCA_029449295.1. Classification (NCBI taxonomy): domain Eukaryota; kingdom Viridiplantae; phylum Streptophyta; class Magnoliopsida; order Poales; family Poaceae; genus Zea; species Zea luxurians. The sequence goes on from JAOPSE010000185.1 coordinate 1,201,001, forward strand.
TGATGTGTTCCTAGAACCTCTTATGGAAGATATGACAAAGCTCTGGAATGAAGGAGTTAGAATATGGGATGAGTATTGCCGTGAGTATTTCAACTTAAGAGCAATTATATTTGTTACCATCCATGATTCTCCCGGTGGCGCCACACTATCAGGGCAAAAGACTAAAGGAAAGAATGGTTGTGTAGTGTGCATCGATGGAACTGCTTCCATGTACCTTAAATCATCCAAGAAGTTGGTGTTCATGGGACACAGACGGTTCTTGATGAAGCAGCATAAGTACCGAAAGATGAAAGAGGAATTTAACAATCAACTGGAAAGTGAAGGTGCACCAAAGCCTTATAGTGGGAAACTTGTTTTTGAAATTGTAAAGAACATTCATGTTGTATTCGGAAAGGGAAAAAACAAAGGAGAAAAGAGAAAGAGAACTGACCCTTCAACTTACACAACTTTCAAGAAGCAATCAATATTTTTCAAGTACCTCCCATACTGGAAGGATATGGAAATTTGCCACAGCATTGATTTGATGCATGTAACAAAAAATGTTTTTGACAGCATCATTGGAACCTTGCTCGGCATGCCGAGTAAGACAAAAGACGGACTTAAATCACGCAATGATCTAGTAGATCTTCAAATCAGACCGGAACTTCATCCAGTGGATAGTGGCAAAGGGAAGCCTTACCTCCCCCCAGCTAGCTACAACTTGTCAGTTGAGGAGAGAACAAAGATTTGCAAATGTTTGCGTGGGGTCAAAGTGCCCACAGGTTTCTCATCCAATATCAGCAGACTAGTCAGGATGAAGGACTTGTCTCTATTTGGCTACAACTCTCATGACTGCCATGTGATGATGACGGTGTTCCTCCCAATTGCGGTAAGAGCCCTCGAAACAGAGCATGTCAAAGTTGTCATCACACGCTTGTGTTACTTTTTCAATGCGGTTTCACAAAAAGTAATAGCTTTAGAAGACTTGGACTATCTAAAGGCATACATCATCGAGACTATGTGCAAGCTTGAAATGTGTTTTCCTCCATCATTTTTTGATATGCAAGTACACCTAATCATACATCTCGTGGATCAGATAAAAATATTAGGGCCACTATATTTACATCATATGTTTCAGTTGGAGCAATACCTGGGGGTATTAAAAGGTTATGTGCGAAATCGCGCTCACCTAGATGGTTCAATCATGGAGGGATACACTACAGAAGAAGTGATTGAGAGCTGTATAGATTACATCAGTGACGGAACAATGATAGGTGTGCCTGTACCTAAACATGAGGGTAAACTATGTGGGAGAGGGAGAATGGGCAAGAAAACTTTTCGCGTTGAGGATTACAAGCTAGTACATTGTGCTCATGGTAGTGTACTACAACATCTCACGATAGCCGAGCCTTACATAGAGGAACACCTGAATGAGCTTCGTAAAGAAAATCAGAACCGCACAGAGGACTGGATCATGAGGGAGCACAAACATCGTTTCAGCGAATGGTTAATGGACAAAAACATCCCATTCGGAGACTCTTCGGAAGAGAAAACAATGAAGAATTTGGCTTCTGGGCCATCGTGTTTTGTGACATCATGGCAAGCATATGACATCAATGGGTACACATTCTACACTAAATCAAAAGACATGAAAAGTGTTGCACAAAATAGCGGTGTTCGTATCGATGCTTTTGACCTACATGGACAGAAGACCACATATTTTGGATTCATAGAGGAAATATGGGAACTTGATTATGGCCCAAGCATGAAAATACCCTTATTTAAGTGCCAATGGGTACAACATCCCGTGGGGGTGATAGTGGATAACTACGGACTCACACTGGTAGACTTAAAGAAAGTAGGATATAAAGATGACCCGTGGGTTCTCGCCGAATGTGTTGCACAAGTGTTCTATGTACTCGATCCAGCAGATGAGAAGATGCATGTAGTTATTTCTGGAAAGCAAAAAATTGTTGGAGTTGAGAATGTGGGAGACCAAGATGAGGAATACAATAAGTATGAAGAGATGTTCGTCTTTAACGGTCCAGAGAGAATCAAGCGTGTGGAAAAGAAAATTGATAAGAACTTAAAGCCATACATGCGGAAAAATGGTAGTTCATGAAAAATTGTATGAATCAAATTGTATTTGTTATCATGTATGATCGACTATGAATTGTGGTTGCCAATTAATTTAAAATCTCTCTAGTTATCTATGTGTGCTATTATAATTCATTTAAATTGTATTTGCATATTATTGTTAAAAATTAAATATTAATTCATTTAAATTGTATTTGCATATTTCTGTTAAAAATTAAAATTATTTTCATATTTAAATTGTATTTTTCATATTTTTACAATCACAGGCGGTTTTGTCTTAGGGTCCGCTTGTGAAAAGGATAGAGCACCACAGGCGGTCCTAAACAAAAACCGCTTGTGATACTATTACATCACAGGCGTACTGAACCGCCTGGGACATCACAGGCGGTTTTATAACCGAACCGCCTGTGATGTAAAAAGCCTACCGCTTGTATAGAGCCAAATTGTACCAGTGCAGGATGAATAGAATAATCCGAATCATGGGCCTCCTTTAAAATAGTCTCTCGAAGGCTTTTAATATCAGGAACACACATCCTGTCTTTGAACCATACAGTGTCTTGCTCATCTTCCGTAAATTCCGGAACTCGACCTTCAGTAATCAGATCCTTAATCTCTTTTATTTTAGCATCGTCAAGTTGACCTTTGCGGATTTCTTGCTCCAAAGTAGGTTCCACATCAATAGTAACTCCTTCAGTGTGAGCAACTATCCCTAGGTTAAGTCTCCTGAAATCCTCAACAATCTCGTCGGGTAGCTAGGCAACAATAGCTGAATGAACATGCTCCTTGCGACTCAAGGCATCTGCAACCAAATTTGCCTTGCCCGGGTGATAGTGAATCTCCAAATCATAATCCTTAATAAGCTCCAAGCAACAGCGTTGCCTAAGGTTGAGATCCTTCTGAGTGAATATATAATTCAGACTCTTATGATCCGTGTACACTTGGCACTTAGTTCCCATGATGTAATGTCTCCAAATCTTAAGCGCATGCACAACGGCTGCCAATTCCAAGTCATGAGTGGGGTAGTTCACTTCATGTTTCCGCAATTGACGAGAAGCATAGGCAATCACATGTCCTTCCTGCATGAGCACACATCCTAAGCCTTGGCCACATGCATCACAATAAATATCAAATCCTTTCTGTAAGTCCGGCATAACCAATACTGGTGGCGACATCAATCTCTTCTTCAATTGATCAAAGCTGTCTTGACACTTCTCATCCCACTTAAATTCTCTTCCTTTCTCCAAAAGCGAAGTCATAGGTTTAGCAATCTTAGAAAATCCTTCAATAAATCTCCGATAATATCCTGCTAATCCCAAGAAACTCCGAATCTCCGTAACGGTAGTGGGTACTCTCCATTCCATTATCTCCTTAACTTTAGCAGGATCCACTGAAATTCCTCCATTAGAAATAATATGACCAAGAAATGGCACCTCGCCAATCCAAAACTCGCACTTGCTGAATTTGGCATATAGCTGGTTATCTCGTAGCTTCTGTAGCACCAATCTCAGATGTTCCTCGTGATCACTATCACTCTTAGAATAGATAAGAATATCGTCGATGAACACCACGACGAATCTGTCCAAATACTCCATAAACACGTTATTCATCAAGTTCATAAAATAAGCTGGTGCATTGGTTAATCCAAACGACATAACAGTAAACTCATATAATCCATATCGAGTCGAGAAAGCCGTCTTAAGAATATCCGATGGTCTGATCCTCATCTGATGGTAACCGGATCGGAGATCAATCTTCGAGAATACTCTAGCACCTCTCATCTAATCAAATAAATCCTCAATACGGGGCAACGGATACTTGTTCTTTACAGTAACATCGTTGAGAGATCTATAATCCACACACATCCGCTGCGATCCATCCTTCTTCTGTACAAACAAGACCGGTGCTCCCTAAGGTGAGGAACTCGGACGAATGTACCCAGCCTCTTGTAACTCAGTTAACTGCTTCTTAAGTTTCTTCAACTCCTCTACGGACATCCTATATGGCCGTTTAGAAATAGGGGCAGTTCCCGGTAAGAGATCAATAACAAACTCAACTTCTCTGTCAGGTGGCATCCCTGGCAACTCCTCTGGAAAGACATCCGGAAAATCTCTAACCACCCGGATGTTGTCACCAACAAACTCCTCACGTATAAAGAACATTGCACGCATGGATGAGGAGGTTACTGCAATATTAACTTGAAATCTTTCTCCTTTAGTGGTAGTGAGTTCTACGGTACCTCTACCCCATGCTATAACAGCCTTTGCCTTTCTTAGCCATGAAATACCAAGGATCAGATCTATACTGCTTGACTCTAATATTATAGCAGTAGCTCCAAATTCTCTACCCATAATGGTCAATGTCAATCTACGTGTCATTTGATTCGCCTCAACAGGCCCTTTAGGCGTAATTACTATCATGGGTTTTCTCATGTTTAGCAGTGGTATTTCATTTGTGTTGGCATATCTAGCAGACATGAATGAATGTGTAGCACCAGAATCAAATAATATGGTTGCAGGAATTGCATTAACATAAAACATACCAAGTACGAGGTCCCCACCATCCGGAGTAGCATCAACGCTGACTTGATTAACTTTGGCAATAGAATATCCCTTGCCAGATCCTGGAGTTTGTTGCCTATTCTGAACTGGTGTAGTAGCAATCCTCTGTGGGCAGACATTTGCATAATGACCAGTCTTCCCACACTTGAAACAAGTAGTGACTGGACTCTGTCCTGAGAACTTCGTCGGGGTGCCAGTGGGGGTAGCCTGTCGAGGAGGTGGAGTCCTCAGTGGTGATTGCTAAACTGGGCGCTGGCCTCCGCCAGTGCGAACTGGTGTACCCTGAGATGAACTGTAGCGAGGACGAACACTGCTGCTTCCTTGTCCTTGAGATATAGCCTTTCTCTTCAAATCTCCCAGCTGAACACGCTTGTGTTCAATAGCCAGGGCCTTATCAAGCAGCCTCTGAAATGATGGAAACATATGTGCCACTAGAGCATACTGCAGAGGTCCATTAAGTCCTTCAATAAAATGCTCCTGCTTCCTCTCATCTTCAGCAACTTCATCAGGGGCATATCTGGATAATTGGATGAACTTGTCGCGATACTCGCTGACTGACATACTTCCTTGCTTCAGCGACAGAAATTCCTTCTTCTTAATCTTCATTAATCCGGCTGGTATATGATAATTCCGGAACTGTGTACTGAACTCTGCCCAAGTGATAGTATCAGCAGCATCGTGAGCAGCAGTATATGAATCCCACCAGTCAGCAACAGGACCTGTCAGACGTCCAGAAGCATATAAAACCTTCTCCCGGTCAGTGCATTGTGCAATATTCAACATCTTCTCAACAGACTTCAGCCAATCATCCGCGTCCAGTGGATCCGGTGAGTTAGCGAATGTAGGTGGCTTATGACTCATGAACTCCCTATGCTTATCACGGGGTGGAACTGGTGGTGGTGGTGGAGGCAGTGGTACTTGTTGCTGCTGTTGCTGCTGTTGTTGTTGTTGCATTTGTTTTTGCAGCTGCTGTTGTTGCGCCCTCCTTTCCTGACGTACTTCCTCTCGCTCCTGGCGCAACTCCTGTCGTATATCTTCTCTTTCTTGACGCATCTCCTGGCATTCTTGCTGCATCTGGGCACGCATATCAGCCATAGTGTCCGCCATTTGCTGCATCACCGCCATTTGAGCAGCAACCAGTGGGTCAACTCCGCCTGATGGAGGATTAGGATGATTCATCTCTGCAGGTTGTGGCTGGGATTGTCTATTTATCCACCGAGTGTGTCGATTAGGAGGCAAATCAATTCCACCACCCCGCCTGGTATTGACCATCTGAGTTAGATACATATGGTAAGAAAATAGTAGACAAGGCAGGTATTTACAAATCAGGTTACTTTGGGGAATTTTATTAGCTAAGCAGATTAATATTTTACCTACCCTAGCTAATTCAATACCTTATGGTGGTACATACTAAGATGTCCATCTATAATAATTCAATCAATCAAAGAAGCAAATCAGGCATTTAGCATCAGCACAATCAAACAACATTTTAAATAGAGAAAATAGTTTTAATTTTGTCTTAGGTTCCCTATCTCTTAGAAAGATCATAGTCATAGGATTCCAAGGTGTGAAATCCATCTTGTCTTAGAGTAGAAAAGATAAGAATGATCAGAGTAGAATAGCAAAAGGTGAGAGAGGATCAAGATAAGGTAAGTATAGAAAGAATCAGATTAAGGTAAGTAGGTAAGGGATGTCCATTTCTATCTAGGTTTCGTCCTACAGTCAACATTTCCTCTGATACCACTTCTGTCACACCCGGTTTTAAGGAACAAAGCCGGGTGCATCTCATACATGCGCCAAAGAAGACAACATATATAATAACAGAGTGTATAGAGATAAATGTCGTAAAACATCAGAGTATTTATTACATAGCAGAAGACTTATTACAAAATAAAATAATAAAGATAAAACGAACTAAGGATCGCCGGCGCCAATGTCAACTGAGAAACGCCACCTAGATCAGATCATACTCCTCGCCTTGTGGCTCCTCTTGAACCACCTGCTCTTCTCCTGTGGGGGGGGGGTGTGAGACAGCAAGGGTGAGCTCACACATGTTCATCGCTCAACAAGTTGTGGGGAATAATGTGGCATGAACTCACCAAAGGTGGGAGTTCATGAAGTGTAAGGCTGATCAATGATAGGGGTTAAAGCTGAGCATTGCTTTTAAGTAGTTGGTCAAACTTTTATTAGCAGTTACTAAGTGTAAGTAAATATCAAACCATAAGTAAAGTAATAGAACAAAATTAATAATAACCCATGCAATGCAAATGACAAAATTGAATTTAAGTTCCATAATTTAAACATCAGAGAGTCCTGAGCTGCTCATGACCGTGAGCTCAGCTAGTATACCAGTTTTACACTCTGCAGAGGTTGTACCCTTTACCCACAAGTCATGGTACCCATCTGCCAAGGGGTTGCGAATCCCATACACCTCTACCTAGGAAGCGCGGCAGGGCAACACTACGAGGCCTTTACAAAGTTCCACTAGCTTCCAAAAACCCGCTACAGTTTATAGGAAGTTCCAATGCAGGGTTCTTGTCTGACCGCCATCGCAGCAAAATCAAACAAGGACCTCCCTACACTGATCACTCCCCTACTGCCCTTGCCCCTTTCGGGTAAGGTAGTCTTCCACTAGCTTTCCTAATTAGTCAGCCAAGGGCGTCCCATTAAACCCTTGTGGTGGCACGTGGTTCTCAAGTTAAGCTCTATGTTTCAATTAACATTAATGATCTCAACATGAACATAAATAGAATAACAAAGAATAATTGGAACATAGATATAATAAATGATTATCCCAAAACCATGTAAAGCAATAGCAAACTACCCAAGTGATTTAGGGTTAAACAAGGTAATTAGATAAACAAATCTAGGGTGACATATTGGGTCCCATCAAAATTAACCTATGCATGGATAAATAATATTAAAGAACATTATTGGGTAAAAAGTGGTCAAGGGCACAACTTGCCTTCAATGAGCTCCTGCTCAGCTACTTCAACCTGCTGCTCACCAGGGTCCTCGGTCACGGGCTATTCTACTCGCCACAATATAAACAAGCACAGTGCATATAAAGAAATTAACATTACACCAAACATATAAACAAAATACACAGAGATATTCTACATATTAAAATAAAATTCTAGGAACAGGAATCATAATTTTTTTTGGAGTTATAGAATTTAAGTTATGGATTTTCAAAGGTTTTATTTGTTTAAAATGGGATTAAGTAAGGAATTAAATTTATTACTATTTTCATGACAAAACAGAGGCTCTAAGTGATAGAGAATAAAATTATAAAATTTTAGGAACTGGAATGAAGTGATTTGGAGTTAGTATGAATTTTCTATGAGTTATTGAAGTTCTAGCAATTATTTTTCTATTGAATATTCAATTTCTAATTCATTTATACAGTTTAAATAAGCTCTGTACTAGGCGCACTATTTCCAGAGAACCCAGGGGCTATTCTACAACTAATCCTGAGACTCAGAGCACTGTTGCTCTGGACGGCGGGTTGATTCCCTGAAGCCCGAAGGCTCTTAAGTAAAATGTCCAGGCCGAAGGGGTATGGGTGACTCTGAGCCGCTGGATTAGACACCGAGCGCCCAGATTAAATTGTTATTCCTGCGAACCGGTACAGAATCGCGTCCATTGGATCCGAATCAAACGGTGAGGGTTTTATTATTCTAGATCTATCTCTGTCCGTCCGATCCAGATCGACGAACCAGATTGAAACGTGGTGAAAGGGTACGCGGGATCTAATCTCAACCGTTCACTACGAATCCAACGGTCAGGGCGCATTCTTCCACCTCGCCGCATTACCACGGCGGAGGAAAACCCCGCGCGACGGCGCCCGTGACCGGAGTTCCAATCCGCGCACTCGAACGTCCATTTTCTAATTCGGCTTAGCTACAAATTGCGGATGGTACACTGAGCACAGGGATGAGTTTATTACCAAGGATTGTGCGGTGTTGAGCTTCTCCGATGAGAAGTTGCGGCCGCAAGATGAAACTCACCCGCCGGTGAGAAATTCCACGTCAATACCTGGCGCACGACCTCTTCTTCCTTCACAGAATCGCCCGCAACACAGCGCCCACGTCCACGGCACACACTCCTCACTCCCTCACTCTCTCCTCTGGTTTTGAGGCCTGCACGACGGCGGTGGCGGGTTCCCAGATCCCCTTGTGGTTTGTGGTGGTCAACGGATTCGCGTGAAGGTAGGTCGGAGGAGGCGGACGTGCCCAGGATCTTTATACCCAGCGCACGGGGCAGATCCCAACCTATTCCTCCGGTCAAAGCGGTGGCTGCAACAACGACGGGCGCGATTCATCCGGGGAAGAAAGCTCGGACATGTGGGTCCGCTGTGGCAGTGGCAGAGAAGTCCGTTGGCTCGGGGGGGGGGGGGAGAATACGAGGCTGACCAGTGGGGCCCCAGCAACAGCGAGTAAGAGGCCGAGCTCACTTAGCGCGCGTGCCCGCGGAGACTGCCATCCGGGCCCACCTGTCGGCGCGTGTTCACCAGGCAGCGAAGTGGGTCGTCGCGTGTAGCATAGGCTTGGGCCAAATTCAGGTCTTTCGGCCCATTTAGCTAGTTTTCCTTTTTCTTTTGTTTATATTTTCTGTTTTCCCCACTATTTTACCAATTCAAATTTAAATCCTAATTTAAATTCAAACTTGTGACAGATTTATACTTAGATTACATGGCGCCATAAAGAAGTTTCAAATTTGGAGATATATTTATATATTACTTATATTCTTATATCATTTCTCTCTTTCTTTCTCTTATTTTCAATTCTAGAATTTCCTTTTGATTCTTAAATTTCCTTTTTGAGTTAATATATTTCTTGTCACATTATCTTTATATTATCACAAAATGCACATAAAAATAAAATCCCAGCATGATGCATATGTTATCTTCGGGTATTTCTTGTTAATTATGTATTGGTGTAAGTAATGTGTTCACATGAAATGGTAAACATGGGTATCACATATAGATATAGTGTAAGATACTGTCGGCGTTCCGAGACCGGGGGGTCCCCGAGCCGACGAGTGAGAGTGCCGCGTGCCCCAGCCCAGATGGGTCGAGCGCGTGGGCGAGCGCGAAGGGGGGAACAGAGAGAGAGGTCGGTGGCCGGAGCCGGGTCGTGAGGGAGTCGGAGAATTCCCGCGGCCTTCGTGTTCGTCCCGCGCCCAGGTCGGGTGCGCTTGCAGTAGGGGGTTACAAGCGTCCGCGCGAGGTGAGGGGAGCGAGCGGCCCCAAGAGAGCGCCTGCCCCTGCCCTTCGTCCCCGCGAGGCCAACCTTCTCTAAGAAGGCCCTGGTCCTTCCTTTTATAGTCGTAAGGAGAGGATCCAGGTGTACAAGATGGGGGTGTAGCAAGGTGCTACGTGTCTAGCGAGAGAGAGCTAGCGCCCTATGTACATGCCTAGGTGGCAGCCGGAGAGATCTTGGCACCCTGTTGGTGTGGCGTCGTGGCTGTTGGAGGAGTAACGGAGCCGGACGGAGGGACAGCTGTCGGAGTGGCTGGACCCTTGCTGACGTCCTCCTGCTTTCGTAAGGGAGCTGAGAGCCGCCGTCGTCATGGTCTAGCGGGGCGCCATCATTTGCCTATCTGGCGTAGCTGGCCAGATGGGACACCGGTCTTGTTCTCTACGACCCAAGTCGGCTCAGGGCAGGGTGATGATGACGCTTCCTGTTGACGTGACGGTCTCGTGTCCTAGGTCGGGTGTCGTGGAGGCTCCTCCGAAGCCAAGGTCGAGTCCGTCCTGCAAGACAGAGGCAGAGTCCGAGCCCGGGGTCGGGCGAGGCGGAGATCGATCGGCAGAGGCCGAGGCGGAGTTCGAGCCCTGGGTCGGGCGAGGCGGAGTTCGTCGTCTTCCGGGGCCTTAGCCCGAGTCCGAGCCCTGGGTCGGGCAGAGCGGAGTTCGCCGTCTTCCGGGGCCTTAGCCCGAGTCCGAGCCCTAGGTTGGGCGGAGCGGAGTTCGCCGTCTTCCGGGGCCTTAGCCCGAGTCCGAGCCCTGGGTCGGGCGGAGCGGAGTTCGCCGTCTTCCGGGGCCTTAGCCCGAGTCCGAGCCCTAGGTCGGGCAGAGCCTCCTATGGCACCTCTGGCGAAGTCTGGTCGCCCGTCGGTCTTACCTTTTGCGTTAAACGCCCCGGTGACTCGGTCGGTTGGCGCGGTGATTTAGTCAGGGTTTCTTCTTATCGAAGGCGGGGCCTAGGGCGAGCCGGAGATGCGTCTGCCGTGAAAGAGGAGGCCTCAGGCGAGACGGAGTCATCTTAGGGTCGGCTGCCCTCGCCCGAGGCTAGGCTCGGGCGTGGCGTGGTCAAGTCACTCGTATGGACTGATCCCTGACTTAATCAAACCCATCAGGCCTCTGCAGCTTTATGCTGATGGGGGTTACCAGCTGAGAATTAGGCGTCTTGAGGGTACCCCTAATTATGGTCCCCGACAGTAGCCCCCGAGCCTCGAAGAGAGTGTTAACACTCGCTTGGAGGCTTGCGTCGCACTTTTTTGCAAGGGGACCAGCCTTTCTCGGTGGTACTTTGTTCCGGTGGGTGCGCGCGAGCGCACCCGCCGGGTGTAGCCCCCGAGGCCTCGGAGGAGTGGTTTCACTCCTTCGAGGTCTTAATGCCTTGCGCAATGCCTCGGCTGGTCTGGCGGTTCCCTCATGCGAGCAGGGCGTAACCCAGGTGCACTGTCGGGGCCCAAGTTCTCGGGCTGGTATGTTGACGCTGTCAACGGTTCGGCCGGAGCCGGGTTTGCGAGAGCGGCCCCCGAGCCTTCGCACGGAGCGAGAGGACGATCAGGGACAGACTCGACTTTTTATATACGCCCCTACGTCGCCTTTCCGCAAGGAGGAGGGGGGGAGTGCGCCATGTTACCCTCGATGGGCACCGAACATGGTGTCTCCGGTGAGCTGCAATCGGGTAATCCGAGTGGACGTCCGTGCCCCGTTCGTTGGGGGTCGGCTAGGGGCCCGGAGGCACGCCCAAAAGTACCTGCGGGTGATCTGCCGGACCCGGTCCCCTAGCGACGGGGTCCGAGGGCTCGTTGCCTCCCTCCGATGGGATTCCGTTACAGAGTCGTTCCCGCTGGTCTCGGAAATGTCCTAGGGTACCTCGGGAGCGCAGCCCGAGCCTTGGTTATGTATCGAACGTACCCCTGGTCATCCCTCGCTCGGCGTCTGGGGCGACTGTGAACCCTTCGACAGGCCAGCCTTCGAACCCCTGATCAGTAGGGGGCACGGAGCCCGAGTAGCCTGAGGCGGTCGTGGAACCTTTCGGGGGCCGACCTTCGAACCCCTGACCAGTAGTGGGTGTCGGGCCCACGCGATCTGAGGCGGCTGTTGAACCCTTCGGGGGGCCAGCCTTCGAACCCCTGATCAGTAGGGAGGCTCGGAGCCTAGTTCCTTCACGGGGAAGGATCCCTTTGGGGTTATCCCCCTTCTCGGTCCCTGTTGCAAGAGATAGAGAAAGAAGGAAAAGGGAAAAAGGATTCGAAATTGAACGTCGTGGTGTACCTTTTTCGGCGTGGTCGTTTTGGCGAAGGCGAAACGTCACCAGCCGCTCCGCCCGTAGCGCTGTCCGTCAAGCCGCGGAGTTAATGCGCCGGGGTGAGTAGTTGGCGAGGTTGCCGTCGAGCGTGCGCGAGCCGTTCGAGGTACGGGTCACGGGCGCGTCGTCTTCACGCCGTGAGAGGGGGCTCTCTTGCTGCCTCCGGATGGGACATGAGCTTGGCAGATGGCGTGACCGCTGCTCTCGCGCGCCTGCCACCGTCATTACTGCCGGCCCATTTTTGACCGCTTTTGACCGCTGCGCCAGGCTGGCGCTGCCGGGTCGCGGGCTGGGTCACCTCGAATCGCGGTATCGGTTCTGCAATCGAGGAGGTGCGGTGGTGGAGCGAGTGGCATAGCGGTTCGCATGCAGCGCCCGGCGCGCCAGTTGCACGACGCGTGGGCTTGAGCCGTCGCGCCGGCCTGTCAGGAGTCGGAGAGGCGCGTCCACTTGGCGCGGTTGCATGCCACCTGCATGGCCGCCTGCCCCCTTTCGCCCGCTGGTCCGGGCAAAAGTGGAGGGTTACTTGTAACCGCTGGGTGGTTGCGCGCGTCGTGCGCGGCAGTTCGGCTTCTTCTGCTTAGAGCCGGTCTGCATGACAGGCGGGCCCCAGCCCCCGCGCCGCAGGGAAGGGCTTTGGAGGCGTGTTGGAGAAGACTCAGCCCGTGACGGTTGAGGGTGCGAGCAGGGGGAGTTGCCTTTAAAAGGAGGGCGACTCCTTTCGTAAGGCGACTATGTCTCCTTCTTCCCCCATGCATTGTGTCTCTCCGTCTTCCAGGCCCCCGGATGGGGGGAAACCGCCGTCTTTTCGCTCCATCGCCGGAGGAACGCAACTCCGTGGGAGTTGGTACCTTTCAGCCATCGTTCGGCTTCAAGGATTTTCATCATGCAGCCCAGCTGCACCCCTCCACCGGCGGTCACCCAAGAGGGCGACCTCCGGCTTGATGGTGGGGGAAAGCGAGCCGGGCTGCGGCCCCCGCCCCTCCCTCAGCCTCAAGGATTTTCATCACCTGGCCAAGAGGGAGGACGAGGCGAGTCAGGGAGCTGTCTCCGTGTGGGTCGGTTGCCCTCTTCTTCCCCGTGCGCCTGGGGGAGAACGGCATCCTCCAGCATCACGGAGACTTCCTCCAGCCATGTCGGAAGTGGCGGGTCCCGAGGCGTCGGCGGACGGAAGTGGCTTCTCTACCGACGAGATTGCCAACTCCGTCAGTAGCCCTGGGTCTCCGTCTCCCGGCCTGAATGGCTGGCTCTCGTCCTCGGGGGGTGAGAGTTTTTCCGCTGCCCCGCAGGCCCGCCCCTATCGAGTGGGGTTGTGCGTACCTGCGGGGGGGGGGGGGGGGAACCGGAGTTCCGCTTGTAATGGCACTTCGAGTGCCGGGTTTTTTGTTCATTTCGGCTTTCGGGGCCTGAACATGTATGTAATTGCGGCGCGGAGCCGTGTTTTTTCCTCATTTCCGAGCACTAAGACTTGTCTGCTGATTGTCTGAACCGCTTCACCAAGCATGAGTCGCCTCGTGTCAAGGTGACGAGTGAGGTATCCGTATCCCGGAGGCGTAGGAGTCCCTCGGCTCGGTCGGCCCTGTTGTCCGAGGCTCCTCTAGCTTAGTTAAAGAGACCCCTCGGCCGCTCTTCGACGAGCCGAGGCCAGGGGTAGCGATATCAGCATGAGCAGAGGCGGAGTTGGCTCGGAAATGAAACCTGGTTGGCCGGAGCCTAGCCGGGTTGTCCGTTGGCAGGATCGTCGTCGGAGTCGCTCAGCCGAGGCTTCGGATCGAGCTGGCGCCCTCGGAAGGCGGTCGACCGAGGCCCCGGAGGTGGCCGGCCGAGCCGTCCGCTCGGGCCGGGTTCTCGGAGAAGTCCCTGGCAGAGATTGCTCGAGCGTGGTGATGACGTCGTCCTTCGGAGCGGAGGCCCTCGGACCGCGTCGCCGTCCGAGGCTAGGTCGGGCCTCGCCGAAGGTGTTGTCGACGCCGAGGGTGTCATCGCCCTCTTCCAGCGTCAAGATCCGAGCCTGCAGGGTCAAATCGTCTTGTAGCGTGGGCCTTGCGCGGCCGTCGAGGCCAGAACACACACCCTTGCTGTGTTATAAAGCTGCGTCTCTTTTCCTCTTGTTTCGAGTATCTGGACTTTCCGTCGGTAGCAGGGATGTTAGTGCGAGCAAGAGTTGCTTCTCGCGGAAGGCGATGAGTGAGGTATCCGTATCCCGGAGGCGTGGGAGTCCCTCGGCTCGGTCGGCTTTGCCGCTTACGCGTACTTTTACCCGTCCATGAGGCCCTGTCACCGACTCGGACTAGAAGGCTCGAAGAATCGCTTCGACAGAAGAGCTTCCGTACGTAAAGACTCGTTCGATCCGCGGGTTCACCTTATCCGAGCGTGAGTTACTTATCGCAGAAGGTGATGAGTGAGGTATCCGTATCCCGGAGGCGTAGGAGTCCCTCGGCTCGGTCAGCCTTGACTGCTTACGTGTACTCCGTCGTTTCCAGGACCCACTTTTCGAAGTAGTCAAAAAGCACGAAAGATGTTCTGGTAAAAGAGATTTTTTGTTCGAGGAAAATTTTGACGCAGAGGGGGTTTCCCCCCTTTTAGCCCCCGAGGGAGGGTCGGGCTTTTGCCGAGGCGAGGCCGACCCTTCCTTGTTGACTAAACTTTGCGTGGGTGCGAGGTATATAAACAACTTGGAAACATCTTAAGGGTAGAAGCGACGTAGCTGTTGGATGTTCCAAGCGTTGCCGTAGACCTCGCCTTGACTGTTGGCCAGCTTGTACGTTCCGGGCTTCAGAACTTTGGCGATGACGAACGGTCCCTCCCAGGGGGGCGTGAGCTTGTGCCTCCCTCGGGCGTCTTGCCGCAGCCGAAGCACCAGGTCGCCCACCTGGAGGTCTCGGGGTCAGACCCCTCGGGCGTGGTAGCGTCGTAGGGACTGCTGATACCGCGCCGAGTGTAGTAAGGCCCTGTCCCGAGCCTCGTCCAGCTGGTCCAGCGAGTCTTCTCGGCTAGCTTGGTTGCTTTCTTCGTTGTAGGCCCTCGTCCTCGGGGAGCCGTATCCCAGGTCCGTGGGCAGGATGGCCTCGGCCCCGTAGACCAGGAAGAACGGCGTGAAACCCGTGGCTCGGCTTGGCGTCGTCCTCAGGCTCCAGACCACCGAGGGGAGTTCCTTCATCCACCGCTTGCCGAACTTGTTGAGGTTGTTGTAGATCCGAGGCTTGAGCCCTTGTAGGATCATGCCATTGGCACGCTCTACTTGCCCATTTGTCATGGGATGAGCTACGGCGGCCCAGTCCACCCGGATGTTGTGATCCTCGCAAAAATCCAAGAAATTTTTGCCGGTGAACTGGGTGCCATTGTCGGTGATGATCGAGTTCGGGACCCCGAAGCGATGGATGATGTTGGTGAAGAACGCCACCGCCTGCTCGGACCCGATGCTGTTCAGGGGTCGGACCTCGATCCACTTGGAGAATTTGTCGATGGCGACCAGCAGGTGCGTGTAGCCCCCGGGCGCCTTCTGCAGAGGGCCGACGAGGTCCAGACCCCACACAGCGAAGGGCCAGGTGATGGGTATCGTCTGCAGAGCCTGAGCGGGCAGGTGGGTCTGCTTCGCATAGAATTGGCACCCTTCGCAGGCGCGGACAATTCTAGTGGCGTCGGCCACCGCCGTTGGCCAGTAGAAGCCTTGGCGGAAAGCGTTCCCGACGAGGGTTCGAGGTGCTGCATGGTGACCGCAAGCCCCCGAGTGTATTTCCCGCAGGAGTTCCTGACCTTCGGTGATGGAGATGCATCGCTGGAGGATGCCCGAGGGGCTGCGGTGGTAGAGCTCCTTCTCATTGCCCAGCAAGACGAACGACTTTGCGCGTCGCGCTACCCGCCGAGCCTCGGCTCGGTCGAGGGGCAGTTCTCCTTGGCGGAGATATTGCAGGTACGGGGTTTGCTAATCTTGATCTGGCACGACCCCGTTCTGCTCCTCCTCGATGCGCAGTGCTTCGCCCTCGGGCTCCGAGGGTTCCTCGGGGTGAGCCGAGGATGGCTCGGGCTGGGGCGCGTCATCCATCTTGACGGAGGGTTGGTGCAGATCCCGGGAGAAGACGTCCGGGGGAACCGTCGTTCGCCCCGAGGCTATCTTCGCTAGCTCGTCCGCAGTCTCGTTGTAGCGCCGGGCGATGTGGTTAAGCTCGAGCCCGTAGAACTTGTCTTCCAGGCGTCGAACCTCCTCACGTAGCGCAGGTGTTTCCCGAGGGGCGAGACGAAAAGCAGGCCCGCGCCAGCTCCCGTCTTCATCAGCGACCCGTCGAAAAACATGGTCCAGAGCTCTGGTTGGATCGGAGCCGTTGGCAACTGGGTATCGACCCATTCGGCTACGAAATCCGCCAGTACCTGGGACTTGATGGCCTTCCGAGGGGCGAACGAGATTGCCTCGCCCATGATTTCCACCGCCCACTTCGTGATCCGCCCCGAGGCTTCTCGGCACTGGATGATCTCCCCCAGGGGGAAGGATGACACCACAGTCACCGGATGGGACTCGAAGTAATGTCGCAGCTTTCGCCTCGTCAGGATCACTGCATATAGCAGCTTCTGGACTTGTGGGTAGCGGATCTTGGTCTCGGACAGCACCTCGCTGACGAAGTAAACTGGCCTCTGAATGGGCAAAGCATGCCCCTCTTCCTGCCTTTCGACTACGATCGCGGCGCTGACCACCTGAGTGGTTGCGGCGACGTAGACCAGGAGGGTTTCTCCATCAGCTGGGGGTACCAAGATGGGCGCCTGGGTGAGGAGCGCCTTCAGGTTCCCGAGGGCTCCCTCGGCTTCGGGAGTCCAAGTGAAGCACTCAGCCTTCCTTAAGAGGCGGTACAGGGGCATGCCTCTTTCGCCGAGGCGCGAGATGAAACGGCTCAAGGCCGCGAGGCATCCCATGACCCTCTGTACGCCTTTTAAGTCCTTGATGGGCCCCATGTTTGTGATCGCTGCGATCTTCTCCGGGTTGGCTTCGATGCCCCGCTCGGAGACGATGAACCCCAAGAGCATGCCTCGGGGCACCCCGAAGACGCACTTCTCGGGATTAAGCTTGACGCCCTTCGCCTTGAGACACCGGAATGTCAGTTCGAGGTCGAAGAGGAGGTCGGAGGCTTTCCTCGTCTTGACTACGATGTCATCGACGTAGGCCTCGACCGTGCGACCAATGTGTTCGCCGAACACATGGTTCATGCACCGCTGGTACGTTGCACCCGCGTTTCTCAACCCGAACGGCATTATGACATAACAGTACATGCCGAAGGGCGTGATGAAAGAAGTCGCGAGCTGGTCGGACTCTTTCATCTTGATTTGATGATACCCTGAGTAGGCATCGAGGAAAGACAGGGTTTCGCACCCTGCAGTGGAGTCCACAATTTGGTCGATGCGAGGTAGAGGGTAGGGGACCTTCGGACATGCTTTGTTGAGACCAGTGTAGTCTACACACATCCGCCACTTCCCCCCTTTTTTCCTCACAAGTACAGGGTTGGCGAGCCATTCGGGATGGAATACCTCTTTAATGAACCCTGCTGCCATCAGCTTGTGGACCTCCTCGCCTATCACCCTGCGCCTTTCCTCATCGAATCGGCGCAGAGGCTGTCTGACCGGCCGGGCTCCGGCCCGAATATCCAGCGAGTGCTCGGCGACATCCCTCGGTATGCCGGGCATGTCCGAGGGACTCCACGCAAAAACGTCGGCGTTTGCGCGGAGAAAGTCGACGAGCACTGCTTCCTATTTGGGGTCGAGCCCGGAACCGATCCGGATCTGCTTGGAAGTGTCGCCACTGGGGTCGAGAGGGACGGCCTTAACCGTCTCCGCTGGCTCGAAGTTGCCGGCATGTCGCTTCACGTCCGGCACCTCTCGGGAGAGGCTTTCTAGGTCGGCAACGAGGGCCTCGGACTCGGCGAGGGCCTCGGCGTACTCCACGCACTCCACATCGCATTCGAATGCGTGTTTGTACGTGGGGCCGACGGTGATGACCCCGTTGGGGCCCGGCATCTTGAGCTTCAGGTAGGTGTAGTTGGGGATGGCCATGAACTTCGCGTAGCATGGCCTTCCCAACACTGCGTGGTAGGTTCCTCGGAACCCGACCACCTCGAACGTCAAAGTCTCCCTTCGGAAGTTGGAGGGTGTTCCGAAGCAGACAGAGAGGTCAAGCTGTCCGAGGGGCTGGACACGCTTCCCCGGGATGATCCCATGGAAGGGCGCAGCGCCTGCTCGGACGGATGACAGATCGATGCGCAGGAGCCTGAGGGTCTCAGCATAGATGATGTTGAGGCAGCTGCCTCCATCCATCAAGACCTTGGTGAGCCTGACGTCGCCGATGACGGGATCGGCGACGAGCGGGTACTTCCCTGGGCTCGGCACGTGGTCGGGGTGGTCGTCCCGGTCGAAGGTGATGGGCTTGTCGGACCAGTCTAGGTAGACTGGCGCCGCCACCTTCACCGAGCAGACCTCCCGACGCTCTTGCTTACGATGCCGAGCCGAGGCATTCGCCGCATGCCCTCCGTAGATCATGAAGCAGTCGTGGACCTCTGGGAACTCTCCTGCTTGGCGATCCTCCCTTTTGTCGTCGTCGCGGGCCTTGCCACCCTCTGCGGGTGGCCCGGCCCTGTGGAAGTGGCGCCGAAGCATGACGCACTCCTCGAGGGTGTGCTTGACGGGCCCCTGATGGTAGGGGCACGTCTCCTTGAGTGCCTTGTCGAAGAGGTTAGCACCTCCGGGGGGCTTCCGAGGGTTCTTGTGCTCGGCGGCGGCGACAAGGTCTGCATCGGGAACGTCGCGTTTCACTTGTGACTTCCTCCTGCCTTTCTTCTTGGCGCCGCGCGGAGTGGATGCCTCGGGGGCATCTTCCGACGGGCGGCCCTGGGGCTGCTTGTCCTTTCGGAAGATGGCCTCTACCTCCTCCTGGCCAGAGGCGAACTTGGTGGCGATGTCCATCAGCTCGCTCGCCCTGGTGGGGGTCTTGCGACCCAGCTTGCTCACCAGGTCGCGGCAGGTGGTGCCGGCGAGGAACGCGCCGATGACATCGGAGTCGGTGATGTTGGGCAGCTCGGTGCGCTGCTTCGAGAACCGCCGGATGTAGTCTCGGAGAGACTCTCCCGGCAGTTGCCGACAGCTTCGGAGGTCCCAGGAATTCCCGGGGCGCACGTACGTGCCCTGGAAGTTCCCGGCGAAAGCCTGGACCAAATCTTCCCAGTTGGAAATCTGCCCCGGGGGCAGGTGCTCCAACCAGGCACGAGCGGTGTCGGAGAGAAACAGGGGGAGGTTTCGGATGATGAGGTTGTCATCGTCCGTCCC
Source organism: Zea luxurians (assembly GCA_029449295.1). Lineage (NCBI taxonomy): Eukaryota > Viridiplantae > Streptophyta > Magnoliopsida > Poales > Poaceae > Zea > Zea luxurians. The sequence continues at coordinate 1,220,484 of JAOPSE010000185.1, forward strand.
ACCCAGTTGACAGGCCAGGCGGTAGTCCGCAAGCCACAATTCCGGTCTCGTCTCCCCCGAGTACTTCGTGATAGTAGTCGGGGGTCGGAATCGGGGCGGAAACGGCGCCCGCCGAATGGCTCGGCTAAAGACCTGCGGACCGGGTGGTTCGGGCGAGGGACTCCGATCCTCCCCGCTGTCGTAGCGTCCCCCACGCCTGGGGTGATAGCCTCGGCGCACCCTCTCGTCGAGGCGTGCCCGACGAACGCGATGAGGGTGCTCGTCGCCGAGGTGGCCCGGGGCCGCAGGCGCGGTGTTGCGCGTGCGCCCGGTGTAGACCGAGGCTTCCCGCGTGAGTCGGGAAGTCGCGGCACGAGGTTCCGAGGGGTACCCCTGCCTTCGGGAGGCAGAGCTTTCGGCCCGCCGGGCCGCAGCGCCTTCCAGGAGATGCTTGAGTTCTCCCTGGATTCGCCGACCCTCGGTGGTTGATGACTCCGGCATTGCGCGGAGGAGCATCGCTGCGGCGGCCAGGTCCTGACCGGTTCCGCTGGACGCGGGTGGCGGTCTGTCCCTGGCATCGTTGGCGATGCGGTGCTGGAGACCTTGGGGCAGGTGACGTATTCCTCCGGCCGGGGGCTGGCTCGCCCATACCTGCCCGATGTTCTGGCGGATTACCTCGAGCGCTCCCGCTTCCTCATCGAGCCCGGCCTGCGCCCCGCGGACTTGCTCGAGCTGTGGGTCGTGACCCCCCGCCGGAACGGGGACCACAGCTAGCTCCCGCGGGATGTCGGCGCGAGGCGCTGGCCTAGGGGGATCACCATCCTCCGGCATGCCGAGACAGCCGCCTCCGGAGGGATCCCCTAGCTCGATGTGGAAACATTCGCGACTCGGGCCGCAGTCCTTGTCGCCAAGGCTGCGGCTGCCGTCGGAACAGTCGGAGAGGCAGTAGTCACATGCGGTCATGAAGTCCCGCATGGCACTAGGGTTGCCAGATCCGGAGAAATCCCAGCAGATGCTGGGGTCGTCATCTTCCTCGGACCCAGAGGGTCCGTAGGTCGAGACACCCGTCAATCGGTCCCAAGGCGACCGCACACGAAACCCCAGAGAGGTTGCACTCGCCTCAATGTGAGCGCCCGCCAAAGCGAGGTCGCCAGGCGGGCTGAGGTCGAGTCGAAATGACGAAAGATGGGGAGCAGTCGGTACCTTTTTGTCGACGAGGGGCGATGAAGTCACGTCGGGGGCTGACCGCGCCGTCGTCTTGGGTACGAGGGCGACGTCCTGCAGGCCTTCCGTGAGCGTGCTGGCGTCGTCCACTTGCTCGGGGTCGACGTGTTGCGGGGGGATGACGCTCGCCTTCGCCTCGAACGCGAGGGCAACGCTTAGCGTGTCCTCCGTTGAGGCGCCGGGGATGTCGATTTGCTCGACAGCCGTCGGAGCGCGGCCTCCCGCTCGGCCCTGGTTGCCCCTCCTCCTCCTCCTCCGATGGTGAGGGAGAGGATGGGGTGAGCTCGAAAGTCGTCCTTCCCCCACGCGGGAAAGGCGTCGTCGATTCCGCCGCTGGCGGGCGGGTTGTCCGCCACCATCGTCGCTGTCGCGCGGCGGTGGAAGGAGTATCATGTCGTAGCTGCTGTCGAGAGACATGAACTCGAGGCTCCCGAAACGGAGCACCGTCCCGGGTTGAAGAGGTCGTTGGAGACTGCCCATCTGGAGCTTGACGGGAAACTGCTCATCAACACGCAGCGTGCCCCTACCTGGCGCGCCAATTGTCGGCGTTCCGAGACCGAGGGGTCCCCGAGCCGACGAGTGAGAGTGCCGCGTGCCCCAGCCCAGATGGGTCGAGCGCGTGGGCGAGCGCGAAGGGGGGAACAGAGAGAGAGGTCGGTGGCCGGAGCCGGGTCGTGAGGGAGTCGGAGAATTCCCGCGGCCTTCGTGTTCGTCCCGCGCCCAGGTCGGGTGCGCTTGCAGTAGGGGGTTACAAGCGTCCGCGCGAGGTGAGGGGAGCGAGCGGCCCCGAGAGAGCGCCTGCCCCTGCCCTTCGTCCCCGCGAGGCCAACCTTCTCTAAGAAGGCCCTGGTCCTTCCTTTTATAGTCGTAAGGAGAGGATCCAGGTGTACAAGATGGGGGTGTAGCAAGGTGCTACGTGTCTAGCGAGAGAGAGCTAGCGCCCTATGTACATGCCTAGGTGGCAGCCGGAGAGATCTTGGCACCCTGTTGGTGTGGCGTCGTGGCTGTTGGAGGAGTAACGGAGCCGGACGGAGGGACAGCTGTCGGAGTGGCTGGACCCTTGCTGACGTCCTCCTGCTTTCGTAAGGGAGCTGAGAGCCGCCGTCGTCATGGTCTAGCGGGGCGCCATCATTTGCCTATCTGGCGTAGCTGGCCAGATGGGACACCGGTCTTGTTCTCTGCGACCCAAGTCGGCTCAGGGCAGGGTGATGATGACGCTTCCTGTTGACGTGGCGGTCTCGTGTCCTAGGTCGGGTGTCGTGGAGGCTCCTCCGAAGCCAAGGTCGAGTCCGTCCTGCAAGACAGAGGCAGAGTCCGAGCCCGGGGTCGGGCGAGGCGGAGATCGATCGGCAGAGGCTGAGGCGGAGTCTGAGCCCTGGGTCGGGCGAGGCGGAGTTCGTCGTCTTCCGGGGCCTTAGCCCGAGTCCGAGCCCTGGGTCGGGCGGAGCGGAGTTCGCCGTCTTCCGGGGCCTTAGCCCGAGTCCGAGCCCTAGGTTGGGCGGAGCGGAGTTCGCCGTCTTCCGGGGCCTTAGCCCGAGTCCGAGCCCTGGGTCGGGCGGAGCGGAGTTCGCCGTCTTCCGGGGCCTTAGCCCGAGTCCGAGCCCTAGGTCGGGCAGAGCCTCCTATGGCACCTCTGGCGAAGTCTGGTCGCCCGTCGGTCTTACCTTTTGCGTTAAATGCCCCGGTGACTCGGTCGGTTGGCGCGGTGATTTAGTCAGGGTTTCTTCTTATCGAAGGCGGGGCCTAGGGCGAGCCGGAGATGCGTCTGCCGTGAAAGAGGAGGCCTCAGGCGAGACGGAGTCATCTTAGGGTCGGCTGCCCTCGCCCGAGGCTAGGCTCGGGCGTGGCGTGGTCAAGTCACTCGTATGGACTGATCCCTGACTTAATCAAACCCATCAGGCCTCTGCAGCTTTATGCTGATGGGGGTTACCAGCTGAGAATTAGGCGTCTTGAGGGTACCCCTAATTATGGTCCCCGACAGATACTCTCTTTTAGCCTTTCATACAAAAATGGGTGTTACAACTACCAATAGTTCTACTCTTTGGATAAGTTCTAAATACCTCAAGGAACCTATTCAACACTTCTAGAAAGGTTGGAAAGCTCGAAATCAACATATCACTATTTTTGGAGCTAGTTTGAGCAAAAGAAGAAATATGAGTTAAAGAATTAAAATGTTCAAGATCCATGACTTATACTAGATGGAAAGCCACTTGAGATGTTTGTCTAAGTCATAGGATCTCTCTCAAGTTTAGCCAAAGCAACTTGGAGAAGATTGTGCAAAGATCAACGGGAAGTCAGAAACTCAAGTTCTGAAATCGCCAAGTGCGGACCGTCCGACCCCTTCAAGTGGACCATCCACGACACCACTTTGACTTCGACCAGGAACTATAAATCGTGGATAGTCCAACTAAACCGTGGACCGTCCGGCTATAATTCACGGACCATTCGCCTGTAAAGACCTGGTTCAGCCTGAAGGTGACAAGTTGAGCAAAAGGAATTTTAGAGTTGGCGCGGACCGTTCGGGACCAAGGGCAGACCGTCCGCATGGTGTCACCGAGGCAGATATCCCTTGATCTAGCCATTGATCTATTAGGCGTATCCATTGAGATGTCAGAATTGACCGTTAGAGGGTCGTGGATCGTCTGGGCCCTAGCCGCGGATCGTCCGCTAGTGCAGTTTTTGGTAGATGCGCCCCAACAGCTATATGGGTGGTTGAGGGCTATAAAATCCACCCCAACTAGCCCATTCAGAAATTCATTTTTGATCCATATCATACACAAGAGTTGGGTATTCACTCCTATCTACTAGAGCAACACTTCTATACACATGAAAGCCTCACAAGTGCCACAAAAGAGAGATCAAGCAAGAAAGAGCTACTTGTGTGCATTTAGTGATAGTGCCTTGTGAGAATCATTGAGAGAAAGTGTGTGCTACCTCTTGTGATCTTTTGAGCATGGAGTTTTGACTCCCATTCATTGTAAAGCTAGCAAGAGCCCCTTATCTTTGTGGTTGGCCTTGCAGAGACTTCGGTCTTTCATTAACAAAGGAGAAGGAATACTAGCCGGTCATGGTGACCGTTGGAGAGAGGGAAAGGGTTGAAAAAGACCCGTCTTTAGTGGACTCCTCAACGGGAATTAGGTTCTTGGTGAACCAAACCTCGGTAAAACAAATCACCTGTCACTTGTGTTTATTGCTTGTGACTTGTTTGTCTTCTCCCTCTCTAAGTTCTATTGCACTATTATTTGTTGATATTACTTTGTGTTGCTTCAAGTCATATTCTCATATATGGAAGCAACGCCTTGCAAGAAAGAACTTGTGTTATTCCTCTTCTTATCTAAGCCCTCTTTCTTTATTCTTCATAGATATTTTAGTTGTGTTGCTTTTTGTTAATCCTGCACTCTTTGAAAGCAATACTCTTTGCAAGCAAAGGACTTAGTTTTATACTCCGATTATTGTTCATCTTGTTCAAACCACTAATTGAGGGATCAAGTCCGGGTTTAAAGTTATAATTTTTAGGTTTCACCTATTCACCCCCCCTCTAGGAGACTTTCAATTGGTATCAGAACCATGCACTTCATATTGAGTCTAACAACTCGAAGTGATGGCTCGGAGAAAATCCCAAAAGAACAAGAAGACACCACCGAAGGAGAACAATGAGGTAACTCTTGAGATATTACTTTATGATTGTTCTAATTATGCTTCATGGTGTACTAGTGTGATAAATGCTTTTAGGACCATAGACCCACAATTAGAACAAATTTTAGACAAGAGCATTATACCTCCTAGTTATGATAAGAAAAATGCTTCCGAGGAAGATCGAAGATGTTTACGCTTAAATTATCTTTCTTTTGACATCTTAGGTAATTCTCTTAGCAAAGAAGATTATCATGACTTTATAATTAGATATGATGAACCTATTCATGATGCGCATGATATTTGGACTAGAATTAAAAATAGATTTGATGAGTCCAAACATGTTAGCTCATATGATGCTTCTACTTCCTTTAGTCCTTGTGAAACTAACCCTTTAAAGGAAGAAGAAGAACATGAACGTTGGAGACCAAACGATGAATCCACCTCTCCAAAAGGTTTGTCTTCCCATTTTGATTCCCAAATATGTTGTGTGGCTAATGAAAAATTTACGGAAGCACAAATGAAGATGAGGAGGATGAAAGAAGCTTCATGCAACTCTACGCTCATCTAAGCCTAGAAGATAAGGCAGTCATGCTCAAACTTCTAAAAAGAGCGAGAGAGAAAAGTGAAGCTCTTCACAAGCTAGAAGAAGTCCTCACCACAAAAATGCAAAGCTTGGAAGAGTTGACTAAAGGACATGAGGAGCTAGTGTGCTCTCATGTTGATTTGGTCCAAAGGTATGAAACTATTTCAATTGAGCAAGACAATTCCTTATTATGTATCGCTCAATTAGTAAATAGGAATACCTTGCTTAAGGACCAAGTAGAAAGGCTAAAAATGAAAATCTAGCTTTTCAAGAAAAACATGATATGCTCCTATATTCTCATGAAAATCTTATGGATGATTATATCATGTTAAATATTGCTCATGAGGTTGTGATAGAAAACTTAAAATCTCAACAACCTCACTCATGCACATGTGTTCAAGTTGAAACTATATTGCCATGTGCTAATGCTTGTTGCTCACCAGCAAGCAAATCCTTCTTTGAGCTAGAATCTCTAGGAATAGATGATATTGCATATCAAGAGCTCAAGGAAGAAAATGAGAGGCTAAGAACGAGCTTGACACAACTGAAAGGGAAATGCATTGCTCAACCTTCTCAAGATAACCGTGATGACATGGTGAAGAAGCTTGAGAAGGGTACAACTGTAGCATGCGAAGAAAATGTTAAGGATTTGAGGAATGTCAAGAGGAAGGAACAAAAGAAGAAAATCAATACCTCTGCCAAAAGCCTCAACCATGCCTCCATATAAGGTAACATCTAAGGTAATGATCAAGCCACACTTCACACTAAGAAAAATAAAAAGAGTAGTGAATGCTTTGAAAAGGGGCACTTGATTAGGTCATGTCCCTACATTAAAGAAAATGGCTTGGTTATTAACAAGGATGATAAAAAATGTTTTAAATGCTCTGAGAAGGGACATATGGTTAAGTCATGTCCCTATGTAAAACAAAAAGGCATAGTTTTAGGAAAGAAAATATGTACTAACAATGTAGCAAACAAGAGACAAGGAAAGAAGAAATCTTCAAAACGTGAAGATCACCTTTGCTACATATGCCGAAGGAAGGGACATCTATGCAAGGATTGTCCCATTGGTAACTATTCCGCTTCTAGCTTGTCAATTGATTCACATGTAACTAGGCAACCCAAAATTGCAACTTGTGCTAGAAAGGTAATGAGTTTACCAAGTGCTAGCACAAAGGACATTCGGGTTCCTAGATCTTTATTGATTAACCTTGATGGACCCATCAAGAGATGGGGACCAAAATATGCTTGACAGACTTTGTAGGGGAAAGGAGATGATATGAAGCTTTGGAGGTGCTTGAGTAGGTTAATTCAATTCTTATTAACTCAAGCTATCAATCTTACAATGTTCTATATATTTAATATTGACACAAAGTTATTTTGAATTATTATATCTAAAACTCATATCATCTCGAGCAAGATATTGATGTTGTAGGATTATCCTGTGTGGAAAATCAAAGCCTACAATATGGAGGAAAGCCAAAGGATGGTAATATTTATGTCTTTAAGTGCAAGTATCTTCAATTATCATTTATCTTGTGTCTTGTGTAGTCACATAGAAAAATGAAGCACTTAAGAATGTGTTAAATTATGTCACCATTCTTTGGAGGAAGTTCCTCTCATATGGTAGATTGCATATTTATCATTTCTATATTATGGCAATCTACATGCTTTAAGTAGTTATAAGTACCTTATGGCATGTTTTACATTAATTATCATATTGTTGCCTTGTTCTAGACATAGAAATAAATATTCCAAGTTCTTAAAATAATAAGGTATCCTATAAGGAATTCAAATCCTTAGGACACTGATAAAAAGAAAACTAGTGCTTGTGTTACTAATAACATCTCTCTTGAGCATATTTATGAAAATCTACAAGAGAGTGAGTGCATGTTCAAATTATTAAAAGGCACAAGCCTCAAGGTTGCTCTTCACCAAATGGAAGAAAGGTACAAGCAAAGGTATGAGAACTCATCTCCTTATCAATATCCAATCAATGGTAGTTTCCATCCATTGGTATTTCTTCCAAACTATCATAATCTACCAATGTGAAGGTTAGATTCCTTATTTGACTTAAATCAGCTAAAAGTGCATACAATCTTGCTTTCATATGTGCACTAGTTCATTAGAATCTAACTCATTCCTTTGTTATATCTGTTCTCATATTGATATGCTTCTAAGTTATGTTAATCAATTCTATGTGAAGAAACATCAATATGAAGAATAAATTTCCTATGATTGATTATAAATGTTAAAAGGTGCATATTCCTCTTTTCTGTCGCTATGTACTAATATTAAGGATTTTACTTCATGTCTGTGTGACTTGTGGATGATGATTTGTCTGTATCTCTTATCTAAAGAAATCATCATTTGTCATATACTCCCTTATGCTGCTAATATCTCTTTTTGGGCATTTTCAATAAGTTTGAAAAGAAAAGGAGACAACTATAAAGGGAGGGCACTCAAATGAAAAAGAAGAGTCAAGAACAACAACACCCACTTAGACAGTAAGATCTTCAAATCAATCAGTGGTGTGGTTGTAAGTATTCTAAACTTTTTCATTTTGAGAATACCAAGCATAAGCTGATTATTGTAAATTTTATATGCCTTGATCAAGATGTTCATTGAATTCCCCTATTTGTCTTTAAGAGAAAATGCATCTAACCAAGTCATTCAAATACTTGATGCACATCTTTAGAGGGATCCCATTTCTATATCTTGATTATGTTGAGACTAACACTTTCTCTTAGTAATCTCATGTAGTCTCATGTATGAGAATAAGTTTCTCATGAAGTATGCTACTACAACTCAATCCAATTTGGTAAAGAAGGATCACTTTTATCCAGGAATAATGAAAGTATCATTATTCAAGTAGCATAATCACTAGATTCTCCTGTTAGAAGCTTATTTGATAACCTAGTGCATATTATTTGATCACATCTCTACTTTTGACCATTGAATAGCTTCAATTGATACTTATGTTGCTTAGTGCCTCATGTACTATCAATTGATGTCTATCGTGTATATGCACTAAGTTAAAAGGAGAGTTTAGGATAAATTTATGCAATTTGTGATCTACTTGATATGTGATAATAATGATTTGTTTAGAGAAAAGGATCACTAGATGTAGAATTTCTCTTGTGCAAAATAATTATATACATTGTCTTGAGCATAGGACTTAAGTAACCTAGACTAAGGACAAAGCACAATGAAGAGAACATCTCTATGTGAAGGTGCAAAAAGGGTAAACTACTTCCTATCATTTACACATGTACCTAGATCTTCCTCTTATACATATATTGCATATCTTTAAGTTACAAGAGGAAGAAAAAGCAAGTCTATGCATAACCCTGCTTCATACCTAGTTTAACCTCTCAAAATTTCATTCCTTCTTTGATGCTTTTTTGTTAAAACTAGGTGAAGTGATATTCTTGTCAAAGAGCTTAAAGCTTAATCTTGTAACGAGGATAAGCTACCTTTGTTCCAAAGGTAGAGGTTCCTTAAGCTTCCTTGAACCATTAAGGGTAAATGCATCAAATGTTTATAACATGCTTTCGTCAGTGCATAGTCTGTCATGAGCATCACATTTATATTATGACGCATTGCACTTCACAACTTCTATGATATAGATATGTTCTCATTGACCTCATTATGTGCATTTGTCATTTAAGGCCAAAATATGTATTCCTCTCAAGGCACATACTTAGGGGGAGCAATCTATATTATAGAACTATAATAAAGCTTAACTAACATATCTTTTGATATTATATATCTCTTTCAGCTGGGACCTACTCTTAATTCATATTTTTGCTTATACCAAAGTTCAATGTGTAGGACTTGCATCCTCAGACCTCACAAGTCCTAAAGTGCATTGTTTTACAAGTATTCATCACTTGTATGCACAAGTTTAGGGGGAGCAATTCTCTACACATTAAATCCTTGAGTCTAACCATTCTTCAAGTATATGTTGTGCTTAGTCTCAAATTGAAAGGGAAATGGAGTTTTGAGCAAAGGGAGCGCTTCCACTTCATATTCGTTCGGTATCAAACACCCTTGCTAAAACTCATGTACTTCAATTCCATATCTATATTGAAAAGGCCTCAAAATTGCTTCATTTTTGGTGCTTAATGCCAAAGGGGGAGAAAGTATTAGGCCAAAGCAAAAGGACCGCACCACCACCCTATTTTCTGAAAATGTTTTAAACTATTTTATAACAAAGGGGAGAACTTCTTCAGGAAAAGTTTTGTAAATGGCCAAAGGAAAAGCATTTGAAAAAGGGGAAATCTTTAAATCTTAAAAATGCTCTTAAAATTTCATTCTTGTACCTTAGGCCATATGCAAACAACTTTGAAAAGAGTTTATCAAAAGTTTGCAAAAAACCATTACATGGGGTGCAAATGTGGTCCAAAATTACAATCATGTCAATATCACTCATATTCACTTAGAACTGCTTTCATTTCAGTAGCTTATGAACACTTGGCCAATTGCAAACTAGTTACAATTTCATACTTCATATTTGCTTTGGTTTGTGTTGGCATCAATCACCAAAAAGGGGAGATTGAAAGGGAAATGGCATTAAAACCATTTCTTATATTTTTGGTGCTTGATGACCTTCACAACCATTTGGACTAACTAGTTTGCCTAGTGTTTGATTCATAGGTTCATAAGTTCAGCAGTTTAGTCTCTAAGTCGCAGTCAGCTCAGATCCAACCAAATAGGGGTAAAACATGGAATAGATGAACTACCAATAGTTCTACTCTTTGGATAACTTCTAAATACCTCGAGGAACCTATTCAACACTTCTAGAAAGGTTGGAAAGCTCAAAATCAATATATCACTATTTTGGAGCTAGTTTGAGCAAAAGAAGAAATATGAGTTAAAGAATTAAAATGTTCAAGATCCATGACTTAGACTAGATGGAAAGCCACTTGAGATGTTTGTCTAAGTTATAGGATCTCTCTCAAGTTTAGCCAAAGCAACTTGGAGAAGATTGTGCAAAGATCAACGAGAAGTCAGAAACTCAAGTTCTGAAATCGCCAAGTGCGGACCGTCCGACCCCTTCTGGCGGACCGTCCGCGACACCGCTTTGACTTCGACTAGGAACTATAAATTGTGGATAGTTCGACTAAACCGTGGACTGTTCGCTAGTGCAGTTTCTAGCAGATGCGCCCCAACGGCTATATGGGTGGTTGAGGGCTATAAAAGCCACCCCAACCAGCCCATTCAGAAATTCATTTTTGATCCATATCATACACAAGAGTTGGGTATTCACTCCAGTCTACTAGAGCAACACTTCTATACACATCAAAGCCTCACAAGTGCCACAAAAGAGAGATCAAGCAAGAAAGAGCTACTCATGTACGTTTAGTGATAGTGCCTTGTGAGAATCATTGAGAGAAAGTGTGTTCTACATCTTGTGATCATTTGAGCATGGAGTTTTGACTCCCATTTCATTGTAAAGCTAGCAAGAGCCCCTTATCTTTGTGGTTGGCCTTGTGGAGACTTCGGTCTTTCATTGACAAAGGAGAAGGAATACTCGCCAGTCTTAGAGACCTTTGGAGAGAGGGAAAGGGTTGAAAAAGACCCGTCCTTAGTGGACTTCTCAATGGGGATTAGGTTCTTGGTGAACCGAACCTCGGTAAAACAAATCACCCATGTCACTTTTGTTTATTGCTTGTGATTTGTTTGTCTTCTCCCTCTCTAAGTTCTATTGCACTATTCTTTATTGATATTACTTTGTGTTGCTTCAAGTCATATTCTCATATATAGAAGCAACACCTTGCAAGAAAGAACTTATGTTATTCCTCTTCTTATCTAAGCCCTCTTGCTTTATTCTTCATAGATATTTTAGTTGTGTTGCTTTTTGTTAATTCCGCACTCTTGGAAAGCAATATTCTTTACAAGCAAAGGACTTAGTTTTATACTCCAATTATTATTCATCTTGTTCTAACCACTAATTGAGGGATCAAGTCTAGGTTTAATGATATAATTTTTAGGTTTCGCCTATTCACCCCCCATCTAGGCGACTTTCAGTTTCCAAAGCTTGAGCTTGGTTTGTCTGCTATGACGAAGGATCAGCTTGCGGACAGCTTCGCTTACAATAGCTTGAAGGTTTGAACATTTTGGCTTCGTATTTGGTACTTTTTGTTACAGTGAACTATTTTTTGGTAATCCTTAGTAAGGCTCTGAAGGCTCAAAAAGATGCAGAGGACAAAAGCTGCCAGATAGCACTTGGAAACCTCCGATCAGAGGTTATAACTTTGAGAAACGAAGCTCTTGCAAATGATAAGATTTTACTATCTTTGGTCAAAAGGCTGAAATCCAGTGAAGCTAAACTGTCCGCTCAAGCAGAAGTGCACAAAGCTGAGGTGCAAGAATTAGAAAAGAAACTTGCCAAAGCGACTGAAAATTTTAATGTAGAGCTAACAAAACGTGAAATATCTGATATTGAACGCTCAAGGGTACATAAAAAATGTTGAAGAACTTCGTCAAGCTAAGGAAGAGTACTATAATGTTGCTACAGAATGTGCTAAGAACTTGAAGAATAGCTTTTCTAAAGTTGGCGCATTTTCCACAGGGCAGAATTTCATCCGCGGTAATCCTAATGGGGTTATCCGCTGGATTAATGGCGAAACCAAAGCTTTCGAAGAAATTCTCAGCGACAGAGGAGATTTTTGTGCCTTCGCCGGTGTCCGAGGGACCGTGTCGGTCCTGGAAAAGGTCGGCTGCGATCATTCCAAGGCTGTGGTTCAGCTAGGATTCTCGCTTTCAGCTGATGATATTAAAAACCCTTCGGCTGACGGTACCGTATTAAGTGGAAAATTCTATTCCGAAGTATGGCTGAAGGGTGGCCGAGAGATAGCTGATGAAGCTATTAGAAGAAATGAGAAAGAGTCTCATGACGCCTTAGAAGAGGCTAAGAGAGCTGAAGAGACCGCTGAACGCACCAGGCTTATAGGTATACCTATTACAACTTAGCTTCATAAATTTTTCTAGCTTCAGTACTAACAGATACTTGTATTTTGATGCAGCCGAGCATTCTCCCCCTCTAGAGCCATACAATCCTGAAGTTGATCCATCTCTGAAGGGGGCGCTCGATATAATTAGAATTGCTAACGAGGCCGTTGACGAAGCTGTCAATAGACTGTGTTGAGGACTTGTTCTCAAATGCTATGAATTAAGAACAAGGCAACACAAAATGTCAATGGTTAAAGACCTTCGTCCTTTGAAGCATTATCTCCCTTTGGATATAATGATCTCCAGACGAAGGTTATGAAGAATGTACCTTCATAATTTTAGTATATAGTAGAATAGGTAAAAATATATGAAATAACATGAATAATCATATCACATTACCAGAACATTTTTATTATTTTATCATAAGTAAACATGAACGAAATCGAATTACATTTATACCTTCGGCTCGACAGAAGGCAAAAGTACAAACGTGACGTAGGAATGAATGCCAGTCAGCGTGAAAAGTACAATGTCACTGTTCATCTATTTATAGGCATAGGATGCAGCCTGTGTAGAATTACATTCATGCCCTTGACATTTGCTATTGACTTAAGAATAATCTATCGAGGACTAGACAACCTTTTTCCCTTTAAGTCGGTTTCACTTTCCATCCCTGAGCCGAAGCTTTTTCACAGGTAGCTTCGGCACTAGTTCATCCTTCTCCCGAACCGTGTTCTTCATATCATGTACGATTTCATCCTATGTTCGAAGGTTCCTGTACGTGTATTATACTTGGAAAACATGTTAGTCGTGTTTTTGAGGACCTTCGGAAGACGACGGCCCCCAACAGACTATTGAATGAAGTTGCCGATAAAGTCTTAAAAGAAGACTAAAGCTTTTATATTTGAGAGTTTAGGGTCTTTGTATGTAGTTTTCGTTTTTGTAAGAAAAAAATATCAAATATTTGCATATGTATTAATGTAATATATTTCTTTGTGATGCGTGAAACCTTCGTACATACCGTTTTTGAGCCGTTGGCGAAAAACACCTTCCCTTCTTTTCACGCTTCACGAAGAAAGAAATTCCCCTTCTTTACCGAGACAATACTGAATATCTTGTCATGGCTGTTGTATAGTAATACTATTGACAAAGGTACCATCCCTGTATAAAAACATATCTGCCAAAGGCATGTCTTGTGTTATTGGTACATTCTTTTGTGATTCCTTGCCGAAGGTATACTTGACCTCATGAATTGGCAGGTATATTTGAAGGAGCAATTTTCCTTCTTTTTCCACTGCTTTTGTCGATGCAAAATGATGTATGATGCGATGTTATGCAATATGATATGATGGTATGATGCAAATGATGTTTATGCATGAATTATCAAAGAAAAACCAAGACTCTACATCCCCTTAGGAATGACTTCGAAGTCTCTTCACCTTTTACTTAGGTGGTATTTTAGCTCTACATTCCCTTAGGAACGAATTTGGAGCTAAGCTCTGCATCCCCTTAGGAACGACTTTGGAGCTTCTTCACCTTTTACTTAGGTGGTATTTTAGCTCTACATCCCCTTAGGAACGACTTTAGAGCTAAGCTCTAGCTACATCCCCTTAGGAACAACTTTAGAGCTTCTTCACCTTTTACTTGGGTGGTATTTTAGCTCTACATCCCCTTAGGAATGACTTTGGAGCTTTGTCACCCTTCTCGTTACACTTGATGGTGTAACCACAAATTTATTACAACAGGCCGAAGGTTGAACCTTCTTATATTGTCTTTGGAGGGGAAATTTAAAGACAGAAAAAGTAAAAAATACATTGAACTTGGAAACTTTATGGTCGAGCCCTTGTATTGCTTTAGTAAATATGTATTGATTCGGGCACAGTGTTATTGACTGTGCGAGCTTCGGACTCCTCTCGTGTGTCGCGTTGTTGCTGCGCTTGGCAATGCCCTTCTGGCTGCTGATTATGAATCAAGGTTGGTGCCATAGATGGTGGTGGTAGCTGAGTCCATGCAGCTTGAGAATGACTTGCCGAAGCAACTGATGTTGTGGGTTGCTGGTTGCCCACATACTCAGGGATATATGGCGAACAACATGAAGTAGTGTGCAAGACCTGCTATCTCCTTTTGCTTTTAGATCTTGGCTTGGCACGTCCTTGTTGTATGTCCCTTATCCTCCCCACAGAATAAACAGAACAACCTCTTAGGTTGGGTGATGAACCTTCCTCCGAAGCTTCTTTCTCCTCCGCCCCTTAGAGCTGGTGGCCTGTAAGAGGTTTGCTGCATTCCTGAAGATTGTGAGCTTTGTTGGTTGCGTTGAGTGTGGTTTGCACTATCATCATTTGAGCTGGGATTGTGGATTGTTTTGACATGCCTAGGGTGAAGCCTTCCTCCGAAGCCCCTAGTCATCTCAGAATACCTGTAGACCTCCTCCCTTCTCTGTCGAAAGTCATTGTCAGCTCTGATGTATTCATCCATCTTCTAGAGGAGCTTTTCCAGAGTTTGCGGTGGCTTCCTAGCAAAATACTGCGCTGTCGGTCCTGGTCGGAGCCCCTTGATCATAGCTTCGATGACAATCTCATTTGGCACCGTTGGCGATGGCCTTTGAGTCGCAGAAATCTTCGGACATATGCCTGCAAGTACTCTTCATGGTCTTGTGTGCACTGGAACAAGGCTTGGGCAGTTACTGGCTTCGTCAAGAAACCCTGAAAGCTAGTTACCAGCATGTCCTTCAGCTTTTTCCATGACGTGACCGTTCCCGGGCGAAGGGAAGAATACCATGTCTGAGCTACACTCCTGACTGCCATGACGAAGGATTTCGCCATGACAGCTATGTTGCCACCATATGAGGATATGGTTGCTTCGTAACTCATGAGAAACTGTTTCGGATCCGAATGCCCATCGTACATGGGAAGCTGCGGTGGCTTGTAAGATGGTGGCCATGGGGTAGCCTGCAACTCTGCTGCTAGAGGAGAAGCATCATAAAAAACAAAGTTACCATGATGAAAGTCATCATACCATTCATCATCATTGACTGGACTTTCTTGACGAAGCTTTCTCTGTTGAGGTCTTCGTCCTTGGTCATCTTGGGTGATGTGACGCATTTCTTCAGAAGCTTCGTCGATCTTCCTCTGAAGGTTGGCTAGCCAAAGCATCTTCTCTCTCTTCCTCTGCACTTGTTGGTGTATGGCTTCCAGGTCTCTGATTTCTTGGTCCAACTCCTCCTCCTGCGGTGTTAGGCTAGTAGCCTTCCTTTTCTGGCTTGGCTTCTCTCAGTGAGAGTGACTCTTGGTTGGTGTCCAATGGCTGCAGGGCAGCCCCTGGCGCTATTGCCTTCTTCGACAGCATGACGAAGGTGAATGCTTGCCAAAGGTGGTCATTTGAGTTCATCGGAGGTGGGCGCCAATGTTGGTCACTTGTTCTCAAATGTTATGAATTAAGAACAAGGCAACACAATTATTAAAGATTAAAAGACCTTCGTCCTTCGAAGCATTATCTCCCCTTGGATATAATGATCTTCAGACGAAGGTCATGAAGGACATGCCTTCATTACTTAATGAATGAATAAGAATATACAGAGATAATGAATGTAAACTGTTCGCTCATTCACATATGTATTTCATAATGTACACGTGAACATTAACAAAATGTACATTACATTGATACCTTCGGCTTGTTCGAAGGTGCTGACGTGAGAGCGATTACAATCCAGCGTGAACAGTACGGTGCTACTGTTCATCTATTTATAGGCACGGGACGCAGCATGAGTAAAAATACATTTGTGTCCTCAACATTTATTCACAACTATAATATAAATCATTAGGGACTGGCTAGTATTTTTCTCTTCAGGCCAGCATCATGTTTGATCTTAATCACGGTCTTAAGCCGAAGATGTTACTCTTCGACTATAGCTTCACCGTTCATTCTTATCATCTTCGGGCTATATTTTCGTCTTGTACACCTTTGCCCTGGGAGAAAACTTCCATCCTGAAGCCGAAGCTCCCTGTAATAATCCATGTTATGCTGAAAGCAGATGGTTAGTCATGTTTTTTAGGATCTTCAGAAGAGGAAGGCCCCCAATAGTACTGTTCATAGAGTGGAGTTTGAAATAGAATATATGTTATAAGATATAATATAGATTGTACTGTTCATAGAGTGAAGTTCAAAATAGAAGAGATCAGAGAGAGGAAAAGCGGGTTGTAAACTTATAGCTAGCTTAAACTATCTGCAACGCTATCCCCTAAATTTTCTCACCTATACCGCACTATGCAATCACGTTACCTAGATTCCACCCTCTATTTTTCTCCCTCCTGCAACGGTTTCCCCTAAATTCTTCCCCTATACCCCACTATAACTATAAAATATTGTTTTCCATACCTATTCAGCATCCATTATTTTACTACAACTAATAAATACTGACGGGCACGTAAAATGAGGCAAGGGGAGCCGGTCGCTTCACCCTCGATCTAGCGCTTCGGTGTGCACTCCCCCTACAATGTAGCACGTGTAGCATGCAACACTGCAGCAGCTAGAGCGGTGTTGTAGCCGCTACATGCACTACAGTACAAGGGGAGGGGTGAGCGATGCACCCAGCCTTAGATGCGAGAGCTAAAGATGCAGCTCTCGACGTGCTCGCATGCAGCTAGCGTCTTCCACTCGGCTCGGCCCACATATAAAAAGAAATCAGACATACAATGCTAGGATGCGAATTCTAGGGTGGCTCCATGGCGCGGATGGTGCCTGGGGGTTGAATAACTCCATGGCGCGGGTGATAGCTTGGCCCAAGCCCATTCAATGAAAGCTCAAGAAGCTGATAAGGGGCATTCGAGTAATATCTGACATGAGGGAGTAGGCTCCGACTCTGATCTTATCGGTTCTCTTTCTCCTCCCCACCTCACTGCTTTCTTGTTCATGCTCTAGTCTCTTCCCACTTGCGTGAAATCAAGCTTCTACGGGGGTTGGCATTCATATCCCCTTTGCCCTTCTCCCGTTGAAGAGGAGTGACTAAGGTGGGATTGTTGTTTCATTCTACAAAGGGAAACTGGAGAAGGACCATAAGAACAAGAACCCTAAGTGGGATCGGTGGAGCCCCAGGGATATGTAGCATGGTTCTCCCGTGTGGGGGGAGAAACAAAAACCTCATCTAGAGGTGGAAGCCTCCTCAAGGAAGATCTGAGTTCAAAGAAGACACACAAGTTTCTTCTCCTAGTGATGGGGTCTAACAAGTAACTCCAATATGGCCTTCCCTCCTCTATTGAATGATTCAGACTTAGGTCGATGATTGTTTTGCTAGAAATGCGGTGAAGAAGGTCACCACGTTAAGGATAGTTCTAAATCACTATGGTGCAAGATCTGCAAAAAGAGAACCATGTCGTGGCCAAATGTGTTTGGTCTAAACAAAGCAACCCGATAATATCGATCGTGGGCATGGCAGCATATGGTCTTGGATTTTATGTTTCTCAGTTCTCCAAAAACCTTGAAAAAATCTAAGAAAAGTTTCTTGAGTTTGGTTAAAGTCCTTGAAGGGAGAGTTTCTGTTGAAGATTTAGAAAAGGATTTTGGGTTCCATTTTCCATGGGGGCATGCATGGAATGCTACCAAATGTCATTCTGGTTTCCTCGTGCAGTTTCCCTCTCAAGTGAGGCTAGAAGTGCTGGTTAACTTCCATGAATTGAAAATTAAAATCTCTAGAGTTAAAATTGTTTTTCCCCTTGGAACTCCAAAGCAAAAACAAAAGCAAGACTCCACACTGCCTGAATCCTTGCTGAGAATGTGCCTAAAGAATTACAAAATTATCAAGCCATTTGTGAGTTGGGTTATATGATTGGGGTTGTTGAGGAAATTGATCTTAAGTCTCTTGAGATCAAGGATATTGTGAGATTCAAGGTCCATGTCAAAAGCATCTCAATGATACCCTCTGTCATTGAAGTAGGAGTAAAACCTTTCTTGTATGATATTTTCTTTAAAGCTGAGACAATTGATGAAGAAGGATGGACTGATAATTCAATTTGTTTGGGGGAAAAGAACCATTATGAAATTATAGTATTTGGATGATCAGCTGATGGAAAAAGCTGGTAAAAAATCTAAATGTGATAAAGGGAAAGGAGAATCAAGTCAAACCATGTCTGATAAATAGGAAGGTGCTTACTCAAAAATTCAGAAATCTTTTATGATCGTTGAAAAAAAGATTGATGAAAATAATGGAATTAATGTGGAGGTCAAAATAAGAGAGGGAGAAAGTGAAGAGAAGGTAGATTTTAATGATACTGAAGATGATCTTCTTAGTTCATAGGAGTTACAAGAGCTGGTTAAAGACATTGGTGTTGAAATGCATGAATCACAAGAGGGTTTTAATGAAGTGTTGGAAGATCCAAAGATGACTAAGGAGTTTCAGGTAGCCAAATCCAAGAAAGGCATAGGGAAAGTGGTTCAAGTTGTAGAGCGTACTAGGAAGAGTAGCATATTGGAGGCTAATGAAGATATTAAGATAACTGAGAAAACTATTTTGTGAGTTGAAGCTAAATATGCATTCATGAACAAAGGTACGAATCACAACCCCTTTTTGTATTAAACTCTGATGATGGTACTCTTATTGAAATTGTTGGGAAGATTAATGTGAATTTAGGTAGTACTAACAGTGAAATTGTAGAATGTTTGAAACATATTAAATCCTTAGAAAGAAATAGATCTTTTATGATTCAACATCATGCTAACATGGATATAGAAAAAGAAAAACCAATTTTGTGTATTGGAAAATGATCTTCCTAATAATTTAGAGAACATGATCTATGATTTATTAGCAAGTTGTTTTGAAGCTGATGATTGGGGTCCCCTAGATAATAGAAAAGGAAAAACAGTTAAGAAAAATATTGGTAGGAAGAAAAAAGAAGAGCCCACCAAGGTTAGGTGTACACCTAATAGAGGGAGGCCTTAGAAGTTTTTGAATTTGGATCAAGCTATATTCGAATGAAATGGATCATTTGGAATTACCAAGGATTAGTTAAAGCAAAAATTTTGATTTCCTACAATATCTCATCAGAAGAGATAGAGTTGATTTTATTTGCCTACAAGAGACCAGGAAAATGATTTTAGCTAGAGTTGGCTAGAGGCTTTAAGTTTGAATAGTAATTTTATTTGGATCCATTCTGCTCCTAAAGGAAGGTATGGTGGATTATTGGTTGGGATTGATTTTGATGTCTTTGAGGTTTTAGAACATGAAGAAGGTGATTTTGCGTTGAGATGTCTAGTACATCACAAAGCTAACGAGTTTACACAGAACCTCATCAATGTTTATGGGGCTACTCAATCTGATAATAAAGATAATTTCTTTTGTGAATTTTCACCCTTTTGTTCCAGAAGCAAAGTTCCTCTTATGTTTGGTGGTGACTTCAATATTTTGAGAAGAGTTGAAGGCAAAAACAAAACTGGAATTTATTAGATGGACTGTCATTTTTAATGCTATAATTGAACAACATGGTTTCATTAAGCTTGATCTGACTAGCAGCCTCTTCACTTGGTCTAACAAAAGAAATGACATAACATTCGAAAAACTGGATAGGTTTTTAGTCAGCTCTGAATGGGACTTTAATGTATAGAAATGTTATGGGTAGAGGACTGGATTGATATTTATCTTACCATGTTCCTCTATGCCTAAGTTCTGATGATTCTTATGCTAAGAATAGTGAGTTTAGATATGAATTGTGCTGCAGATTGAGACCTTAGTTTATAGATATTGTGGTGAAAAGTTGGACTCAGCCGGTTAAAAGTACTTATAGTATTAATATGTGGAAAGAGAGTCAAAAATTTAAAAAGCTATGAAAGGTTGGAATATGAACATTTAATATGTTCATAGAAAATGGAAAAGAGAACTTAACAAAAGAATCGATGATCTGGATGTTAAGAGTGAGACTCGCAATTTGAATGGTATTGACAGACAAAAGAGAAAGATTGTGGGGTTAATCTAAAGAACATTCTTATGGAGGAATCTAGAGAAAGACACATTGTTGAAGGAGATAAAAGTACTAGATAGTTTCATTTAAAAGCAAATGGAAAAAAACGAAGGATCAAAATCAATACCTTGTTGAAGGATGGCCAAGTTGTGAATGATGAGGATGGTATTAATAGGGTGACCACAAACTTTTATAAAGAATTGTTTGGCCCCCTTGTAGTACTCATATCAATACGAATAACTTTACCATGAAAAAATGGATGATGAAGATAGAGTTGGCCTTACTACACCTTTCTGCATGGATGAAATCAAAAAGGTTATGTTTAATCTAAAACATAACAGTGCCTTGGGCCTGATGGCCTTCGTGCTGAGTATTTCAAGACTTTGGGACATTATAAAAAAATCTATTTAAGATGTTCACTATTTTTATAATGGGTTTCGAGCCACTAAAAGATTGAATTATGGTGTAGTCACTTTATTGCCTAAAGTGGACAAAGCCATGGAAATGAAAAACTACAACCTTATATGTTTCATAAATGCTTCCTATAAGATCATCACAAAAGTTCTTAATAATAGACTTGTCTCTTGCATCATTAAAGTTTATTAGTGAAAGCCAATATGGATTTATTAAAGATAGATATATCATGGATAGTGTGCTTGCCCTCCATGAGATCATTCATGAAGTCAAACAAAATAACATAGTGAAATTATGTTCAAAGTGGATTTTGAAAAAGTCTATGACAAGGTAAATTGGTATTTTCTGCATAAGATGATGCATTTGAAAGGTTTTGGGGATAAGTGGGGGGATTGGGTCATGAGAACTGTGAGGGCTGGTAAACTTGCTATAAGAACCAACGACAAGATTGGTCCTTTCTCCCTACTTATAAAGGTATAAGGCTGGGTGATCCCTTCTCTCCCCTTCTTTTGAATAATGTTGCCGACGACTTATCTTGTTTGGATAAGAAGGCTCAAGATGCAAGTCTCATTGTGGGCCTCATTCCCCACATTATTGATAAAGGTTGTGTGAGTCTACAGTATGCTGATGATACTGTTTTTTTGCATCAAGACAACTTGGAGGCTGCTAGAAACCTCAAATTCATCCTGATTCTGTTTGAATAAATGTCAAGCATCAAGATAAACATTCAAAAAAGTGAGTTTTATTGCTTTGGATGTTATAAACAAGAAAGATTTGTATCAAGAAATCTTTACCTGTCCTACTAAATCTTTGCCTATGAAGTATCTAGGAGTGCCTATTGGTCATAAGAAACTTAGTGTTTCTCAATGGATGCAGACTAAAGAGAAGTTTGAGAAGAAATTGGGTGTCTGGCATGGGAGGTTTTGGGGTATGGGGGGAAGGTTGACTCTGATCAATATAAGTTTGTTTAATGTTCCCCTTTACATGTTTTCTATGTATTATGCCCCTAAGCTGGTGATTAACAAAATGGATGGTTACAGGAAGAGACTTCTATGGCATGGTGGTAATAACAAAAATAAATATCATCATGTAAATTGAGAAACTGTCTGTCTCCTAAAAGATCAAGGTGGGTTGGGGATCTTAGATTTCCAGTTTGATGGCTAAGGGTTTTGGACTAGAGAATTCTGGTGGTCTTTGGAAAAAAATTTAAATAACAATACATTAAAGGGAAACCCCTTATTTTGATAAAAAAGAGACAAGATGATTCTCATTTCTGGATAGGCATTCTAGAAACTAGAGATTTTTTAATAAACACCGCAAAAAATGTTGGGGATGGTAAGAGAACCATCTTTTGGATGGATACTTGGTGTGGTGATTGTCCCCTATAAAGAGATAAGTGTTTACAATGTGCTTACTTCCAACTATAATTCTTTGAATTTTAGAAGAAGGTTAACTTGGGAGGGCCTTGTGTTGACGCCTTTTTCGGGCGCCAAACACTAACAAGAACCGACGGCGGCGCTCTCTACTCAAGCGCGGATGGTTCGTGGCCAGGGGCCGGACGGTCCGCGACGTGGCACAGGGCTAGGGTTCCTTGCCTGACGTGTCGGACGGTTCGCGACCTAGGGCCGGACGGTCCGCGCGTGCGCAGGGGCGGCGAAGGTCGCCGGCGGCGCCTGGATCTCGCTCCCGGGAGGGACCCTATCGGGGAGGAGAGATCCTAGGGGTTGTCTAGGCTCGGTAGACCGACCTAGACTCCTCTAATCGACGTAGAGTCGAAGAGAAGCGTAGAATTTGGTGATTGGAATGCTAAACTAGGGCTAAACTAGAACTACTCCTAATGCATAAGGTAAAAACGAGAAATAGACTTGATTTGATCGATTGTTGGGGGTTCAATCGACCGTAGCCCTTCATCTATATAAAGGGGGAGGTCTAAATCTGCTTCAAACTGTTTCCCGAGTTAATCCTGCGGTTTTAGGTAACAAATCCCGCGAGAAACTAGGAACCCTAACTGTCTTTGCGCACGCGCGGACTATCCGCGCCACCACCGTGGACAGTCCGGACCGCGGACCGTCCGGCCTCAGGGCCGGACCATCCGCGAGGCCCTTTTTTGGTTTCCAACATATGCCCCCCTACCTTTTGGTGAAGGTTGACGAACCAAAAGCATATGAACTAAACCTGATGTAAGTCATCGGCTTTTCAAAATAGAGATCATTCAATAAAGCACCAATGTATAAAGGCCATTTTGGATTGTATCTTTCTCGGCCATGACCATTTGATCAATGGATCAAAATCAATAGAATGGAGGTGCCCCCCAGCCTGGATAGACAAAGGGACTATACATGTACCTTGGATTCATCATCGTGGCATTCCACATTTGAGTAGGACAATATACCGATGATGAATAAACGGGTGGAAAGTACTCTGGTCTCATAGGATGAACAAGCGATGCTTGTCGCGTCGCCTTTTGGGCCATTTTGTTCGGCCGTTTTTTAGCAGGTGACCAGGGTTTCTTCGTTGACCGATCACGTGGAACAGCCTTTTTGCTAGCATTTTTGGAGAGCAACTGATCAAAAGTAGGGTCGGCTTTGATCAGCCGACTATATGTGCTTTGCCCTTGCGTCTTTTTCCTTGCTTCGTGTAGAGGCTGACGCCTTTGGTCATAGGTGGACTGTCTGGCTGAGTTAGCCAGACCGTTTGTCTGAGCACCGAACCGTCCGCACGTAGGTGCCGGACCATCTGCGATGCTCGGGCCAGGCTGATGTGTTTGGTTCATTAATTGTGCCTGCCCCCTAGCGTCTTCGGACTTTTTAGCCTTCTCGTCCGAAGCCTTTCGAGCAATCTCCTTTTGTAATATAATTGACATGCGAGGATCGCCAATGACGATGCCCTTGTCTTTGCCTTTATCGGCCATTTTGGGCAGAACGAAGACCTTTTTGCATGTGAGTTCTATTGTATTAACAGGAAAAGGTTGTGTGTCTACTTGCATCTCTTGAAAAGCCAATCGGCCCTCATTTATGGCCGATTGTATCTGTCGACGAAAAACATTACAATCGTTGGTGGCATGAGAAAAAGAATTATGCCACTTAAAATAAGCACGCCTCTTTAATTCATCAGGAGGAGGAATAGTATGAGTTAATTTAATGTTGCCGTTTTTTAGTAACTTGTCAAATATTTTATCGCATTTAGCAACATTAAAAGTAAACTTAACTTCTTCTTGTCGATTCTTTCGAATCGATTGTAAAGCAGAACATGCGGAAGGTTTAGCCTGTCCTGGCCAAACCAGTTTGGCGGTGTATACATTCGTGGATTCATCGTCCGAGTTATCGTATCCCACTAGATGCATCTTATGGCTAGCTGATTTTAATGTTTCCGTACTTCGGCTTTCACAGGTCATAGCCCGCTGGTGTAAGTGCACTAGCGAAAAGAATTGGGTGCCATCTAATTTTTCTTTTAAGTAGGGTCGCAACCCATTGAAAGCCAGCCCTGTTAGTTGTTTTTTTGTGACATGGATCTAAAAGCATCAGTTTCTAGTCTCCCGGAACCTCCGAATATAGTCATTAACCGATTCTTCGGGCCCCTATTAGACTGAGGCTAAGTCAGCCAATTCTAATTCATGTTCTCCTGAGAAGAAGTGTTCATGAAATTTCCGCTCTAATTCTTCCCAAGAGTTAATAGAGTTTGGTGGCAAGGCTACGTACCATGCGAATACAGCATCAGTAAGGGACAACGAGAATAAACGAACGTGGTAGGCTTCCCCATCAGCCAATTCTCCTAAGTCTGATATGAATTGGCTAATATGTTCGTGTGTGCTTTTCCCACCTTCACCAGAAAATTTAGAGAAGCCTGGTATTCTAGTTCCCTGTGGATATGGCACGGTGTCGAATCGGTGGCTATAAGGCTTCTGATACGATTGCCCTAT
Organism: Zea luxurians; assembly: GCA_029449295.1. Classification (NCBI taxonomy): domain Eukaryota; kingdom Viridiplantae; phylum Streptophyta; class Magnoliopsida; order Poales; family Poaceae; genus Zea; species Zea luxurians. The sequence continues at coordinate 1,245,142 of JAOPSE010000185.1, forward strand.
ACCTGACACACTAACAACGAGTTTGTCCTTGAGCGTCCCGGCTACCTCGTCTCTGATCCTCTCTGCCATGTCTGACGACCATCCATTGAGTGTATGGGTGAAAATCTCAGGTTGCCTGACATCACTCTGTCGGCTTTCCTCCCAGGAGTGTTTGAGGTGTGTGTTAGGTGTCCTATTAATGTCACCAGCTCCTGCCCTATACCTATCAGGCTCTCTTGTGGCCGAACAATATCCAGCCCTATGTCTATGAGGTGGTATGGCATGATTATAATGTGTTGCTGGTGGGGCACCATAATGTTGCTGCGATGAATGTGGTAACTGTGTGTATTGCACAGCTCTTGGCTCTGCGTACGCATATCCGGACGGTCCAGCGTAAGAGGCCGGATGGTCCGAGACCGGGCCAAACGGTCCAAAGGTATATCCGGATTGTCCAGCCGTATATGGTGTTGTCTGGGCAGTCTCATACCTAGACCGTCTGTCATAAAGAACTGGACGGTCCGCGATCGGGCTGAATGGTCCAGGGCTGTACCCAAACGGTTCGGTCATATATGGCGCGACTTGGGTGGTCTGCGCGTGGACTCATGTAGAGTCGGACGGTCTGGCGTAATACGCTGGCCAGTTCATGCCATATCCGGACGGTCCGACGTAAGATAGCAGATGGTCTGCAACATATTCGGACAGTCCGGCGTGAGGTACCAGACGGTCCGCGACATATCCAGACGGTCCGGAGTGATGTACCGGACGGTCCGTGATGGGGCCGAATTGTTCGGGGTTGTACCCTGATGGTCCGGCCATGCACGGTGCGACTTGAGCGTTTTGTGTGCGGGCCTGCGTTGGGTCGGACGGTCCGGCGAAATACACCAGACGGTCCGCGGTATAACCAGACTGTCTAAGATGATGCTCGGACGGTCCGGCCGCGTCCAGTACCTGCCGCGTGCCTGGTGGTTGCGGCTGTGATGGTGACACGAAAGTGTGCATCGGCATACCATATGATGGCTGGGTTAAGGGTGACCTGTTTATAGCCGATGTGTTTGGCGCGGGTGGCTATGTATTAGACTCTCGCGATGGAAAGCTAGGAGCAGCTGATTTCTTGTATGAATGTAGATGCATTTTAATAGATTCATCTACATATTGCTTTAACTGATCTCCTCGTTGATCCATGGAAGTCGTAAGAGATAGATCTGGAGCACTTACAGCGGGACCCTGAAGTGGAGGCAAAGAGATTCCATATCGATCTCCCCTTGACGGATGATCTTCTGTTGGCGATCCACTGTGAAGTGTGACAAGTACTTTTCCGCCGCCTCCTTGCGTCGTTCCGAGAGTTTATGCAGCAGTTCCGCCTCTTCCTTGTCGCATTGTTCGTTCCATTGCCGCATCACCTCCTTCTTATCGCGCATTACGAGGTCTTCAAAGGGTCTTTGGTCATCAGCCGGGAGTGCCTCCATGGCCGGCTTGATGATGTTGGTGGTGGAGATCTTGGTGTGATCTTTAGAACCGGCCATCTATGGGCCGATTTTTAGTAGATCTAGACACCTAGTCCCCAGTTGAGTCGCCAAAAGTATGTTGACGCCTTTTTTGGGCGCCAAACACTAACAAGAACCGGTGGCGGTGCTCTCTGCTCAGGCACGGACGGTCCGCGGCTAGGGGCCAGACGGTCCGCGACCTAGCACAGGGCTAGGGTTCCTTGTCTGACGTGCCGGACAGTCTGCGCCTTGGGGCCGAACGGTCCGCACGTGCGCAGGGGCGGCGAATGTCGCCGGCTACGCCTGGATCTCGCTCCCGGGAGGGACCCCATCGGGGAGGAGAGATCCTAGGGGTTGTCTAGGCTCGGTAGACCGACCTAGACTCCTCTAATCGACATAGAGTCGAAGAGAAGCAGAGAATTTGGTGATTGGAATACTAAACTAGGGCTAAACTAGAACTACTCCTAATGTATAAGGTAAAAATAATAAATAGACTTGATTTGATCGATTGTTGGGGGTTCAATCGGCCGTAGCCCTTCATCTATATAAAGGGGAGGTCTGGATCCGCTTCAAACTATTTCCTGAGTTAATCCTGTGGTTTAAGGTAACAAATTCCACGAGAAACTAGGAACCCTAACTGTCTTTGCGCACGCGCGGACCGTCCGCGCCACCACCGCGGATCATCTGGCCTCAGGGCCGGATCGTCCATGAGGCCCTTTTTTGTTTTCCAACACCTTGAGAATCTCGAAGAGCTAAAAATTTTGTGCAGCAACCATTGCCTTTCTAGGAATAAAGAAAAGGTAGTCCGACTTCTTGAGAAGAAAGGATTCACTGTGAGATCTATGTATATCAGTTGCAAAAGTGATTTGGCTAAGGTGTCTTACAGGTTTCTTTGGAAAACAAAAATTTCTCAAAAATTCAAAGTTTTCCTTTGGCTTGTCTTAAAAAATAGGATATTATCCAAAGAGAACCTAAATATTAGAGTTTGGAAGGTTAACACTGAGTGTATTTTCTGTGGTTTTTTTGAAACCCCAAACCACATCTTCTTTGAATGCCCATTGTTGTGTATACCTGGAGAGTGATTCAAACTGTTTTGAACCTTCCAGTCATCCAAAAAATGCCACCTCTTTGTTTTGTGACTGGCTTAAAAAATTTAACAAGGAGGAAAAACTTGATTTCTGTTGGCTGTGGTGTTGTCTTGTGGGCTATTTAGAGAGTTAGAAATGAGATGTGTGTTTAATAACAAAGTGGTCAACAATCCTTCTGATGTTATATTCCTTTGTTGTTTCTAGTTAAAATCTTGGGTTGTTTTGCTGAAAGAGAGTGTAAAAAAAAGATGTTGGAGTCAATAAGCCTGCTCATCAGAAAAATGTTTAAAGAGGTGTTTAATCGGGCTTATGGATGGGGTCTGATGGGTTAGAAGTAGATGATGATCTATTTGTTGTTAAGCCTTCAGATAATCTCTTTTGGCCAGAACTAGTGTTGGAATTCTTCAAGCTTCTGTCTCCACGTTTGTCTTCAGTTTAAACCTAGTGTAATATGGCTTTTGGCTGTTGGACTTCTTAGTTGTTTGTTGTTACTTGTTCAGAATAATTGTTCTGAACAGGTTAGCTAATTTTAGGTCATATTTGCGATATGAGTCATAATCGTTGAACTTGTGGCTGTGGTTGTAAGATCTCCGTTTCCTATTTTCTTATGAAACAGGAGATATATCCCTTCCTATTAAAAAAGACACGAAACCAAAAAAACTTATGAGAGAGATAAGTGGGACATACCCCATACATGAATATCGAAGAGACAACCATTAGGCTATCCGCAACCGTTCCCCCTAAATTTGTCCCCCTAAATGTTACTATGCAGCCACGTCAGCAAGATTCCCTCCCCTATATTCACTCATCCCACAACCGTTCCCCCTAAATTTTCCCCTATATATCCCTCTATTCATTAAATATACATTTCCATATAACTAACATAACCAACTTCATTTTATTTTTTATTTTTTCCTTTTCACACGTCTGGCATGTTGCGATATTATAAAATTAGAAAAAAATATATTTATTTTTTTAGATATTATGCATAATATAGAATAAAACATTTGAGTTAACATTTAATTCGAAATTGCATACATAACTTGACAATTGTGGTCCGTCATAATTATTCAGAAACATTGCGACGTAAAAAATTGAACCACACTTACGTTGCAAGCAAAAACCGACCAGTCGTACGCAGGAAGCCACGGTTGGCTTTCATCGAAAGCCACGAGCTTCCCCCTGAAGCCACATTGGTCTCGCCTATATATATGCATACTTTCTCTTCACATATGTACCCACATCGAACACAACTTCATCAAGTTAGCCATTGTTCGGTATGTCTCACTGGCATAGGGAAGATGATTCCGATTCGAGTGATAGTGAGGACGACACACTTTTGCTTGTCAATCTTCTTACCCTCAACATTGAGGCTAGACGCTATCATCGACGACGTTCTGGTATACCTCTCCGCGTCATTCACAGGGATCATTTTGCTAGAGAAAACCTCATCCAGCATCACTACTTCGGCCCAAACCCAGTGTATCCACCCCACATGTTTCGTAGAAGGTACGCACTTCAATTTATTGTAATATGTTATGAGATTATCATAGTATTGACAACGAACCTATTAAATTTTATAGGTTCCGCAAGAGTAGGTCGTTGTTCATCCGCATTATGGAAGGATTGTAACAGCAGGATAGTTACTTTACACAACGGGTGGACGCAATAGGCATGCCAGGACTCGGGCCCCTACAAAAAGTATGTGCGGTAATGCGGATACTTGCTTATGGGTTACCTACTGATGCGGTAGACGAGTACATTCAAATTGGCGAGTCTACCGCTAGGGAATGCCTTCATCATTTTTGTCGCGCAATCATTGCATATTTTAGTGGGTGGTATCTACGAACTCCTAATGAAGCTGACATAGCACGCATCATGCACAATAGCGAGGCTAGGGGTTTTCCTGGAATGTTGGGTTCCATAGATTGCGTGCATTGGGAGTGGAGGAACTGTCCTACGGCCTGGCATGGTCAGTTTTGTGGCAGAAATGGTAGAGCTTCGATGATACTCGAAGCGGTAGCAACGTATGATCTTTGGATTTAGCATGCATTTTTTGGCATGCCTGGGGCAAACAATGACGTAAACGTGCTTCACCGATCACCAGTATTTGACCCCATGACAACCAGTCGAATGCCACCAGTGAATTACATAATAAATGGTCATGCTTACAACTTCGGATATTACATTGCTGATGGTATTTACTCCAACTGGCCAACTTTTGTAAAAGTAATCAGACACCCATATGAGGAAAAGAAAGTCTATTTCACACAAATGCAGGAAAGTTGCTGTCGGAGAGGGAATTCTCCAGCCAGGTGGCGGAGTGCACCCGCCCTAAATCCTAAGATGAGGAAGGGGCTTAAGCGTTTTGCCTGTCTTGCTAAGCGATCATCAAGCACATGAACACGTGAGGATTTAGAGTGGTTCGGGCCGCCGGAGCGTAATACCCTACTGCACTGTGTGTTGGATTGTTGTGGAAGTTTGAGTTGTGTGTAGGCCTGAGTGACTTGCGTCTGACTCCTCTCATATTGCATGCCTCCCCTTTTATAGTTCAAGGGGGGCATGTACAAGGGTTTTGAGCCCCGACATGTGGGCCCAGGGACAAATGGAAGGATGGATCTACTGCTTGCCATGCCCGTGTAATCTCCGTGCGCCTTGACACCCGAGATCTGCGTAGCCTCGTCGTGCAGGGGGAAGCTTCTCGTATAAGGGATGAGTACAGTGCACCGTGTAGCACGGGCACACTGTTTCGACAACGGACTGGACAGGTGCGCAGTCTGCAGGGTGGCCCTGGCGCCGCCTACCAGTGGAATGGACAGGACGCAATAAATGTCGTGGGGGCACATCATCTGTCAGAAAGGTGGACAGGCGGCATGTCCTCTCCGCAATAAATGTGGAGGCCGCGCGGCTCAGAGCCCTTACGTCACGCTCCGCCCACTGGCCTACGTCACGGACAATAAGCCATATGGTTGCATTAGACCCTTGGCCGAGCGGGGGGCAGAGGCGCTACGGACAGAGCTAGGACACGCGTCAATCCCGGACCTAGGCCTAGGTTACGTCACTCCCTTTTTTGGGACCTTGTTATGGGAGGTCCGAAGCTCACTTGGTGGGGTCCGAACCCTATCTAATGGCTTTGGGCTGTTTTACCTCGGGGGTCTGGGTCGTGCACACAAGGGTCCGGTGTCTTCTAGGCCCGATGGCGTTGTCTCCAATAACGCCGCCTTAACTTCCCACAAGATACCCCTGAGGCTGTTCTCCGTGCGGCTAAGGGTAGCCGCACAGGCATCATGCCTTCATACCGTAGTAAGGGGTACCCCTAATCCAGGGTAACGACAGTGGCCCCCGGGCCCGCCTCAGGGGAGGATGCGAGCCTGCAGGTGGGGCCAGAGTTTGACTTGCGATCGGCTCGCTGCTCCTGCGCGCCCGTTGATGCAGTTACTGCCGGCCCGCCTATGGTCGCGCCGACTGCCACGCCTGCCCCCGCGGCTAACTAGCCTGTGACCTTCGTACTTAATGCCTTTGTTGGGCCATGCGCGGGTTGCCTCGAGTCGCTGCACTGGTTTTTGAAAATTTATTTTCTTAGTCTTCTACGACGGTCTTGAGGAGGCGCGGTATTGGCGCACACTAGTAGAAAAGAGCTCAAAGCCCGCGCCACCCATAAATTATCACTGGCGGTTTCAGTTACCGCGCGCCAGTAAAAAAACCAGGTGGGCCCGGCTTGGGAACCGCTAGTGGAAACCTATTTCCACTGGCAGTTCTCTTAACACAACCGCCAGTGGAAATAGGATATTTACACTGGCGGTTGGTGTAACAGAACCGCCAGTGAAAATCTAATTTCCACTGGTGGTTATGTTACACCAACCGCCAGTGGAAATATCTCTTATATAAAGGAGCGCGCGCGGGGCCGAAAATTTCTCTAAGTCTTTGGAGCCCTGTCTTTTACACTCCCGCCGTCAGAATACCGAAATTTCGGCCTGGCGATCTTCTCCGTCGTGCGCCGCCGTCGTCCATGCCGTCGTCCCCGCCGTCGTCCCCGCGCCGTAGGTACATTCCCCTCTCTCTCTCTCCCTTCTTCGACTTCGATCTCGCTCGGGCACGCCGCCGCCGCCGTGCACGCGCCACCGCCGCGCGCGTGTAGAAACCCTAGGGCGCACGTCTCTGCAGAGATTGAGAGAGAAGGAGAGGAGAGGAGAGAGGGAAAGGGAAGAGAGAGGAGGGAGAGGGAAGAGAGAGGAGGGAGAGGGAAGAGAGAGGAGAGGAGAGAGGGAAAGGGAAGAGAGAGGAAAGAGAGAGGAGGGAGGGAGAGAGAGAGAAGAGAGAGGAGGGAGAGGGAAGAGAGAGGAGGGAGGAGAAGAGAGAGAGGAGAGGAGGGAGGGAAAGGGAAGAGAGGAGTAGATCACCAACATCTCCGACGATGAAGATGAGGAGATCGATTGGACGACACTGATAGACGACGAGGAGTAGAAAAGTAGAAATTACTATATATGTTCTAATCTTAGTTGAAGCAAGATACGCCACCTACATAGGACACGCCATGCTTCAATTTCAAGACAGGGAATCCATAGTGGCCCTGTACAACTTTAAGTAAATGTGATTTTGCATAAATAAAATTAATAATTTCAATACACATGTATCACAAATTTGATTCGTACAGGGACCACTGGATATGCTTCATCATTTATCCTAAGGTTGGAAAGGTGCTGGTGCTCGACTCCTTGCACACCGAGCCTTCGGGCTATTCAAAATTCCTTAGCATCTTAGAGCTGTAAGCCTTTTCTATGCATGCATACTTATATCGATGAGAATTGTAGAATAACATGGTGATTCTATTTGAGATCACAGGGCATTTAGGTTTTATAAGCTACAAGGTGGAAAGTAGGACACGTCCAAAAAAGGCGTGCCACTAGACATCCATTATAACTGGCCGGTAAGTATGTGAATTTATGAATACATATCATACATGTACGTACATAGGACAATGTTGCAATTAAATAACCAATCTCCCGTTATGTAGTGCCACAAGCAACCACCCGGATCGGTCCTATGTGGGTTCTACGTGTGCGAGTTCATGAGAATGAACGGACGATACATCACGAACCCTGGCAAGGTATTATTAGTAATAGTCACGTATGTATTTATGTCATTAAAGATGCAAATGTGTTATTATTGAGTATAAATAGATGATGTTTATAAACTTCCTTTACAGCAATTTCAACAAAGAAGCCCGGAGAACTTGACTGAAGGTGCATTGCATGGCATAGTTGAGGACATGTGCACATTCATATTGAAAGAGGTCATTCCCGCAGAAGGGAAATATCACGATGCTTCCAGAACATTAGCTTTGCCAGAGTTTAGAATACTAACAGAAATTAGTAGACTATCTCTTAGCCGAGATAGTTAATAGAGCTTAAGTGAAAACTTTGATGTATATAATGTGTGATGCATACATGGTTGTAAACAAGACTTTGATGTATATAAATGTATGATAGAATTTAATTCCATGTTGCTTTTAATATCAATACTACATGTTTATCAATATCAATATATATATATATATATATGTTTGTGTGTGTAAATATATATAAATTTCAGTACTGATTGAAAATTTAAAAAAAGGCGGGAAAACTTCCACTGGCGGCTAAATAAAAAACCGCCAATGGAAATGATATTTCCACTGGCGGTTCTAGAATAACCGCCAGTGGAAATGGCGATTTCGATTTCCACTGGCCCCTAGCACTGGCGGCACTAAAAAACGCCAGTGCAAACAGCTCTAGAACCGCCACTATAGAGCCTCTGTGTACTAGTGGCAAGCCGCGGTGCAACTTTCCTGTACCCAGGAACCGGCGCGCCGGGCATATGACATGTGGGCCTGGGCCCCCATGCCAAAGGTTGAACCACCAGTTGCAGTGAAGCTTAGGGGCACGCAACCGCGGGGCGATTGCATGCTCCTTGTGCGGCGGTTCGCCTTCTTGACCGCTGGTTGTGGTGAAGATGGAAGGGCGTATAACCGCAGGGCGGTTGCATGCTCCTTGTGCGGCGGTTTGCCTTCTTGACCGTTTGTTGTGGTGAAGATGGAAGGGCGTATAACCGCAGGGCGGTTGCATGCTCCTTGCGCGAGTTACGCAGGGTCGGGCCCCCATGCCATAGGCTGGGTGCCTTGGTGTGCATTTGGGGAGACTTGCCCGTGACGCTTCGGGGCACGAGCGGGGAAATCTACCTTTAAAAAGGAGTTCACCCCCGAGTAGTAGCCATGCCTCGCTTTTCTTGCATTCATCGCGCCCTTCCACCTTCCGAGCCTCTGGATGGGGCATGCTAGTGTTCGCTGGAGGGATCCACATCAGGGTCACCCCCCAGCGGTCTCACCGCCGGGGAGCTTGCGCTCTTCGTTTCCTGCACGGTGGTGCTGCCGATCTTGTCTTCTCCTTGCTGCTGTTGGAGGGGCGCGACCTTGTGGGGGTTGGCGCTCTTCTACCATCGCTCAGCTTCAAGGATTTTCATCATGCAGCCTGACTGTAGTTTCCCGCCAGTGGTCATCTACAAGGATGACCACCAACCTCGTGGTGGAGAGAAGCGAGCTGGGCTGCGGCCTCCCCCTACCCTCAGCTTCAAGGATGTTCATCATCCTCGCTTGTGTAGAAGGCGAGCCGAGTCGGGGTCCTACCTTCCGCATGGGCTGGTGACCCGCTTCTTCCTCCAGCATTTGGAGGAGAAGGATGTTCACCAGCCTTGCGGAGGAGGCGAACCTCGGCTACGCGGGGCCGGCCGGCTGCAGGCGCCGTCAGCTGCCGTGTGTCTGGCTCCTTGGCCTGGGCGGCTTTGGTGCCGCCTCCAACGCTGCCTCCCGCCGTCAAGTGGGGCATGGCTGTCCGTCCACCGCACGGGCGACGGTCGTGCCGTGCGCAGGACTGCCGCACCCGTAGCGTCCCCTGCGCTGCCGACGACACTGCTCCGACGCTGCAAGGGGGGTTGTACAAGATGTGGTACGCCGTGGAGGTGGCGGCCACGTTCTTAGATGGTCTTGTCCTCACCCCCGCAGGAGGACGGGGGCGAGGACCTTTCTGCACACGCTGAGGCGTCTGCCGTTGCCGGTAAGCCACCGGTGTAGAGGTGGCCGCTGTCGTCGGTGCTGAGGTGGTCGCCTCCGCTGGCGAGGGCTGCCCGTTGCAGAGGTGGTCGCTGCCGCTGGTGAGGCTACCCAGTGCAGAGGTGGTTGCCTCCGCTGGCGAGACCACCAGCGCCACCTGCCGTCGAGCCTCCGACCCTTTGGCTTTAATGGCCTCGTTGTCGCCCCCCATAGGAGGACAGGGGCGAGGACCTCTTCGCAATGGCGCACGCATTGAGGCGGCCGTCACCGCTGTCACGCCGTCTTGGAGGATTCCGCAAAGACAGCGGCCGCGAACTTCTAACGCGACTCCACTGGCGTCTGGTAGTTTATACCTACAGAGTAGAGATGGAACTAGGATTCCGGTCGAAGGCAGATGTAATACTTTTGCTTTTTGTAAGGTACTTTTGAGTACTATTTATCAAGCAGTATTAGCACTTATTTGTGTACCACTTGTCCCTGTTGTGTGTGGCGTAACCGATTCTTCCTTGGTACTTGGCCCCCCTGGGATGTAGGCTCGATTTGTCGAGGCTGCAGACCAGCATACCTAAGAAAGAGTTGGCAATGGCCCATAGGAGGTAGCCTCGGCTGGGACCTGGGCCTGTACACAGCTTCAGCTAGGGAGCATTAGTAGTACACCCGTAGGACCCGCCACCTGACACTAGCCATCCTTTGATACATGCTCGAGACCTGCAGGTTCTAGTCTGGGAAGCCAAGTTGTGTGTCGGGGCCCCCTGGATGGTGGTTCTAGGTACTAGGACACCCGTCGCAAAGTGGTGGAGCATGCTGGCCCACGGTACAGAACCAGGCTGAGCGGCTACACGGCTCCAGACCTCCCTAGGAGACAAGTGTCTATTCTCTAGTTCCGGACCCCAGGTTGCCAGACCCACAGGACTTATAGCTCCAAGTACTAGGGTACCCGTCATGGAGTGGTGGAGTGTGCAGGCTTTCGGGTACGGGACCAGGCTAAGCGGCCACACAGGCTCCGGACCACCCCATGGAACGGGCTCTCGCTCTTTAGAGCCGGCCCCTAGGCTGTCGGGTCCTCCTGCTTTCGCAGAGAGGTCCTAAACTGCAAGCCTGGCTGTTCAATTCGGATGTCATCATGTCTGATGGGATTGGAACTGTTCGGGTGGGTTAGATAAAATAGCATCCGGAGAACTGCAAGGTAAAACCATGGAGCAGTAGGATAAAACTATCATAGAGGCACATCTGAGGGGGCAAATCTTTTCTTTATAACCTATCATGCATGGGTGCAGACCAACAGGCCGGGTTTATGAGGGTGGACCTCACCGGGTTGGCGTACACGTGTGCTACCTAGTTACAAAAGGGAGAAAAATTCGACCCCTCAGACTTGCTCCTATGGATAGAACTTACAGAGATGCTCCAGTGGTCAGGAAGAGGTACTCCTTCAGTCGTAGCAAGATAGTCACCCCCGGGTCGGCGTATTCCCGTCACCTTGAAGGATCCTTCCCAGCTGGGGGAGCGTTGCAGAGCCCTTCTAGGTTCGGTACTTGCCGTAGGACTAGGTCCCGACCCTGGATTCCCATCTACTTTTGATGACAGAGTCCTCGTCCTCGTGTTGTAGCCATTTCTACATGGACTTGTCAGAAGCCTGGACCCGTGGGGAGTCCAGAAGGGTTTCCGGGGGAAGGTAGGCTTCGGCCCCGTAGAACGGGAAGCATGGGGTCCCTCTGGGGGTCCGTCTAGTTGTCCCCACCGGAGTAGGAACCTCCGGCGAAGACATCCTTCAGGTCCCCCTCGGGTGACTGATACCCGAGGTCCCGTTCAGCTGCGGCCACCTCGCCGTCGTCGACCTTTTCTTTGCTAGGTCAGCGACAAGGTGAGGAACCATCCTTAGAGGACTGCTCGCGCCGCTTGCTGACACGTTTCGCGAGATCAATGATCTCACAACACTCCGCGGCACTGTGGCGACCGTTGGGGTGCACAGGGCATGGGCCGCTGTTACCCCTCTGCGGTCGTGGGCGTTTGTTGCGGTCGCCCCGGCCCCCGGTCGCGGCTGCAACAACTAGAGCAGTGGACCGTGATCTCTGGAAGTCGCGGTCCTTCTTCTTTTTCTTCTTACCGTCTCGAGGGACGGCACCCGAGCCTCCTGACTGGGCAACCCCGGTTTGCGGGGCCGAGTGCCATGCACTGCCCTCAGCGGCTCTGGCGCATTTGTCAGCCAGAGCAAAGAGCGTGGGGATAGTCTCCATGTCATGTGTGGCCAACTTCTCCAGCATTTTCTCATCACGTACTCCCTGTCGGAATGGCATGATGATGGAAGCATCGAAAATGCGAGGTATAGTACCTCGCACCTTGGTGAAGCAGGAGATGAACGTTCGAAGAGTCTCCCCGGGCTCCTGCCTCACCGCATGGAGGTGGGCCTCCACACCATGCTGCTGGTAAGCACAGGCGAAGTTCGCAACGAACCGCGCACAGAGCTCTTCCCAGGAGTAGATTGACCCAGGGGCGAGATTCATGAGCCAAGTCTAGGCAGGTCCAGACAAGGCGACATGAAAATATGTCGCCATCACAGTGGTGTTTCCACCTGCTGCCGTGATGCGGTGACGTACACCTATAGGAACACCGACAGGTTTGACGTTCCGCCGTACTTTTCCGGCAGGTGTGGCCGGAACTTGGGCGGCCATGACGCCACGCGGAGATGATCCGCGAGAGCGGCGTAGCCCACGCCGGCCAAGGGGACACCCGCTTGGGATCGGGTGCCCATTGGTGTCTGCGGTGCTACCGCAGCAAAGTCTTGATCGAGGTTGCGGCTCTCGATGTTTTGGCAGCGCTCATGTGCCCTCTCCAGAGAGACTCGAGCGTCCTCCCCTACACACCTACGGTTGAGCTCTGCTCGGAGGTCGTTGGTCTGTGCGCCCCTCACTAAGGGTGAGCGCATAGATGCCGACGCCTCATGTTGGTGCCAGGATGACCGTGGCCTCGACCTGGTCAAGGTAGAATGTGCCATACTGAGCAACCGGTCGACGTCGTCCCGCCATTGCTTCATGGCCCCTGGCGAGGCCGTGGAGCTTAGGGGGTGTCGCAGCAACTCCCTGGCTGCTGACAACGCTCCTAGAACCGCCCTTAACGGAGTCCGGGAGATTTGTGCAACTGTGTGTTGCTGTGCGGCATGTATAGCAGCAGTGCCCGGCACAAGGCGGTTGGGAACCTATGGCGTGGAAGAAGCAACTTCTTCCTCCACCACGAAATCCACCGAAGTCTCGGCGCGGTGCTCAACGATTTGCACCATCATGCTGAGCGAGAAAACAAGCAAAAACCTAATGCCAAGCCCCCTACCCGGCACGCCAAATGTCGGAGAGGGAATTCTCCGACCGGGTGGCGGAGTGCACCCGCCCTAAATCCTAAGATGAGGAAGGGGCTTAAGCGTTTTGCCTGTCTTGCTAAGCGATCATCAAGCATATGAACACGCGGGGATTTAGAGTGGTTCGGGCCGCCAGAGCGTAATACCCTACTCCACTGTGTGTTGGATTGTTGTGGAAGTTTGAGTTGTGTGTAGGCCTGAGTGACTTGCGTCTGACTACTCTCACGTTGCATGCCTCCCCTTTTAAAGTTCAAGGGGGGCATGTACAAGGGTTCTGAGCCCCAACTTGTGGGCCCAGGGACAAATGGAAGGATGGATCTACTGCTTGCCATGCCCGTGTAATCTCCATGCGCCCTGACACCCGAGATCTGCGTAGCCTCGTTGCGCAGGGGGAAGCTTCTCGTATAAGGGATGAGTACAGTGCACCGTGCAGCATGGGCACACTATTTCGACAACGGACTGGATAGGTGCGCGGTCCGCAGGGTGGCCCTGGCGTCGCCTGCCAGCGGAATGGACAGGACACAATAAATGTCGTGGGGGCACATCATCTGTCAGAAAGGTGGACAGGCGGCGTGTCCTCTCCGCAATAAATGCGGAGGCTGCACGGCTCAGAGCCCTTACGTCACGCTCCGCCCACTGGCCTACGTCACGGACAATAAGCCATGTGGTTGCATTAGACCCTTAGCCGAGCGGGGGCGGAGGCGCTACGGATAGAGCCAGGACACGTGTCAATCCCGGACCCAGGCCTAGGTTACGTCACTCCCTTTTCCGGGACCTTGTTATGGGCGGTCCGGAGCTCACTTGGTGGGGTCCGAACCCTATCCAATGGCTTCGGGCTGTTTTACCTCGGGGGTCCGGGTCGTGTACATAGGGTCCGGTGTCTTCTGGGCCCGATGGCGTTGTCTCCGAGAACGCCGCCTTAACTGCCCACAATATACCCCTGAGGCTGTTCTCCGCGCGGAGGTAGCCACACAGGCATCGTGCCTTCATACCATAGTAAGGGGTACCCCTAATCCAGGGTACCGACAGTTGCCGAAAGGATATTGAGCATGCTTTTGGAGTTCTTCAAGCCTAGTGGGCGGTGCTGCGTGGTCCAGCGTACGATTGGGATCGTAATCGTTTAACTAAGATAATCACAGCATGCATCATCATGCACAAATGATTGTCGAAGACGAAGGGCCGTTTGCTGCTAATATTGATTTTGGAGAAAACACTTCAGGCATTGAACCATCTCAACTGATTCAAGAAGGAAGGGCCGAATGGGTGATCAATCACTTCGATCTTCATCGACAGATCGTGCTCACTACAAAATGATCTTGTCGGGCATTTGTGGGCTCGACGTGGAAGCATGTAAACTTGTTGTTTCATAACTACGTAGTTGTTATTTCAATTGAATAATTGTAATGTCCTCTGTCATGTCGTTGTTATGGGTTTTGAAATAAATTCCCTCAATTCTATACTTTTCGTACCTTATGTCGTCTATTCAGGGACAATGACATCACAATTCAGTATGTACAACCTATTTGTTACCAAGTAAACCACAAGATAGCAATGCAACAAATATTAATGAAAGGTGTTTCGACAGCCAACTTAATTAGTATGTAGTAGCCACGTTACAACATAACATAGAACCCTCATGTCATGCAAGACTTATGGTTCCAACAAATTTATAATGTTTTCGAAAACAGATAACTTAATGAACTTAGATAAAAATTCTAAAATAGTTTTCGGCACCAGTACTACGGCATGTGACACAACACTACATTTACTGAAAACTAAAGATGTGCTGCTGCAAGCGTTTTTTGTGCTCCTTCATCATAGTCCAAACTTCTGGATCAACTTCCTCTTCACTTGTTGACTGTAGCATGTGCAATTGTTGTTTGGCCGATTCGAGTTCTTCAAGTTTCAATTCCCTTTCACGAATGCTTAACTTTTTTGCTTCCAATTCCAACCTCTTTTTCTCTAGTTCCCTGTCTTGTTCTGTGCACTTTTCTTTCTTCTCACCCTTTTCTATGGAGCGCTGAATTTATTTTTCAGTTATTTCTTGCAAACGGCTTAAGTATTCCGTCGATGAGGAAGATGCACCTTTCTTTCTCTCAGATTTACTACAATCACGACCACGGGGCCATTTTTCTGTCAAACCAGTAGAACCACTATCAGATTCATGTGCACCAACTGATGGAGTACCAGAAGATCCAATTGATTTAGCATTTAATCCTCAGAAAGGATTTCATTGATAGATGCTCTCCCATTTCGGTTCCCCCTTTGTAGAGCCCAAAATTTGTATCAAAGAAAAATAAGGATTTTTATTGGTTTGGGATCACTTTCTCAATGTAATGATATTAAATTTTACTTTGGTTATTCAAAGCTAGGAATAGGTCTTGAAACTAGAATTTAAATTATGAAGAACATAAAGATAAATGAGAGTAGCATTAAATTTGGATATCTCAAATATATAATTGACCATTTAAAGTTTAATATTTCAAACTCAGAAAGAGATGATAGAAAGATCTATTAAGTTTGAGTAAAACTATTTTTTTCATGAATTATACATAGAGGTGTTGTGCCTAAATAAATAAAATAACTAACATATACATATAGATTACTTTGCATTACATGTTGAATTCTACTTGATGGTGCATTATGCGTGAGTTTAAAATTTGTTCAAATCTGAAAATTTAAATTTAATTTGAATCAAGGAAACTGAAAATAGAAATAAAAGGAAAACAGAAAAATACAAAAAAAAAGAAAAACATCGTTTGGGCCTAATTTCCGATCGGCCTGCTCACCCTCACTCTTGCCTTGGCCCAATCTCATGCGGCCTCGTGGCCCATTCCGCCAGCTGCTCCCTCTGTCGCTCCCCTGTTCTCTCTGGTTAGCGGGCCCAGGTTGCCAGCGTTATCTCCCTCCCCGCGCGGCGCTGTTTTCGGAATTGAGAAATCAGCCGCCATGCGCGTATCTCGCCGGGTTGTTGCTCCTCGAGGCTACCTGTCGCCCCAGCCTTGGTGTTTAAATACCGAATCCCCGCCCCCCGTATTGTGCCAAATCCTAGCATCTGTGAGCCGCTGTTGCAAGAAATAGAGAGTGAGGTGAGGCTACTACCGCGACGGAAGTCACACGCTCGCATCGCAACTCCTTGCTAACCTGGGCATTTAACTCCGCCGTAGATGAATTGAGTCATTGCTACAGCCGGGGAGTCCTCCTGCTGGCGCGACTTGGCATGCTCGGGGGGAAGCTCTGCGGTCCCTGGTAGGGCGTGGAGGCCCTGCTCGCGCCGTGGCCGGGATTAATGTCACCACGAACTCATCGTCGCGTGGATCTCGCACTTGGGCAACCCCCCCCCCCCTGGTCCGGCGGGTGTTCCAGGCGCGTCGCGGATGCCGCTGCGTGCGTGCGACCACGACAAGCGGGGACCGTCGCGGTGGGGTCGTGATTCCTCGTCGAGGGCAGCCCCAACCATGTCACACTGTCGTCGGGTATATCTGCACCAGTGAGCACGGTAAGAAACTGTCCATAACGTTAGCTTTTTCCTTCGCTTCGTTTAGTTGCTCCCTGTGTCACGAATCGGTCCCAAACGGGGGATGGCGCTGCTCGTGCGATGGATTCTGCCGTGGGGAAGGCTTTGTGTCGTCGTGCTTTGGCGTGAGGTGGAAGAAGGTCCAAGGACCATTGGATTTAGATTGAGTGGATGAGATTAGATTGCGACAAACATCGATCCAGACCATCGACGTTGCAGCGAACGGAAAGGATTGTGTAGGAGTGTATCCCCTTCGCTCATTAAATCCGGACCCTCGATCTAATATCAGGCGGATGCGGATAGATCACGCAGTAATAAAACCCTGTCCATGGATCTCGGATCCTACGGACCCGATGGCATATCGTTTCATGAAGTGGTCGATTGAATTAGAGTCGTCGGCCTCTAATCCAACGACTCTGATTATAGGATACCCCTTCGTGAGTACGATTTGCTAAAGAGCCCCTGAAAAATTTAGTATTGAACCCGCAGTCCTAGCAGTGGAATTCTGAGTCTTAGAACTTTTTGTGCAGTGAACCCTGCACTTCCATGTTTTCATGCGCCAGCCCAGAGAGCTCATAAATTGGATAAAAGATTATGCAAATGGATTGTTAATGGGAAAATAATCATTTGAACTTGTATAATTCCTAGAAAATTCATATTAGGTTCAAATTGACCCATTTCAGTTCCTATAATTTTATAATATTATTGTTTATCAAATAGTGCCACTGATTTGACATGAAAGTCAATTTAAAATTTATTTCCTAATTAAACCCATATCAAATATATAAAACCTTAGGAAATTCATAATTTACCCATTTTAACTCTAATTTGATCCGTTCCAGTTGCGTTAGCCTCGTGTAAATATTTACTACACAGTAACAACATTTATTATACCATATCCCTTTATTTTATGATCAAACCTTTACTTAACTCATGTTGGTTAGTCTTGTTAATGTGTTCATCATTGCCTACCAAAATATAATTTGTGGTAAATTTATAACTTAGATTAAAATTGAGATAATTATTTATAAAATAACCTCTCAAATGATTTATATTAACCAATTTATAATATAGTTTAATATTTTGACCACATAGATCTTTTATAAAATCATAACTCCTTAACCGTAACTCTGATCTTAGTAGCTCTCGATCCCACGATCTCGTAGCGGCGTGTAGATTATTAATATATATTTGTACTTATGTTTGGTGTAATGTTAATTTTGCCTATACCATGTATGTTTGTATCGCTACGACTAGCGCGAGATCACGTGTCATCCGAAGATCATCCTGGTACCTGGAATCTCAAGTCTCAGGCAAGTTGTGCCCTTGATCACTTCTTTTTACCCACTCATGTTCTAATTAATCATAATGATCTGCATAGGTTAATTTTGATGGGACCCAATAGTTTACCCTAGTTTGACTATCTTTATACCTTGTTCACCACTGAATTTTTGGGTAGTACTTGCTATTGCTTTATGTGGTTTTGGGTATAGAGATACACATTACTATTCATGATTATACTTTTATTATCAGTTGTTTATTACTGTTCATGATAAGATCATTATGTTAAATTGGAACATGGAGAACCACCCGGGAAAACAGTGCTACCACAAGGGTTTAATGGGACGCCCTTGGCTGATTAACTAGGAAAGCTAGTGGAGGTCTTCCTTACCCGAAAGGGGCAAGGGCAGTAGGGGAGTGGTCAGTGTAGGGAGGTCCTTGGGTTGATTTTGCTGCGATGGCGGTCAGGCAAGAACCCTGCACTGGAGCTTCCTATAAACTGTAGCGGGATTTCTGAAGCTAGTGGAACTTTGTAAAGGCCTCGTAGTGTTACCCTGCCTCGCCTCCTCGGTAGAGGTGTATGGGATTGGCCGTCTCTTGGCAGATGGGTAACATGACTTGTGGGTAAAGATGCGCAACCTCTGCAGAGTGTAAAACTGGTATACTAGCCGTGCTCACGGTCATGAGCGGCTCGGACACTCACATGATTAATTTATGGAACTAAATTCAATTTGTCATATGCATTGCATCGCAGGTGATGTTGTTACTTTTGTTCTACTATTTAATTGGGTTGGTATTTACTTATACTTAGTAACTGCTAATAAAATTTTGACCAACTTTAAAAGCAATGCTCAGCTCTAACTATCTCCTTTGGTAAGCCTTACACTTCACATGAGCTCCCACCTTTGGCGAGTTCATGCACATTATTCCCCACAACTTGTTGAGCTATGAACGTATGTGAGCTCACTCTTGCTGTCTCACACCCCCCCCCCACAGGTCAAGATCAGGTACCCAGGTTGAGGCGCATGGAGGATGCTGCGATGTGTTCGTGAGAGATCTAGGCCGTCGTCTCCCAGTCAACTTTGGGTTGCTGGACCGTTGTCTCCTTATAATGTAATTATTTATTTTGTATAGAATTCCTGTTATAAAGATGTGACATTCGATCCTGTGCCATGATTCATCATATGTGTGAGACTTGGTCCCAGCACACCTGGTGATTATGTTCGCGCCCGGGTCTTGGTGCCCCGAAACCCGGGTGTGACAGAAGTGGTATCAGAGGAATGTTGACTGTAGGACGAAACCTAGATAGAGATGGACAAACCATTACCTACTTACCTTACTCTGATTCTTTTCTAAACTTTTCTTAACCTTTTCTCATCTATTTTCACTTGACTTTGATCATTCTTAACTTTTCCTTCTAAAGACAAATGTGGATTTCACACTTTGAAATCCTGTGCCTAAAGTGACCTTTAGGAATAGGAAACCTAATCTTAGGAACAAAAACAAAACTATTATTTTTTTTATATGCTTGAATGCTTGTTCTTATGATATCTGTCTGATTTGGAGCTTTGATTGAGTGTGATGGGTTGTGGATCAATGTCCACAATTACATCTGCATATACATCTAGGCATAAAGGATAGTATTTATAAAATAACTAGACAAACTAGATTATCCCTCATTAAAGTATCTAGCCTAACAATATCCATCTCATCTTAAAAGATTCTATCCTACACTCATAGATCTATCTTATCTTAAAAGATATTCTGTTACCTTAGTAGATTCATCTTATCTTGAAAGGTTCATACTATCCAAACCACTTGAATTATCCCACCATGATCATGATCTAGTCCAAAATAATGAGATCTTAACTAGTTTAATCTAGTCATATTTAGTCTAACCTAGATCCTATCTAATCTTATACGATCTATTTTAGTGTGAGTTACTTAATGTTGGTACCAAGGATAAGGCCATACTCCTAATCCATTTACGCCTAAATTGGTGACTTGGGATTAACTCGGCCATACCCAACAACTTGACCTACATAATAGGTTACATAATCTATCCAAACCATTCAGAAGCAGAACAACCCAACCAGATTCTAGCTAATCTCATAGCCACCTACTAAACTAGCTGCTCCACCTACTACTTTATCTTAACTACATGTCCCTAATTCGTATAACAACTTCAAGAACGAAGATCGAAGATGATCGACCTCATCAATCAAGGAAGGATAAGATTCAAGCCAGATCTTCAAAGGAATCAAGATCCACAATCCGGGGTGGAGTCTTTCTTTACCGTAATCTTTCTTACCCAAACCTCTCTATGCTTTAAAGACATCTTTTACCATACACAATAAATTGGATATACATACCCAAGCTTCCCTAATCACCTTCTAATTTGTATTATAAAACTTAAAAAAAATGGGAATTAAAACCACTTGAAAACTTAAAACATAGACTACAAACCAAACTTATTGCAACCTCTTTCTTACAAATCTCGCGGACGAGATTTCTGTTAAGGGGGGTAGGATTTGTAGAGCCCAAAATTTGTATCAAAGAAAAATAAGGATTTTTATTGGTTTGGGATCACTTTCTCAATGTAATGATATTAAATTTTACTTTGGTTATTCAAAGCTAGGAATAGGTCTTGAAACTAGAATTTAAATTATGAAGAACATAAAGATAAATGAGAGTAGCATTAAATTTGGATATCTCAAATATATAATTGACCATTTAAAGTTTAATATTTCAAACTCAGAAAGAGATGATAGAAAGATCTATTAAGTTTGAGTAAAACTATTTTTTTTCACGAATTATACATAGAGGTGTTGTGCCTAAATAAATAAAATAACTAACATATACATATAGATTACTTTGCATTACATGTTGAATTCTACTTGATGGTGCATTATGCGTGAGTTTAAAATTTGTTCAAATCTGAAAATTTAAATTTAATTTGAATCAAGGAAACTGAAAATAGAAATAAAAGGAAAACAGAAAAATACAAAAAAGAAAAGAAAAACATCGTTTGGGCCTAATTTCCGATCGGCCTGCTCACCCTCACTCTTGCCTTGGCCCAATCTCATGCGGCCTCGTGGCCCATTCCGCCAGCTACTCCCTCTGTCGCTCCCCTGTTCTCTCTGGTTAGCAGGCCCAGGTTGCCAGGGTTATCTCCCTCCCCGCGCGGCGCTGTTTTCGGAATTAAGAAATCAGCCGCCATGCGCGTATCTCGCCGGGTTGTTGCTCCTCGAGGCTACCTGTCGCCCCGGCCTAGGTGTTTAAATACCGAATCCCCGCCCCCCGTATTGTGCCAAATCCTAGCATCTATGAGCCGCCGTTGCAAGAAATAGAGAGTGAGGTGAGGCTACTACCGCGACGGAAGTCACACGCTCGCATCGCAACTCCTTGCTAACCTGGGCATTTAACTCCGCCGTAGATGAATTGAGTCATTGCTACAGCCAGGGAGTCCTCCTGCTGGCGCGACTTGGCATGCTCGGGGGGAAGCTCTGTGGTCCCTGGTAGGGCGTGGAGGCCCTGCTCGCGCCGTGGCCGGGATTAATGTCACCACGAACTCATCGTCGCATGGATCTCGCACTTGGGCAACCCCCCCCCCCCCCGGTCCGGCGGGTGTTCCAGGCGCGTCGCGGATGCCGCGTGCGTGCGTGCGACCACGGCAAGCGGGGACCGTCGCGGTGGGGTCATGATTCCTCGCCGAGGGCAGCCCCAACCATGTCACGCTGTCGTCGGGTATATCTGCACCAGTGAGCACGGTAAGAAACTGTCCATAACGTTAGCTTTTTCCTTCGCTTCGTTTAGTTGCTCCCTGTGTCACGAATCGGTCCCAAACGGGGGATGGCGCTGCTCGTGCGATGGATTCTGCCGTGGGGAAAGCTTTGTGTCGTCGTGCTTTGGCGTGAGGTGGAAGAAGGTGCAAGGACCATTGGATTTAGATTGAGTGGATGAGATTAGATTGCGACAAACATCGATCCAGACCATCGACGTTGCAGCGAACGGAAAGGATTGTGTAGGAGTGTATCCCCTTCGCTCATTAAATCCAGACCCTCGATCTAATATCAGGCGGATGCGGATAGATCACGCGGTAATAAAACCCTGTCCATGGATCTCGGATCCTACGGACCTGATGGCATATCGTTTCATGAAGTGGCCGATTGAATTAGAGTCGTCGGCCTCTGATCCAACGGCTCTGATTATAGGATACCCCTTCGCGAGTACGATTTGCTAAAGAGCCCCTGAAAAATTTAGTATTGAACCCGCAGTCCTAGCAGTGGAATTCTGAGTCTTAGAACTTTTTGTGCAGTGAACCCTGCACTTCCATGTTTTCATGCGCCAGCCCAGAGAGCTCATAAATTGGAAAAAAGATTATGCAAATGGATTGTTAATGGGAAAATAATCATTTGAACTTGTATAATTCCTAGAAAATTCATATTAGGTTCAAATTGACCCATTTCAGTTCCTATAATTTTATAATATTATTGTTTATCAAATAGTGCCACTGATTTGACATGAAAGTCAATTTAAAATTTATTTCCTAATTAAACCCATATCAAATATATAAAACCTTAGGAAATTCATAATTTACCCATTTTAACTCTAATTTGATCCGTTCCAGTTGCGTTAGCCTCGTGTAAATATTTACTACACAGTAACAACATTTATTATACCATATCCCATTATTTTATGATCAAACCTTTACTTAACTCATGTTGGTTAGTCTTGTTAATGTGTTCATCATTGCCTACCAAAATATAATTTGTGGTAAATTTATAACTTAGATTAAAATTGAGATAATTATTTATAAAATAACCTCTCAAATGATTTATATTAACCAATTTATAATATAGTTTAATATTTTGACCACATAGATCTTTTATAAAATCATAACTCCTTAACCGTAACTCTGATCTTAGTAGCTCTCGATCCCACGATCTCGTAGCGGCGTGTAGATTATTAATATATATTTGTACTTATGTTTGGTGTAATGTTAATTTTGCCTATACCATGTCTGTTTGTATCGCTACGACTAGCGCGAGGTCACGTGTCATCTGAAGATCATCCTGGTACCTGGAATCTCAAGTCCCAGGCAAGTTGTGCCCTTGATCACTTCTTTTTACCCACTCATGTTCTAATTAATCATAATGATCTGCATAGGTTAATTTTGATGGGACCCAATAGTTTACCCTAGTTTGACTATCTTTATACCTTGTTCACCACTGAATTTTTGGGTAGTACTTGCTATTGCTTTATGTGGTTTTGGGTATAGAGATACACATTACTATTCATGATTATACTTTTATTATCAGTTGTTTATTACTGTTCATGATAAGATCATTATGTTAAATTGGAACATGGAGAACCACCCGGGAAAACAGTGCTACCACAAGGGTTTAATGGGACGCCCTTGGCTGATTAACTAGGAAAGCTAGTGGAGGTCTTCCTTACCCGAAAGGGGCAAGGGCAGTAGGGGAGTGGTCAGTGTAGGGAGGTCAGGCAAGAACCCTGCACTGGAGCTTCCTATAAACTGTAGCGGGATTTCTGAAGCTAGTGGAACTTTGTAAAGGCCTCGTAGTGTTACCCTACCTCGCCTCCTCGGTAGAGGTGTATGGGATTGGCCGTCTCTTGGCAGATGGGTAACATGACTTGTGGGTAAAGATGCGCAACCTCTGCAGAGTGTAAAACTGGTATACTAGCCGTGCTCACGGTCATGAGCGGCTCGGACACTCACATGATTAATTTATGGAACTAAATTCAATTTGTCATATGCATTGCATCGCAGGTGATGTTGTTACTTTTGTTCTACTATTTAATTGGGTTGGTATTTACTTATACTTAGTAACTGCTAATAAAATTTTGACCAACTTTAAAAGCAATGCTCAGCTCTAACTATCTCCTTTGGTAAGCCTTACACTTCACATGAGCTCCCACCTTTGGCGAGTTCATGCACATTATTCCCCACAACTTGTTGAGCTATGAACGTATGTGAGCTCACTCTTGCTGTCTCACACCCCCCCCACAGGTCAAGATCAGGTACCCAGGATGAGGCGCATGGAGGATGCTGCGATGTGTTCATGAGAGATCTAGGCCGTCGTCTCCCAGTCAACTTTGGGTTGCTGGACCGTTGTCTCCTTATAATATAATTATTTATTTTGTATAGAATTCCTGTTATAAAGATGTGACATTCGATCCTGTGCCATGATTCATCATATGTGTGAGATTTGGTCCCAGCACACCTGGTGATTATGTTCGCGCCCGGGTCTTGGTGCCCCGAAACCCGGGTGTGACACCCTTCAGTTTATGCCAGCAATGCATAAAATGGAATGGTTTGTTCTCTTCGTGTGCAAACAATGTAGCCGCCTTGGAAGTCTGCAAAAATGCTATTTCAATAAGAATATTCTGACCACATTTAATGCAAGTAAGTACAAGATTTCAAAAATTGTGTACTATAGGGCTAACCTTGTCGTCATCAGTTAAGCCACTTTGTTTCTCTCTTAGGACTCTTGTGTAGTAGCCCGAGAACTTACTCACATATGCTCGAATCTTGTCCCATCTGCTGCTAAGTGCTCGGTTTAGTCTACAAGGGAACTCCCCCCTTTGTTCGTTGTACCTTTTTTCTATTTGTGCCCAAAGCCTCTCCTTCCTTTGTCCAGTGTGCACAATAGGATCACTGCTAATTTGCAACCATGTAGTGCAAAGGAGAAGGTCTTCAGGAGCAGTAAAGTTTTGTTCCTTGGTTTTCTTTGGTTTGTTAACAGGAGCTGCATTCTTTACAGGACTATTTATGTCCTGAACACTATGTTCAGCATCTGACTCCAAGTTTACATGTATTGAAGGTATAGTATTGGAACCTTGCAATGGTGTAGTAGTATTTGAACCAGGAAAGGAATCTGCAAAAGGATTTACTTCAACTGAACCAAGAGGATTCCTGACAAAGTTCATGTAATGGTTCCAATAGACAGTAGATTATGAGACTGGAATCATGGTTGATTGGGAACTAGTATTTTCTGTCTGAATGGGAGCCCACATTATTGTTGGACCTTGAGCAGGATTAGGAAAATTCAGGTTTCCCATCATGTTGCAATCCATAGGTTGGTGGTGCATGAAGCCCCTAGGCCATAACGGGGGTGGAGGGGGAATTGCTGACCAGTTGAATTGTTTGCATCGCCTGGGAAGTTGTGGCATTGTTTGCTAGGTCCATTCTATTATTTGTGCACATGGGAGAAATGAAGTGAAATGATGTAAACTAAATGCAATGGACATTATAATGTACAATCGTATGTCAGATAAAAAGGTAAACATGAGAACAGACGAAGCATTTATATAAGCACAATAATGATCAAAGGTTCTGATGAACTGTTTGACAAGCAACAACACAACTTCATGACATCAGAGTCATCATACTACAAATACTAGAGAATTCCTTACATCAAACTAGCTTATGGTAACTACATACCACTACGACTTAAACATAGATAACAACTGAAATGTCGTTTCAGAGCACACAACCTAACAGTTGTTGCTTGTAGACGACTACTTATAAGTTCAAAAGGATGTCATCTCTCTTAAACTGGAATACATGGCTAATAAATATTCCAGTAGCTATTGCGTGTAGACCTATCAGAATCACTGAAGTACCACTCATCACTGACTTCGGGGTAGTACAACCCGTCTTCATCAAAAGATCGATCAGTAACAGTTGGAGGGGTCGACGGAGTTGTAGGTTCAAGACTTATGTCATCCCCCTGGTACTTAGCAATTTCTGGAAATGCTTGCACTTTTGCCTCTAAGGCATCTTGTTGTAGCAATTCTAGTCTTTCTTTGATGGCAAACAAGGTTCTAGCTATGATCTCTTCATCGTGCATGTGGTCTAAAGCATGATCTACTAAACCACCCAGTGATTTGGTGGCATCCTAGGCACAGTCTACAAAGACTTTGAGCAAAGCCTTCATGTTTTCTTCTGTCGAGGATGCCATGATGAAATGTGCTGCAAACAATTAATATATGAAGTAACAAGTGCATACCCATAGAAAGCATATAGGCACATGGAATGAATAAGTGCACAAATTGAACAACAAAATTATAGGCAGGGACATATAATGTTCATGAAAGCATGACTAATATTGATGGGAGGAACATACAAACTTTATGGAAGCATGACTCATATTTGACAGAATAGTATGCCCATTGTATGTGACTAAACTTGAAACAAATGTAGTTCATGGAAACACAGATAAATCTCACATACTGATGATGTATGTTAACAACCTTATATTGCTGAAGAATACCAAGACAACTTGTAGTTCTCATGATGTACTGATTAACTATATGAAAGAGAAAACATATATTGTACCATGAATTGGTAACAAAGGGTCAGAAACCTCATTAAGGATAGCACTAAAAATTTGAAATAACATTAACAACTCCTGCATTTTACAGAACATGAGGCACACAAATTTATGAAGTCATCAACATGTCATATGAACTACAAAAATGAATTTATGAAGTATAGAATGACCATGAATTAGGCAGGGTTAAGGTATGACGTATTGGGGTTAACCTAGGATGAAGCATGCACATGTATTTTTACAAAGCAAATTTTAGGTTGTTCAAAATGAGTAGGCCTTGTGGTTGTCATCATGTAGTCACAAAAATAATGAAAGATCAAACATTTTTTCTATTATTAGTTGGAAACATACGATGAGAACATGTGAAAAGGAAATCAGTTGTATTGCAACAAACATTATCAAATCCTGATTTGTACAGAACAGCAGGCACCAAATATTGTGGACTCATCAAACATTGTATGTTCAAACCAAACATTACATAGCAAGTGCTTCAAATCAGTGTTGGTAAAGGCATAAGTAATAATATTTATGTGGCAGTGCACATGACAGTTGAACTAAGCAAAAAAAGCCCCAATTCTAGGGTTCCAAGTAATGGGCTTTGCCAGAGCAATCACACACGGATTGGACTTCCCATCTCGTGCTAAATAACATCGTTGTACCGCCGGAGCAGGTCCATCTAGAGTATTTTGCAAATGGTTCATGACGAGGTTGAAGAAAACCCTAACACATAGACGAGATCTATGTACATGTGTGTTGGTGGAACTATTCGAATTGAGTCCTAAAATTTCACTTCGGTTCTCTACTGAACTAACCACGTTGAATATGATTCATGAAAGGAAGGCGCATGAAGTTGGGATAATATAGAAGATCACGGTCGTACCTCAAGAACGGAAGATTTGGCCCGCAACACGACGAATCGAAGCGACCAAGTCCGGATCTAAGGTAGCCATCGAAGCTCGGAGAAGGAAACGAAGGATGCGGTGGCGAAGAACCTCGGCGGAAGCGGATTTGTGGCCTCTTCGTCTTCGGTCGCGAACAGGAGTGTGCTGACGACCTCGACTTCGTCTTCCTCGCAGGCGACCGGGACCGGCGCCGAGTCCCCCTTCCGTCGGCAGATCCGCCGTCGCGTCGTCGGAACAAGGCCTCCTTCCACAGACACGTCGAGAGGGAGAGAAGTGGAGCGCGAAGTTTGATCGCGTCGGAGAGGAGGCGGTAGCGCGCGCTGCTGCGGGGAGAAGGGTGCTACTGTTGCCCCTAAACGATGAACAGTGTTAGGGGAGGGAAGGGGAAGGGTTGCGCGCTGTGGACAGTCTTATACATCTATACTATACTTAAAGCACCAGTTTCAACGGTCGTCATGCGTCATTTTTTTACAAATAACCCCCATAGCTATTTCAAATTAATCCAATGCACGTCTATAGATGCTAAACGACGCCCGACACGGGCTAGATGCACGTGGACCACAACTATGGCACAAGCACTGTGTCGGGCCAACCTGTTAGCCCGTCGATTCATTTAATTAAATCAGCGTAACGACGTCTGACACGGGCTAGATGCACGCGGGCCACAAATATGGCACAGGCACGTCATGCCGGCCTGCTAACTGTGTCGGGCCAGCTCGTTAGCCCGTCGATCCATTTAATTAAATCATCGTAAAATGTTAAAAAACGGTGCAGAAGGTGGGGTTCGAACCCATGCCCTAATGGAAGAAGGGCAGGAGACACTGGGTAAAACTGTCTAACCAGTAGAACATCACGCTAAGATGTTTTTAATATTTAATATAAATTGTATATAGGTATATACATTTTTTTGTAAAATAAAAAAATAATCGTGTCGGGCCGGGCCAGCACCATGGGACGAGGCTACAGCCCAAGCACGGCACGACGTTCTTGGCTCTTGCAAGCATTAGGTCATTTCTGAGACTACATTGGCGCAATGGACTACATGATGTTTGAGGTTGCTGAATTGGATGGAGCAGCAATGATTTGTCACACTAACAATAAAGTGAAAGGTTATTTGTTGGTTTTAAACGTTAGTAATTGCTACGAAGTAGCATAATTTATATGGAGCGCATCCAGTTTTTATTGATGTCTGACTTTAGCAATCACTCCATATTTTGATCTATCTTTTTTATAAGTTTGACTTCATGGGACTTATTTTAGAAACTTGATCTCACAAACTTTCTCTTATTTGGTCTCTATATGATGGAATTATGTCATTTTATAATATTTGTTCAGTCAGTCAATCGTGGTGAACTCTCTTTTAATCGCTCACTTCATTGGCTGTTGTACCAAGACATATTTGTATGGAGTAAACAATAACATCAGTTAGCCAAATCAAAAAATATATTATACAGAGAGCGAAGACAATCAATAAAAAATCTTAAAATTTTTTTGATGGATAGTTTACGTGGGTATTGTTGTAAGCCGTCGCAACGCACGGGCAACCGACTAGTATAAGTGAAGAGGTTGATTGTAACCATCCTTTCATCCAACAAACAATCGTCAATATTATTAGCCTTCCTCTTAGCGAGTTACCGACTTACCGTTGGCTAGCTGCATTTGCGTTGCATCACTGGTCTGATCCGGATTTGCACACAGGCAGCGACGCTAGCTAGTGCACCGGGGAGCCCGACGAATCCGGAAGGGTTGCTGTCGTCCGTGCCTTTCTACTAGTTCTTGTCTTGCTCTTTCTCGGTCACGCGTTCTTCTTCGTCATTCCTCCTGCTTTCTCTTTTCACCATGGCTGAATCATCGCCTCGATCGACCGGTCATCTATATATGGTGAGACGTGAACGTGAGAGGTTGGTGGGCGAGGTCGGCGTGAGCCACGAGCCAACGAACGAAAGGCAATGCGAAGAAGACGAGAGGCGGCTGAGAGATAGCTAGTAGCTATCTGCCCCATGCATCGCTGTCTCGGCTGTGTGGCTACCGCCTGTTCCGATGCGTGTCCCAGTGAGATTCTCTCGTGGCGTCTCCATCGATCGTTGTCCCGCTTTGTTTGTCACCGTTTCGCTGTCCAGCGCGAGGGCCAAGGCGCTCGCTCGCTCGCCGCCGCCGCCGCCCGTCGTCGGCATGGGAGCACGGGGCGGGTGGGCGCGCAACGCATGCATGCCGTTGCGAGCGGCAAGTTTCCCCTGTTTCTTTCTGCTTTTATTTTCTTGTGGCTGTATTTGATAGAGATAGATCTCGGCTTTTCAAACAGGAATGCAGCATGTTTTGTACTACTACATGTCTCTCGTCCGTTTTTTTATTTGTTTTTCGTAAAACGGCAGGATCGAGCTTGTTGCCGAATTAGCCAAGATCTTCAGCTGCCTTGCTCAAAGCACCGTACGTTAAAAATATCACAAATAGTAACCACTATAATAGAGGGTACAGAGTTAAGGGTTGTAAGTGGGCTGTATAATAAAACGAAGAAGAAAGAAGATAAATAGACTATAAATTTAAGAAAACGTGTAAGCAGTTTAGAGATGGTCTAACTATTAAGTTGCATGTAGCTCGACCAATTCAACCAAAACATTAAACGGGTAGAAAAACATGAGCAGTTCACTTATATTATATTTCAACATTTCTCGTCATGCCTAACCTCTTTTAGGTCTTAAAATATGGAATATGAGCAAACAATAATTATTTTATTTTTAATTATGCTAACTATGATTCGAACTCGAGACATCTAGCTCTGATACCATATTAAGATTATTTCCAAGAGTCTTTCTAAATTTCGCTCTCTAAATTATCATTTACTTAAAATCGCTTTCTCCTTCTTTTCAATCTCCAACAACTTTTATATATCTTGTTTGCACTCTAGAAAACCATTCACGTTATCTATCTTTGGCTAACGAGAATCCCGAAATATAAGATGACTATATTTAAATAACCATTTAAATAAGCTGAGGGTATTTTTTAAAAAATCTCTATTAATACCCATTAGGAATAGTATAGAGAGTCTCTTAGAGTTTTTCTAAGGCCCTGTTTGGAAGCAAACTAGTTTTTAAGAATCCGATTTCTATCTAGTTTCCAGAAACTAGTTTATAAAAAAACTTGTTTATGGTGTTTGGAACCACCTCAGTTTCCATAAACTAGTTTTAGCTAGGAGAGGGTAGCTTTTTGGTTCATAAGAAACTAGGAATCTAATTTGTATAAACTGGGAATAAACTGATATGTTTGGAACCACCTCAGTTTTAATAAACTAGTTTCTTAAAAACTAGGTGTTTCCAAGCATAAACAGGCCCTAAGTTGCATGCACCAACCAATTCAACCCCAAAGTTTAAGCTGGTAGGAAGAGATAGTCAATTCACTTATATTATATTTGAACTCTAACTAATGTATAATAAACAGTCATGTATATGAGTTGGAAGTGCACATATAGCCAACAAAATATTGTATTATTAGTCTTATTCTAATATTCCCATAAAATCAATTTGTCAAAACATGAATTACATCGAGGTGAAAATAAATGGTGGCCAAAGTTAGCAAAAAGTACTTCATGATGTTCATAGATAATTGCACTAGATTTTGCTAAATGTGCTTGTTAAAATTAAAAGATGAAGAAAATTAAATAATTACGGTATGATCACATGTGAGAATATTTCTCAAGTGAGTTTTCTAAGTTTTGTATGGAGCACGGTATTATTCATGAGAGGACATCATCATACTAACCACAATCCAATAGGATTGCTGAGATAAAAAAACCGCAGTCTAACTGAGTTGGTCAATATCGTGTTAGAGACAACATGATTATCTAAAGAATGGTGGATGAGACAATTATAAAAGTGTGTCATGTCCTAAATAAAGTATCAACAAAAGACAAATTACACCATTAGATGAATGAGAAAAAAGTAAATAATTTTTCTTACACGTGAACATGAGTTTGTTTGGCCAAGGTAAATATATCAATCAAAAAGAAGTGAAAGCTTGTGTATTTCTAAGATATACTTTAACATATTAGTAGAAAAAAGTTATATGCTTATGATGAAGTCTAATTTTTACAAGTGGTTCTGGTTATCAAACGCCAGTGAAATAAAATGGCCGACCTGATTCAAGGAATCACCAGCGAAAACATGTTTTTACTAGTGCAAATCATGCCATGTGCCGCTTCAACGGTGCTCCCGTGTGTGCCCTCTCGCGAGGGTGAGAGCGCTTGCGCCAACTGCGGAAGGGGGAGCTCTAATATCTCCCTTCTGCTAATCAGTACATTTAACTATGAAATTAACTGTTTTTAAATTTAATTACTTGCAGACAATATATATTATGTACCACAAGTATGGTAGTATTTTTAAAACTACAAAAACTAATGTAAAAAAGTTAAATAACCTAGTTAAAGAGAAAAGGGGAGCTGAATAATAGGGGATGTTTAAAGGGAGGATGAAATAGAGTGAATAATAATTGAGGGAAATGTATTTAAATATGAATAGAAAGTATGAGTGGGTGATTTAAGAGGAGGGAATGGTTGAGATTGTCTTCAAGGTGAATGCTCCTATATTCCTGTAAATGTTTAGGGGCAATCTTGCACTACTTCGGTCACCTCTATGGCCCTGTTTGGCACAGCTTATTTTCAGCTTCTTCACAAATTTAAGCAGAAGTTCTGCCAAACAGACAGTTTCTGCAGCAGCTTATCAGTTCAGCAGCTTATCAAAATGAACTAAAAGCAGCCAACAAGCAGAAGCTGCTTTTTACCAGCTTATCAGATAAGCTGCTTTTTCAACAAGCAGCAGTTGTGCCAAACAGGGCCTATAGCCTCCACCAGACCACCACCGGCCTGGTGCACAAGCACCCATGCAAGCGGATATTTGTGCTTTACAGTATTTATTAGTTGAGAAACAATAGTAATAGATGATGAATATTTATGAGAAATAATATTTTATGATTGTAGTGTGATATAGAGAGATAGTATAGAGAAAACCGTTGTAGAGGATAGAGATACAGAGAGAAAGAGATTGTTGAGGTGACACGATAGTGGGATTTAGAAGAAGTAAAATAGAGTGAACCGTTGAACTCAGTCTAAAGAAAGTTTTGACCTCCTGGGTGGTAAGGTAGAGGCTTCTCTTTATCATATCTTCTTTCTCTAGTTGCTTTGATCTACAGTTTGCAACCTATGAATCGTAAACATGTCGCCGTGTTTAGAAACAAAGTATTTTTGGAGTTTTAAGGTAAAACAAGGTATTGAAGAATACCGTAGTATTTTTTGCCAAGAGGTGTTTGACTACATTGTAAAAAAACTATGTTTTGAATATTATGATTTTATAGATACCATGTTATTTTTGGAGTATTTAAAACTCTACTCTAACCTAAAGTTTTTGTGACTAGTCTTGCACATGGATACTAAATACCATGGTTTAAGATACTTTGTCTCCAAACACACATTTCTAAGGAGGTGTTTGGGAGTAAATTTTTTTCATAGTTTTAGAAGAATACTGCACTATTCTCAAAAACTGCAGTATTATATATACAAAGATGTTTGGTAAGATAGCTAAAATATCAATTTTAAAACTGAAGTATTGTAAATTATAGTTGTTTTAGAGTATTCTAAACTTATGTTTGGATCTCGTTTTCAAAACTGTAATATTTTAAATTGTGGTATTGTCATGACTAAAGTATATTATATTATTTCAAAAACTGTGGTTTTTGAAAACTTTGTTCCCAAATAGAGCCTAGAGTAATGTACAAAATAATATGGTTATGCCATAACATTTTAAAAGCCGTACTATTTGAAAACCAACTTCCAAACACGTCCTACATCTGATTTTGAGCTTTGACCCACCGTCGATCCCGTACTGGATCAGAGTGACAACGGGATTCGTGAGATAAAAAGGCTGTTGCATCGTGGCCTGGACCCCGGCTTTCCGGGTGTTCTTGGCTCGCTTTGCTTGTGTGATGTGTCGGCGTCCTCGTTTCCGCTTCCACTCCCCTGTCCCGGCCGACGAAAAGGGCCTCGCCTTTTCTTGCCCTCTTCTACTGTTCGTCGTGATCTGCGCCGCGCGTCATGATCACGAGGCAACGGGTGCATCAGACAAGTGTGAGAGCACAGAGAGTTTGATGCGTTGATTTCAAAAGCTGTCTAAAATCAGATGAAATATTTACTCTCAATAAAAATGTTTACTCTACGATTTTGTAGATGTTTCATTTTTATAGTTTCAAAGACTGCCGGTACGGTGTTCGCAGGGCATGTCTTCTGCGGCGCCATTGCTGCCTGAATGCCGAGCTCACTAGCATTGCTGCTTCCGCCACTGCATGCGGCCATTACTGCTTCCGCCACTGCTGCTGCCGGCTGCAGTAGCTGCTGGTGGTGACTGGCGCTGGGCACCGGGCGCCGCGCCGACCGCAGACGAGAGCAGGCATGCATCGAGACACGAGCTGCCTGGCTCGCTAGATAAGCCGCCGCGGGCCGCTGCTGCAATCTCACTCACTGTTCAGCGTTTAGTGTTCACTGTTCACTCCTCACGTCCTCGTCGCCTGTCCGCTGCGGATTGCTGGAGTTTAATCCGGCTACTGCAGCTTCTACAATATTTTATGTCTATATATTTTAGCTTTAGCAGTACAAATAGCTACTGCACCTATATATCTAATTGATGTTATCAGCAGCGGTCCTAACATTTTAGGGGCCCGGGACAAGTTTCGAATAGAGGCCCTTCAAATTAATTTTAATGTATAAATGTTACTAATTAAACACTCAAATACATCTAAAAATATTTATATCAAATAATAAGTAAATAAAAGGATATATATTATAGTATTACTTTGAAATTTCCTTCTAACATGTTTAGATATTCATTATTTTGTTGATAGGCTATTGGATCACATGACTATAATTGGGCCCTATGAATTCGGGGGCCCGGGGCGACCGCCCCTCTGCCCCACCCTCAGGGCCACCACTGGATGTTATGTATAGCCAACTAAAAATCTAGTCATATAACAATGTAGGCTATATATTTAATGCTTGATTTATCCATTCCTCTCACAAACTGTATTGAAGTATGTGAGTAACCTATTTTTAGCTCGCTATTAGTGAGCAAACCGCATTTCTTGTGGCTTTATTTCTCTCTTTTCTGCATCATTATAAATCTGATATGATATTTCTTCTTACATCACTTTATTATACTCCTCCCTCCACATACCGTCGTGCCATTACCCATTGGTTGACCTGTCTTGTTATACTAGTAGCTAATTCATACTTGAATAGGTGAAACCTTCAATAAAGTGGCTTGACAAAAAAAAAATGACAACCTGACTTACAAATCGCCGTAGACAGAGCATGAACAGAACTCCTCTCTGTCTATGTCCATATCACTAGACAAAAACTGATACTAATAAATAACAAACTAAAATACTAGTACAGATACTAACGGGTACTAATAAACTAACCTTAGTCGGTCTCGAGCACCTCTCATATCCTAACACCTATCACACCTATCATTTTCAAACTTTACTCGGTAAACAATGAGAAAACGGGTTTTAAGATGGTACCCATAGTTTTAGTGGTGTCTTTATTTTTATCCTTAGCCGTGTTTTTTTTCTCAGTTTTGCCTTTTCAGTGTGGCAAAACCGGGGAAAAAATATGACTAAGGATAAAAAATAAGAAATGTGGCAAAACTTTGGACAACTATATGCACTGGACAAAGCCTTGGTACCGATTGAGTCCGTCCAAAAAATATTAGTCGTTTTATCTCTTAATTTTTGTGTCTATATTTAAATGAATATATATAGACACACATGTAAAAATAAATATATTAATTATTGTATAAATCAACTAAAAGGTTAAAACTAATTTTATTTTTGGATTATAGGGAGAAACTCTTAAACACACATATATATAGTATTATCGGTTGAGAATTTCTACAAGAATGCACGCCGCTCATGTGCTACAGCTGCTAGTACTGCGTGTTCTGCCGTATTAAATTCTGCTGCAGTTTTTTTTCCCTGTGGACTGCGCTAGCTGCGCCCTCTTTCTTCATTTCTCGGGCTGCTCAAAGGCTGATGAAGCTTGAGAGATGTACAGTGTACTCGGTGGCCAGGGCAGTCTGAAACAGGTGGTTTAGCTCTGCAGTGTGTGGTGCAGTGCAGTGCAGTCTGAACAGGTGGTAAAGCTATAGCACACACGTAGCAAATTCCGGCGCTGGCGGCAGGACGCGTCCACGACCACAGTGGGATCACAAGTGGAAATTCTGAATGTTCTGCTTGGTCCACGATCACGAGCAGGCAGTGCATACAGTACGCACCGCTCGACGGATCGTTGTGCACTGTCGTTAACGTTCTTGTGCATTACTTATTAATTCTTGTAGCATCTGATGCATAGGCAGGCTCGAGAGCAGATAGTTTGCAAACCGGATGCAGGCAGCCGATGGAGGCAGCAGATAGGCACTCACCGATGGAGGCATGCATATGCACACTGTATGGCAGTGACTGGGCTGGAGGGCGGCAGGGTGCAGTGGCGCAGCTAGCAGACATGCGTAGTAGGACTAGGGACGGACGACGGTGAAAGAAAGGCTGCGAATAGGAGGCGTCGACGTCGTGTAGCTAGCTAGTAGCTAGCCATTCACGTGACCTTGGCAAGTAGCTTACTAGCCTCGCTCATCGGTATAGTGCACCAGTGGTCCGACCTACCCTCCAGCATGGCCCATGTCAATTGTGTCATGCACGAGAGCACATCCTCCTGCTCCAGAAAACACGCGTACGTACGTACGTCCATATATATTGTTACCGTGTGTGTGACCTGTTTCCAAAAAAAAAAAACCCACATGTATTCGATCTGTTCATGCATGCGTGCATGCCCGTGGACGGTGTTCGTAATAGACCGTACGTAGAGCAATTGTTTGGACCGTTGCCGGATGAATTGAACGCGAAGCAAACGAACCAAAAACGAAAGCAAAAGAAAGGCTGTGGATCGGACAAATTACTAAGTAGACTACAGTGTGGATCGGACAAACTACTAGATTTGGAGTATAAGCTACACATCTAAATTTCACTAAGTTCTTAGGAATAATAACCGATGATGTTTACGATATCATCGTACCTCAATGAAATGTACGTTTCTGCTTCTGGTTTAGTTATTTAGCACTAGTTTGGGATCTTCATTTTCTTAAGTGATTTTCATATTTTCAAGAAAAAATAAACTAATTTTTCTTTAGAAAATAAAAATCTCTTAAAAAAATGTGATTTACAAACTAGCCTTTAAGGTCGCAAATGCTGATGGATTTTTTTCGGGTGTAGATAGATATATGATAGACACAGCACAGCATGTCGGGCGCGGGGTGGCTTGTGTGTGCGGCTTCGGGGGCAGTGTGCATGCCAGCGTGGAGATGCCATCTAATAAATGGAGGGTGCCCGTGAGCGGACATGCCATGGCCCGCTACGCTAACCTGGCGTGCCGTCAAGTGAAGCAATCCTAATTAAGACCCATCTATACGGATAGTTTGTCTTAGGTGCCATTTGATTCACTTATTTATAACGTGAACGGTAACCGATAACGTAAAATAATGATAAACTAGTACGAATACCTTAAGTGAGAATAAATAGAGTATTCTAAATTACAATTTTTAGGCCTAATGCCTCTCATAAAAAATTACTATGCCCAGCATTTTTTGAAGCAAACTATGTGAGGATAATATTCAAATTGATATTTTCTAATGTACCCTTCTCGATAGAATATGTATTTAAGCTTTTACTTTTTCTTCTTGCGACATAGTTGACCTCAAATTATTTTTAATAACTTCAACTTTGAAAAACTCCTTTAAGTTAAGGCTACAGTCATAGGAATGGTTAGTACAAAATCTGATAAGTAACATAGACATTTGGGTAATAGTCTGCTATTGTAATGAACTAAAGAATCTCAAATGCTGACGTCAAATAATCCAGAAAAGTTACTTGCAACACTTGTATTTCGCTGATAAAATCATTGAGATTAACATCAGATGAGCTATCATGAGAAAAAGTTTCTACAAAAGTAGTGCTGCACTTCCGCAGATCATGATCATGCAAAGACTTTAGGTTCTGCGAGTTTAATAAGAAACCAAACAAGTTTTCAAATACCTTTAATTGCTCTAATCGATTATTCGATAAAAATAATTGTCAATCAATCATAACAGAAAATAATTAACTCTAAAAGACTCTATGGCTGGCTCATAGTGTTTTCTTCATCTCTATCATTTTGCTCATTAAAACGTTTCTTTCATTTACCTTGACAACTTTTATGAAACATTGGCTCTACATCTATCTCTTTTACAATTTATTGTGATTTCAATGCTATGACTAAAACCTTCATATATGTACTTCTTAAAATATGAGATGGTCCTTTAATTTATTCAAGTGCAATATCTATAGACACAATCTAAGATTATAATTTCTTAATCACCATATTTATAGGAAGAAAATTGGACCCCCTAGGTGCTTGGGCCCTAGGCGGTTGCCCCTTTGGCTTAGGCTCACAGCCGGACCTGAAGCATTGCATTGGGAGCTACGTACCACAATCATGGCGCGCGACAATGTGGCCGAGCTAGGATTTCAACATTCCATGTAAAAAACGTTCTATACAATGCAATTGTCCAATAGTACCCTACTCTCTCTTCGTCCGGTTGAATTTGTCGTTCTGGCCCAAATAAGATGTCTATTAAATTTGTCACGCTCGTGGCCCAAATAAGATGTCCATTGAATTTGTCGTTCTCAACTAACTACGTACTCCCTCCGTTCGATTAAATTTGTCACTAAAATTATGTTGCAGCCATAGCTAATATTGCACTCTAAATGTTTCAGACCAACATGGACAAAAGAATGTAACCAAACCATTAACCTTACCAAGCCTATGCAGCCTCTTAGTTATCTAGGACTTGAATAATTGTCTCGTAGAGTTTGCGTGGACACTCTAGGTATCTTGGTAGAAGGTTCAAGGTCTCCAACCTGTCTTTGTTCATATGTGGAGGATAGTAGTGATTTGTACTTTTTAACTTCATCACTTCAATCAAGTATGATTGAAGTGTTACAAAAACCCTCCTCTGAGTACCCGGTTTGTAGTCCTCATATTCATTCTGGACGATCTCTATCAGCTCGTCAACATTCTAGGTGTTTTCTATAGGTTATGGATTGTAAATAAGAACAAAAACCCAAGTCCAAAACGTTCATATTCGGCAAGTTTGAAGGCTGATAAATGTCTTGATGTCATGACCAGTTTGCGCTATAGCAGCTTCGAACTCAACATCATTTGCTGCCACATGACTCAGCATTGTCCTGTTGTACCCAAATTGTTCGATGACGATCATTCATAGGCCACCTTGAAACAATTATCGGGAGTAGTTTCACAATGAAGTAGGCCCTCATTATATCGTGACCAACGTTGATAGATTTCATGACAAGGGTATCTCTAGGCCTCTTCATACTATTCCTTTGGCAGATTCCTGCAAAATGAAAACAACTATGTTACCTATTTTTCTAAAAGTATGTGTATAATTGAAACAATTAGTATATACCTTTCTAACAAAGGTCAATATTTCTATTTTCCATCAAAGATGTAGTTACCTTCGTTATCAAATCGTGGTAGTGCCACTGCTGCAAGGAACATAGTTTTATTAATAGAATTTTTGTTTTGCACTGTTCGATAGGGGTCCTCTTCATCTGGCAATACATAGAAGTTCCTTGATTTTTTGTCATGTCGAACCATTTCTCGTCAACATGGATGATATTGTCCATACACTTGAATATAGGCTCGTTTGACAAGCTGTCTTCGTCAAGCATTGGTACACACCATCATAGTCAGTCTATTTTGTTGCCTTCTCCTAGTAGTGGTTTCGAAGCATTTGAGTGCCTACGCACTTTACCTTCCTTGAACAGCTTATGAAATGTGCTTTTCTTCATTCCAAGTTGTTGAGATGCTCCACAAATTATGCTTCTCTCATTCAAAGGGATGCTAGCAAGTGGTGATTGGTCAGTTTGTATTCTTTTTTTCCATTATTGTTTAACATCTTTGAACCAACATCAATTGAAATGTTTGTTCCTATACATTCTTCAGCTCCATCCCATATGCGCTGCATAGTTCTCATGCTACAACCAAACTTGTGTGCAACAACCCTAGTAAAGATATTTTTTCTTTTTACTTGTATTGATATCAACAAGTAGTTATTTATAAGTTTCATCTCTAACTCGTTCATTGAGATTTGGTCCTCTACTTCATGTACCTCGTCTACTTTGATGCATGCCAGCACTATTATTGAGGCCGTAGTCTTCAAATGGATTGGTATGCTCATTGAGATTAGGTAGCTCAACATTACATGCATTTTCCCCTTATCAGATACTGCTGCATATTTTGTACAAATGTTTGTTTATTAGGTTGAAACATATCCAACCTTGGTGTGCTTCATTTAGATCCAGCATCAGTTGATATGGGTCCTGACCTTCAATAAGAGCATGTAATATTTCGTCACCATGCTCATCTTTGTTGAGTCCATCATAGCCCCAATATATATTTTGATTGAACTGATCATGTACTTCATCTAAACCACCATATGTAGACAAGGTACTTCATATTATAAAGACTACACACTTCTTTTATGTTTGATTTATGTTTATTGACAAGTTCTAACTCATGTTTTGTGTAGTGTGAGGACAACAAGGAATGGGAGAGTCATATGAATGCATGTGTTCAAGTCGTGTAGATGTTGAGGACAATCAACTTCCTGTTCTATGAACCCAAATTGATGTTCTCAAACATTAAGATCAGGTACTGTATCTTGCACTACATAAAAAAATCAAGAAAGTAGTTGTAGTAAACGATGACGCCTAAGAGGGGGGGTGAATTAGGACTTCTAAAGACTATCTCTGAACTAGGCCACAATTAAATCCCTAGAGCAAAACCTATGCAAATAAACAATCTAGAATTTACAAACTAGGTTTTGTCTAAGTGTTGCTATCTCTACCGCAAAGCCTAAGTTTCAATCCTAAATATTCTAACTAGAAAGCGAAGATTGAAACTTAATTACTCAATATAAATGTGGAAGGTAAAGAGCAAGGTAGAGATGTAAACTCTCGTGGATGATGCCGATATTTTTACCGAGGTATCCGGAACCATGTAAGGTTTCGACTAATCCTCGTTGGTGCCCCTACGTAAAGGCTAGCCCACGCAAGGGCCAAGCATCTCGGTCGAGTAAATCTATAGAGAGTCGTGGGCCTTTCACCACGCACAAGTGGTGCCCCGCTTTCGGCTCTTCTCGGACGCTCCCCACCGTCTCCACTATCGAGCTTCTGGCCAAAATGCTGCGGGCCTCGTTCCCTCCGGTACACGGTGGCAGCCATGACACAAACTCGGTTGTCACGGTCTCGCAAGACTCTCGCCCCACTCGGTACAATTGCAATGGCTTGCGCAAGAGCCGAGGGGTTGTGTGTTTTTAAACTCACTCAACTAACTAGGATTCACCTTGAGCAAGCGCATAAGCGGTCTAACTAACCTAAGCACTTTGCAAAACACCTACGCTAATCATCGAGTGATTCTATTAAGCACTTGGGTGTATGAGCATTTGGAAATGTCTACAATATGTCTTGATATGTTGCTTGGGCTCCCACACCTTCAACTAGCTGGTTAGGTGAAGTATATATAGGCCCCAACTTAAATATAGCCGTTGGAGAAAAGTTGCTGCTCTCTGTGGCACACCGGATAGTCTAGTGGTAAGCATCGGATAGTCCGGTGCACCACTAGCTGGTGGATCTGGCAGGTGACCGTTGGCACTGTCATCCTTGCATCAAACACATTAGTCCACAAGTTATGTTGATCATCAAACACCAAAATCACTTAGCCAAATGGCTCAGGGTCCATTTTCCTTACACTAGTTCAGGATTTTGCTACAATAAAGTGTGCAATGTGAGCATAAATGAAAGTGGGTAGGGACTTACCATGTCCTTGTACAGATAATCTAATTTTTTTCTTGGGGCATTGATCACCTTTGCTACTAGAGACGTATTGAAAGGAAAATGACCTTAACCATTTTATCTAATTAATTTTGGAGCTTGATGACCATCACAACCT
The DNA here is from genome assembly GCA_029449295.1 of Zea luxurians. Taxonomy (NCBI): domain Eukaryota; kingdom Viridiplantae; phylum Streptophyta; class Magnoliopsida; order Poales; family Poaceae; genus Zea; species Zea luxurians. The sequence goes on from JAOPSE010000185.1 coordinate 1,286,281, forward strand.
TATGGACTAACTAGTTTGCGTAGTCTTTGATTCACAGGTCCATAAGATGAACAAATCCAGCTTCTAAGTCAGAATCAGCTCAAAACCAACCAAAAGGAATAGATGACCTATACATAGTTCTATACTTTGGATAAGTTCTAAACACCCCTAAGAACCTAATTGATACATCTAAGAAGGTTGGATAGCTCAGATTCAATAATTCACAATTTGGAGCTAGATTGAGCAAAAACAATAGTTTGAGTTGGACAGAACAAAAAGTTTAAGATCCATGACTTAGACTAGTTGGAAAGTCTCTAGATATGTTTTCTAAGTCATAGGAACATCCTGAAGGTCAGTCAAAAAGATTGGAAGAATATTTGATGAAATAGGAAAATATTGACCTCATGGCTGGGGCACTGGACCGTCCGTGCAGGGAGGCCGAGAGTTGGCCTTTTCTTAGCTGGATTGTGCTTCCATCAGGTACCGAGTCGGGGGCACTAGACCATCCGTGCAGGGCTCCCGAGTCGGATTGTGCTTCCATCAGGTACCTTCTTTATACTTGTTTTATACTTTCGAGAGTTAACTCAAATTAAGCCATAGGAAGTTAGGTTAATTAGGTTAATTAACTTGATCGACTAACTGGTGCATATAGTTTATCTTTGTTAGGCTCTCGTATGTTATGGGTTAATATTAAGCTTATGTTGGATTAATAATCTAGTTAGATTGAAGCCGAATATCGTCTTGAATTTGAATTATCATTTTAGGACCTATCTTCTCCTATATATGTAATGACACGATTGATATGCGTTTTAGTATCGTGAAAATTTATGAATCACATGTTATTTTATTTTAGCATCAAATATGGTGGGTGAAGACTTTTGGCTACTTGTTCTCAATTACTGTGAATCAAAAACAAGTCAACACAAACATTACATGTTAAGGACCTTCGTCCTTCGAAGCATTATCTCCTCTCAGAGATAACGGCTCTTGGACGAAGGTAATGAAGAACGAATTTTCATCTCTCATAAAAATAATACTACAATGTAATATTATATCCAGTGTTCATTTTACCTTACATGTTAGGATAACGTCATAACTTGGAATACATGCTAATGAGGCATTAGAAACCTTACATGTTAGGATAACGTCATAACTTCGAATACATGTTAGGAGAGAATGCGAGGATGACTTTCGATAAATGCCTGAATAGTACGAGGCACTATTCATCTATTTATAGAAAATCGTACGGCTTCATACGAGATTACATTTATACCCACAATGATTACATACAGAATTTACAAATAATAGAAGGGCAACATTGTATTTTGCCTTCAGCATTCAAGATGACACCTTCTTCTTACATCACCTTCCTATGTTGTTGTGACGAAGGTAGCTTTGTTACCCTTCCAACATTCCGCATCGAAGGTGGTCTGATGCCGAAGCTCCTGCAATGCTTGAACATTTTGATAACCAATGGTTAGGACCTTCGGAAGACAAAAGCCCCCAACTGTAGCCCCTTGCGGGATTAGTTTGTTTCCTTGTAACAAACTCAGGCTACAAAACGAGCGAAGGCCTTATACCGAAGGTCCAAAAAAATACCTTCCCTTCGCTTGATTAGCAAAACTTTCTGAACTATGGGGGCCACTTTGCAGTGGTGTTTTGTGTATATATATGAGGGTTGTGACAAAATATTTTTCATGCTACCGACTTAAACTGGTTTGTTCTGAGCTATTGCAATTGCATTTGTTTTCTAGCTTCGACTTTTTGATGTTGATAGTGGTGCAGATGATGCCAAAAATCGACCATGGAGGTCAAGCCATGTTGTCTTCGGAAAATCTACTATTAAGAAAGGATAGATTGAGACAATGAAGGGCAAATATTTTCACGATATATCCATAGTGAAAGTCGAAGGAGAGAACACTGTTCCTCTTCTTGAGGCAGACGAAGTAGTGGTTTTCTGAAGTTTCATGAAAGCTGGAATATGCTTTCCCCTGCACAGAATGTTAGTCGAAGTGCTAAAGTGGTTTGAGATATTCCTTCATTAGCTTACTCCTAAAGCTTTGGTTAAAGTTGGAGTTTTTATTTGGGCGATGAGAATCCAAGGGTTAGAACCAGATGCCGTTTGTTTTTGGAATATTCATTAACTCTCTTATCAGACAAAGGCAACTGAAAAAGAGCAATATCATAACAATTTTGGCTGCTATTCCTTCACATATCGCTGTGACACGAAGCAACCCGTTCCAACCTTTTGGAAGAAATGGCCAGGGCCATGGATGAAGCAATGGTTCTACGTTAAAAATGACTTAGTTGAGTGGGAGGATATCAAGGACATGATTCAGCAGCCCATTCAGTCACATTTCAGCATTAAGAGGCCTACCATTATGAACACTGAAAAAGCTCAAGCATGCATGTTGTCCTTCAACACCGTGTGCAGCTACATTAGTACCAGAGACTTGGTTCAATAGCATATAGCCTTCAAGGTATGGCCCCTTGTTAGCGAGTGGGAGATGCCGAAGGAAACCGATGTTAGCTCAAGCAAAGATGGCCTAGTTTACCTGATGTATACTTATCGCTATAGGAATCAACTTGGCGAGCCAGATGATGAATGGCTTGAGGCCATTGAGGCAACTAGTGAGCAGTTGTTGGGGGCTTATATTAAGGCTGAAGACGAAGCTATGTATACTGCCTTTGGTGTCCATGGGAAAAGAAGGTTGAATAAAGTGTTTGTTGTCATTGGATTTGTCTATCCTGATTACTGCATTCCTACACGAAAAAAGGAGTGAAAAGAAAAACTGCAGTAATGACTTCTTCCATCGCGACAAAGCAAAAGAAAGCCAAAGTTCTATCCCATCGATCAAAGTCATACTACTTGGAGAGGGCTGCAAAACTGCCTGCTGCGAAGACCTCTAAGGCAGAAGCTGATGAAGCAGTTGAAGAGACCCCTTTAGCTCCGAAGGTAATGCTTCTCTTTTTCTTTGATAAGAATCAAGGCACTATTGGTCTAATTTTACTTTTGAATTTTTTGGGCAGATGATGAAAGGAATCGAGGCATCTTCTGTGAGTGCCATGCCGCCCATTCATTTGGAATCAACTTCAGAAAAGGGCCATACGGTGGAAGAACAGCCAAAGATTCAAGATCTTCCGAAGGTGCAAGCGTTGTCAAAGATAGTATCCATTCCATTGGGAACTCCTAGGAAAGGCAAAAGAATGGCCAACGTGTTGGACGCTGTTTTGAGGCCTTCAAAGATAGCGACGCCTGCTCCCACAAAGATTTCCAAAGGCAAAGTTGAAGAATTGAAAATGACTGCTGATGAAGCTACTTCTCCTGATCTAGGTAAGGTTGGACCTTCGGAATTCAATCCATCAGAATAACAATCTAAAAGCCTGCTAGAGAGAATAGCACTGCCAATACCCAAAGTGTCACCTCTTAGAGATTTTGAATACATTGTTCGCCATTCTTCGAGGAAACAACTAACAGAACAACAAATTGCCGAAGTGCAACACTACGCAAGAGACGTGAGGTATCCTTGAGGCTCTTTGGTTTACAGGGGCAATGACAAAGATGATTACCTGTACTACCTGCCAGATAACAAAGAGATTGATGTTTGCTGGGAGATGATGGATAACATGGGTTATCCGAAACTTGAACTTGGATTGTCTGCAATGCCGAAGGATCATCTTGCGAATTGCCTAGCTTACAACAACTTGAAGGTTTCTGCATTTTACCTTCCCTTTAGACTTTTAATTTTGCAAAATGCTTTTCTGTAATATTTATTATTTATTTATGATTATTTTTATTAGGGACTTATCCTTAGCAAAGCTTTAAAAACACAAAAAGATGCCGAAGATGAAAGTACCCGGATAGCCTTCAGAAATCTGAGATCCGAAGTTATTGACCTTCGGCATCAAGCCATTGAAAAAGACAAGATTCTTCTTTCTTTAATTGAGAGGCTGAAAAAGAGTCAAACTGATTTGGCTAGATTCTCTGAGGCAGACCAAAAAATCTCGAGGCATGAAAAGGAGAAAAAAATCTGATGCAAAACACATAGCTGACTTGGAATATGCTTTGTCTGCACAAGTGGAGCTTCATAAGTCTGAAGTGTTAAGGTTAGGAATGAAGCTTGAAGTTAATGATAATTTTGAACTTGAAAAGGCGAAATGTGAAATATCCGAGACTAAGCAGAATAGAGTTCAAAAGAATATTGAAGAGCTTCGTCAGTCGAAGGAAGAATGTTTTTTTGTTTCTATGCAATGTTGTAGTAAGCTGAAGAGCACATTTGCTAAAGTTGGTGCATTCTCGACTAAACAAAACTTTATTTGCGGTGATCCTGAAGGGGTAATTAGATGGATTGAAGGTGAAATTGATGCCTTTGATGATGTCCTCACCGGTAGAGGAGATTTCTGTGCCAGCGTGGGTGCTCAAGGGGTCGTACATTGCTTGAAAAAGCTGGCTGTGAACTTGTGAAGGCTGTAATTCAGCCAAAATTTGTAGTTTCGGCAGATGGCATCAAGGAACCTTTGGCTGAAGCTATTTCCCTCGGTGGGAAATTTTAATCTGAGGTCTGGGTGAACGGCGGTAGGGAGATAGCAAATGAAGCTATCAGACAGAGCGAAGAAAAGACCCATCGTGCTTTAGAAGAGGCAAAGAGAGTTAAAGAAGCTGTGGAGTTAGAAAGACATATAGGTATATGTTTCTGTTGAGCTTTGACTTCGTAATTATTTAGCTTCGTACTTCTTAATAGAACGATGTCTTTGTGCAGCGGAACTTTCTCCACCCCCCGGAACCGTATGATCTCAAAGCTGATCCATCACTAAGAGGAATCCTTGATGAATTCAAAGTTGTGAATGTAACGATAGATGAAGCTGTTAATACTTTACTGAACGATGCTGCCGAGAAGGTTCTAAAAGAAGATGATTGAGTTGTTGTAAAGGCTTTCCAATTTTATGTCTAGGAAACATGTAATAACATTCTAAGGCCTGTGTTTCACATTATGAAAAGATAATTGTGTGCTGTGTTCAATTGCATTGCATACTATATTTCTTTGTGCAACGTGAAATTAATGTATGTACCGTTTTTTAGCCGAAGGCAAAAAAACACCTTCCCTTCTTTTCATGCTTCATAAAGAAAAGCCCTTTTTAGTCGAAGGTCTTCTAAGTTCTTAGAGAATACTGTTGTCGGAGTGAAAACATTGGCCCCTTCTTTGTCCTGTTCATGATGATGACCATTGAAGATGTAGTATTTCTCCCTTTGTCCTGTTTTTAGTCCAAAGTTTCTCAAAAAAGACGAATTTATCTTTGTAGCGAAGCTGGATTTATAGATGAAGGAGCAATTCCCCTTCTTTTTCTCTTCATGGATGATGCGAAATGATGTATGATGGTATGATGCAGAATGATGCGATGATATGATGCAAAAAGATGCTTGAGTTATAATGATAATAGGAAACATATTATAATAAGACTCTGTATCCCCTTAGGAACGACTTTAGAGTCTCTTCACCTTTACTAGTGGTATTTTAGCTCTGCATCCCCCTTAGAAACGACTTTGGAGCTTCTTCATCTTTACTAGATGGTATTTTAGCTCTGCATCACCTTAGGAATGACTTTGGATCTTCTTCACCTTTACTAGGTGGTATTTTAGCTCTGCATTCCCTTAGGAACGACTTTGGAGCTTCTTCACCTTTAATAGGTGGTATTTTAGCTCTGCATCCCCTAAGTAACGACTTTGGAGTTTATTCACCTTTACTAGGTGGTATTTTAGCTCTGCATCCCCTTAGGAACGACTTTGGAGCTTCTTCGGTATTTTTCGTTACACTCGATGATGTAACCTCAGATTTATTATAAATTGTTGAAGGTTGCGCATTCTCAAAGTATTTTTAAGGCAAATTGTAAAGCAAAAGAAACAAAAAATACAATAGATGTGCGTCAAATTCTTGACCCAGCCCCTCTGTTGCTTCCGTAGAAATGTTTGGATTACGCAACAGTGTTGTTGACTGTTCGAGCTTCGGACTGCTCTCTTGCTTCCCGCTGTTCTTAATCTTGATACTGGCTGTTGGTCCTTATTCTCGGATGCTATACATCAAGAACAAAGCAACACAATTGTTAATAATTAAGGACCTTCGTCTTCCGAAGCATTGTTTCCTTTTGGATACAATGATCTTCAAACGAAGGTCGTGAAGGACATACCTTCATCGTTCCAGCATAGAAGTATAAATATAAATAAGAATACGAAAGAACATTAAAGCATAGAAGATAATGATCATAGTTTCGCAATTTATATTTATTTGCATCCATATACAAGAATTAACATTGATTATATTCATGATACAATGGTACCTTCGGTTTGCCAAAAGGTGAGAATGTGAAGCTGACGCAAGAGAGAGATTACAATCCAGTGTGAACAGTACGATGTTACTGTTCATCTATTTATAGGCACGGGACGCAGCTCAGATAAGATTACATTCATGCCCTTGACATCTACTCTTAATCATAATGTAAATTATCAAGGACTAAGTAGTCTTTTCTCCCTTAGGTCGGTTCCGTCCTTCGTCTTCGTTAATATGTCAAGCCGAAGCTCCTTTAGCCGTAGCTTTGGCGTCCATCCATGCCTTCGGGCTGTATCTTTATATCACACGCCTTTATCCCAAAGCCGAAGCTTCCTGTAATAGACTATGTCGTACTGAAAACATATGGTTAGTCACGTTTTTGAGGACCTTCGGAAGAGGATGGCCCCAAACAGTAGCCCCTCGCAGTATTAATTTGCTTTTGTATTTAACAAATTCAGACTGCGACATGAACGAAGGCCTTTAGTCGAAGGTCCGAAAAAACACCTTCCCTTCGCTAGAATAGCGAAAGTCAATGACATGTAGGGCCCACCAAGTCGCAATGCGCTGGGCATATAAATAGGAACCCACATTGATAGCATTTGATGTGCCATCACAATCGCTTGCACTATTTTATCAAGCTTGGATTTTCCTGCTGTGTTAGATTTTGATTGATTTGTAAGCTTCGGTATCTGAACAGGTGCCTACTGGATGGCTAAAGAGAAGAAGGTTGTTGACCCTGCTCTAGCTAGGTTTTACGAGGCTATGGAAAAGACAAACACAGAGAAGATTACTATGAAATGTTAGCTGGGTTGTCTGAAGATTCTGTTATAGTGGAAGCTTTGATGTGGACAGTGAAAACGAAGATACGAGGATCGGCCTTGGCGGCTGAGTCACACTATCTTCGGAAAGTGTAACACCCTAAATCTCATTTTGAGAATATAGTAAAAATTTTCAAAGATCTTGCATTAGAATTTTTCTTTTTCTCTCTCTTTAGAACCCTCATAACATTTGAAGACTCATCTCCCTATTTAAAAGCATTTGCTTAAGTGAATAAAATAATAAATAGAACCATATTTGGCACTCATGATGGAGTTTTAATTGTATGTGCATTTAAAATAATAATAAAATATAATAATGGAATTGAGAATTTGAAGTTAACCCAAAGTTGCACTTTAGGGTTTTGGAAATATTATGTAGAAGTGAAAGAGAGAAGATATATATACATAATATAAAGGAAATTTATATATTTCCAAAATTTATACTTTTTATTTCACAATATAACTTGAGGATAAACTGGCACAAGATTTGAATTTAAAATCTAAATTTAAAATGGAATTTGGAAACTAAAAGGAGAAAGAAGAAAATATAAAAGAAAAAGGAAAAGGGATACTATACCTGATGGGCCGCAGGCCAACAATTCGGCCCAAACCGAATGCCACCGCGCGGCCCAGTCTTATTCACATCTCACCGCCAGCAGGGGCCCACACCCCAGCCTCTCTTCGCGCGCGCTGGCTCGCCGCTGTCACTGCGCGTGGGCCCGTGATGACAGGAGCTCCACCCACCTTCCGCTGCAATCGCGGCGAACGGACCGCGCGGACTCCGCGAAGCTCGCCGGTGATCTCGGTACTCGTGCAACGACCGCGAGGCGCTCCCTGAGTATAAGTACGTGGCCTCCGACTCCCTCCTCACCGTTCCCCTCGACTCTTCCCTCTGCACGGTCACCAGAAAGCCTGCGCGCGGCGAGAGAAATTGCCGCCGTGGGTGATTCTCGCCTTGGCTGTCGGTCCGGCCAAGGGGACCCACTCGGGGGAAAGCGCGGAGCTCAAGAAGGTTGTGTGGGGGATCCGTGGACGAAATAGACCACCGAGCTCACCGGAATTCCTCACCGTCGTTCGTGCACCGCCGCGGGTCCGCTCCTCTCCGTGGCCAGGGCGCTTCACGGTGTGATTCTCGGTATGGACCCATACACCGTGCTCGTCTCTTCCTTCTCAACGTGTAGCTCGGTCCGATTTGAGTTTGGCGCTCGGGGACGGCCGATTGGCAGCCTCGCCGGCGTGCTCCGCCGAGCGTGCGGGGCGGCGCCACCGTGCGGGTGCGCTCCGTTGGGGGGAATAGGTGCAGGCCGTTGGATGATGGGTGTGCGGTTGGGATTTGATCTGGGTCAGAGAGGCTATGGACCGTTGATCTGTCGGTGTGCGGCGTGGATTAGACGGGCGATACCTCTTCGCAACATTAAAATCTGTCCGTAGATCCGATGATGAACGCTTGGGATCTGGTGTGGGCGTGGCCATCTCGGGCGGCCTCGGATCATGATCCAGTGGCTGTGATTCAGTACCGTTCCTGGGGAGGTCAGTTTTAATCTGGGCCGTTAGAATCTGATCGAACGACTCTAGTTCACCGATACCCCTTCGCGGTGCTATTTTGCTAAAGAGCCCCTGCTCTATATAGTAATCAACCCGCAGTCCACCTTGTTTGTCGTCTGTGCCTTAAGAATTCTTGCGCCGAGCCCCCTGCGCTTCTGTTTAATTGTGGCGCAGTCCAGTGGATAGGAAAATCATAGAAAATGATTTAGAAAATGATTTTTAGTGTTAAAATAAATCCAGAAACTTATTTAATTCATAACTAATTCATTTTAGCTCCTTTTTGACCCATTCCAGTTGCAATAATTTTGTTTTAATATTATTTATCACCTAGTACCTTTGTTTAGCCAAGAAACTTGAAGCAAAATTGTTCATTTGAATTACTCTGTTCTAGGTGCTTAATAACTTCAGAAATTCATAACTAAATAACTATAACTCCAAATTTAGTGATTCTTGTTCCTACGATCTCGTAGCAACGCGTAGATTATTATTATTCAGTTTGTACTTATGTTTGGTGTAATGTTAATTTTGCCTATACAATGTTTGTTTGTATTGCTACGACTAGAGCGAGGTCACGTGTCATCTGAAGAATCATCCTGGTACCTGGATTCTCAAGGCCCAGGCAAGTTGTGCCCTTGATCACTTCTTTTTACCCACTCATGTTCTAATTAATCATAATGATCTGCATATGTAAATTTTGATGGGACCCAATAGGTTACCCTAGTTTGTCTATCTTTATACCTTGTTTACCACTGAACCTTCTGGGTAGTACTTGCTAGTGCTTTATGTGGTTTTGGGTATGAAGATACAATATTCATGATTATACTTTTGTTATCTGTTTATTATTACTGTTCATGTTAAGATCATTATGTTAATTGGAACATGGAGAACCACCCGGGAAAACAGTGCTACCACAAGGGAGGAATGGGACCCCTTGGCTGATTAATTAGGAAAGCTAGTGGAAGACTACCTTACCCGAAAGGGGCAAGGGCAGTAGGGGAGTGGTCAGTGTAGGGAGGCCCTCAGGAGGATTTTGCTGCGATGGCGGTCCTGCAAGGGATTCCTGCATTGGAACTTCCTATAAACTGTAGCGGGTTTTCGGAAGCTAGTGGAACTTTGTAAAGGCCTCGTAGTGGATCCCTAGCCATTCACCTCGGTAGTGTCTAAGGGCCTTGCAAACCCTGGCGACATGGGATACACGACTTGTGGGTAAAGATGCGCAACCTCTGCAGAGTGTAAAACTGGTATACTAGCCGTGCTCACGGTCAAGAGCAGCTCGGACACTCACATGATTAAATTATGGAACTTAAACTCAATTTGTCATATGCATTGCATCGTAGGTGAAGTTGTTACTTTTGTTCTACTTCATAATTGGGTTTGGTATTTACTTATACGTAGTAACTGCTAATAAAATTTTGACCAACTTTAAAAGCAATGCTCAGCTCTAACCATCTCCTTTGGTAAGCCTTACACTTCACGTGAGCTCCCACCTTTGGCGAGTTCATGCACATTATTCCCCACAACTTGTTGAGCGATGAACGTATGTGAGCTCACTCTTGCTGTCTCACCCACCCCACAGGTCAAGAGCAGGTACCGCAGGATGAAGCGCTTGGAGGATGCTGTGATGTGTTCGTGAGAGATCTAGGCCGTCGTCTCCCAGTCAACTTTGGGTTGCTGGACCGTTGTCTCCTTATAATGCAACTATTTATTTGTATAGAACTCCTGTTATATATAAAGTTGTGACATTCGATCCTGTGCCACTATACATCATATGTGTGAGACTTGGTCCCAGCATACCTGGTGTTTATGTTCGCGCCCGGGCTTTAGACCCCTAAAATCCGGGTGTGACAGAAGTGGTATCAGAGGAATGTTGACTGTAGGACGAAACCTAGATAAAACTGGACAACCATTATTTACTTACCTTTGCTACTCTGATCATTTCTAAACTTTTCTTAATCTTTTCTCATCTATTTCCGCTTTACTCTGATTACTCTTACCTTTTTCCTTCTAAAGACAAACTTGGATTTCACACTTTGAAATCATGTACCTAAAATGACTTTTAGGAATAGGAGACCTAATCATAGGAACAAAAACAAAACTATTTTTATAAGTGTCTATGTATTTGAATGTTTGTTCTTATGATACTTGCCTGATTTGGATCTTTGATTGAGTGTGATGAGTTGTGGAATAATGTCCACAATTGCATCTGCATATACACATAGGTATAAAAATATATTTATAAAATAACTAGACAACCTAGATTGTCCCCATTGGAACATATCTAGCTTAAGAGATTTATCTTATCCTAAAAGCTCTCATTCTAACCAATTCATCTTATCTTAAAAGTTTCTCCCTTATCTTAATAGATCCATCTTATCTCGAAAAAAGATTCTAACCTTTCGTACCAGATCTAACTGACCTCAAAAGATTTTACCTTATCCTTATGGATTCACATTGCCCTAATTAGCATATTGATCCCACTCCAGAATAACAACCATGTGATAATCCAAAATTTACTTAGATCTTAACCGGTCTAATCTAGTGATATCCAACCTAAACTAGATTTTATTTAATCTATTATGATCTAATTCAAAGTAATTAGATATTGTCTAGACTAATCCGGTGATACCAATCTAGATCCCATCTAATCTAATATGATCCAATCTAAAGTGAGTTATTTAATAAATTAGTTAGTACTAATGAAATGGATTAGACCTCACTCCTATAAAAATGACTTAAGCTAAATTGATGCCCTAGATTAACTGGACCATATACATATGCAACTACCTTACCCATCCGATAGTTGCATAATCCCTCTGTATTAACCTAATAGAGCTTTTGACCTACCTACACCGTATACCTCATCCTATCTCAAAAAAATTCTAACATATCCTAACAAGATATATCTTACCCTGATAAATCTATCTAACTTAAACTAGTCTAATCTAGACCATATCTAATTTAATATGGTCTAATCTAGTGTGAGTTACTTAATGCTGGTAGAAAGGATAAGGCCATACTCCTAAATCACTTAAGCCTAATTTGGAGACTTATATCAACTTGGCCATACACAACAACTCGACCTATATAACAAGTTACATAACTTACCCAATCAATAGAGTCTTAATGGATTGCATAATCTATCAACCACCACCTGACATCAAACCAGATTTTGACCTACATCATGTAGTCTGTCTCACCCATATATATCTCTCATCTTGACAGATTCTATCTTACCCTTGGATATTCACCTTATACGATTGGTTACCCCAATCTGGACATAAAACAAAGATTAAGCCCTACTAAAGAATCTTCAGAATATAACCAGCTACTAGCTTATTTTATCCGCTTATTGAATAATTCCCTTTGCAAAACTATTACCATATGCTTCTAACTTTCATGGTCAATACCAGGAAAGGAAAGATTATCATGCAACAGCAAACAGAAATGAATTCTCCAAATCCTCCACCTATTGAAACCGAACAAGTGGTTGCTGCCCAAAGACTGGTAATACAACAATTAACAGACCTGGTGACCGAGATGCAAAACCAGATAAGACAACAACGCGAGGAAATACGTCAGGTCCGCCAAGAAATAAGGCAAGCACGGTTGGAGAGACAACAACAACAACAACCTCCACTAACACCACCAGCTCCACCAAGCTACATAGATATAAATTATGATGATTTGTAAGATCTAGATGATACTTTAGTTAGTAGATGATATGATATTATTTTAGAAGGTACAATAAGGTCTATTGACCCTATGTTTTGTTAAAGAATTATACCTCATGCTGAGATTTCTTTGTTTGTGCATATGTTCCGAGAACAATATGAATATACATCCCTTTTCTTACAAATCTCGAGGACGAGATTATTTTTAAGGGGGGTAGGATTTGTAACACCCTAAATCTCATTTTGAGAATACAGTAAAAATTTTCAAAGATCTTGCATTAGAATTTTTCTTTTTCTCTCTCTTTAGAACCCTCATAACATTTGAAGACTCATCTCCCTATTTAAAAGCATTTGCTTAAGTGAATAAAATAATAAATAGAACCATATTTGGCACTCATGATGGAGTTTTAATTGTATGTGCATTTAAAATAATAATAAAATATAATAATGGAATTGAGAATTTGAAGTTAACCCAAAGTTGCACTTTAGGGTTTTGGAAATATTATGTAGAAGTGAAAGAGAGAAGATATATATACATAATATAAAGGAAATTTATATATTTCCAAAATTTATACTTTTTATTTCACAATATAAATTGAGGATAAACTGGCACAAGATTTGAATTTAAAATGGAATTTGGAAACTAAAAGGAGAAAGAAGAAAATATAAAAGAAAAAGGAAAAGGGATACTATACCTGATGGGCCGCAGGCCAACAATTCGGCCCAAACCGAATGCCACCGCGCGGCCCAGTCTTATTCACATCTCACCGCCAGCAGGGGCCCACACCCCAGCCTCTCTTCGCGCGCGCTGGCTCGCCGCTGTCACTGCGCGTGGGCCCGTGATGACAGGAGCTCCACCCACCTTCCGCTGCAATCGCGGCGAACGGACCGCGCGGACTCCGCGAAGCTCGCCGGTGATCTCGGTACCCGTGCAACGACCGCGAGGCGCTCCCTGAGTATAAGTACGTGGCCTCCGACTCCCTCCTCACCGTTCCCCTCGACTCTTCCCTCTGCACGGTCACCAGAAAGCCTGCGCGCGGCGAGAGAAATTGCCGCCGTGGGTGATTCTCGCCTTGGCTGTCGGTCCGGCCAAGGGGACCCACTCGGGGGAAAGCGCGGAGCTCAAGAAGGTTGTGTGGGGGATCCGTGGACGAAATAGACCACCGAGCTCACCGGAATTCCTCACCGTCGTTCGTGCACCGCCGCGGGTCCGCTCCTCTCCGTGGCCAGGGCGCTTCACGGTGCGATTCTCGGTATGGACCCATACACCGTGCTCGTCTCTTCCTTCTCAACGTGTAGCTCGGTCCGATTTGAGTTTGGCGCTCGGGGACGGCCGATTGGCAGCCTCGCTGGCGTGCTCCGCCGAGCGTGCGGGGCGGCGCCGCCGTGCGGGTGCGCTCCGTTGGGGGGAATAGGTGCAGGCCGTTGGATGATGGGTGTGCGGTTGGGATTTGATCTGGGTCAGAGAGGCTATGGACCGTTGATCTGTCGGTGTGCGGCGTGGATTAGACGGGCGATACCTCTTCGCAACATTAAAATATGTCCGTAGATCCGATGATGAACGCTTGGGATCTGGTGTGGGCGTGGCCATCTCGGGTGGCCTCGGATCATGATCCAGTGGCTGTGATTCAGTACCGTTCCTGGGGAGGTCAGTTTTAATCTGGGCCGTTAGAATCTGATCGAACGACTCTAGTTCACCGATACCCCTTCGCGGTGCTATTTTGCTAAAGAGCCCCTGCTCTATATAGTAATCAACCCGCAGTCCACCTTGTTTGTCGTCTGTGCCTTAAGAATTCTTGCGCCAAGCCCCCTGCGCTTCTGTTTAATTGTGGCGCAGTCCAGTGGATAGGAAAATCATAGAAAATGATTTAGAAAATGATTTTTAGTGTTAAAATAAATCCAGAAACTTATTTAATTCATAACTAATTCATTTTAGCTCCTTTTTGACCCATTCCAGTTGCAATAATTTTGTTTTAATATTATTTATCACCTAGTACCTTTGTTTAGCCAAGAAACTTGAAGCAAAATTGTTCATTTGAATTACTCTGTTCTAGGTGCTTAATAACTTCAGAAATTCATAACTAAATAACTATAACTCCAAATTTAGTGATTCTTGTTCCTACGATCTCGTAGCAACGCGTAGATTATTATTATTCAGTTTGTACTTATGTTTGGTGTAATGTTAATTTTGCCTATACAATGTTTGTTTGTATTGCTACGACTAGAGCGAGGTCACGTGTCATCTGAAGAATCATCCTGGTACCTGGATTCTCAAGGCCCAGGCAAGTTGTGCCCTTGATCACTTCTTTTTACCCACTCATGTTCTAATTAATCATAATGATCTGCATAGGTAAATTTTGATGGGACCCAATAGGTTACCCTAGTTTGTCTATCTTTATACCTTGTTTACCACTGAACCTTCTGGGTAGTACTTGCTAGTGCTTTATGTGGTTTTGGGTATGAAGATACAATATTCATGATTATACTTTTGTTATCTGTTTATTATTACTGTTCATGTTAAGATCATTATGTTAATTGGAACATGGAGAACCACCCGGGAAAATAGTGCTACCACAAGGGAGGAATGGGACCCCTTGGCTGATTAATTAGGAAAGCTAGTGGAAGACTACCTTACCCGAAAGGGGCAAGGGCAGTAGGGGAGTGGTCAGTGTAGGGAGGCCCTCGGGAGGATTTTGCTGCGATGGCGGTCCTGCAAGGGATTCCTGCATTGGAACTTCCTATAAACTGTAGCGGGTTTTCGGAAGCTAGTGGAACTTTGTAAAGGCCTCGTAGTGGATCCCTAGCCATTCACCTCGGTAGTGTCTAAGGGCCTTGCAAACCCTGGCGACATGGGATACACGACTTATGGGTAAAGATGCGCAACCTCTGCAGAGTGTAAAACTGGTATACTAGCCATGCTCACGGTCAAGAGCAGCTCGGACACTCACATGATTAAATTATGGAACTTAAACTCAATTTGTCATATGCATTGCATCGCAGGTGAAGTTGTTACTTTTGTTCTACTTCATAATTGGGTTTGGTATTTACTTATACGTAGTAACTGCTAATAAAATTTTGACCAACTTTAAAAGCAATGCTCAGCTCTAACCATCTCCTTTGGTAAGCCTTACACTTCACGTGAGCTCCCACCTTTGGCGAGTTCATGCACATTATTCCCCACAACTTGTTGAGCGATGAACGTATGTGAGCTCACTCTTGCTGTCTCACCCACCCCACAGGTCAAGAGCAGGTACCGCAGGATGAAGCGCTTGGAGGATGCTGTGATGTGTTCGTGAGAGATCTAGGCCGTCGTCTCCCAGTCAACTTTGGGTTGCTGGACCGTTGTCTCCTTATAATGCAACTATTTATTTGTATAGAACTCCTGTTATATATAAAGTTGTGACATTCGATCCTGTGCCACTATACATCATATGTGTGAGACTTGGTCCCAGCATACCTGGTGTTTATGTTCGCGCCCGGGCTTTGGACCCCTAAAATCCGGGTGTGACAGAAAGTCATCCATCAAACAGAGCCAGATTGATGCTATGAAGGGGAGATATTTTCATGATATATCTATTGTGAGAGCTGGAGGGGACAGCGCCGCCCCTGTGCCAGAGGTAGATGAAGTGGTTGTTTACAGAAGCTTTATGAAGGCAGTGCTTCAGTTTCGTTAAGTAAATTTCTGGTTGAAGTGCTAAAGACCTTTGAGATTTTTCTTCATCAGATTACCCCCGAAGCCATCATCAGGATGGGGCTTTTTATTTGGGCCGTGAGGAGCCAAGGACTAGAGCTGAGTGCAAAATGCTTCTGCAACATGCACGAGCTATTGTATGAGACGAAGGCTACTGGCAAGGAGCAGTATCATAATAATTTTGGTTGTTATGGCTCTGTGCCCTGGGTCGATGTAAGCTATCCAGTTCCAACGTTTCGGAAGAGGTGGCCAGGAGCCTGGATGGAAGAATGGTTTTATGTAAAGAACAATTTGGTTGAGAGGGAAGATATAAGGGGGATTATTTAACGCCCTATTTGGTCTCGTTTCGGCATCAGAAGGCCATCCATTGCTCTTGCAAATGAAATAGAAACATGCCAGAGAACTTTTAACACTGTGTACACTTTTATTGGCACGAGAGACTTGGTGCAAGAGCACATTGCCTATAGAGTATGGCCTCTTGTGAGTGACTAGGAAATGCCGAAGGAAGATGTTGCCGAGTCTAGTCAAGGCGGCTTGGTTTTCCTGAAATATACCTTCAGATACAGAGATCAGTTTGATGAGCCGAATGATGACTGGCTGAATTGTGTTGAGGCAACTAGCGACGAGCTTCTTGGGGCCTACACAAGGGCCAAAGATGATGCCATGACCTCAGTCTTTGGAGGATGAGTTAAGAAAAGGATAAATAGAGTTTTTGACGTTATTGGTTTTGTATACCCGGATTATAGCTATCCCTTGCGAAAGCAGGGAAAGAAAAGGAAAGTCGCTACTTCGGCAATCTCTGCTGTGCCGAAGGGTAAGAAAATTAAGGTTTTGACGCACCAGCCTAAATTCATTGAAACGACCAGGGTGCCGAAGCTTGGTGAGGGGACATCTTCCACTGCTAATCTAAGATACCTCACTATTATCAGTTCCAAGGAAGAATCGGCTGAAGTGCCGGAAGTAATAGGGCAGGAGAAGACTGAATCGGTCGGAGCGCCAAAGCATCCTGTTGAGGCCAAAGAAAAAGCGACCGAAGAGCCAGAGCTAGGAGAATCGACAAGATTACAAAAAATCCTGAGCCCGCCACTAAAGCCGGAGCTGCCGAAGGCGCCGAGGGCTCCTGCAATAACTCCCAAGAGGAGGAGGATGGCTAGCATACTGGACGCTGTCCTGGAGTCGACAAGGGCATCAACTCCTGCTCCTATAAAGGAGACTGCCGAAGCTGCTACAGTTCGTGTTGAAGCCAAAGCTAGGCCCTCAATGCCCATTAAAATAGAGCCTATTGGAACTGGACAGAGATTTGAACAAGGACCTTCGGACGTTGATCTGGTGCTAGAGAAAGAAGACGCGCTCGAGAAGATTAAATCTCCTACTTCCAAAGCGTCTACTGAAGAGCTTGACTTTATTATTTGACATGCTTCGGGTAAAAAGTTATCGGAAGAGGAAATTGTGGAAGCCAAACATTATGTCCGGGAACTGAAGTACCCGAAAGGGGCCTTGGTGTACAATGGCACCAACGAAGACGACATTTTATACTGTCTCCCAGATAACAAGGAAATATCTGTTTGCCCGAAGATGGCAAAAAACATAGGATTTTTGAAGCTTGAAGTTGACCTTTCTGCTATGTCGAAGGATGATCTCGCAGACAGCCTTGCGTACAATAGTCTGAAGGTACAGAAGTTATGGACTTTTAAGCAGATTATTTTTGCATGCAATTATTCTTGTGCTGATCTTTTGTCTCCCCCCTTTTTTGTAGGGTTAAATCTGAGCAACGCTTTGAGAGCACAGAATAATGCTGAGGATGAAAGCTGCCGAATAGCCCTTGGTAACCTTCGGTCGGAGGTTATCAAACTTAGGAATGAAGCCACAGAGAAGGACAAAATTCTGCTTTCCTTGGTAAACAGGGTAAAGATTAGCGAAGACAATCTTGCTGCACAATCCGAAGCTCATAGAGCTGAAGTTGAAGATTTAAAGAAAAAACTTGCAGAAAAGAACGAGGATTTTGAAGTCGCCAAAGCAAAACAAGAAATAAGTGAATGGACTAGCAAAAGATTACAAAAGAACATAGATGAGCTTCGGGAATCAAAGGAGAGGTACTACAAAAAATCCTTGGATTGTGCTAAAAAGCTAAAAGATAGTTTTGCAAAGGTGGGTGCCTACTTGTCTGAGCAGAAATTTATCAGAGGCGATCCCGAAGGAATCATCGAGTGGATCGGCGAAGAAGCTGAAGCCTTTGATGAGATACTTAGCGATCATGGCGATTTTTGTGCCTTCGCCGGTGCTAAAGGGGTTGCAACAATTTTAGAAAAATCTGGCTGTGAACATGTTAAAGCTGCAACCCAGACGGAGGTCGTCTTTTCTATAGAAAACAAGAAGGATCCTTCGGCTAAGGCTACTTTGATGGGCGGGAAATTCTACTCCAACGTTTGGATGAATGGCGACCGAGAGTTAGCCGACGAAGCTATAAAGAAGAATGAGAAAGAATCCCACGAAGCCTAAGAAGAAGCCAAGCGAGCCGAAGAAGCTGCCGAGCGCGCAAGGCGTATAGGTATTTTAATTGTTTCGCTGCTTCAGCATTTTTATGGTTTCAGACTAACAAATTACTTTTGTTGTAGCTGAACTTTTGCCACTGTTGGAACTTGCGTTCCCGGGCAGGTTGATTCCAACAGGGGGATGAGCGAGATGGGAACACGGTTTAACTGGAGGCAGCAATTGCTCTGTTAATCTAGCCCCTCAAGGGCACTGTGCGGGGGTATTTATAGGTGCCTGAGCGCCTAGCGTCTCGGATTAAGGACGCATGTGCCCTCAAGCGCCTAGGTCATTCCCGGAATATTCCCATAAAGCAGGGTTACACACCGTCATTACATAAAAACATTTGCAAATCGGGCCCGTAATACAACCGGCCGCGCGGGGCCTGTTACAATGGGCCGAATTCCACGTGGGCCTTCGTGTTCAACGAGGACGCGGGGCGGGGCGACCTCGTCGTGGGCCTTTGTCTTGCAACGTGCTGCCAGTCGTTTTGCCTCCGTTGATGCAGCGAGATTGGAGAAGGCATCGAGCGAGGGGTAGTGTCTTCGCCTTCGCCCCAACATTTGCCCTCCGAGGGACCAGTTCGACTGAGTCATCTGGTGCCGAAGACGTCGCTAGATGGTGGAGACGCTGCCCTCGCTCGAAGTGGTTCCGCGGGGGTTTTTGACGTGACCGTTGATGGACGCGGTACTGTTGGACTGCGGGTTTCCCGAAGCGTCGCGTCCTGTGTATAAAAGGGGGGCGGGGCGGCGCGGGTCAGGTACTCTTTCTGTGCGCCGTGAAACCCTAGCCTTCTTTTGAAACCGTTCGTCTGCTCGCTTGCCCTCCTTACTCCTGCTCGTCGGAGATCTGGCCCACGTGAAGCAGACTGCCCGCCGCCGCCGCCGGTACGTAGCCATGTCGTCCTCTTCTTCATCTGCTGCCGATACACCGCCGGCCAGCGCATCGTCCGAGGACACTTTGAGCAACGTGGCGGTGGAGGAGTTGCATCCTGGTGATTTAGTGGAGTTTGGCGTGTCGCAGATTTCCTCGGTCCGTGTTCAGGACATGCAGCAGCTTGAATATTTTGGTAGCGGAGTGGGGCGTGTCCCGGGGGCGGAGGAGGTCCCCGAGCCAGAAGGCGAGTTGGTCGTTTTTGAGGCTTTTTTCACTGCTGGCCTTTGTCTGCCCGCACATCGGTTCGTGGCGGAGGTCCTGCGGAAGTTCGAGGTCCAGGTCCACCAGCTGACGCCGAATGCCGTGGTGGCCCTGGCGAAGTACGTCTGGGCGACGACTTCGTATGGCGGCCAGCCCTCAATGGAAGTCTTCGCAAAACATTACTGTCTGCATTGGCAAAAGAGGAAAATTGGAGATGAGATTGCACAGTTTGGATCGTGCACATTCACGCCAAAGTCCGGGAAGACTTCGATGGAGGTTGTGGAGTTGGTTCCCTGCGCCCGCAATAAGTGGGGAAACTGGTGGGATTTCTGGTTTTACGTTTCATAAGGCGCAGTCGAAAACCACCCAGGGCTCCCCGTGGCCGTCATGTGCTCCCATTATTATGTAGCATACCCGCAATTTGAGGTAGCGGAGGATGACGAAGACGAAGGAGCCCTTCGTTGCGCTGCCCGCATGAGTAGCGGGCACGATTTAGTTGAGGAATTTGTCGGGTATGGGGTATGGCCCTTGGCGCATGGCTGGGCGTTGGGCGAAGTATGCCCTCGCGAGATGCCCTCCCGTGGCGGGCAGCTGGTGCGAAGTCCTGCCTTCGCGCTGGATTTGCGTGGCCGAGATCCCGCCGCATTCGTGCGTGAAGCGGAAGATGGGGCGGCAAGGATCGTGGGGCGCTACGTGCTGAAGACAGAGGGTCTACGGAGCTGGGATATCCGCGGGTCCAACAACAGATTGAACCGGGTCTTTGACCTGAACCGCTTGCCGTACGGTGGTTATCCCGGTGTGGACGCCGCCGACCGCCGCGGGAAGAAACCGATGGGCAGAACCGAGGAAGAGCCTTCGTAGGAGGCTGCCCTGGCCACTAAGAAGAGGAAATTAGGTACTATAGTGGGAGGAATGGGGGTGTCGGATAATTTTGCTGTGGAGTTGATGGGGACGTGCGCGGCCCTCGGGGGAAGGATGTCTTCGCCCGAGCTCCGGGAGTCTCCGGCGCGAATGCTGGAGGTTACCAAGGGTCGATGGCCAAAGAGTTTTCCAATCCCCTGGGCGGAAGGCGAAGACATGTCTACGTCTCGTATAGCTCGTGGCTTGAGGATTTTCCCTTACGGACGGAATATTGCTGCTGTTGTGTCAGCAGTGATGACCAAGGACTGTCAAGACGCTGCGCAGAAGCGCCGGGCGGTTATCAGGATGGCGGATTCGAGGCATGAGGTGAAGAGAGCGCGGGGGAGCGCGAAGGCTGCTGCCTCCGGCAGCAGCCAGCCGGTGCCGGCTGCGAAACCGGCCGCACCTGGGTCCAGCAAGTCGTCGGCGGGCGCGAAGACACCCGCCGTTGGCGGGACCAAGTCTCCCCCGGTCGAAGCTACGAAGAGGCGGGAGCTGCCCTCACCAGGGAAACGTGTTACCGACTTCGGCACGAACATCAGCGTGGAGGACTATTTTGTTGGTAAGTTTTTTTACGAGGTCTTCTGACTGGTGATATGTTGCATTGCAGGGTTCGGCGAGGGACAGATGGTTGTTGTCCCGCCTTCAGTGGCAACCGCTTTGACATCGGCGGAGGTAAGGGCGAGGGGGACCGTGCAGGACCCGTGGGCCACCTTCTGCGCGAGCGGCGAGATTCTGACAGCCGCTGCCGCTAAGGACGTGGCGGGCACCATGTCCCAGCGGCTGAGGGAGGCATCGCAGCGGCTGTCGCAGCAGCTAAGTCAAGTAAGTTGAGTTGGACTTCAGTGTTTGTTGTTTCCATGAAGATTTGGATCTCATGTGTTTTTGTCAGGCAACTGACTTCACCGACCGCGTTGCGTCTGGTGTCCTGACTGCGGACGTGGCTGCCGAAGTCGAGAGACTTCAGGCACAGCACGCGGATGCCGTCCGGGAGAAGTCGGCCGCGGAGAGCAAAAGCCGCCGGCTGGCGGAGAAAGTGGCCGGAAAAGACGGACCTTCGGCGCCAGCTGGCAGAGGAGAGGAGGGAGGCGAACTAGGCCATCGCTGAGGCGCAGACTGCGCAGGCGGAGGCCAAGGTGGCGCGGGCGGAGGGAAGTCTCACCAGCCAACGCGCCGAGGAGTGGGAGGTGAGGTTCAACGCCCTGCGTGGCCGCGTGGATAAGGCCGAGGCCTCTACGCGCTCTGAGGTTGAGCGGACGCTCGCACAGTTCGTGAGCTCGTATCGCGAGCTGGGCGCGCGTACTGCTGACTTCGAATTGCCCGGCCGGGAGGCAGGCCTTCGCTTCCTCGAATGGTTGCAGGAGGAGTTGCTGGTACTCCCAACCATCGTGGAGGGTTTCATGTCCTTTGCCTCCCTCGTCACCTGCGAGGGGGCCATGAATGCGTTGTCCCACGAGGGCTACAGACACTACGAGGTCTTCCACCAAGCAGACGAGAGCTTTGAGCGCGAGATCTTCAAGGCCGAAGACCCCGTTGTGAAGCAGTCAGCGGGGGCCCTTTTTGATAGGATGTGGGGGGCACATGGTCAGGAGGCTGTCAGGGAGCGATCCGACCGGGTGAGAGAGCAGGTGAAGGGTATTATTTTTGTGTGGTTGGTTGCGTGTGGGTATGTATAGTTTTTGCTGAGTGAATGTGCTGTTGCTGTAGATGGAGCGTGCCGAGGATGTCGAGGACTTTGGAAGTCTGGTCGGCGCGCCGCCCGAGGTTGCGGAGGTCAATCCGGTGCTGCCCTTGGACGCCGGCGAAGGCCCCTCGGCCGTGGCCGTTCCTGCTATGGCCGGTGGCGAAGACCCTATGTCGGCCCCTGCGCCGACGATCGAAGGTGCCCTAAAGGTGGCGGACGAGCCGCCAGTCGAAGACCCCACGGCCGCGGCCGGGCCCTCGCAGGTGGCTAAGTAGCTAAATAGGTGCGGGGAAGTGTGTAAGTTTTGTCTGCGTGTTACTGAACCTCGGTTGCTGCGCAGGTTCAGGGTTTTGGGCCTGCGCACGCAACCGCTACTGACAATGCTAATTTTGTGGTGGCTTCGACCGTGGTTGCTGAAGATGTTTCGGATGATTCTGTGTCTAAGTTTTTTGAGTCTGATGATTCTAGGGGTTCGGTTGTGTGGACGGAGGAGTCTTCGGATGAGGACTTGGATTATTTTGCGGCACTGGATTTGGCTGCGGTGGAAGCTTCTCCGCGCGTGGTAGGTGCTGAAGTTATTCCTAGTGCAAGTGCTGGGTGTAGGCGGCAAAGGGCGGTCGCGAAGCGGAGGGTTAGTGAGGTGGAGGGAAGTCGTCTTCGTGTGGACGGGGCTGGCAAACGAGAATTGTTGTCCTCACCGGCTGGGATGAGTGTAGGTGAGGGGGAGTTGCGAAATCTTTTTGAGGGTGAGGAGCTGAGGATAATGCTGTTCAACTACAGGGAGATGGGCATCATCCCTAAGGTTGAGCCAATGTAACGTGTGATGCCCTCGCTGTATGTATGTACCCGTGATTTGTATGAGGCTGTGTGCCTTCATTGATCCGGTCGTGCCCGTAGACGACTTGTGCGCGGGGAACCTTTTGGAAAATACTTTCGATTTTGCGCGCTTACTGTGCTAGTACGGCTGTACCCGTGGGCGCCTTTTGCACGGAGAGTCCAGCTGCACCGGTTGGCGACTTTTGTGCGGAGAGTCCGGCTGCACCCTTAGGCGACTTTTGCGCGGAGAGTCCTTTGGAGAGGACTTTGATTTTGCGCGCTTATTGTACTGGTTCGGCTGCACCCGCATGCGACTTTTGCACGGAGAGTCTGGCTGCACCCTTAGGCGACTTTTGCACGGAGAGTCCGGCTGCACCCTTAGGCGACTTTTGCACGGAGAGTCCTTTGGAGAGGACTTTGATTTTGCGCACTTATTGTGCTAGTCCGGCTGCACCCGTAGGCGACTTTTGCACGGAGAGTCCTTTGGAGAGGACTTTGATTTTGCGCACGTATTGTGCTAGTCCGGCTGCACCCGTACGCAACTTTTGCGTAGAGTGTCGCACGCGAGGGTAGCCAGCGCTGTCCCTCGCGGTGACTTTGGTGTTGTCGAATACCGAAGACCGTTGATGCGGTCTTTTTCGACATTGGCTTAGTTTTTTGTGGGGGATTTTTGCTTGTATATTATATGGCTCCGCCTCATTAAAAACCTCACCCCCCTGGGAGGAAAAGAGTGCGGGCCGGAATAATAATGTTTGGTGAATTACAAGGGCGTGATGGCCCTGAGGGTTCAAACAAAAAATTTGCGAAGATTATCTATATTCCAGGAATGTTCCAGGTCTTCGCCAGATTGTGTTGTTAATCTGTACGCGCTGGGAGACGACTTCATCTTGACGATAAATGGTCCTTCCCACTTTGGTTCCAGCTTACCCTGTGACTCTGTCCGGGTTGTACGGACGAGTACGAGGTCCCCTTCGTTGAATTCTCTTGGGACGACTGCGTGGTCGCGCTAGGCCTTCGTTTGGGCTTGATATTTGTTGAGGGCCTGTAGGGCAAAGACGCGGTCTCCGTCGATGAGGTCTTTGGAAGTTGGCTCGTCGACGTCGGGTACTGCTGAAGCGGTTGTCCGCGGGGACCCATGTTTGATTTCCTGCGGGGTCATGGCCTCCGATCCGTATAGCAGGCGAAAAGGAGTGAATCCGGTCGCCCGACACTTGGTCGCGTTCAGTGCCCAGACTGCTTCAGGTAGTAGGTCGGCCCATTTGCCCTTCTTGTCGTCGAGGAGCATTTTCTTGATCGCCGTGAAAAGCTTGCCGTTGGCGCGCTCCACGACGCTGTTGGATTGTGGGTGGTAGACTGAAGCGAAGGCAAGCTTGGTGCCAATGGAGAAGCAGAAATCCCTGAAGTCTTGGCTATCAAATTGCTTGCCATTATCAACTGTGAGCTCGGACGGGACTACGAATTGGCAAACAATGTTTTGCCAAAAGAATTTCTTGGCAGTCTTCGATGTTATTGTGGATACCGCCCTCGCCTCGATCCACTTGGTAAAATACTCGACGTCGACGAAGGTGAACTTGAGGTTCCCTTAGGCCGTGGGTAGTGGCCCAACAATGTCCAGGCCCCAGCGCTGAAGGGGCCACGTGTGTGTGATTAGCTTTGTGAATTGCGAAGGGCTTCCCGAGCGTGGAGAAAACTTCTGGCAGGCTTCGCATGACCTTGTGACCCGATTTGCAGCGCAGATCATGGCGGGCCAGTAGAAACCTTGACGGATTACCTTGGCAGCTAGGGCCCTAGGCCCTGCGTGAGAGCCGCAAGTCTCGCTGTGGACTTCTTGCAGGATTTGGATGCCTTCGGTCTCGGTGACACATTTGAGCATGGGTTGGCTGACCCCCTTCTTGTAAAGCTGGCCTTCGATGAGAGCGAAGTCCCAGCTTCGGTGTTTGAGGCGCTTGGCCTCGTTGACATCGGCTGGATGGTAGTATCCTTGTAGGAACAGGGTTATTGGTGCCCGCCAGTCTTCGGTCATAATGAGGTTGACTATGCGGTGGCCCTCGGTGTCGTTGGTTATTTGTAAGCCCTTTGGGCTGCGGACGGCTGGTGTGCCGATGACATGGTAGAATACGTTCGAGGGTAGGGCCTCACCCCTAGCGGCTGCTTTGGCCAATGCGTCGGCCTCTTCATTCTTGGCGTGGTCCACATGCTGCAAGGTGAAGCCTTTGAATTGTCTCTCGAGACTGCGGATAGCCGCGAGGTACTGCATAAGTGCGGGGGTCCTTCGCTGCGTAATCTTTCTCAATTTGGCTGGCAACTACCTTGGAGTCTATTCTAATTATGCAGGTAGTAACGCCAAATGCCCTTAGCTTGCAAAGGCCGAGGATGACAGCTTTGTACTCTGCTATATTGTTGGTGCACCTGTCAGACTCCAAAGCAAAGTTGAGGCATGCAGCATATCTGTGCTTGACCCCTGCGGGTGAGGTGATGACTGCAGCAACGCCTGCCCCCGCATGGCACCATGCACCGTCGCAATGGATGGTCCACACCGTCTCTGCAGACATGTCCGGCTGCGTTATTGGCCCGGTCTAGTCGACGATGAAGTCTGCCAGGACTTGTGACTTGATGGCTGTCCAGGGCTCGAAGGTGATATGGTAGCCGGAAAGCTCGGCTGCCCATTTGGCAATCCAGACTGATGCCTCTGGATTTCTGAATAATTCGCCGAGTCCCCTGTCTGAGGTGACCCGCACTTTGAATGCTTCAAAATAATGGCGCAATTTGCGCGAAGCCATGACTACTGCGTAGGCGATTTTTTCCAGTTCTGTCATATTGCATTTGGATGCTATGAGTACTTCAGTGATGTAATAAACTGGACATTGCCTGGTCGTGCCTTCTCTGTCCTGCTCCTGAACCAGCGCTGCGCTGACCGCGTGCGGCGAAGCCACGACGTAGAGCAAGAGGGGCAGCGAGGGGTTGGGGCTTGAAAGAATCGCCAGCTCTAACAGATGCTGCTTTAGTGAAGCGAAGGCCACCGCTTGCTCTGGTCCCCATGCGAAGTCTTTTGCGCCGTGTAGCGTTTTGAGGAAAGGTAGGCTTCGCTCTGCGGATTTGGAGATG
Source organism: Zea luxurians (assembly GCA_029449295.1). NCBI lineage: Eukaryota > Viridiplantae > Streptophyta > Magnoliopsida > Poales > Poaceae > Zea > Zea luxurians. The sequence continues at coordinate 1,312,479 of JAOPSE010000185.1, forward strand.
AATTTGTTGAGGGCGGCCAATCTTCCGGTCAGTCGTTGGACGTCTCTGGCTAACTGCGGGGGCGTCATGTTGATGATGGCCTGTATTTTGGTCGGGTTGGCTTCGATCCCGCGGTGCGACACCAGGTAGCCCAGTATCTTCCCCTAGCGAACGCCGAAGACGCACTTTTCGGGGTTTAAGCGAAGTCGTGCGTCTCGCATGTTCGCGAATGTTTCTGCGAGGTCAGCCAGATGGTCTTCTTTGCTTTTGCTGGCAACGACGATGTCGTCCACATACGTAAATATGTTTCTGCGGACTTGGCTCTCGAGCACCGTTTTGGTGAGGCGAGAGAATGTGGACCCAGCGTTCTTGAGCCCCTCCGGCATTCTGATGAAGCAGTACGTGCCGAAGGGTGTTATGAAACTGGTGCTGGCCTTGTCTTCCTCCTTCATATAAATTTGGTGGTAGCCGGAGAAGCAGTCGAGGAGTGACATGACTTCGCAGCCGACCGCACTATCGACGATCTTGTCGATCTGAGGCAGCGAGAAATTATCCTTGAGGCAGGCTTTGTTGAGGCTGGTGAAATCGATGCACATCCGCCATTTGCCGCTCTTCTTTTGCACCATGACTACGTTGGCGAGCCACGTAGGGTAGGCGACTGGCTCGATGAACTTGGCCTCAAGCAGGCGGTGTACCTCGGCCTTGGCGGCTTCTGTCTTCTCATCAGACATCTTGCGCAGCTGTTGCTTCTTCGGCCTCACCGAAGGGTCAATTCCCAAGCTGTGCTCGATGATAGAGCGACTGACTCCGACCAGGTCGAGGCCGAACCAGGCGAAGACGTCCTTATTTTTTAACAAACAGGAGAGGAGTCTCTCCTCGTCATGCGAGGTAAGGTCTTCGCTTATGATGACCATTTGCTTGGGCGTTGACTCCACGATGGGCGCCAATGTTGGAACTTGCGTTCCCGGGCAGGTTGATTCCAACAGGGGGATGAGCGAGATGGGAACACGGTTTAACTGGAGGCAGCAATTGCTCTGTTAATCTAGTCCCTTAAGGGCACTGTGCGGGGGGTATTTATAGGTGCCTGAGCACCCAGCGTCTCGGATTAAGGACACATGTGCCCTCAAGCGCCTAGGTCATTCCCGGAATATTCCCATAAAGCAGGTGTCGGGTACCATAATTAGTGGTACCCCCAACACCCTTAATCATGGCTGGTAAACACCCTCAAGACCAACTGATGGACACGGTTGAAGTCAAGGCTTCGTCTACCCAAGGGACGCGACCTCGCCCGAGCCCAGCCTCAGGGTGGGGCAGTAGTCCCAGACAAGTTCACGCCCCGCCCGAGGGCCTCCTCAGGTAGTGGGCACCTCCTCGGCTCTCCCAAAGCCCGGCTCGGGCAGGCTTCGTTGTGAAGCAACCTTGGCCAGACCGCCTCACCAACCGACCGCTTCGCAGGCGCATTCATTGCAGGGGACGCCTGACGCCGTATCCTGACACACGCGCCTCAGTCGGCCAGGCTAAAGTGACCGCAGTCACCTCGCCCCTCTCTTTTACTGTCCGATATGACAGGAAAACAGCGCTGCTCGCCCCGCTCTGACTGCCATGCCAACCACCCAGGCGAAGACTGACAACAAGTCACGATCAACCACCGAGTTCGGCCTCGGGCGCAACAGGAAGCTCCGCCTCGCCCGACCTCAGGCTCCAGCCACGGGAGGAGGTCTCCGCCTCGCCCAACCCCCAGACTCGGCCTCGACCTCATGCTCCGGCCTCGAGAGGAGGTCTCCGCCTCGCCCGACCCCTGGACTCGGCCTCGACCTCAGGTTTCGGCCTCGGGAGGAAGTCTCCGCCTCGCCCGACCCCTGAACTCGGCCTCGACCTCGGTCTCGGGAGGAATCGCGTCCTCGCCCGACCCCGGCCTCGGCCTCAAGAGAAGTCTCCGCCTCGCCCGACCTTGGGCTCGGACCGACCGTGCCAACAGGGGATACATCATTACCCTATCCCTAGCCAGCTCAGGCTACAAGGAACAAGACCGGCGTCCCATCTGGCTTACCCCGGCGACGGGTAATGATGGTGTCGCGCGTGCAACCATGACGCCGATGGCTCTCAGCCCCTTACGGCAGCAAGGAGACATCAGTAGGATCCTTGCCACACTGCCAGCTGTGCTCCTACAGGACTCAGGCGCTTCTCCGATGGCCACGCTATCACGTGTACAGGACTCAAGCTCTCCCCCGACAGCCACGATGGCATGTACACACGGCTAGGGCATCTCTCTGCCGGACACGTTAGCGCATAGCTACACCCCCCGTTGTATGTCTGGACCCTCTCCTTACGTCTATAAAAGGGAGGTCCAGGGCCATCCTGAGGGGGGTTCGCGCGGGGCAAGGAGTGGGCGAACGGGCTCCCACTCTCTATCTCTCTCTCCCTCACGCGACGCGCTTGTAACCCCTACTACGAGCGGCACCCCTGGTGCAGGATAATACAAGGCTTGTCCCACCTCTTGTGTTCTATCCCGCGCCAACCCATCTGGGCAGGGGCACGCAACGATTTCACTCGTCGGTCCAGGGACCCCCCGGGTCCGAAATGATGACAGTTGGCGCGCCAGGTAGGGGCCTGCTGCGTGTTAATGAACACCTTCCCGTTGAGTTCTAGATGGGGAGTCTTCAGCAGCCTCTTCAGCCCGGGACGGTGCTCCGCTTCGGGAGTCTCGAGTTCATGTCCCTCGACGGCAGCTACGACATGGTACTCCTCCCCCCACGGCGTGACAACAACGACGGTCTTTGACTCGCCCAGCGGCGGCGAGCTTGGCGACAGCATCTCCCCGCGGCAGAAGAGGAGCACTCCGGTCGTCCTCGCCACCCTCCTCGCCGGAGGAGGCGGAGACGAGGCAACCATGGCCATGCAGGAGGCGGCACCTTGACGGCTGTCGCACCAGAGCAAGTCGACGACACCGGCACTCCCCCGGGGGACATGTCGGGCATTGTCCTCGCACCTGAGACGACGGCGGGTGTCACTTCCCCGCGACGTGTCAGCCCCAAGCGAACTAATGATGCCAGCACCCTCACAAAGGATCTGCTGGGCGTTACCCTCGTACCTGAGATGACGGTGTGCTCCGCCCCCGACGCGACTTCACCACCGTCCATCGACCAAGAGGTATCGTCCGTTTTCCATCCCGTACCTTTTCGATTCAGCTTTGATCCACCTAGCGACCCCGCTATGGTGAGTGCCTTCGTAAAGGCGTATCCAAACCTTCCGGGGTACCGTATATGGTCGACCTGGGACTGACTGACAGCCGTCTCAATCTTCGGATCGGCGGGTTCCGAGGAAGAGGACGACCCCGACTCTGGTTGGGATTTTTCTGGCCTCAATGACCCCGGTGCCATGCGGGACTTCATGTCCGCTTGTGACCACTGCCTCTCCGGTTGTTCTAATGATGGCCATGACCTTGACGACGAAGGTTACGGCCCAAGTCGCGAATGTTTCCACGTCGATCAGGGAGATCACAACGAAGGCAACCACATCGGTATGCTCGAGGTTGACGATCCCCCTGGGCCCGCATCTCGCGTTGACATCCTGCGGGAGCTAGCTGTGGTCCCAGTCCCTACGGGGGGTTAGGACATACAGCTCGAGCAAATCCGTGAGATGCAGGACCAGGTCAACGGGGAAGCAGGCCGACTTGTGCAGCTCCGACAGAACATCGAATAGGAGTTGGCAAGCCGAACACTCGGCGAAGAAGCCTGTCATCGGGCCCAGGACATCCGGTGCCGCATCGTCGACAATGCCAGGGCAGCACTGCCCCCAGCCGTCAGCGGGTCCGGCCAGGACCTAGCTGCAGCGGCGATGCTACTTCGAGCCATGCCGGAGCCATCCACCACCGAGGGACGGCGTATCCAGGGCGAACTCAAGGATCTCCTGGAAGGCGCCGCGGTTCGACGAGCCGAGAGCTCCGCCTCCCGCAGGCGAGCTGACCCCTCGAAGCATCACGCGGTGTCCTCCCGACGCATTCGGGAAGCCTCAGTCCATCCCGAGCGCACGCGGGACGAGGCGCCTGCCGCCGGGGATCGCCTCGGCGACGAGCACCGCCATCTCGACCATTGAGCCCGCCTCGACAAGAAAGTGCGACGAGGCTACCATCCTAGGCGTGGGGGACGCTGCAACAGTGAGGAGGATCGCAGTCCTTCGCCCGAACCACCCGGTCTGCGAGCCTTCAGCTGGGCCATACGACGAGCGCCGTTCCCTGCCCGTTTCCGAGCCCCGACTACCATCACCAAGTACTCGGGGGAGACGAGGCCGGAGCTGTGGCTCGCGGACTACTGACTGGCATGCGAGTTGGGAGGGGCAGATGATGACAACCTCATCATCCATAATCTACCCCTTTTCCTCTCTGATGCCGCCCGAGCCTGGCTGGAGCATCTGCCTCCTACGCAGATCTCTGACTGGGACGATCTGGTCAAGGCTTTCGCGGGAAACTTCCAAGGCACGTACGTGTGCCCTGGGAACTCGTGGGATCTCCAAAGCTGTCGCCAGCAGCCAGGGGAGTCCCTCTGAGAGTACATCTGACAGTTTTCGAAGTAGCGCACCGAGCTACCCAACGTTACCGACTCGGATGTCATCGGGGCTTTCCTCGCCGGCACCACTTGCCGAGACCTGGTGAGCAAACTGGGGCGCAAGACTCCCACCCGTGCGAGCGAACTGATAGACGTCGCCACCAAATTCACCTCGGGTCAAGAGGCGGTCGAAGCCATCTTCCGAAAGGACAAACAGCCTCAGGAAGAGCCGAAGAAAGATGCCCCCGAGGCGTCCGCCCCGCGGGGCATGAAGAAAAAGGCCAAGAACAAGTCGCAAGCAAAGCGCGACGCCGCTGACGCGAATCTCGTTGCTGCGGCCGAGCATAGGAACCCTCGGAAACCTCCCGGAGGGGCCGGTGCGTTCGACAAGATGCTCAAGGAGCCGTGCCCCTATCACCAGGGGCCCGTCAAGCACACCCTCGAAGAATGTGTCATGCTCCGGCGCTACTTCCATAAGACCGGGCCCCCGGCGGAAGATGGCAAGGGCCATGACAATGACAAGAAGGAGCGCGGCAAGGAAGAGGAGTTCCCGGAGGTCCACAACTGCTTCATGATTTACGGCGGGCAGGCGGCGAACGCCTCGGCTCGACACCGCGAGCAGGAGCGCCGGGAGGTCTGCTTGGTGAAGGTGGCAGCGCCATCTACCTAGACTGCTCCGACAAGCCTACCACCTTCGACCGAGGCGACCACCCCGACTTCGTGCCAAGCCCAGGAAGGTACCCGCTCGTCGTTGATCCGATCATCGACAACGTTAGGCTCTCTAAAGTCCTCATGGACAGAGGCAGCAGCCTTAACATCATCTATGCCGAGACCCTGGAACTCTTGGGGGTTGATCGGTCCGAGGTCCAGGCCGGTGCGGCACCCTTTCACGAGATCGCGCCTGGAAAGCGTATCCTCCCCCTCGGACGGATCGGCTTACCCGTCTGCTTCGGGACTCCCTCCAACTTTCGAAAGGAAGTTCTCACCTTTGAGGTCATCGGGTTCCGAGGAACCTACCATGCGGTGTTGGGAAGGCCATGCTACGCCAAGTTCATGGCCGTCCCCAACTACACCTACCTCAAGCTCAAGATGCCGGGCCCGAACGGGATCATCATCGTCGGATCCACGTACCACCACGCGTACGAATGCGATGTGGAGTGCGTGGAGTACGCTAAGGCCCTCGCTGAGTCTGAGGCCCTCATCGCCGACCTAGAACGCCTCTCCAAGGAGGCGCCCGACGTGAAGCGGCACGCCGGCAACTTCGAACCAGTCGAGGCGGTCAAGTATGTCATTCTCGACACCAGCAACGACGCCAGCAAGAAAGTTCGGATCGGCTCCGAGCTCGACCCCAAACAGGAAGCAGTGCTCGTCGACTTTCTCCGCGCAAACGCCAAAGTCTTTGCGTGGAGCCCCTCAGACATGCCCGGCATACCGAGGGATGTCGCCGAGCACTCACTGGACATCAGAGCTGGAGCCCGACCCGTGAAGCAAACCCTGCACCATTTTGACGAAGAAAAGCGCAGGGCTATAGGCGAGGAGATCCACAAGCTACTCGCGGCAGGGTTCATCAAAGAGGTATTCCATCCCGAATGGTTAGCTAACCCTGTTCTTGTAAGGAAGAAGGATGGGAAATGGAGGATGTGTGTAGACTACACTGGTCTAAACAAAGCATGTCTAAAAGTTACCTACCCTCTACCCCGCATCAATCAAATCGTGGACTCCACTGCTGGGTGCGAAACCCTGTCATTCCTTGATGCCTACTCAGGCTATCACCAAATCAAGATGAAAGAGTCCGACCAGCTCGCGACTTCTTTCATCACACCTTTTGGCATGTACTATTACACTACAATGCCATTTGGTTTGAGGAATGCAGGCGCCACCTACCAGAGGTGCATGAACCACGTGTTCGGAGAACACATCGGCAAAACGGTCGAGGCTTACGTCGATGACATCGTTGTCAAGGCGAAGAAAGCCTCCGACCTCCTCTCTGACCTTGAAACGACATTCAAGTGTCTGAGAGCGAAAGGCGTGAAACTCAATCCCGAGAAGTGTGTCTTCGGAGTCCCCCGAGGCATGCTCTTAGGATTCATCGTCTCCAAGCGGGGTATCGAGGCCAATCCGGAGAAAATCGCGGCCATCACCAACATGGGACTGATCAAAGATGTGAAAGGAGTACAGAGGGTCATGGGATGCCTTGCGGCTCTGAGCCGCTTCATCTCACGCCTTGGCGAGAAAGGCTTGCCTCTGTACCGCCTCTTAAGGAAGGCCGAGCGCTTCACTTGGACCCCCGAGGCCGAGGAAGCCCTCGGGAACCTTAAGGCGCTCCTTACAAATACACCCATCCTGGTGCCCCCCGCTGCGGGAGAAGCCCTCTTGATCTACGTAGTCGCGACCACTCAGGTGGTCAGCGCCGCGATCATAGTCGAGAGATGAGAAGAAGGGCATGCACTGCTCGTCCAGAGGCCAGTCTACTTCATCAGCGAGGTGCTTTCCGAGACTAAAGTCCGCTACCCATAGATCCAGAAGTTGCTCTACGCAGTGATTCTGACACGGCAAAAGTTGCGACACTACTTCGAGTCTCATCTGATGACTATGGTGTCATCCTTCCCCCTAGGGGAGATCATCCAGTGCCATAAGGCCTCGGGTAGGATAGCAAAGTGGGCGGTGGAACTCATGGGAAAAACGCTATCATTCGCCCCTCGGAAGGCCATAAAATCCTAGGTGATGGCAAACTTCCTGGCTGAGTGGACTGACACCCAGTTGCCGACAAATTCAATCCAACCCGAGCTTTGGACCATGTACTTCGATGGGTCACTCATGATGACAGGGGCAGGCGCTGGCTTGCTCTTCGTTTCACCCCTCGGAAAGCATCTCCGCTACTGTAACACCCTAAATCTCATTTTGAGAATATAGTAAAAATTTTCAAAGATCTTGCATTAGAATTTTTCTTTTTCTCTCTCTTTAGAACTCCCATAACTTTTGAAGACTCATCTCCCTATTTAAAAGCATTTGCTTAAGTAAATAAAATAATAAATAGAACCATATTTGGCACTCATGATGGAGTTATAATTGTATGTGCATTTGGTTTTGCAGACAAATTCATATTTGAAATTGAAACCGAAATTTAAAAGTAAAATATGAAACTAAAACAAATAGAAAAAAAAGAGGAAATAACTACTGCGCATTTGGGCTGAAACTCTTCAGCCGACCCAATTCTCCCTCTTCCCTGGCGGCCAAAATGGACAATTTCACTCGCACGGCCCACTCCAATCTATTCCCTTTTTCTTTTGTTTTGGTCACTTCCGTGCGGGTCCCTCCTGTCAGCCTTGATTCTTCCTCTGTCACGTGGACCCGGCCCGTCATCATCTCCTTCTCTCCGGCGTAACAAACAGCGAGTCTGTAGCAAATCCAAACAGAAAATCGCGGGTCGCTGGGATTTGCTGCCGTGATCCAGGGCGTCTGGCTCCTTGATGGACTATATAAGTCGGCCGTGACCTCTTTCCCGCATCCCATCCAAGTACCCCCATTGCTGATCATCGGGCGGACAGGGCCACTGGTCGGCTGACACCGCCGCTGGCAGGGAGGAGCTGCCGTCGTCAATACCCACAAAGCCGGACCACACTGTGCGGACATGGGGCTGGGGTGAGTTACCGTGCCCTTGTGATTACACTCGTATGCTTCTCGGGTGGGATGTATTGTCAGGCCATCGGGAGTTCCTCCACGGGTGCCTGCAGTCAACACCCGATCCGCCTAGTGCATGGCCAACTCTTCCTTCAACGCCAATATCCGGTGAAATCCGGCTTCGTGTAATCGCCGTTCACCTCTCTATGTGTAGCACCTCACTGTTTTGTGGATTGAATACCTACGCGTTGGATCCTGTTGCTCTCCGGTGAGCTCCGCCGTGTGATGCGAACGCGCCGCCACGGCTGGGGAGCGTGGTGGGGAAGATGCATCGTCGGCCGTCGATCGATGAATGAAGGGAGTAGATTAACAGGAGAGTATAACGATTTGGGTGAATTCACCATAGCCGTTGGATCGTGGGCGTGTGGCCACGATTAGATGTGGATACCGGTTCGCCCAGTGTGGTTATGGGCCGTTTGATCTCGATCGTGTGGCTCTGGGGGGATCTCGACTTCTTTAAATCCCTGCCCTTGAGTTTAGATCCAACTGCGGGGATCGCGTACCGGTTCAGGGGGGAGACTTGATTTAATCTCATGCACCCAACACTGATCCAATGGTCCAGATTGAAGCATACCCCTTCGGCTGGGTCTTTTTGCTAAAGAGCCCTCGGGTTTCCGTAAAATAGAACCCGCCGTCCACCGCGGGTGTAGTCTGAGTCTGGGAAGTCTTGCGCCGTAGACCCTGCGTTTTCCAAGAATTGAGGCCCAGTCCAGTGATCGTTTAAATTGAATAAATAAAATAGAAAATAGATTTTTAATATGAAAATAATTGCTAGAACTTTGATAATTCATAGAAAATTCATTTTAGCTCCAAATTGAACCATTCCAGTTTCTAAAATTTTGTAATAATATTCTTCATCATTTTGTGTCTCTGTTTTGACATGAACTCTGTCAAAAAATTTATTTATCATTTAATCATATTTTAATCACATTAAACCTTAGGAAATTCATAACTTAAAATATATAACTCCAAAATTAATAATTCTTGTTCCTGTGATCATATTTCAACATGTAGATTATTAATAGGTGTTTTGCGTATATGTTTGGTGTAATGTTAATTTTGCCTATACAATGTTTGTTTGTATTGCTACGACTAGAGCGAGGTCACGTGTCATCTGAGGATCGTCCTGGTACCTGGATTCTCAAGGCCCAGGCAAGTTGTGCCCTTGATCACTTCTTTTTACCCACTCATGTTCTAATTAATCATAATGATCTGCATAGGTTAATTTTGATGGGACCCAATAGGTTACCCTAGTTTGTCTATCTTTATACCTTGTTTACCACTGAACTTTCTGGGTAGTATTTGCTAGTGCTATATGTGGTTTTGGGTATGGAGATACACTATTCATGATTACACTTTTGTTATCAGTTGTTATTTATTGTTCATGATAAGATCATTATGTTAATTGGAACATGGAGCGACCACCCGGGAAAACAGTGCTACCACAAGGGAGGAATGGGACCCCTTGGCTGATTAATTAGGAAAGCTAGTGGAAGACTACCTTACCCGAAAGGGGCAAGGGCAGTAGGGGAGTGGTCAGTGTAGGGAGGCCCTCGGGAGGATTTTGCTGCGATGGCGGTCCTGCAAGGGATTCCTGCATTGGAACTTCCTATAAACTGTAGCGGGTTTTCGGAAGCTAGTGGAACTTTGTAAAGGCCTCGTAGTGGATCCCTAGCCATTCACCTAGGAAGTGTCTAAGGGCCTTGCAAACCCTGGCGACATGGGATACACGACTTGTGGGTAAAGATGCGCAACCTCTGCAGAGTGTAAAACTGGTATACTAGCCGTGCTCACGGTCAAGAGCAGCTCGGACCCTCACATGATTAAATTATGGAACTTAAACTCAATTTGTCATATGCATTGCATCGCAGGTGAAGTTGTTACTTTTGTTCTACTATTTAATTGGGTTTGGTATTTACTTATACTTAGTAACTGCTAATAAAATTTTGACCAACTTTAAAAGCAATGCTCAGCTCTAACCATCTTCTTTGGTAAGCCTTACACTTCACGTGAGCTCCCACCTTTGGCGAGTTCATGCACATTATTCCCCACAACTTGTTGAGCGATGAACGTATGTGAGCTCACTCTTGCTGTCTCACACACCCCACAGGTCAAGAACAGGTACCGCAGGATGATGCTCATGGAGGATGCTGCGATGAGTTCGTGAGAGGTCTAGGCCGTCGTCTCCCAGTCAACTTTGGGTTGCTGGACCGTTGTCTCCTTATAATGTAATTATTTATTTTGTATAGAACTCCTGTTATGTATAAAGATGTGACATTCGATCCTGTGCCACTATTCATCATATGTGTGAGACTTGGTCCCAGCACACCTGGTGATTATGTTAGCGCCTGGGTTTTGGACCCCTAAAATCCGGGTGTTACAGAAGTGGTATCAGAGGAATGTTGACTGTAGGACGAAACCTAGATAGAACTGGACAACCATTCTTTACTTACCTTACTCTGATTCTTTTCTAAACTTATCTTAATCTTTTTCTCATCTATTTTCCGCTTTACTCTGATTATTCTTACCTTTTCATTCTAAAGACAAATGTGGATTTCACACTTTGAAATCCAGTGCCTAAAGTGACTTTAGGAATAGGAGACCTAATCCTAGGAACAAAAAAAAACTATTTTTATAAATGTCTATGTATTTGAATGTTTGTTATTATGATACTTGTCTGATTTGGATCTTTGTTTGAGTGTGATGAGTTGTGGAGTAATGTCCACAATTGCATCTGCATATACACATAGGTATAAAAATATATTTATAAAATAACTAGACAACCTAGATTATCCCCATTGGAACATATCTAGCTTAAGAGATTTATCTTATCCTAAAAGATCTCATTCTAACTAATTCATCTTATCTTAAAAGATTCTCCCTTATCTTAATAGATCCATCTCATCTTAAAAGATACTCATCTTATCTTGAAAAGATTTCATCTCATCCTAATAGATCTAACTGACCTCAAAAGATTTTATCTTATCTTTATGGATCCATCTTATCCTAATAATCATACTTATCCACCCTAGTTTAACAACCATGATCTAATGCAAATTAATTAGATCTTATCTAGTCAAGCTAGTCATACCAATCTAATCTAGATCCCATCTAACCTAATATGTTCTAATCTAAAGTGAGTTACTTAATGGACCAATTAATACTTGTGAAATAGATTAGACCCTACTAGCCATGTATTAACTTAACTTAGCACATTGGATCAACTCAACTATGAGCTAACCCAACCCATGATGAATGGTATAACCTTTCTATTCCCACCTAACAACAAACAAACTTGTAACCTACATTTTGTAGTCTATCTCACCCATACATATCCCTCATCTTGACAGATTCTATCCTACCCTTAGGTATTCACCTTATACGACTGGTTACCTTAATCTGAACATAAAACAAAGATTAAGCCCTACTAAAGAATCTTCAGATTATAACCAGCTACTAGCTTATTTATTCCGCTTATTGAATAATTTCCTTTGCAAAACTATTACCATATGCTTCTAACTTTCATGGTCAATACCAGGAAAGGAAAGATTATCACGCAACAGCAAACAGAAATGAATTCTCCAAATCCTCCACCTATTGAAACTGAACAAGTGGTTGCTGCCCAAAGACTGGTAATACAACAATTAACAGACCTGGTGACCGAGATGCAAAACCAGATAAGACAACAACGCGAGGAAATACGTCAGGTCTGCCAAGAAATAAGGCAAGCACGGTTGGAGAGACAACAACAACAACAACCTCCACCACCACCACCAGCTTCACCAAGCTACATAAATATAGATTATGATGATTTGTAAGATCTAGATGTTACTTTAGCTAGTAGATGATATGATATTATTTTGGAAGGAATAATAAGGTCTATTGACCCTATGTTTTGTTAAAGAATTATACCTCATGCTGAGGTTTCTTTGTTTGTGCATATGTTTCGAGAACGATATGAGCATACACCCCTTTTATTACTAATCTCGAGGACGAGATTATTTTTAAGGGGGGTAGGATTTGTAACACCCTAAATCTCATTTTGAGAATATAGTAAAAATTTTCAAAGATCTTGCATTAGAATTTTTCTTTTTCTCTCTCTTTAGAACTCCCATAACATTTGAAGACTCATCTCCCTATTTAAAAGCATTTGCTTAAGTAAATAAAATAATAAATAGAACCATATTTGGCACTCATGATGGAGTTATAATTGTATGTGCATTTGGTTTTGCAGACAAATTCATATTTGAAATTGAAACCGAAATTTAAAAGTAAAATATGAAACTAAAACAAATAGAAAAAAAAAGAGGAAATAACTACTGCGCATTTGGGCTGAAACTCTTCAGCCGACCCAATTCTCCCTCTTCCCTGGCGGCCCAAATGGACAATTTCACTCGCACGGCCCACTCCAATCTATTCCCTTTTTCTTTTGTTTTGGTCACTTCCGTGCGGGTCCCTCCTGTCAGCCTTGATTCTTCCTCTGTCACGTGGACCCGGCCCGTCATCATCTCCTTCTCTCCGGCGTAACAAACAGCGAGTCTGTAGCAAATCCAAACAGAAAATCGCGGGTCGCTGGGATTTGCTGCCGTGATCCAGGGCGTCTGGCTCCTTGATGGACTATATAAGTCGGCCGTGACCTCTTTCCCGCATCCCATCCAAGTACCCCCATTGCTGATCATCGGGCGGACAGGGCCACTGGTCGGCTGACACCGCCGCTGGCAGGGAGGAGCTGCCGTCGTCAATACCCACAAAGCCGGACCACACTGTGCGGACATGGGGCTAGGGTGAGTTACCGTGCCCTTGTGATTACACTCGTATGCTTCTCGGGTGGGATGTATTGTCAGGCCATCGGGAGTTCCTCCACGGGTGCCTGCAGTCAACACCCGATCCGCCTAGTGCATGGCCAACTCTTCCTTCAACGCCAATATCCGGTGAAATCCGGCTTCGTGTAATCGCCGTTCACCTCTCTATGTGTAGCACCTCACTGTTTTGTGGATTGAATACCTACGCGTTGGATCCTGTTGCTCTCCGGTGAGCTCCGCCGTGTGATGCGAACGCGCCGCCACGGCTGGGGAGCGTGGTGGGGAAGATGCATCGTCGGCCGTCGATCGATGAATGAAGGGAGTAGATTAACAGGAGAGTATAACGATTTGGGTGAATTCACCATAGCCGTTGGATCGTGGGCGTGTGGCCACGATTAGATGTGGATACCGGTTCGCCCAGTGTGGTTATGGGCCGTTTGATCTCGATCGTGTGGCTCTGGGGGGATCTCGACTTCTTTAAATCCCTGCCCTTGAGTTTAGATCCAACTGCGGGGATCGCGTATCGGTTCAGGGGGGAGACTTGATTTAATCTCATGCGCCCAACACTGATCCAATGGTCCAGATTGAAGCATACCCCTTCGGCTGGGTCTTTTTGCTAAAGAGCCCTCGGGTTTCCGTAAAATAGAACCCGCCGTCCACCGCGGGTGTAGTCTGAGTCTGGGAAGTCTTGCGCCGTAGACCCTGCGTTTTCCAAGAATTGAGGCCCAGTCCAGTGATCGTTTAAATTGAATAAATAAAATAGAAAATAGATTTTTAATATGAAAATAATTGCTAGAACTTTGATAATTCATAGAAAATTCATTTTAGCTCCAAATTGAACCATTCCAGTTTCTAAAATTTTGTAATAATATTCTTCATCATTTTGTGTCTCTGTTTTGACATGAACTCTGTCAAAAAATTTATTTATCATTTAATCATATTTTAATCACATTAAACCTTAGGAAATTCATAACTTAAAATATATAACTCCAAAATTAATAATTCTTGTTCCTGTGATCATATTTCAACATGTAGATTATTAATAGGTGTTTTGCGTATATGTTTGGTGTAATGTTAATTTTGCCTATACAATGTTTGTTTGTATTGCTACGACTAGAGCGAGGTCACGTGTCATCTGAGGATCGTCCTGGTACCTGGATTCTCAAGGCCCAGGCAAGTTGTGCCCTTGATCACTTCTTTTTACCCACTCATGTTCTAATTAATCATAATGATCTGCATAGTTTAATTTTGATGGGACCCAATAGGTTACCCTAGTTTGTCTATCTTTATACCTTGTTTACCACTGAACTTTCTGGGTAGTATTTGCTAGTGCTATATGTGGTTTTGGGTATGGAGATACACTATTCATGATTACACTTTTGTTATCAGTTGTTATTTATTGTTCATGATAAGATCATTATGTTAATTGGAACATGGAGCGACCACCCGGGAAAACAGTGCTACCACAAGGGAGGAATGGGACCCCTTGGCTGATTAATTAGGAAAGCTAGTGGAAGACTACCTTACCCGAAAGGGGCAAGGGCAGTAGGGGAGTGGTCAGTGTAGGGAGGCCCTCGGGAGGATTTTGCTGCGATGGCGGTCCTGCAAGGGATTCCTGCATTGGAACTTCCTATAAACTGTAGCGGGTTTTCGGAAGCTAGTGGAACTTTGTAAAGGCCTCGTAGTGGATCCCTAGCCATTCACCTCGGAAGTGTCTAAGGGCCTTGCAAACCCTGGCGACATGGGATACACGACTTGTGGGTAAAGATGCGCAACCTCTGCAGAGTGTAAAACTGGTATACTAGCCGTGCTCACGGTCAAGAGCAGCTCGGACCCTCACATGATTAAATTATGGAACTTAAACTCAATTTGTCATATGCATTGCATCGCAGGTGAAGTTGTTACTTTTGTTCTACTATTTAATTGGGTTTGGTATTTACTTATACTTAGTAACTGCTAATAAAATTTTGACCAACTTTAAAAGCAATGCTCAGCTCTAACCATCTTCTTTGGTAAGCCTTACACTTCACGTGAGCTCCCACCTTTGGCGAGTTCATGCACATTATTCCCCTCAACTTGTTGAGCGATGAACGTATGTGAGCTCACTCTTGCTGTCTCACACACCCCACAGGTCAAGAACAGGTACCGCAGGATGATGCTCATGGAGGATGCTGCGATGAGTTCGTGAGAGGTCTAGGCCATCGTCTCCCAGTCAACTTTGGGTTGCTGGACCGTTGTCTCCTTATAATGTAATTATTTATTTTGTATAGAACTCCTGTTATGTATAAAGATGTGACATTCGATCCTGTGCCACTATTCATCATATGTGTGAGACTTGGTCCCAGCACACCTGGTGATTATGTTAGCGCCCGGGTTTTGGACCCCTAAAATCCGGGTGTTACAGCTACGTCATTCACCTCCATTTTTCAGCATCAAACAACGTGGCCGAGTACGAGGCTCTGGTTAACGGGCTGCGCATCGCCATCGAGCTAGGGGTCCGGCGCCCCGACACTCGTGGCGACTCACAGCTTGTCATCGACCAAGTCATGAAGAACTCCCACTGTCACGACCGGAGGATGGAAGCCTACTGCGACGAAGTCCGGCGCCTGGAAGACAAGTTCTACGGGCTGGAGCTCAACCACGTCGCCCGACGGTACAATGAGACTACGGACGAGCTGGCGAAGATAGCCTCGGGGCGGACGACGGTTCCCCCGGACGTCTTCTCCAGAGACCTACATCAACCATCCGTCAAGATCGACGATGCGCCCGAGCCCGAGGAAGCCTCGGCCCAGCCCGAGGTACCCTCGACCGAACGCGAGGTACCCTCGGCCATCGAGGAGGAGGCCTTGCACGTCGAGGGGGAACAGAATGGGATCACACCAGATCCGAACTGGCAGACCCCGTACCTGGAATATCTCCTCTGAGGAGATCTTCCCCTCGACAAGGCCAAAGCTCGGCGACTGGCTCGGCGCGCCAAGTCGTTCGTCTTGCTGGGTGATGAAAAGGAGCTCTATCACCGCAACCCCTCAGGCATCCTCCAATGATGCATATCTATCGCCCAAGGACAAGAGCTGTTGCAAGAAATACACTCGGGGGCTTGCGGCCACCATGCAGCGCCTCGAGCCCTCGTGGGAAATGCCTTCCGACAAGGTTTCTACTAGCCAACCGCGGTGGCCGACGCCACTAGGATTGTACGCTCCTGCCGGGGGTGTCAATTCTATGCGAAGCAGACACGCCTGCCTGCTCAGGCCCTACAGACGATACCCATCACCTGGCCGTTTGCTATGTGGGGTCTAGACCTCGTCGGTCCCTTGCAGAAGGCACCCAGGGGCTTCTCGCACCTGCTGGTCGCCATCGACAAATTCTCCAAGTGGATCGAGGTCCGACCCTTGACCAGCATCAGGTCCGAGCAGGCGGTGGCGTTCTTCACCAACATCATCCATCGATTTAGGGTCCCAAACTCCATCATCACCGACAATGGCACGCAGTTCACCGGGAAAAAGTTCCTGGACTTCTGCGACGCCCACCACATCCGTGTGGACTGGGCCGCCGTAGCTCACCCCATGACGAATGGGCAGGTGGAGCATGCCAATGATATGATTTTGCAGGGGCTCAAACCGAGGATCTACAACAACCTCAACAAATTCGGCAAGCGGTGGATGAAAGAGCTACCCTCGGTAGTCTGGAGTCTGAGGACGACGCCGAGCCATGCCACGGGTTTCTCGCCATTTTTCTAGTCTATGGGGCCGAGGCCGTCCTCCCCACGGACTTAGAATACGGCTCCCCGAGGACCAGGGCGTATGACGACCGAAGCAACCAGATCAGCCGAGAGGACTCGCTGGACCAGCTCGAAGAGGCTCGGGACGTTGCCTTACTGCATTCAGCATGGTACCAGCAGTCGCTGCGACGCTACCACGCCCGAAGCGTTCAACCCCGAGGCTTCCAAGTAGGAGAATTGGTGCTTCGTCTGCGACAGGACGCCCAAGGGCGCCACAAGCTCACTCCTCCCTGGAAAGGGCCCTTCATCATCGCTAAGATTTTGAAGCCCGGAACATACAAGCTGGCCAATGACCAGGGCGAGGTATACAGCAACGCTTGGAATATCCAACAGCTACGTCGCTTCTACCCTTAAGATGTTTTAAGTCGTTCATGTACCTCGTTTTCTTTACATACACAAAGTCTAACCGTCAAGGAAGGGTCGCCCTTACCTCAGCAAAGCCCGACCCTCCCTCGGGGGCTAGAAGGGGGAACCCCCTCTGCGTCAAATTTTCCTCAGAAAAATTTTCTACCAAAATGACCTTTGTGCTTTCGACTTCCGTATCGATAGCGGGATCCTGAGAACGACGAGAGTACACGTAAGCGGCAAGGCCGACCGAGCCGAGGGACTCCTACGCCTCCGGGATATGGATACCTCACTCATCACCTTCCGCGAGAAGTAATTCCCGCTAGGATAAGCGATCTTGCTACCGAACAAGTCCAAACACTCGGGTAGAAAAAGACTTTTGTGCCTTCTCGACCGTATCGCTAACGGAGTCCTACGACCGAACGAGAGTGCACGTAAGCGCAAGGCCGACCGAGCCGAGGGACTCCTACGCCTCCGGGATACGGATACCTCACTCATCACCTTCCACGAAAAGTAACTCTCGCTTGGATAAACGATTCTGCTATTGACAGACAAGTCATGATGCTCGAAACGAGAGGAAAGAAAACGCAGCTTTTTAAACATGACGATAAAGTGTTTAGGCCTTGATGGCCGCGAAAAACATGCGCATGCTACAGACAAGCTGTTCCTGCAGGTCCAGGCATCGGCCGGGGGAGCAGCACCACCCTCGGTGTTGTTTCCACCCTCGGCGGAACCTGGCTCAGCCTCGGGCGGCGACCCGGGCGAAGGGACCTCCACCCAAGGGAGGACGCCAGCACCGCGCCAGCAGATGTCTTGGCCAAGCTCCAGCTGCTTCTGCCACATCTTCCTTAGCCCGGGAAGCCGCCAGCTCCCGGGCCGACGAAGTCTCTTTCCGAGCCGACTCCGCCTCTATCCGCGCTAACACCGCTGCCTCCGGCTCCAGCTCATCGCAGAGCAGCCGAGAGTTCTAAAAACTGAGCAAGAGAGGCCTAGAGCGGCAAGGCCGACCGAGCCGAGGGACTCCTACGCCTCCGGGATACGGATACCTCACTCGTTACCTTCCGCGAATGGCAACTCACGCTCGGTTAAGTGGTTCGGCTAGCCAACAGGCAAGTCCCAGTGCTCGGAATGAGGAAGACACACAGCTTCATTCTCGAATACCCAAATGTTCAGGCCTCGACAGCCACAAAGAACAAAAACATATACTTGGGGTAACTATGCTACACAGACTTAGACGTCGGCAGAACCCTCGGCGGTTCTTCCGACCTACGACAAATGTCTATGTACTTGAAGCGGTTACATTTTGCTCCGGCAAAAACCCAGTATATCTCCTTACAAACGGGACTCCGGTTCCGCTCTCACCGGCAACCGCTCCAGCAGCAGAGACAATGACCTCCACCTTGGGCGGCTAAACAGCAGCAGCGATGACCTCAAAACAAACGCTGCTGTGAAGAGGCCCTCACCCACGTCCCCACACGAGGGGCGAGGACAAGCCGTTAAGGCCGAAGAGTCGGAGGGCACCGACCGTGGGTTCGAACCCACCGACACCGCGTCGGCGAACAGCGGCCGCCCCAAAGCGCACCGGCAGGTCGTCACTCCCATCCTCGCCGAGGCCACCCCAGATCACGAGCACCGCGCTCGCGGCGTACGACGTGCTGGGCGACCCCCCAGCGCGGCTGACGGTGCGAGGAGGACCTGGACGTGGCCGGCCCGCGCGCGGCACGACCGCCGCCCAGATGAAGGACGGAAAGCTGCAGCCTGTCCAGGGAGTAGCAGTTCGCCTTCCTCCGCATGGCTGGAGGACGCCTTTCTCCCCCAAACGCTGGGGGAAGAAAAGGGTCATCGGCCCACGCGGAGGCAACCCCCCACTCGGTGCGCTCTTTCGCCTCAGCCCGGATGACGAAGATCCTTGAAGCTGAGGGCGGGGCGGAGGCCGCAGCCTGGCTTGCTTCTCCCCACCAAACTGCCCATTGGTGAGGGAATGCAGCCGGGCTGCACGACGAAAATCCTTGAAGCCGAGCGATGGCTGAAGGGCGCCGATCTCCATGAAGCCGCGCTCCTCCAACGACAGCAAGAGCAAGGCGACGCTGGTGCACCCCATCCGGGGGCTCAAAAGGTGGAAGGGCGCAATGCATGAGGGGAAAACGAAGGCATGGCCACCGCTCGGGGATCGATCCCCTCTTATAGGCAGACCTCCTCACTTGCACCCCTTAGCGTCACGAGCAAAGTCTCCACTAACATACTCCAGGGTTCTCCCCCTACGACACGGGGGCTGGGACCCACACGTCATATGAGCTGAACCGAAGCACGAAGAAGGCGATCCACCGCACGCGAGGCATGTAACCGTCCCGCGGTTACAAGCGCTCTCCCATCTTCGCAGAAACTGGTGTCGAAAGGGTGGGCTGCCACGCAACAGGCATCCAACTACACCGCAACTATGCGCCCTTTCGGCCGCATCCGGTGGACTAGTGCAAAAGGAAGCGGGCCCGCGTGTCATGTAACCGGCGTGCCGGTTACGACGTGCGAGAAGCTACACCGCCACTCACGCCAATGCTGTGCCTTCTCGGCTGTGAAACTAGTACCGCGACTCGAGGCAGCCCTGCGCATGATCCAACAGTGCCAACCAAAGGCGACGGCCACGAGTTAGTCGACTGTAGGGACAGGCGCGGCGGTCGGCATGGCCCAAAAGTAGGCCGGAAGTAATGGCAGTGGCAGACGAGCGGAAGCGGCGGCCAAATCGCCTGCAGGCTCGCGTCCCCTCCTGAAGCGACGGGAGAGCCCTCTCCCACGGTGTGAAGACAACGCACCCGTGCCTCGTTCTTCGAACGGCTCGCACGCGCAACGGGCGCCACACGAATCGCCTGTCCCGTCGCATTAACTCCCCGGTGGAGCAGACGACACCTCTGGCAGGCGAGGCAGGCGTCGCTTCGCCTTCGCCATAATGACCGCGTCAAAAAAGGTGCGCCACCTTATTTAAATTGATATCCTTCCCCTCCTCCTCTCTCTCTCTCTTGCTACAGGGGCCGGGAAATGGGATGTTGTGGAAAGGATCCTTCTCGGCGAAGGAAGCAGGCCCCGAGCCCTCCTACTGATCAGGGGTTCGAAGGCTGGCCCCTCGGAAGGGTTTCGACAGCCACCCCAGAGCATTCGGATTTCAAGCCCATTACTGATCAGGGGTTCGAAGGCTGGCCCCTCGGAAGGGTTCGACAGCCGCCCCAGAGCGCTCGGGCTCCGTGCCCATTACTGATCAGGGGTTCGTAGGCTGGCTCCTCAGAAGGGTTTGACAGTCGCCCTAGAGCACGCAGAGTGAGGGATGACTCTGGGTACGTCCGATACATGGCCGAGGCTCGGGCTATGCTCCTGAGGTACCCTAGCACATTTCCGAGACCGGCGGGAACGATTTGTAATGGAATCCCACTGGAGGGAGGCATCGAGCCCTCGGACCCTGTCGAAGGGGTCCGGGTCCGGCGAATCACCCGCAGGCACTTTTGGAGCGCGCCTCTGGGCCACCAGCCGACCCCTAACGAACGGGACACGGGCTTCCACTCGGATCACCCGTTAGCAGCTCACTGGAAACACCATGTTCGGCGCCCTCCGAGGGCAACATGGCGCTTTCCCCCTCCTCCTTGCGGAAAGGCGACGCAGGGGCGTATGATAAAAGTCGGGAAAGTCCTTGATCGTCCTCTCGCTCCGTGCAGAGGCTCGGGGGATGCTCTCACACCCGGCTATGGCCAAACTGTTGACAACGTCAACAAACCAGCTTGATAACTTGGAACCTGACCATGCACCCGGGCAACCGCTAGACCGCACGAGGGAACGATCAGACCGGCCGAAGCACCACAAAAAGCGTTCAGACCTCAGAGGAGTCAAACCACTCCTCCGAGGCCTCAGGGGCTACACCCGGCGGGTGCGCTCGCGCGCACCCACCAGAACAAAGCAAAACCGAGAAAGGCCGGTCCCCTCACCGAAAAATGTGGCAACGGCCTCCAAGCGAGTACCAACACTCCCTTCGAGGCTCGGGGGCTACTGTCGGGTACCATAATTAGGGGTACCCCCAACAGTCCTAATCACGGCTAGCAAACACGCTCAAGACCAACTGACGGGCACGGTTCAAGTCAAGGCTTCGTCTACCCAAGGGACGCGACCTCGCCCGAGCCCAGCCTCGGGCTGGGGCAGTAGTCCCAGACAAGTTCACGCCCCGCCCGAGGGCCTCCTCAGGCAGCGGGCACCTCCTCGCTCTCCCGAAGCCCGGCTCGGGCAGGCTTCGTTGTGAAGCAACCTTGGCCAGACCGCCTCACCAACCGACCGCTTCGCAGGCGCATTCAATCTAGGGGACGTCTGACGCCATATCCTGACACACGCGCCTCAGTCAGCCAGTCCGAAGTGACCGCAGTCACCTCGCCCCTCTCTTTTACTGTCCAATATGATAGGAAAACAGCGCTGCTTGCCCCGCTCCGACTGCCGTGCCAACCACCCAGGCAAAGACTGACAACAAGTCACGATCAACCACCGAGTTCGGCCTCGGGCGCAACAGGAAGCTCCGCCTCGCCCGACCTCAGGCTCTAGCCTTGGGAGGAGGTCTCTGCCTCGCCTGACCCCCGGACTCGGCCTCGACCTCAGGCTCCGGCCTCGGGAGGAAGTCTCCGCCTCGCCCGACCCCCGGACTCAGCCTCGACCTCAAGCTCCGACCTCGGGAGGAAGTCTCCGCCTCGCCCGACCCCTGGACTCGGTCTCGACCTCGGTCTCGGGAGGAATCGCGTCCTCGCCCGACCCTGGCCTCGGCCTCAAGAGAAGTCTCCGCCTCGCCTGACCTTGGGCTCGGACCGACCGTGCCAACAGGGGATACATCATTACCCTATCCCTAGCCAGCTCAGGCTACAAGGAACAAGACCGGCGTCCCATCTGGCTTACCCCGACGACAGGTAATGATGGTGTCGCGCGTGCAACCATGACGCCGGTGGCTCTCAGCCCCTTACGACAGCAAGGAGATGTCAGCAGGATCCTTGCCGCACTACTAGCTATGCTCCTACAGGACTCAGGCGCTTCTCCGACGGCCACGCTATCACGTGTACAGGACTGAAGCTCTCCCCCGACAGACACAATGGCATGTACACATGGCTAGGGCATCTATCTGTCAGACACATTAGCGCATAGCTACACCTCCCGTTGTACGTCTGGACCCTCTCCTTACATCTATAAAAGGGAGGTCCAGGGCCATCCTGAGGGGGGTTCGCGCGGGGCAAGGAGCAGACGAACGGGCTCCCACTCTCTATCTCTCTCTCTCCCTCACACGACGCGCTTGTAACCCCTACTACGAGCGGCACCCCTGGTGCAGGATAATACAAGGCTTGTCCCACCTCTTATGTTCCATCCCGCGCCAACCCATCTGGGCAGGGGTACGCAACGATTTTACTCGTCGGTCCAGGGACCCCCCCGGGTCCGAAACGCCGACAGCAGGGTTACAGACTGTCATTACATAAAAAAATTTGCAAATCGGGCCCGTAATACAACCGGCCGCGCGGGGCCTGTTACAATGGGCCAAATTCCACGTGGGCCTTCATGTTCGATGAGGACGCGGGGCGGGGCGACCTCGTCGTGGGCCTTCGTCTTCCAACGTGCTACCGGTCGTTTTGCCTCCGTTGATGCAGTGAGATTGGCGAAGGCATCGAGCGAGGGGTAGTGTCTTCGCCTTCGCCCCAACAGCCGCCACCTGAGCCCTATGATCCCAAAGTTGATCCAGCCATGAAGGCGGCACTAGAAACTATAAGAATTGCTGAAGAAGCTGTTGACGAAGCTGTCAACAAACTTCTGAACGAAGCTGCTGAGAAAATTTTGAAGGAAGACTAGACTTTTGTGTAGCTAAGAAATGTAACATTTGTGTGATGTAATATTCGTATGAGTTAAAGATTGTATATCTATGTGTATATTTTAATGTAATATATTTCTTTGCGATGCATGATATTTACGTACATACCATTTTGAGCCTTCGGCGAAAAAACACCTTCCTTCTTTTCATGCTTCGTAAAGAAAAAGCTCTTCTGTAGCACAACTGTTGCATGATATTGTTGTCGACAAAAATTTTCCTGGCGTATAATATTGTAATTGTCGAAGGGTTGCTTTCTGCTCCGGCACATTGCTTTCTGCTCAATTTTGCTGCTAATGCGACATGATGTAATGTTATGCTGAATGATGCGATGATATGATGCATTATGATGTTTATGCCAAAGACGCCTGCCCACTTGGAAACAATCTAACTGCATCCCCTTAGGGACGTCTTTTGGGTCTTTTGACCTTATATCTCGGTGACATTTAAGCTCTGCATCCCCTTAGGAACGACTTTGGAGCTTCTTCACCTTATATTTTGGTGGCATTTAAGCTCTACATTCCCTTAGGGACGACTTTGGAGCTTCTTCACCTTCTATTTCTGTGGTATTTAAGCTCTGCATCCCCTTAGGGACGACTTTGGAGCTTTTTCACCTTCTATTTCGGTGGTATTTTGGCTCTGCATTCCCTTGGGACGACTTTTGAGCTTTGGAACTTACTCTGCGCTCCCTTAGGAACGACTTTGTAGCTTCAGAACTCACTCTACGCTCCCTTAGGAACGACTTTTGTAGCTTCGGAACTTACTCCGTGCCCTTTTAGGAACGACTTTTGTAACTTCAGCATTTTGTTAAGAGGATGCATCCCACTCGATGATATGAGTATAATATTATTACCTCAAATTGGAATTTAATCCTTCGTGAATTGTTTTTCATACAAAAAAAATAAAATGGCAGAAAAAACAAAGATACACCAGGGGTAGGATATTCTTTTAGTAGATGTGCTTGGATTGGGGCACAATGCTATTGACTGTACGAGCTTCGGACTCCTCCCAAAAATCACGCTGCTGCTAAGCGTGTTGATGCCCTTCTGGCTGCTGGCCTTGGGCTAGAGTAGATGCTAGCGGTGGTAGTGGTGGGAGTTGGGCCCAGGAAGCCTGAGAATGGCTTGTCGCAGCGACAGAGGCCGTAGGCTGTTGATTACCTACGTACTCTAGGACATAGGGAGAATAGCATGAAGTAGTATGTAGGACCTGCTTCGGCTGATTCTGCCGTGCTTCAGATTCTGCAATCTCTTTCTGATTCTAAATCGTGACTTGGCACGTACTTGTGGTGTGGCCTTTGTCTTCACCGCAAAATAGACAACACAGTCTCCTGGGCTAATCTCCGTATCTTCCTCCGAAGCTTCTACCCCCTCTGCCTCTTGGAGCTGGTGGCCTGAAGGAACTTTGTTGTGGCCCTGACGATTGGGAGCTGTGATGTTGCCTTTGGGGTTGGCTTCCCCTATCATCACTTGGGCTAGCATTATGGATTGACCTGACATGCCTGGGGTGGAATCTTCTTCCGAAGCCCCTAGCCATCTCAGAGTATCTGTAAGCTTCTTCCCTTCTTTGTCGGAAATCATTATCAGCTCTAATGTATTCATCCATTTTCTAGAGAAGCTTCTCCAAGGTTTGTGGCGGATTCCTTGCAAAATATTGCGCCGTTGGTCCTGGTCTGAGCCCCTTGATCAAGGCCTCAATGGCAATCTCATTGGGCACTGTAGGCGCCTGGGCTCTCAGTCGCAGGAACCTTCGAACATACGCCTAGAGGTACTCTTCCTGATTCTGTGTGCACTGGAACAGAGCTTGAGCGGTGACTGGCTTCGTTTGGAAACCTTGGAAGCTAGTGACCAGCATGTCTTTTAGCTTCTGCCAAGACGTAATTGTCCCTGGCCAAAGAGAAGAGTACCAAGTTTGTGCTACACTCTTGACTGCCATGACGAAGGATTTCGACATGACTGTAGTATTGCCCCCATATGAAGATATGGTTGCTTCGTAGCTCATCAGGAACTGCTTCGGGTCTGAGTGCCCGTCATACATAGGAAGCTGACGTGGCTTGTATGTCGGGGCCATGGGGTAGCCTGCAATTCTGCTGCCAAGGGAGAAGTATCATCAAAAGCAAAATTTCCATGATGAAAGTCACCGTACCATTCAACATCATTGTATGAATTTTCTTGACGAAGCTCCCTGTGCTGGGGCCTTCGGTCTTGGTCGTCCTGGGTGAGGTGACACATTTCCTCAGCGGCTTCATCAATCTTCTTCTGAAGATCAGTGTAACACCCAAATTCTGAATTTGGATTTGGTAGAAGAAATCTGAACAAAGTATTATTGGGAAATAAGAAAAAGAGGAGAAAAAGAATTTTTCTTTTAAAACCATTTATACATCTCATGAAATAAATAAACAAGGAGAATAAAACTTAAACTAGTAATAATAAAAATAGTATGGTTTATATTCACCCTTGGATTTCAATTGATACATTTGAAAAATCTGAAAACTAAAATAGAAGTATAAATTTGAATTTGGAATAGAAAATAGAAAATAAAAGAGAAGGGAAGAGCTAAGAAAAATATTACATAAAATAAAATAAATATCCTTCACACTTATATTAATAAATTATATCTTTCAAACTGAGGACAAGTTATCTCACAAAATTTGAATTTAAACTTGAACTCAAATTGAATTTGAATTGAAGTTTGAATTTGAAAAGAAATGAAAAGAAAAGAAAAAGGAAAAAGAATAAAACTCAAACTGGGCCTCGGTATCCCATTTTGGCCCATCTGCCCTAACCTTCCTCGCGCGGCCCAGCTTTCTCCCACGGCGCCGACAGGCGGGGCCACCCCGTCAGCCTCCCTGCTCCGCACGCGCGCTCACCCTTCTCTCACTGCTCTGCCGGGGCCACTGGCCACTCACTCAGCCCACCTCCTGACCGCGGGCGCGCCGACCAGTGGGCCCGGCTCGTCGGCCTCTCATCCTCGCGCACGCCCTCGCACTCTGTTTCGCTGGCGGCTGGGTCCCACCTGTCGGACTCATCCCCTTCCCAAGTCCGTGGCCAACAAACCCGACCGTAACAGCCGGCGCGGAACTCCGGGCGGCCTGGCCGATTCTCGCGGGCGCACGGTGCAGCCGTGGCAATAAAAGGGGCCCGCCGCGCTTGGTTCCCTCCGTGTTAACCAGAGACCTGCGTTGTCGTCTACTCCAGTGCACACCGAGAGGGAGAGAGTGCCGCGCCGGTGAATCGCTTGGCCACCGTCGTTTCGGGGTCGCCGTGGGGTCTTGGCTCCTCGTTTGGGTGCGGCGAATACAACCGGGGCCTCCACGTGCGGAATCAGTGCTCACCACGCGGCCAATTCGTCACCGACGTCCGCTGCGAGCTCGGATCCGCCGTGCGCCGTGGGCCAACTCCCCGGAGCGTCGATTGCCGGTAAGAACACTTTCTCCAATCTCGCCATTCTCTGAATTTCATTTTGCGCCCGAGCTGCGTGGGGATTGTGTACGGATTGGGTGCGGTGGATGCCTCAACCATGGCGCCGCCGCGAGCTGTTCGCCGGCGTCTCGGGTGTTGGCTGTGGGTAGGTGAAGGCGCTGGGGCCATGGATCCGAGAATGAACGGCCAAGATTAAAAGATGCGTACCGGTTCGGTGCGGTGGGTTTACGCCGTTCGATCAGAATCCAGTGACCCAGATTCGATCCCGTTTCATTAAACCACAACCGCTGATCTCGGATCCAAGGGCTCATATTGCATACCGTTTCATTTAAAGCACGATCTAATCTGGGGCGTCCGATTTTGATCGGAGGGCTCGGATCTCCCGATACCCCTTCGCGGGTATGATTTATAAAAGAAACCCTGGGTTTTCTCGGATTCAACCCGCCGTCCATGCGGGTGTGGTTCTGAGTGTTGGGAACATTTGCGCAAGGGCCCCTATACTTTACAGAATTTGAGGCGCAGTCCAGTGAATAAGAAAATCATAGAAAATGATTTAGAAAATGATTTTTAGTGTTAAAATAAATCCAGAAACTTAATTAATTCATAACTAATTCATTTTAGCTCCAAATTGAGTCATTCCAATTCCTAAAATTTTGTAATAATATTCTCTACCATTTAGAATCACTGTTTTGACATAAACTCTGTCAGAAAATTTATTTATCATTTAATCATATTATAATCACCTTAAACCTTAGGAAAATCATAACTTGAATTCTACAACTCCAAAATTAATAATTCTTTTTCCTGGGATCTTATTTTAATATGTAGATTATTAATATGTATTTTGCATATATGTTTGGTGTAATGTTAATTTTGCCTATACCATGTATGTTTGTATTGCTACGACTAGCAGTGAGGTCACGAGGATCTGAAGAATCATCCTGGTACCTGGATTCTCAAGGCCCAGGCAAGTTGTGCCCTTGATCACTTCTTTTTACCCAGCCATGTTCTGATTAATCATAATGATCTGCATAGGTTAATTTTGATGGGACCCAATAGGTTACCCTAGTTTGTCTATCTTTATACCTTGTTTACCACTGATCTTTCTGGGTAGTACTTGCTAGTGCTATATGTGGTTTTGGGTATGGAGATACATTATTCATGATTACACTTTTTGTTATCAGTTGTTATTTATTGTTCATGTTAAGATCATTATGTTAATTGGAACATGGAGCGACCACCCGGGAAAACAGTGCTACCACAAGGGTAGTATGGGATGCCCTTGGCTGATTAATTAGGAAAGCTAGTGGAAGACTACCTTACCCGAAAGGGGCAAGGGCAGTAGGGGAGAGGTCAGTGTAGGGAGGCCCTCGGGAGGATTTTGCTGCGATGGCGGTCCTGCAAGGGATTCCTGCACTGGATCTTCCTATAAACTGTAGCGGGTTTTCGGAAGCTAGTGGAACTTTGTAAAGGCCTCGTAGTGGATCCCTAGCCATTCACCTCGGAAGTGTCTAAGGGCTTTGCAAACCCTGGCGACATGGGATACATGACTTGTGGGTAAAGATGCGCAACCTCTGCAGAGTGTAAAACTGGTATACTAGCCGTGCTCACGGTCATGAGCAGCTCGGACCCTCACATGATTAATTTATGGAACTAAATTCAAATTTGCCATATGCATTGCATTGCAGGTGATGTTGTTATTACTTCTGTTCTACTATTTAATTGGGTTGGTATTTACTTATACTTAGTAACTGCTAATAAAATTTTGACCAACTTTAAAAGCAATGCTCAGCTCTAACCATCTTCTTTGGTAAGCCTTACACTTCACGTGAGCTCCCACCTTTGGCGAGTTCATGCACTTTATTCCCCACAACTTGTTGAGCGATGAACGTATGTGAGCTCACTCTTGCTGTCTCACATACACCACAGGTCAAGACCAGGTACTGCAGGATGATGCTCATGGAGGATGCTGTGATGAGTTCGTGAGTGGTCTAGGCCGTCGTCTCCCAGTCAACTTTGGGTTGCTGGACCGTTGTCTCCTTATAATGTAATTATTTATTTTGTATAGAACTCCTGTTATATGTAAAGATGTGACATTCGATCCTGTGCCACTATACATCATATGTATGAGACTTGGTCCCAGCATACCTGGTGTTTATGTTAACCCCGGGTTTTGGACCCCTGAAATCCGGGTGTTACAATCAGCGAGCCGAAGCATCTTATCTGATTTCTTGGTCCAGATCCCTGATTTCTTGGTCCAGTTCCTCCTCCTGAGGTGTTGGGCTAGTAGCCTTCCTCTTCTGGCTCCTAGCTTCGCGTAGCGTCTCCTGATTAGTGTCCAGTGGCTGCAATGCAGCCCCTGGCACTGTTGTCTTCTTCGGTGGCATGATGAAGGTCGATGCTTGCCAAAGGTGGTCGAATGAGTTCACCGAAGGTGGGCGCCAATGTTGGTCCTTGTTCTCGGATGCTATACATCAAGAAGAAAGCAACACGATTGTTAATAATTAAGGACCTTCGTCTTCTGAAGCATTGTTTCCTTTTGGATACAATGATCTTCAGACGAAGGTCGTGAAGGACATACCTTCATCGTTCCAGCATACAAGTATAAATATAAATAAGAATACGAAAGAACATTAAAGCATAGAAGATAATGATCATAGTTTCGCAATTTATATTTATTTGCATCCATATACAAGAATTAACATTTATTATATTCATGATACGATGGTACCTTCAGTTTGCCAAAAGGTGAGAATGTGAAGCTGACGCAAGAGAGAGATTACAGTCCAGCGTGAACGGTACGGCATGGGACGTAGCCTGGATAAGATTACATTCATGCCCTTGACATCTACTATTAATCATAATGTAAACTATCAAGGATTAAGTAGTCTTTTCTCCCTTAGGTCGGTTCCGTCCTTCGTCTTCGTTATTATGTCAAGCCGAAGCTCCTTTAGCCGTAGCTTCGGCGTCCATCCATGCCTTCGGGCTGTATCTTTATATCACACGCCATTATCCCAAAGTCGAAGCTTCCTGTAATAGACTATGTCGTACTGAAAACATATGGTTAGTCATGTTTTTGAGGACCTTCGGAAGAGGAAGGCCCCCAACACTGGCCCTGAGGCTGCTGATTGGAAGATGAAGTTGGGACTGGTGCGGGTGGTTGAGGTAAGGCCCACCTAGCCGGAGAATGACTTGCTGAAGCAACTGAAGCTGTGGACTGTGGAAGTGGCTATTGGTTACGCACGTACTCTGGGATATATGGAGAGTAGTACGAAGCAGTGTGAAGAACTTGCTATGGCTGATTCTGCCATGCTTCGGCCTCAGCTGTTTCCTTCTGCTTTTATATTATGACTTGGCAAGTCCTTGTTGTGTGTCCCTTATCCTCTCCATAGAATAGGCAGAACAATCTTCTTGGTTGGGAGTTGTATCTTCCTCCGAAGCTTCATCCTCCTCTGTCTCTTGGGGCTGGTGGTCTGAAGGAACTCTGGTGCACCCCTGTTGATTGGGAGTTACTTTGCTGCACTTGGTTATGGTTGTTATTGTCTTCGCTTTGACTTGGGTTGTGATTTGTTCTAACATGTCTTGGATGAAACCTTCCCCCGAAGCCCATGGTCATCTCAGAGTACCTATAAGCTTCCTCCCTTGTTTGTCGAAAATCATTATCAGCGCTGATATCCTCATCCATTTTTTGGAGAAGCTTCTCTAGAGTTTGAGGAGGGTTTTCTGGCAAAATACTGTGCTGTTGGACCTGGTTGAAGTCCCTTGTTCATTGCTTCAATAACAATTTCATTTGGCACCATTGGTGCCTGGGCTCTGAGTCGTAAAAACCTTCGTACATAGGCCTGCAAATACTCCTCATGGTCTTATGTGCACTGGAACAAGGCCTGAGCAGTCACCGCTTCGTCTGAAACCCCTGAAAGTTTGTGATCAACATATCCTTTAGTTTCTACCAAGATATAATTGTTCCTGACCTAAGAGAGGAATAGCAAGTTTGAGCAACACTCCTGACCACCATGACGAAGGATTTGGCCATGACAGTCGTGTTGCCACCATAGGATGATATGGTTGCTTTATAGCTCATCAGAAATTGCTTCGGGTCTGAGTGACCATCGTACATGGTTAGCTGGGGTGGTTTGTATGAAGGTGGCCATGGCATAGCCTGCAGCTCTATAGCTAGGGGAGAAGCATCATCAAAATCAATATTGTTATGGTGAAAATCATCATACCACATATCATCGTGGCTGGGGCCCTCCTGACGAAGGTCTCTTTGTTGTGGTCGATGCCCTTGCTAAGTGTCTTGTGCGTTGTGTCACATTTCCTCAGCTGCTTCGTCGATCTTCTTTTGTAACTTAGACAACCGGAATCTTTTCCCTTCTTTTCTCCACTTATTGATGTATGGCTTCCAAGTTGATGATATCTTGATCTAGCTCTTCATCTTGTGGAGTTGGGCTAGTGGCCTTCCTCTTCTGGCTTCAGGCCTCCCTTAAAAGGATTTCATCCTTATTGGTATACAAGGGAGCAAGAATAGCCCCTAGCGCCACTGTCTTCTTCGGCGGCATGACGAAGGTAGTCGTTGATGAGTTCACCGGAGGTGGGCGCCAATGTTGGCTACTTGTTCTCAATTACTATGAATCAAAAACAAGGAAACACAAATTTACATGTTAAGGACCTTCGTCCTTTGAAGCATTATCTCCTCTCGGAGATAACGACTCTTGGACGAAGGTAATGAAGAACAGATTTTCATCTCTCATAAAGATAATACTACAATGTAATATTATATCCAATGTTCATTTTATCTTCCATGTTAGGATAACTTCATAACTTGGAATACATGCAAATGAGGCATTACAAACATTACATTACATTAGTACCATTGGCTTGATCGAAGGAGAGAATGCGAGGATGACTTTCGATAAATGTCTGAACAGTATGGGGTACTATTCATCTATTTATAGGGAATCATATGGCTTCATATGAGATTACATTTATACCCACAATGATTACATACGGGATTTACAAATAATAGAAGGGCAACATTGCCTTTTGCCTTCTCATTCAAGGTGACACCTTCTTCTTACATCGGCTTCCTATGTTGTTGTGACGAAGGTAGCTTTGTTACCCTACCAACGTCTTGCATCGAAGGTGCTCTAATGCCGAAGCTCCTGCAATGCTTGACAACATTTTGATAACAAATGGTTAACCATGTTTTTGAGTTCCTTCGGAAGACGAAGGCCCCCAACAAGGACCGTCGATGGATGTTTGAAGGTTGGCGTATGAGTCATCCCTTGATGGAGTGGATAAGAAAGATAAAGGATTTTATTGATCGTGCTTTTGCTCTATTAAGAACCAACATGGATGTGCGGTGTCCATGTAGTGTGAGTCAGGTTTGTAGATGCCAAGATAAGAGAACTCTGTTGGGACACCTTTGCAAATATGGCTACATGCCTGACTATGAAGTCTGGGTGTATCACGAGGAGGAGTTTCCCCGTGAAAATGTGTCGGAAGCCCACAACATTGATGATGTGGAATATGATAGAATGGATGAGATGCTTGAATATTTAAGGGAGGATCCTGATTTTGTGTTTCCACCCCATCCTTAGGAGCCGCCTTCTCCAAATGTTAAAAAGTTCTTCGACCTCCTTAAGGCTGCAGAAGAACCATTGCATGAACACACAAAAGTTTTCATCCTCGCTTTCGTGACTTGACTTATGGCTATTAAGTCTAAGTTCTTGATCTCGAACAATTGTTACAACGAGCTCTTGAACTTAATCAGCGAAGTGTTTCCACCAAATCACAAGATGCCAAAAGACGTGTATCAGTGCAGGAAACTGCTCTCTGGTCTAGGTATGGACTATCCAAAAAATGATGTCTGTCCAGATAATTGTATGCTTTTCTGGAAGGATCATGAGAATGATAAGAAGTGTCTAAAGTGTGGAAAGTCAAGATATGTAGAGGTTAAAACGATGATGGTGAAATGGTCACATCAATGATAATCCAAAATCGACTTCATTACATTCCTCTTGCGCCTCGTGTTAAGCATTTGTTTCTTTCGAGAAACACAACTAGGCACATGAGATTGCACAAAGGATGTGAACGAGAGGACACTCATGTGATGAAAAACCTGTCTGACAGTGATGCGTGGAAGGCTCTAGGTGACTTTGATCCAAAATTTGCTAGTGAAGCGAGAAATATTTGAATTAGGTTGGCCACAGATGGGTTTACACCTTTCAATAAAATTGCGACATCATATTCTTGTTGGCCTATATTTGTTATTCCATACAACCTTCCATCTCATCTGTGCATGAAATATGATCACATGTTTCTTTCCCTAATTATTCCTGGTCCAGACCATCCTAAGAAAGGGCTGAATGTGATGATACAACCCTTGATCGATGATCTCAACAAGTTATGGGAAGAGTCAAAGCATACGATTACTACAAAATGGAGAGATTCACACTACGAGTTGCATATTTATGGTCCATTCATGATTTCATGGCATATAATTTATTTGCTGGATGGAGTTGCCATAGAATTCTAACATGTCCAATATGTGGCAAGGATACATATTGTTTCTGCCTTGAGTTTGGGGGGAAGATCTGTTACTTTGATTGCCACAGGTGCTTCTTACCCCAAACTCACCCGTATAGGTTCGAGGTTAACACCTTTAAGAAGGGCACTATCGTGACAAAGGGACCGCCCAGGCGCCTGAGCGGACTTGAGATTAAGGCTAAGCTTAATAATTTGAAAGAGAAAGAAAGTGGTGATGGATACATAGGTTTTGGAACCAAACATAACTAGACCCATAAATGTGGTTTATGGGAACTCCCATATGTTAAGACATTGATTCTAATGCATAACATTGATGTCATGCATCAGGAACATAATGTTGGTGAAAGCATTCTAAGTACTTGCATGAATCTGGGCGACAAAACAAAAGACAATATAAAGGCCAGAAAATACTTAGCAAAACTTTGTAACCGACCAATCCATGACCTCGATGAAAATGGAAAAATACACGTGCTCAATTTTGTCTAAAACCTAAACAAAAGAAAGAAGTAATGGAATGGTTGAAAGTTTTGAAATTCTCATATGGTTATGTGGCTGGGTTTAGGAGAGTTGTGAACTTGAAGACAAAGAAAATAACTAGATTGAAGAGCCATGATTATCACATAATGATGGAAAGACTCCTCCCTATAATGTTCCGTGGGTACTTGAAAGTCAGTATCTAGAAGGCGTTAGCTGAATTAAGCTACTTTTATACACAAAGTGAGAGCACCTAGAGGGGGGGGGTGAATAGGTGATCCTGCAAAATTCAACAACTAATAGCCACTAAACTTGGTTAAGTGTTAGTATGGCAAAGTAGCGAGCTCTTGCGAACACACAAGTATCACAGAAAAACAATCACAAAAGACACGCGAGTTTATCCCGTGGTTCGACAAGTATAACACTTGCCTACCTCCACGTTGTGGCGTCCCAATGGACGAGGATTGCACTCAACCCCTTTCAAGTGATCCAATGATCAACTTGAATACCACGGTGTTCTTCTTTGCTTATCTCTTTTCCCGTTTGCGAGGAATCTCCACAAGTTGGAGTCTGTCGCCCTTACAACAAATATCAAAGTGAAAGTACAAGAGTAAGGGTGGGAAGCAACACACACAAATCCGCAGCAATACGGACACACACAAGCCAAGACTTGAGCTCAAATGAAGCGCAACAAGTTCACCACTAAAACGGAGCTCAAATCACTAACAAAGTCAATCAAGTACGCAGAGACGGAGTGTGGAAGACTTAGAATGCTCAAAGTATGCTTTTGTGACTCCTCCATGCGCCTAGGGGTCCCTTTTATAGCCCCAAGGCAGCTAGGAGCTGTTGGAGGCAATTTTGGAAGGCAAATCTTGCCGTCTGTCGGGTGGCGCACCGGACAGTCCGGTGCGCCACCGGACAGTCCCTGTAGCTGTCCGGTGCGCGATCTCCTTCCTTTTCTGGCGCATCCGACCGTTGCAGATTTGTGGCAGTTGGCACACCAGACACTGTCTGGTGCACACCGGACAGTCCGGTGCCCCCTGCCGACCATTGGCGTGCCCACGTGTCGCGCGCGGATTGCGCGGCCGACTGTTGGCGCAGTCGACCGTTGGCTCACCGGACGGTCCGGTGAATTTTAGCGGTACGCCGTTGAACGTTTTCCCGAGACGACGACTTCGCCGTAGACGACTCACCGGACAGTCCGGTGAATTATAGCCGTAAGCCGCCGTCGAGTCCCGAGAGTGGCCTGTTCACCGGAGGCTGGTCTGGCGAACCGGACACTGTCCGGTGCACCACCGGACAATCCGGTGCACCCAGGCCGAGCTACAGTTGGCTGTACATAGCCAACTCTTTTCGAAACAAATTTCTCCTATTTCTAGCACTTAGATACAATACATTAGTACTCAAATCAATGTACTAAGTCTAGAAACGTACCTTGTAATATGATTTGCACTCCTTCACTCTTTGGCAAAAATTAGCACTTAGAGAAAATGTGTTGAGCACTTAATCACCAAAACACTTTAGAAATGGCCCAAGGGCACATTTCCCTTTCAATCTCCCCCTTTTTGGTGATTTATGCCAACACATCAAAAAGAAACTAAAAGAAGTGCAACATCAATGCAATTGAGAACAAGAATTGTTTTTGATTCAAATTTAGCATATTTGGATCATTATTTGCCACCACTTGGTTTGTTTTTGCAAATCAAATTCAATTTCCTATCTCTAAGTCAAACACACTTGTTTAGGCATAAAGAGATGTATTCCAAGAGAAATTGATCAAATATCCAAAAACTCCCCCTTTTTCCCATAATCAGAGATTCTCCCCACAAGAGACCAAATTTTGCAAATAAGAGTATTTTGACAAATCAAAAGTGCTAACTCTACTATTTTCAAATTTCTCAAGTGGTAGCTGATCCATTTGCTTTGGCCTTAATTTCTCCCCCTTTGGCATTAAGCACCAAAACGGGATCATTCTTGGCCCTTTAACCCCATTACCTCACAAAAATTGTCAATTACGAGCAAAAATGCAATAAGAGCATAGATATGAACTTGGAGTGAATACCGGAGTGCAGTGGAAGTCTTTGCATGGTCCAAGTTCACCTTTCCCTTTCAATTCACCTTTGAGACTAAAACAAGAAGTCAAACACAAGGTTAGTCTCAAAGGGTCAAGTTGTAGCATGCCTCCCCCTGAGTAAGTGCATCACTTGTGTCGGGGACCATAATTAGGGGTACCCTCAAGGCTCCTAATTCTCAGCTGGTAACCCCCATCAGCACAAAGCTGCAAAGGCCTGATGGGTACGAATAAGTCAGGGATCAGTCCATTCGAGGGACTCGATCACGCCTCGCCCAAGCCTAGCCTCGGACAAGGGCAGCCGACCCCGGAGGATTTCCGTCTCGCCCGAGGCCCCCCTTCAGCGGCGAACATATTTCTGGCTCGCCCAAGGCCCTGCCTTCGCCAAGAAGCAACCCTGACCAAATCGCCGCACCAACCGACCAAATCGCAGGAGCATTTAATGCAAAGGTGGCCTGACACCTTTATCCTGACACACGCCCCCCAGCCGGCAGAGCCGAAGTGACCGCCGTCACTTCGCCGCTCCACTGACCGGCCTGACAGAAGGACAGCGCCGCCTGCGCCACTCCGACAGCGGTGCCACTTGACAGAGTGAGACTGATAGGCAGTCAGGCCCTGCCGAAGGCACCATAGGAAGCTCCGCTCCGCCCGACCCGGGGCTCGGACTCGGGCTAAGTCCCGGAAGACGGCGAACTCCGCTCGACCCAGGGCTCGGACTCGGGCTAAGTCCCAGAAGACGACGATCTCCGCCTCGCCCGACCCAGGGCTCGGACTCGGGCTAAGTCCCGGAAGACAGCGAACTCCGCCCGACCCAGGGCTCGGACTTGGGCTAAGTCCCGGAAGACGGCGAACTCCGCCCGACCCAGGGCTCGGACTCGGGCTAAGTCCCGGAAGACGGCGAATTCCGCCCGACCCAGGGCTCGGACTCGGGCTAAGTCCCAGAAGACGACGATCTCCGCCTCGCCCGACCCAGGGCTCGGACTTGGGCTCGGCCCCAGAAGACGACGAACTCCGCTCTGCCCGACCCCAGGGCTCGGACTCCGCCCTGGCACCAGCCGGCGATCTCCGCCTCGCCCAAACCTGGGGCTCGGACCCGACCTTGGCCACGGAAGACAGACTCGACCTCGGCTTCGGAGGAGCTTCCACATCGCCCAACCAAGGGCGCAGACCAGCCACGTCAACAGGAGGCGCCATCATCACCCTACCCCGAGCTGACTCGGGCCGCAGGGAACAAGACCGGCGTCCCATCTGGCTCGCCCCGCCAGATAGGCAATGATGGCGCCCTGCATACTCTGTGACGACGGCGGCTCTCAGCCCCCTTACGGAAGCAAGAGGACGTCAGCAAGGACTCAATCGCTCCGACAGCTGTCCCTCCGCCAAGCTCCATTGCTCCTCCGACAGCCACGACATCACACCAGCTGGGTGCCAAAATCTCTCCGGCTGCCACAACGACATGTACTTAGGGCGCTAGCTCTCCTCCGCTAGACACGTAGCACTCTGCTACACCCCCCATTGTACACCTGGATCCTCTCCTTGCGCCTATAAAAGGGAGGACCAGGGCCCTCTTAGAGAGGGTTGGCCGCGCGGGGACGAGGACGAGACAGGCGCTCGCTGGAGGCCGCTCGCTCCCTCTCCCGCGTGGACTCTTGTAACCCCCTACTGCAAGCGCACCCGATGTAACACCCGGTTTTAAAGAACAAAGCCGGGTGCATCTCATACATGCGCCAAGAAGACAACATATATAATAACAGAGTGTATAGAGATAAATGTCACAATATAATCAGAGTACATATTACATAGCGGAAGACTTATTACAAATAGAAATGTAAACATAAAACGAACTAAGGATCGTTGGCGCCAATGTCGACTGAGAAACGCCACCAAGATCAGACCAAACTCCTCGATACTTGACTCCACTTGAAACCACCTGTTCTTCTCCTGTGGGGGGGTGTGAGACAGCAAGAGTGAGCTCACATACGTTCATAGCTCAACAAGTCGTGGGGAATAATGTGGCATGAACTCACCAAAGGTGGGAGTTCATGAAGTGTAAGGCTGATCAATGAAATAACGGCTGAGGCTGAGCATTGCTTTTACAAGTTGGTCAAAATTTTATTAGCAATTACTAAGTGTAAGTAAATACCAAACCATAGTAATAATAGGTAAAAGTAATAATAAAATAATGCCGAATGCAATGAAATGACAGGTTAAGTTTAAATTCCATAATTTAATCATGTGAGGGTCCGAGCCGCTCTTGACCGTGAGCACGGCTAGTATACTAGTTTTACACTCTGCAGAGGTTGCGCATCTTTACCCACAAGTCATGTTACCCATCTGCCAAGAGATGGCCAATCCCATACACCTCTACCGAGGAGGCGAGGCAGGGTAACACTACGAGGCCTTTACAAAGTTCCACTAGCTTCAGACTACCCGCTACAGTTTATGGGAAGATCCAGTACAGGGTTCCTGGCTGATAGCCATCGCAGCAAAATCAACCAGGGACCTCCCCGCACTGACCTCTCCCCTACTGCCCTTGCCCCTTTCGGGTAAGGTAGCCCTCCCCTAGCTTTCCTAGTTAATCAGCCAAGGGCGTCCCATTCCACCCTTGTGGTAGCACTGTTTTCCCGGGTGGTCGCTCCATGTTCCCATTAACATAATGATCTTAACATGAACAAGGAATAATAAAACAGATAACAATAAATATTATAACAATGAGTGATGAATATCTCTATACCCAAATCCACATAAAGCAATAGCATGTACTACCCAAAACTTTAGTAGTAAAACCAGTGGTGAAGCAAGGTATAAAGATAATCAAATCTAGGGTATCCTATTGGGTCCCAGCAAAATTATCCTATGCAGATCATTATGAATAATAAGAACATGAATGGGTAAAAGAAGTGATCAAGGGCACAACTTGCCTGGCACTTGAGATTCCAGTACCAACTTGCTTTTCAGATGACACAAGTCCTCGCGCTAGACGTAGCAATACAAACAAACATGGTATATACAAAATTAACATCACACCAAACATAAGAATATACTGCATAATAATGATCTACACGTTGCTACGAGACTAACGCAACTTGAACGGATCAAATCGGAGTTAAAACGGAGGAGTTATGAATTTCCTAAGGTTTTATGTATTTGATATAAGATTAAGTGAAAGAATAATTTTAATGTGTTTGTCATGTCAGAACAGAGGCACTAATGGGTAGACAATATTATTACAAAAATTTAGAAAGTGGAATAGATCAATTTGGACTAAAAATGGATTTTCTATGGATTAAACAAGTTCTAGGATTATTTTTACACATAAAAATCTATTTTCTAAATTATTTTATAAGTTTTCTCACTGTCTGGACTAGGCGTCAAAATCTGAGAACAGCAGGGGCCCAGGCGCAAAAGATCCTGAGACACAGCAGAACCAGGCCGTGGACGGCGGGTTCTATTTTGCTAAAACCCGAGGGCTTTTTTGCAAAATGTCCCGCCGAAGGGGTATCGTTGAATGGTGGCCGTCCGATCGGCAACGAAGCGCCCGGATTAGATCGCGCAGCTTATAACGTATATTTCGTTTCGGCCGTTAGATCTAACATCCACGGTTCTCATCAGCTACCCCCCCTAGATCTAATCGTAGACGTCCGGAACCGATCCAACGGTCACGGTGCCATTTAGCCGGACAGGTACGCCTGACCCGATCCGAGCCGTTTGCGGTTTGATCAACGACGCAGCGCCCAGCGATCCCCCGCCCTAACCAGTATCGTCCATTTCCAGATCAACGAACACGCCCGCGTCTTCTACCTCCCGGTTCTCTCTCTCTTCGATTTCTTTTCTCAGCTACACCGCCGCAACCGAGCGCCACAGACCCAGAACAAAAATGGACCTGGCCACCCCGCGCGGCCGCTTGCCGGCGAGCGCGCACGTCGAGGATCCCCGCACGGACCCTGCCACTAACCGGACTTGAGACAGAGACCTGCCCGCCGTGAGATCGATAGCCGATTTAACCCTACGCCGCGATTCTGCCCAGAAACAAAAAAATCCTGGCCGCAACGACCCCGACGGCGCCCCATGAATCGCCACACCGGAATACAGGTAGCAAATGGTCAGCTACGGATTTGCACGCGGACGATTCCAACCTATGACGCCAAGGATGAAGAACTCTAGGGAAGTGCCCTTACTGACGTTCGGAGGCGGCTCGCACGACGGTGCTCCTTCAAGATGCGGTCCCGCCGGCGCCCAAGCCTGACGTCGCGAAGAACGCCAGCCACGAGACGGGGTCGTCGCAACCACCACACGCGTCGGGAACCCAAACGCACTTCCCCTGGCACACCGAGCTCGCACTGTCCCTCACCTCAGTAGCGCTGGCTTGGCGAAAGGAAGGGAGTCATGGCTGGTCGAGCTAACATCTCAGGGAAGGACCAACTTATAAATCCACCAGAGGACGGCGTTCACGCGATTGGTTGAAGTAGGGCCAAATCTCCCGGAGTCTTCAGTCGTTTCTGTTAGCGCTTAATGTGGCGAGGATATCTGGAGGGGAGAGACGACTACGCGAGGAAGACGCAACTGAACAGAGGGATAAGTCTGATGCCATGATCCCACGAGTCAGTGGCTTGACACATGAGCACGAGGTAATGGGCCAACAGAAAGGAATTTGGCCCAGGCGCAGAGAGAAGGGGGAAGCGGAGTGGGCCAAATGCGGTGAATTGAGCCCACGCGCGCATTTTTTTCTTTTTCTTTTGTTCATTTCTTATTCTCTTTTCTCCTAATTCAATAATTCAAATTAGATTTGATTTGCTGGTTTGAATCTCAAATTCTCAAATATTAATGGCACTCTAAGATTAATGCTATCAATGTTTTGCCACAATCTCACTGGTATTATTATTAATATTATTATTATTATTCCTATTCATTCTTCAATTCCTTCGCTCCCATAATTAAAACCTCAAACTGGGTTTTGAAGTTATACTTGTTTTACTTATTTGTTTGAATTTTAAATGCACATACAAAGGAAGTCCAGCATGATGCACGTATTAATTTAGGTGTCATTAGTTAATTAGTGACTTTTGAAGTGTTGGTTTACATGTTATAATAATCAGAGGCAAAAACATGTATGTAAATCAACTATGTCTTCTTTTACACATTTTTTTTTTTTGGTATTACAAATCCTACCCCCCTTAAAAATAATCTCGTCCTCGAGATTTAGGAAGATCTAGGGAAAAGGTGGGGAAAATCTATGCGAAGCTCTTCTTCTCTTTCCCAAGTTGCTTCATCTTCACTGTGGTGACTCCATTGAACTTTACACATCTTTATCACCTTATTTCTTGTAACTCGAGTCAAAGTATCCAAAATCTTGATCGGTTACTCCGTGTAAGTCAAATCACCCTGAACACTAAGCTCTTCCATTGGTAACTGTTCCCTAGGGACACGGAGACACTTCTTAAGTTGAGATACGTGAAATACATTAGGCACATCAGATAGATTATCAGGTAGCTCAAGTTGATAGGCCATCTCTCCAACTTGCCTACAAATTCTGAATGGTCCAATATAGCGAGGGGACAATTTGCCCTTGACTTTGAATCTCCTCATTCCACGAAGTGGTGACACCTTGAGGTACACATGATCACCTTTCCTCAAACTCCAGTGGTCTTCTTCTATCATTAGCGTAGCTCTTTTACCTGGTTTGAGCTACCCTCAAATTCTCTCTAATTATATGGACTCGTTCTTCTGCCTCTTGAATCAATTCAGGCCCAAAGAACTGTCTTCCTCTAGTCTGATCCCAATATAGAGGAGTACTGCACTTCCTGCCATATAGAGCCTCGAACGGTGACATCTTCAGACTGGCCTGGTAACTATTATTATACGAGAACTCAGCATAAGGTAGACTTTTATCCCCACTTCCTCCATGCTGAAGGGCACATGCTCTCAACATATCTTCCAATACTTGATTAGTCCTTTCAGTCTGTCTATCAGTCTGCGGATGGTAGGCCGAACTAAAATTCAACTTCGTAACCATATTCTCACGAAAACTTATCCAAACTCTGGAGGTAAAATGTGATCCTCTATCCAGAATGATCTTCTTGGTACACCATGTAGAGACACAATCCAAGCCATATATAACTCTACCAATTGAGATACCTTATAAGTAGTCTTGACCGGAATGAAATGAGCCACTTTGGTCAATCTATCCATAATAACTCATATCGAATCATATACCTTCGAGGTGCGAGGCAATCCAGTAATGAAACCAATCTCTCCCCACTTCCATTCGAGTATCTTTAATGGGTATAATAGTCCAGTTGGTCTTTGGTGTTCTGCCTTAACTCTTTGACACACATCGCACATAGCCACATGTGCAGCCACATCTCTCTTCAATCCATACCACTAGTATTTCTGCTTCGAATCCTGATATATCTTGGTACTATCAGGGTGAATAGAATAATCCAAGTCATGGGCCTCCCTTAAAATAGTCTCATGAAGGCTTTCAATCTCCGGAACACATCTCTTGTAACTTAGTATCACCAATTTGTCCTTTGCGGATTTCTTGCTCCAAGGTAGGTTCCGCATCAATAATAACTCCTTCAGTATGATCAACTATCCCCAGGTTAAGTCTCCTGAAACTCTCAACAATCTCATCGAGTAGCTGGGCACCAACAGCTAAATGAACATGCTCCTTTCGACTCAAGGCATCTGTAACCAAATTTGCCTCGCCCGGGTGATAGTGAATTTCCTAATCATAATCTTTAATAAGCTCCATCCAACGGTGTTGCCTAAGGTTGAGATCCTTCTGAATGAATATATACTTCAAACTTTTATGATCCGTATATACTTGGCACTTCTCGTCCCACTTAAATTCTCTTTCCTTCACCAAAAGCGAGGTCATAAGCTTAGCAATCTTAGGAAACCCTTCGATAAATCTCCAATAATATCCTGCCAGTCCCAAGAAACTTCGGTCCTCCGTAACCGTAGTGGGTATGCTCCACACCACTATCTCCTTGACTTTGGCAGGATCCACTGATATCCCTCCATTAGAAATGATATGTCCAAGAAATGGCACCTCGCCAATCCAAAACTCGCATTTGCTAAACTTAGCGTAGAGTTGATTATCTCGCAACTTCTGTAGCACCCACCTTAGATGTTCTTCATGGTCACTCTCATTCTTAGAATAGATAAGAATATCGTCGATGAACACCACGACAAATCTGTCCAAATACTCCAAAAACATCTTATTCATCAAATCCATAAAATAAGCTGGTGCATTATTTAATCCAAACGACATAACGATGAACTCATATAATCCATATCGAGTCGAGAAAGCCGTCTTAGGAATATCTGATGGTCCAATCTCCATCTGATGGTAACCGGATCGGAGATCAATCTTCGAGAATACCCTGGCTCCTCTCATCCGTTTAAATAAATCCTTAATGCGGGGTAACAGAAACTTGTTCTTCACAGTGACATCATTAAGGAACCTTTAATCCACGCACATCCCTTGCAATCCATCTTTCTTCTTTACAAACAAAACTGGTGCTCTCCAAGGTGAATACTCGGACGAATGTACTCAGCCTCTTGCAACTCCGTTAAGTGCTTCTTGAGTTCTTTTAACTCTTCTACAGACATTCTATACTGCTTGGCTCCAGTATTATAGCAGTAACTCCAAATTCTCTACCCATTATGGCCAATGTCGATCTACGTGTCATTTGATTCACCACAACAGGCCCTTTAGGTGTAATTACTCTCATGGGTTTTCTCATATTGTCCAACACATATGCCCAAACCAAAATCTCAGCATGACGCATAATTTTATTAGCAACTCATGGGGTCAAATAGACCTTTTTATTCCTCCTAAAATGGTATCATACCGAATACTAACTAAAGGAACATGTAGATCTTACAAATAGTAGTAATTTATATATATGTTTATGTAGCTTGGTGGAGCTGGTGGTGGTGGAGATGGTGGTTGCTCTTGTCGTTGTCTCTCCAACCGTGATTGCCTTATTTCTTGTTGTATCTCCAGACGGGCCTGACGTATTTCCTCGCGTTCTTGCCTTATCTGGCTTTGCATTTCGGTCATCATGTCTGTCAATTGCTGTATTACCAGCCTTTGGGTTGCGATCACTTGCTCGGTTTCAACAGGTGGAGGGTTTGGAGGATTCATTTCTGTTCGTTGTTGCCTAATAACCTTCCCTTCCTAGTATTGACCATGAGAGTTAGATACATAAGGTAAGAAAGAGCAGTAGACAAGGCAGTAATTACAATCATGTCACTTTGGGGGACTTATTAGCTAAGTAGATTAGTGTGTCACCTACTAAAGCTAATACAATACCTTATAGTGGTACATGCAAAGACGCCCAACTATAATGTTTCAATCAATCAAAGAAGCAAATCAAGCATTTATCATCAGAACAATCAAACAACATTTTTAATAGAGAAAATAGTTTTAATTTTGTCTTAGGTTTCCTGTTTCTTAAAAATGTCATAGGGGTATGGATTCCAAGGTGTGAAATCCATCTTGTCTTAGAGTAGAAAAGATAAGCATGATCAGAGTGGAACAGTAGAAGGTGAGACAGGATCAAGATAAGTATAGAAAGAATCTGAGTAAGGTAAGTATGGAATGAATCAGAATGAGATAAGTAGGTAAGGGTTTGTCCGTTTCTATCTAGGTTTCGTCCTACAGTCAACATTCCTCTGATACCACTTCTGTAACACCCGGTTTTAAAGAACAAAGCCGGGTGCATCTCATACATGCGCCAAGAAGACAACATATATAATAACAGAGTGTATAGAGATAAATGTCACAATATAATCAGAGTACATATTACATAGCGGAAGACTTATTACAAAATAGAAATGTAAACATAAAACGAACTAAGGATCGTCGGCGCCAATGTCGACTGAGAAACGCCACCAAGATCAGACCAAACTCCTCGATACTTGACTCCACTTGAAACCACCTGTTCTTCTCCTGTGGGGGGGTGTGAGACAGCAAGAGTGAGCTCACATACGTTCATAGCTCAACAAGTCGTGGGGAATAATGTGGCATGAACTCACCAAAGGTGGGAGTTCATGAAGTGTAAGGCTGATCAATGAAATAACGGCTGAGGCTGAGCATTGCTTTTACAAGTTGGTCAAAATTTTATTAGCAATTACTAAGTGTAAGTAAATACCAAACCATAGTAATAATAGGTAAAAGTAATAATAAAATAATGCCGAATGCAATGAAATGACAGGTTAAGTTTAAATTCCATAATTTAATCATGTGAGGGTCCGAGCCGCTCTTGACCGTGAGCACGGCTAGTATACTAGTTTTACACTCTGCAGAGGTTGCGCATCTTTACCCACAAGTCATG
The DNA here is from genome assembly GCA_029449295.1 of Zea luxurians. Lineage (NCBI taxonomy): Eukaryota > Viridiplantae > Streptophyta > Magnoliopsida > Poales > Poaceae > Zea > Zea luxurians. Next base: position 1,357,331 of record JAOPSE010000185.1, read on the forward strand.
TTACCCATCTGCCAAGAGATGGCCAATCCCATACACCTCTACCGAGGAGGCGAGGCAGGGTAACACTACGAGGCCTTTACAAAGTTCCACTAGCTTTAGACTACCCGCTACAGTTTATGGGAAGATCCAGTACAGGGTTCCTGGCTGATAGCCATCGCAGCAAAATCAACCAGGGACCTCCCCGCACTGACCTCTCCCCTACTGCCCTTGCCCCTTTCGGGTAAGGTAGCCCTCCCCTAGCTTTCCTAGTTAATCAGCCAAGGGCGTCCCATTCCACCCTTGTGGTAGCACTGTTTTCCCGGGTGGTCGCTCCATGTTCCCATTAACATAATGATCTTAACATGAACAAGGAATAATAAAACAGATAACAATAAATATTATAACAATGAGTGATGAATATCTCTATACCCAAATCCACATAAAGCAATAGCATGTACTACCCAAAACTTTAGTAGTAAAACCAGTGGTGAAGCAAGGTATAAAGATAATCAAATCTAGGGTATCCTATTGGGTCCCAGCAAAATTATCCTATGCAGATCATTATGAATAATAAGAACATGAATGGGTAAAAGAAGTGATCAAGGGCACAACTTGCCTGGCACTTGAGATTCCAGTACCAACTTGCTTTTCAGATGACACAAGTCCTCGCGCTAGACGTAGCAATACAAACAAACATGGTATATACAAAATTAACATCACACCAAACATAAGAATATACTGCATAATAATGATCTACACGTTGCTACGAGACTAACGCAACTTGAACGGATCAAATCGGAGTTAAAACGGAGGAGTTATGAATTTCCTAAGGTTTTATGTATTTGATATAAGATTAAGTGAAAGAATAATTTTAATGTGTTTGTCATGTCAGAACAGAGGCACTAATGGGTAGACAATATTATTACAAAAATTTAGAAAGTGGAATAGATCAATTTGGACTAAAAATGGATTTTCTATGGATTAAACAAGTTCTAGGATTATTTTTACACATAAAAATCTATTTTCTAAATTATTTTATAAGTTTTCTCACTGTCTGGACTAGGCGTCAAAATCTGAGAACAGCAGGGGCCCAGGCGCAAAAGATCCTGAGACACAGCAGAACCAGGCCGTGGACGGCGGGTTCTATTTTGCTAAAACCCGAGGGCTTTTTTGCAAAATGTCCCGCCGAAGGGGTATCGTTGAATGGTGGCCGTCCGATCGGCAACGAAGCGCCCGGATTAGATCGCGCAGCTTATAACGTATATTTCGTTTCGGCCGTTAGATCTAACATCCACGGTTCTCATCAGCTACCCCCCTAGATCTAATCGTAGACGTCCGGAACCGATCCAACGGTCACGGTGCCATTTAGCCGGACAGGTACGCCTGACCCGATCCGAGCCGTTTGCGGTTTGATCAACGACGCAGCGCCCAGCGATCCCCCGCCCTAACCAGTATCGTCCATTTCCAGATCAACGAACACGCCCGCGTCTTCTACCTCCCGGTTCTCTCTCTCTTCGATTTCTTTTCTCAGCTACACCGCCGCAACCGAGCGCCACAGACCCAGAACAAAAATGGACCTGGCCACCCCGCGCGGCCGCTTGCCGGCGAGCGCACACGTCGAGGATCCCCGCACGGACCCTGCCACTAACCGGACTTGAGACAGAGACCTGCCCGCCGTGAGATCGATAGCCGATTTAACCCTACGCCGCGATTCTGCCCAGAAACAAAAAAATCCTGGCCGCAACGACCCCGACGGCGCCCCATGAATCGCCACACCGGAATACAGGTAGCAAATGGTCAGCTACGGATTTGCACGCGGACGATTCCAACCTATGACGCCAAGGATGAAGAACTCTAGGGAAGTGCCCTTACTGACGTTCGGAGGCGGCTCGCACGACGGTGCTCCTTCAAGATGCGGTCCCGCCGGCGCCCAAGCCTGACGTCGCGAAGAACGCCAGCCACGAGACGGGGTCGTCGCAACCACCACACGCGTCGGGAACCCAAACGCACTTCCCCTGGCACACCGAGCTCGCACTGTCCCTCACCTCAGTAGCGCTGGCTTGGCGAAAGGAAGGGAGTCATGGCTGGTCGAGCTAACATCTCAGGGAAGGACCAACTTATAAATCCACCAGAGGACGGCGTTCACGCGATTGGTTGAAGTAGGGCCAAATCTCCCGGAGTCTTCAGTCGTTTCTGTTAGCGCTTAATGTGGCGAGGATATCTGGAGGGGAGAGACGACTACGCGAGGAAGACGCAACTGAACAGAGGGATAAGTCTGATGCCATGATCCCACGAGTCAGTGGCTTGACACATGAGCACGAGGTAATGGGCCAACAGAAAGGAATTTGGCCCAGGCGCAGAGAGAAGGGGGAAGCGGAGTGGGCCAAATGCGGTGAATTGAGCCCACGCGCGCATTTTTTTCTTTTTCTTTTGTTCATTTCTTATTCTCTTTTCTCCTAATTCAATAATTCAAATTAGATTTGATTTGCTGGTTTGAATCTCAAATTCTCAAATATTAATGGCACTCTAAGATTAATGCTATCAATGTTTTGCCACAATCTCACTGGTATTATTATTAATATTATTATTATTATTCCTATTCATTCTTCAATTCCTTCGCTCCCATAATTAAAACCTCAAACTGGGTTTTGAAGTTATACTTGTTTTACTTATTTGTTTGAATTTTAAATGCACATACAAAGGAAGTCCAGCATGATGCACGTATTAATTTAGGTGTCATTAGTTAATTAGTGACTTTTGAAGTGTTGGTTTACATGTTATAATAATCAGAGGCAAAAACATGTATGTAAATCAACTATGTCTTCTTTTACACATTTTTTTTTTTGGTATTACACCCGACCTGGGCGCGGGACGAACACGAAGGCCGCGGGATTCCCACCTCTCTCACGCCGGTCTCCGGCCGCCTCGCTCTCCCCCCTTCGCGCTCGCCCTCGCGCTTGACCCATCTGGGCTGGGACACGCGGCGACATTCACTCGTCGGCTCAGGGACCCCCCGGTCTCGGAACGCCAACAGTTGGCGCGCCAGGTAGGGGCCTACTGCGTGTTGACGAACAGCTTCCCGTCAAGCTCCAGATGGGCAGTCTCCAGCAACCTCTCCAACCCAGGACGGTGCTCCGTTTCGGGAGTCTTGAGTTCATGTCCCTCGACGGCAGCTACGACATGATACTCCTTCCACCGCCGTGCGACAACGACAGTGGCGGTCGACAACCCGCCCGCCGGCGGCGGAATCGGCGACGTCATCCCCGCATGGTGGAAGAACAATCTTCGAGCTCACCCCGTCCTCTCCCCCGCCGGCGGAGGAGGGGGCGGGGCAACCAAGGCCAAGAAGGAGACAGCGCCTTGTCGGCTGTCGAGCGAGTCGGCGGCCCCAGCGCCCCAACGGGGGGCGCGCCGGGCGTCGACCTCGCGTTTGAGACGAAGGCGAGCGCCGTCTCCCCGCGACACGCCAATCCCGAGCAAGCAGACGACGCCAGCACGCTCGCGAAAAGCTTGCTGGACGTCACCCTCGTACCTGGGACGACGGCCCAGTCAGTCCTCGACGTGACCTCATCGCCGCCCGTCGACCAAAAGGTACCGACCGATCCCCATCCCACGTCTTTCGGATTCAGCCTCAACCCGCCTAGCGACTTCGCTTTGGCGGGCGCTCTCGTAGAGGCAAGTCCAAACCCTCTGGGGCTTCGTATGCGGTCACCTTGGGACCGGCTGACGGACGTCTCGACCTACGGGCCCTCTGGGTCCGAGGAAGACGACGAGCCCAGCATCTCTTGGGATTTCTCTGGACTTGGCAACCCCAGTGCTATGCGGGAGTTCATGACCGCATGCGACTACTGCCTTTCCGATTGTTCCGACGGTAGCCGTAGCCTCGGCGACGAGGACTGCGGCCCAAGTCGCGAATGCTTCCACGTCGATCTAGGAGGTCCCCCCGAAGGCAACCATCTCGGCATGCCGGAGGACGGTGACCTCCCTAGGCCGGTGCCTCACGTTGACATCCCACGGGAGCAAGCTGTGGTCCCCGTTCAGGCGGGGGGCCATGACCCACAGCTCGAGCAAATCCGCGGGGTGCAGGCCAGGCTCGACGAGGGAGCAGGAGCGCTTGAGCCGATCCGTCGGGACGTCGGGCAGGCATGGGCGGGCCAACCTCCGGTCGGAGAAATACGTCATCTACCCCAGGGCTTCCAGCACCGCATCACCGACGATGTCAGGATCAGGCCACCACCCGCATCCAGTGGGGTCGGCCAGAACCTGGCGGCAGCAGCAATGCTTCTTCGCGTGATGCTGGAGCCATCAACCACCGAGGGGCGGCGAATCCAGGGAGAGCTCAAGAATCTCCTGGAAGGCGCCGCGGTCCGACGGGCCGAGAGCTCTGCCTCCCGAAGGCAGGGGTACCCCTCGGAACCTCATGCTGCGACTTCCCGATTCATGCGGGAAGCCTCGGTCTACACCGGGCGCACGCGCAACACCACGCCTGCGGCCCCAGGACGCCTCGGCAATGAGCACCATCACCGCGACCGTCGGGCCCACCTCGATGAGAGGGTGCGCCGAGGCTACCACCCCAGGCGTGGGGGACGCTACGACAGCAGGGAGGATCGGAGTCCCTCGCCCGAACCACCCGGTCCGCAAGCCTTCAGCCGAGCTATCTGACGGGCGCTGTTCCCGACCCGGTTCTGACCCCCGACTACTATCACAAAGTACTCGGGGGAGACGAGACCGGAACTGTGGCTCGCGGACTACCGTCTGGCCTGCCAACTGGGTGGAACGGACGATGACAACCTCATCATCCGCATCCTCCCCCTGTTCCTCTCCGACACCGCTCGCGCCTGGTTGGAGCACCTGCCTCCGGGGCAGATCTCCGACTGGGACGACCTAGTCCAAGCTTTTGCCGGCAATTTCCAGGGCACGTACATGCGCCCCGGGAATTCCTGGGACCTCCGAAGCTGCCGACAGCAGCCGGGAGAGTCTCTCCGGGACTACATCCGGCGATTCTCGAAGCAGCACACCGAGCTGCCCAACATCACCGACTCGGATGTCATCGGCGCGTTCCTCGCTGGCACCACCTGCCGCGACCTGGTGAGCAAGCTGGGTCGCAAGACCCCCACCAGGGCGAGCGAGCTGATGGACATCGCCACCAAGTTCGCCTATGGCCAGGAGGCAGTCGAGGGTATCTTCCGAAAGGACAAGCAGCCCCAGGGCCGCCCATCGGAAGATACTCCCGAGGCATCAACTCAGCGCGGTGCCAAGAAGAAGGGCAAGAAGAAGTCGCAAGCAAAGCGCGACACCGCCGACGCGGACCTTGTCGCCGCCGCCGAGTACAAGAACCCTCGGAAGCCCCCCGGAGGTGCCAACCTCTTCGACAAGATGCTCAAGGAGCCGTGCCCCTATCACCAGGGACCCGTCAGGCACACCCTTGAGGAGTGCGTCATGCTTCGGCGTCACTTCCACAGGGCCGGGCCGCCCGCGGAGGGTGGCAAGGCCCGTGACGACGACAAGAAGGAAGATCACCAGGCAGGAGAGTTCCCCGAGGTCCGCGACTACTTCATGATCTATGGTGGGCAGGCGGCGAACGCCTCGGCTCGGCACCGCAAGCAAGAGCGCCGGGAGGTCTGCTCGGTCAAGGTGGCGGCGCCAGTCTATCTAGACTGGTCCGACAAGCCCATCACCTTCGACCGAGACGATCACCCCGACCATGTGCCGAGCCTGGGGAAATACCCGCACGTCGTCGACCCCGTCATCGGCGACGTCAGGCTCACCAAGGTCCTCATGGACGGAGGCAGCAGCCTCAACATCATCTACGCCGAGACCCTCGGGCTCCTACGTGTCGATCTGTCCTCTGTCCAGGCAGGCGCTGCGCCCTTCCATGGGATCATTCCCGGGAAGCGCGTCCAACCCCTCGGACAGCTTGACCTTCCCGTCTACTTCGGAACACCCTCCAACTTCCGAAGGGAGACCCTGACGTTCGAGGTGGTCGGGTTCCGAGGGACCTACCACGTGGTACTGGGGAGGCCATGCTACGCAAAGTTCATGGCCGTCCCCAACTACACCTACCTGAAGCTCAAGATGCCGGGTCCCAACGGGGTCATCACCGTCGGCCCCACGTACAAACACGCGTTCGAATGCGACGTGGAGTGCGTGGAGTACGCCGAGGCCCTCGCCGAGTCCGAGGCCCTCATCGCCGACCTGGAGAGCCTCTCTAAGGAGGTGCCAGACGTGAAGCGTCATGCCGGCAACTTCGAGCCAGCGGAGACGGTTAAGTCCGTCCCCCTCGACCCCAGCGGCGACACCTCCAAGCAGATCCGGATCGGCTCTAGGCTTGATCCCAAATAGGAAGCAGTGCTCGTCGACTTTCTCCATGCGAACGCCGACGTCTTCGCGTGGAGTCCCTCAGACATGCCCGGCATACCGAGGGATGTCGCCGAGCACTCGCTGGACATCCGAGCCGGAGCCCGACCCGTCAAGCAGCCACTGCGCCGATTCGACAAGGAGAAGCGCAAGGCCATAGGCGAGGAGATCCACAAGCTAATGGCGGCAGGGTTCATCAAAGAGGTATTCCATCCCGAATGGCTTGCCAACCCTGTGCTTGTGAGAAAGAAAGGGGGGAAATGGCGGATGTGTGTAGACTACACTGGTCTCAACAAAGCATGTCCGAAGGTTCCCTACCCTCTGCCTCGCATCGACCAAATCGTGGATTCCACTGCTGGGTGCGAAACTCTGTCTTTCCTCGATGCCTACTCAGGGTATCATCAAATCAGGATGAAAGAGTCCGACCAGCTCGCGACTTCTTTCATCACACCCTTCGGCATGTACTGCTATGTCACCATGCCGTTCGGCTTGAGGAATGCGGGCGCGACGTACCAGCGGTGCATGAACCATGTGTTCGGCGAACGCATTGGCCACACGGTCGAGGCCTACATCGATGACATCGTAGTCAAGACGAGGAAAGCCTCCGACCTCCTTTCCGACCTTGAAGCGACATTCTGATGTCTCAAGGCGAAAGGCGTCGAGCTCAATCCCGAAAAGTGTGTTTTTGGAGTACCCCGAGGCATGCTCTTGGGGTTCATCGTCTCCGAGCGGGGCATCGAAGCCAACCCGGAGAAGATCGCAGCTATCACCAGCATGGTTCCCATCAAGGACTTGAAAGGCGTACAGAGGGTCATGGGATGCCTCGCGGCTCTGAGCCGCTTCATCTTGCGCCTCGGCGAAAGAGGTCTACCTCTGTACCGCCTCTTAAGGAAGGCCGAGTGCTTCACTTGGACCCCTGAGGCCGAGGAAGCTCTCGGGAACCTGAAGACGCTCCTCATAAAGGTGCCTATCTTGGTGCCCCAGCTGCCGGAGAAGCCCTCCTGGTCTACGTCGCCGCGACCACTCAGGTGGTTAGCGCCGCGATTGTGGTCGAGAGGCAAGAAGAGGGGCATGCATTGCCCATTCAGAGGCTAGTCTACTTCGTCAGCGAGGTACTGTCTGAAACCAAGATCCGCTACCCACAAGTTCAGAAGCTGCTGTACGCGGTGATCCTGACGCGGCGGAAGCTGCGACACTACTTCGAGTCTCATCCGATAACTGTGGTGTCATCCTTCCCCCTGGGGGAGATCATCCAGTGCCGAGAGGCCTTGGGTAGGATTGCGAAGTGGGCGGTGGAAATCATGGGAGAGACGATCTCGTTCACCCCTCGGAAGGCCATCAAGTCCCAGGTCTTGGCGGACTTCGTAGCTGAATGGGTCGACACCTAGCTACCGACGGCCTCGATCCAACCGGAGCTCTGGACCATGTTCTTCGACGGGTCGCTGATGAAGATAGGAGCAGGCGCAGGCCTACTCTTCATCTCGCCCCTCGGGAAGCACCTACGCTACGTGCTACGCCTCTATTTCCCAGCATCCAACAATGTGGCTGAGTATGAAGCTCTGGTCAACGGGTTGCGGATCGCCATCGAGCTAGGGGTCCGACGCCTCGACGCTCGCGGTGACTCGCAGCTCGTCATCGACCAAGTCATGAAGAACTCCCACTGCCGCGACCCGAAGATGGAGGCCTACTGCGATGAGGTTCGGCGCCTGGAAGACAAGTTCTACGGGCTCGAGCTCAACCACATCGCTCGGCGCTACAACGAGACTGCGGACGAGCTGGCTAAAATAGCCTCGGGGCGAACGACGGTTCCCCCGGACGTCTTCTCCCGGGATCTGCATCAACCCTCCGTCAAGATCGATGACACGCCCGAGCCCGAGGCACCCTCGGCCCAGCCCGAGGCACCCTCGGCCCAGCCCGAGGTAACCTCGGATCATCACAAGGCACCCTCGGCTCGGCCCGAGGTATCCTCGATTCAACCCGAGGTACCCTCGGCCCCCGAGGGCGAGGCGCTGCACGTCGAGGAGGAGCAAAGCGGGGTCACGCTTGATCAAAACTGGCAGGCCCCGTAACTGCAATATCTCCACCAAGGAGAGCTACCCTCCGACCGAGCCGAAGCTCGGCGGGTGGCGCGGCGCGCCAAGTCGTTCGTCTTGCTGGGTGATGAGAAGGAGCTCTACCACCGCAGCCCCTCCGGCATCTTCCAGCGATGCATCTCCATCGCCGAAGGTCAGGAACTCCTGCGAGAGATACACTCGGGGGCTTGCGGCCATCACGTAGCGCCTCGAGCCCTTGTCGGGAATGCTTTTCGGCAAGGCTTCTACTGGCCGACAGCGGTGGCCGACGCCACTAGAATTGTCCGCACCTGCGAAGGGTGTCAGTTCTACGCAAGGCAGACCCACCTGCTCGCTCAGGCTCTGCAGACGATACCCATCACCTGGCCTTTTGCTGTGTGGGGTCTGGACCTCGTCGGCCCCTTGCAGAAGGCACCCGGGGGCTACACGCACCTGTTGGTCGCCATCGACAAATTCTCCAAGTGGATCGAGGTCCAACCCCTAAACAGCATCAGGTCCGAGCAGGCGGTGGCGTTCTTCACCAACATCATCCATCGCTTCGGGGTCCCGAACTCCATCATCACCGACAACGACACTCAGTTCACCGGCAGAAAGTTCCTGGACTTCTACGAGGATCATCACATCCGGGTGGACTGGGCCGCCGTGGCTCACCCCATGTCAAATGGGCAAGTAGAGCGTGCCAACGGCATGATTCTACAAGGGCTCAAGCCTCGGATCTACAACGACCTCAACAAGTTCGGCAAGCGATGGATAAAGGAACTCCCCTCGGTGGTCTGGAGTCTGAGGACAACGCCAAGCCGAGCCACGGGCTTCACGCCGTTCTTCCTAGTCTACGGGGCCGAGGCTGTCTTGCCCACAGACCTGGAATACGGCTCCCCGAGGGCGAGGGCCTACACCGACCAAAACAACCAAGCTAGCCGAGAAGACTCGCTGGACCAGCTGGAGGAGGCTCGGGACAAGGCCTTACAACACTCGGCGTGATACCAGCAGTCCCTGCGACGCTACCACGCCCGAGGGGTCCGGTCCCGAGACCTCCAGGTGGGCGACCTGGTGCTTCGGCTGCGACAAGACGCCCGAGGGCGGCACAAGCTCACGCCTCCCTGGGAGGGGCCGTTCGTCATCGCCAAAGTTCTGAAGCCCGGAACGTACAAGCTGGCCAACAGTCAAGGCGAGGTCTACGGCAACGCTTGGAACATCCAACAGCTACGTCGCTTCTACCCTTAAGATGTTTTCAAGTTGTTCATATACCTCGCGCCCAGCAAAAGTTTAGTCGTCAAGGAAGGGTCGGCCTTGCCTCGGCAAAGCCCGACCCTCCCTCGGGGGCTAAAAGGGGGGGAACCCCCTCTGCGTCGAAATTTTCCTCGAAAAAAGATCTTTTCTGCCAGAAGGTCTTTCTGGCTGTTTGACTACTTCGAAAGTGGATCCTGAAAACGATGGAGTACACGTAAGCAGCCAAGGCTGACCGAGCCGAGGGACACCTACGCCTCCGGGATACGGATACCTCACTCATCACCTTCTGCGATAAGTAACTCACGTTCGGATAAGTGATCCCGCGGACGAAACAAGTCTTCACGTTCGGAAGTTCTTCTGCCGAAGCGATTTCTCTAGCTTTCTCGACTGCGTCGGGAACAGAGCCCCATGGACGGGTAAGAGTGCACGTAAGCGGCAAGGCTAACCGAGCCGAGGGACTCCTACGCCTCCGGGATACGGATACCTCACTCGTCACCTTCCGCGAGAAGCAACTCTCGCTCGCACAAACATTTCTGTTACCAACAAAAAGGTCCAGATACTCGAAACAAGAGGAAAGGAGACGCGGCTTTACAACACGGCGAGGGTGTGTTTTGGCCTCGGCGGCCGCAGGGAACACACGCTACAAGGCAATCCGATCCTGCAGGCTCGGGTCTTAACGCTGGAAGGGAGCAGCAGCACCCTCGGCATCGACAACACCTTCGGCGAGGTCCGACCTAGCCTCGGACGGCGACGCGGTCTGAAGATCTCCACTCTGAAGGATGACGTCATCGCCATGCCCGGGCCATCGCTACCAGGGTCTTCTCGGGAATCCGGCCCGAGCAGGCGGCTCGGCCGGTCACACCGGGGCCTCGGCCAGCTGTCCTCCTAGGACGTCAGCCCAACCCGAGGCCTCGGCTGGTCAATTCCAGTGTCGGTCCCGCTAACGGACGACCCGGCCAGGCTCCGGCCAACCAGGTTTTCTTTTCGAGCCAACTCTGCCTCTGTTCATGTTGACGCTGCTACCCCTAGCCTTGGCTCATCGAAGAGCGGCCGAGGGGTTCCTTTAATTAAGCTAGAGAAGCCTCGGACAACAAGGCCGACCGAGCCGAGGGACTCCTACGCCTCCGGGATACGGATACCTCACTCGTCACCTTTACATGGGGCGACTCACGCTTGGTGAAGCGGTTCAGACAACCAACAGGCGGGTCTTAGTGCTCGAAAATGAGGAAAAAACACGGCTCCGTGCCGAAAATACATACATGTTCAGGCCCCGACAGCCACAATGAACAAAAACACTGGCATCCAAGGTGCCATTACAAACGGAACTCCGGTTCCACCTCCGCAGGTACGAACAACCCCACTCGACGGGGGAGAGGCCTGCGGAGCAACAGAAGACCGACGGACGGCTCGCCGTCGCCCGCCCCAGCAGCGGCGATGATGACGACTTCTGCTCCGGGGGTCCGAACAGCAGCAGCGATGACCTCAGGGCGGATGCTGCTGTCAGGAGGCCCCCGCCCGTGCCCAAACTCGAGAGGCAAGGACGGGCAGAAGGCCGTAGAGTTGGAGGTCGGTCCGCGGGTGGCGCCGACAAACTCGTCGGTGGTGGAACCTCTTCCAGCTGCCGTGGCGGGAGGCGGCAACGGGAGCGGTACCGAAGCCGCTCGGCTTAGAGAGCCGGGCACGGTGCAGTTGTCAGCGCCACGGATGACTCCCGCCCTTCCCCCCGATCACTAAGGGAAGGAGCGGGCCACCGCCCATGCAGGGGCCAACCCCAACTCGGCACACTCCCCTCCCCAGCGCTAGTGATGAAAATCCTTGAGGCTGAGGGAGGGGCAGAGGCCGCAGCCCGGCTCGCTTTCCCCCACCATCGAACTGGAGGTCACCATCTTGGGTGACCGCCGGTGGAGGGGTGCAGCCGGGCTGCATGATGAAAATCCTTGAAGCCGAACGATGGCTGAAAGGTGCCAACTCCCACGGAGTTGTGTTCCTCCAACGACGAGGCAGAAAGACGGCGGATCTCCCCCATCCGGGGGTTTGGAAGGTGGAAAGACACGATGCATAAGGGAGCGCGAAGACATGGTCGCCTTCAGAGGGGGTCACCCTCCTTTTAAAGGCGGCTCTCCCTACTTGCGTCCCCAGCCGTCATGGGCTGAGTCTTCTCCAACACACTCCAAGGTCCTCCCCTACGGCGCGGGGGCTGGGTCCCACGCGTCATGCAAGCCGACTCAGAGCAGAAGAAGCCAAACCGCCGCGCGCGGTGCGTACAACCGCCCAGCAGTCACAAGCGACCCCCCACTTTTGCCCAGACCAGCGGGCGAAAGGGTGGGCACCCATGCAGGCGGCATGCAACCGCTCCAAGTGGGCGCACTTCTCCGACTCCCAACACGCCCGGCATGGAGGCCCAGGCCCGCGTGTCATGCAACCGGTGCGCCGGTTGCTACGTGTGAGTAACTGCACCGCCACGCCGCGCCTCCTCGACTGCGGAACCAATACCGCGACTCGAGGCCACCCAGCGCACGACCCAGCGGCTCCAGCCTGGCGCGACGGTCAATACGGCCGAAGACGGGCTGGCAGTAATGGCGGTGGCAGGCGGGCAGGTGCAGCGGTCACGTCGTCAGCCAAGCTCACGTCCCGTCCGGGGGCAGCGAGAGAACCCTCTCTCATGGCGTGAAGGCAACGCGCCCGTGACCCGTTCCTCGAACGGCACACGCACGCGCAACGGCTACCCTGCGAACTACTCGCCCCGTCGCATCAACTCCGCGGCGGGACACGCGGCGCCTCTGGCAGGAGAAGCGGGCGACGCTTCGCCTTCGCCATGATGACTGCGTCAAAAAAAATGGTACGCCGCATCGTTCGATTTCGTATCCTTTTCTGTTTTTCCTCTTTCTCTCTCTTGCAACAGGGACCGGGAAAGGGGGATACCTCGAAAAGGATCCTTCCCCGAGAAGGAACCAGGCTCCGAGCCCCCCTACTGATCTGTGGTTCGAAGGCTGCCCCCCCGGAAGGGTTCGACAGCCGCCTCAGATCGTGTGGGCCCTACACCCACTACTGGTCAGAGGTTTGAAGGCCGGCCCCTCGAAAGGGTTCCACGGTCGCCTCAGGCTACTCGGGCTCCGCGCCCATTACTGATCAGGGGTTCGAAGGCTGGCGCCCGAAGGGTTCACAGCCGCCTCAGATGCCGAGCGAGGGATGACCATGGGTACGTTCGATACATAACCAAGGCTCGGGCTGCGCTCCCGAGGTACCCTAGGACATTTCCGAGACCAGTGGGAACGATCCTGTAACAGAATCCCATCAGAGGGAGGCATCGAGCCCTCGGACCCCGTCACCAGGGGACCGGGTCTGGCAGATCACCCGCAGGTACTTTTAGGCGTGCCTCTGGGCCCCTAGCCGACCCCTAACGAACGGGGCACGGACGCCCACTCGGATTACCCGCTTGCAGCTCATCGGAGACACCATGTTCGGCGCCCATCGAGGGCAACATGGTGCTTTCCCCCCTCCTCCTTGCGGAAAGGCGACGCAGGGGCGTATGTAAAAAAGCCGAGTCTACCCCTGACTGCCCTCTCGCTCTGTGCAGAGGCTCAGGGGCTGCTCTCGCAAACCCGGCTCCGGCCGAACCGTTGACAGCGTCAACATACCAGCCCAAGAACTTGGGACCCGACCGTACACCTGGGCTACGGCCAGCTCGCATGAGGGAACGACCAGACCAGCCGAAGCACTACGCAATGCATTAAGACCTCGAAGGAGTGAAACCACTCCTCCGAGGCCTCGGGGGCTACACCCGGCGGGTGCGCTCGCGCGCACCCACCGGAACAAAACGCAACCGAGAAAGGCTGGTCCCCTTGCAAAAAAGTGCGACGAAAGCCTCCAAGCGAGTGCAAACACTCCCTTCGAGGCTCGGGGGCTACTGTCGGGGACCATAATTAGGGGTACCCTCAAGGCTCCTAATTCTCAGCTGGTAACCCCCATCAGCATAAAGCTGCAAAGGCCTGATGGGTGCGAATAAGTTAGGGATCAGTCCATTCGAGGGACTCGATCACGCCTCGCCCGAGCCTAGCCTCGGACAAGGGCAGCCGACCCCGGAGGATTTCTGTCTCGCCCGAGGCCCCCCTTCAGCGGCGAACATATTTCCGGCTCGCCCAAGGCCCTGCCTTCGCCAAGAAGCAACCCTGACCAAATCGCCGCACCAACCAACCAAATCGCAGGAGCATTTAATGCAAAGGTGGCCTGACACCTTTATCCTGACGCACGCCCCCCAGCCGGCAGAGCCGAAGTGACCGCCGTCACTTCGCCGCTCCACTGACCAGCCTGACAGAAGGACAGCGCCGCCTGCGCCACTCCGACCGCGGTGCCACTTGACAGAGTGAGACTGACAGACAGTTAGGCCCTGCCGAAGGCACCATAGGAAGCTCCGCTCCGCCCGACCCGGGGCTCGGACTCGGGCTAAGTCCCGGAAGACGGCGAACTCTGCCCGACCCAGGGCTCGGACTCAGGCTAAGTCCCAGAAGACGACGATCTCCGCCTCGCCCGACCCAGGGCTCGGACTCGGGCTAAGTCCCGGAAGACGGCGAACTCCGCCCGACCCAGGGCTCGGACTCGGGCTAAGTCCCGGAAGACGGCGAACTCCGCCCGACCCAGGGCTCGGACTCGGGCTAAGTCTCAGAAGACGGCGAGCTCCGCCCGACCCAGGGCTCGGACTCAGGCTAAGTCCCAGAAGACGACGATCTCCGCCTCGCCCGACCTAGGGCTCGGACTTGGGCTCGGCCCCAGAAGACGACGAACTCCGCTCCGCCCGACCCCAGGGCTCGGACTCCGCCCCGGCACCAGCCGGTAATCTCTGCCTCGCCCGAACCTGGGGCTCGGACCTGACCTCGGCCACGGAAGACAGACTCGACCTCGGCTTCGGAGGAGCTTCCACGTCGCCCAACCAAGGGCGCAGACCAGCCACGTCAACAGGAGGCACCATCATCACCCTACCCTGAGCTGACTCAGGCCGCAGGGAACAAGACCGGCGTCCCATCTGGCTCGCCCCACCAGATAGGCAATGATGGCGCCCTGCATACTCTGTGACGACGGCGGCTCTCAGCCCCCTTACGGAAGCAAGAGGACGTCAGCAAGGACTCAACCGCTCCGACAGCTGTCCCTCCGCCAAGCTCCATTGCTCCTCCGATGGCCACGACATCACACCAGCTGGGTGCCAAAATCTCTTCGGCTGCCACAACGGCATGTACTTAGGGTGCTAGCTCTCCTCCGCTAGACACGTTGCACTCTGCTACACCCCCCATTGTACACCTGGATCCTCTCCTTGCGCCTATAAAAGGGAGGACCAGGGCCCTCTTAGAGAGGGTTGGCCGCGCGGGGATGAGGACGAGACAGGCGCTCGTTGGAGGCCGCTCGCTCCCTCTCCCGCGTGGACGCTTGTAACCCCCTACTGCAAGCGCACCCGACCTGGGCGCGGGACGAACACGAAGGCCGCGGGATTCCCACCTCTCTCACGCCGGTCTCCGGCCGCCTCGCTCTCCCCCCTTCGCGCTCGCCCTCGCGCTCGACCCATCTGGGCTGGGGCACGCGGCGACATTCACTCGTCGGCTCAGGGACCCCCCGGTCTCGGAACGCCGACAACTTGCAAATGGACTTGTGAGGTCCGGGGATCATGTGTACAACTTGAGCACCACAAATTAACAAAACAAGATTGAAATGCATAAATTCCATGATCAAAGGCATAAAACACATGTATGCTATAGATCAATCCAAGTTACGCGAATCTAAGACATTTAGCTCACTACGCAACCTGCAAAACCTTTTCTCATCTAAAGGCTTGGCGAAGATATCGGCTAGCTGGTTTTCAGTGTTAATATGGTACACCTCGATATCCCCCTTTTGCTGGTGGTCTCACAGGAAGTGATGCCGGATGTCTATGTGCTTAGTGCGGCTGTGTTCAACAGGATTATCCGCTATGCGGATTGCACTCTCATTGTCACATAGGAGTGGGACTTTGCTCAGATTGTAGCCAAAGTCCCGGAGGGTTTGCCTCATCCAAAGTAGTTGCGCGCAACACTGTCCTGCGGCAACATACTCGGCCTCAACAGTGGATAGGGCAACAGAAGTTTGTTTCTTTGAGCTCCAAGACACTAGGGACCTTCCTAGGAATTGGCACGTCCCTGATGTACTCTTCCTATCAACCTTGCACCCGGCATAATCGGAGTCTGAATATCCAATCAAGTCAAAGGTAGACCCCTTTGGATACCAGATCCCGAAGCAAGGCATAGCAACTAAATATCTAAGAATCCGCTTAACGGCCACAAGGTGACATTCCCTTGGGTCGGATTGATATCTAGCACACATGCATACGCTAAGCATAATATCCGGTCTACTAGCACATAAATAAAGCAAGGAACCTATCATAGACCGGTATGCCTTTTGATCAACGGACTTACCTCCTTTGTTGAGGTCGACATGTCCGTTGGTTCCCATTGGTGTCTTCGCAGGCTTGGCGTCCTTCATCCCGAACCGCTTGACCAAGTCTTGCGTGTACTTTGTTTGGGAGATGAAGGTGCCGTCCTTGAGTTGCTTCACTTGGAAACCAAGGAAGTAGTTCAACTCGCCCATCCTCGACATCTCAAATTTTTGTGTCATCACCCTGCTAAATTGCTCACAAGACTTTTGGTTAGTAGAACCAAATATTATGTCATCGACATAAATTTGGCACACAAATAGGTCACCATCACAAGTCTTAGTGAAAAGAGTTGGATCGGCTTTCCCAACCATGAAAGCATTAGCAATTAGGAATTCTCTAAGGCATTCATACCATGCTCTTGGGGCTTGCTTAAGTCCATAGAGCGCCTTAGAGAGCTTATACACATGGTTGGGGTACCGTTCATCCTCAAAGCCAGGGGGTTGCTCCACGTACGCCTCCTCCTTGATTGGCCCGTTGAGGAAAGCGCTCTTCACATCCATTTGGAACAACCTGAAAGAATGGTGTTGGTGACTTGTTCTCAAATGCTTCGGATTAAGAACTAGGCAACATAAAAAGTGTTAAAAGATAAGTTCCTTCGTCCTTTGAAACTGTTGGGGGCCTTCGTCCTCCGAAGGTCCTCAAAAACATGATTTGACAATGTTTTCCGAGTGGATTATGTGAACAGGTATCTTCGGACTCAGGATTATGAACATGAAGAACGGTCAGGACGAAGCCTGAACCAGACGAAGGAGGATTAAAATGGAGGACGGGCTGATTACCGAGCTCCACGAAGGATGGTGCGTAGCCGAAGCTGTGCGCAGGGGAGCTTCGTCGCGATAGCAGAGAGGGGAACCGACTTAAAGATGAAAAGACTACTTGGGCCTTGACAGATTTCCATAAGTCATTGGCAAATGGACATGAATGTAATTTCACGTGGGCTGCGTCCCGCGTCTATAAATAGATGAACAGTACTCCCGTACTGTTCACGCTGACTTGGCATATGCTTTTGCGTCACGCTTGTACTTTTTACCTTCTCTCAGGACCGAAGGTACATTTGTAATTTGTAATCATTTCTATTTCTCCATGTTAATAAAATAGAAATGATTCTATGATGATGTTTATATTTCATGCTTTATATGAATCCTTCGTCATTACTTGTTATATTTACGAAGGTATGTCTCTTGTGACCTTCGTCCGAAACTCATTGTTTCCCGAAGGGGAATAATGTTTAGTAGGACGAAGGGCTTTAACACTTAACACTTTTTATGTTGCCTTGTTCTTAACTCTTAGCATTTGAGAACAAGTCTCCAACATTGGCGCCCACCTCCGGTGAACTCACTTCCACTTCGAGTTTTTTGAACACCTTCGAAAGCTATAGACCTTCGCTATGGCACCGAAGAAAGCTTCAGCGACTGGGGCTGCAGCACTGCAACCATTGGACCCCAACCAGGAGACCCTCTCTCTTCGGGAGGCCCGAAGCCAGAAGAGGAAGGCCGTCAGCCCGACGCTTCAGGAGGATGACCTCGACCAAGAAATCAGGGATATGGAGATGCTTCATCAACAGGTGCAGAAGAAAAAGGAAAAGATGGCCAGGCTAGCTGAGCTGCAAAGGCAGATAGACGAAGCTTCTGAAGAAGTTCGTCATCTTACCCACGATGAGCAGAACCGAAGGCCTCAACAAAAAGACCTTCATCAGGAGGGCTTCTTCAACGAAGATGACTGGTATGACAATTTCCATCATGGAAATTTTGTTTTCGATGATGCTTCTCCTCTGTCCGCTGAGCTGCAGGCTACACCCTGGCCTCCATCCTATAAGCCACCCCAGCTTCCCATGTTCGACGGCCACTCAGACCCGAAGCAGTTCTTGATGAGCTACGAAGCAACAGTGTCTTCGTACGGGGGCAATGCTGCAGTCATGGCAAAGTCCTTCGTTATGGCCGTCAGGAGTGTTGCTCAGACCTGGTATTCCTCCCTTCGACCGGGAACGATCACTTCATGGCAGAAGCTGAAGGATATGTTGTTAACCAGCTTTCAAGGATTTCAGACGAAGCCGGTCACTGCTCAAGCCTTGTTCCAGTGCACTCAGGATCATGAAGAATACCTTCAGGCGTATGTCAGAAGGTTCTTGCGTTTGAGGGCGCAGGCACCAACGGTGCCCAATGAAATTGTCATCGAAGCCATGATCAAGGGGCTTCGTCCTGGACCTGCAGCTCAATACTTTGCTAGGAAGCCTCCTCAGACTCTGGAGAAGCTGCTCCAAAAGATGGACGAGTATATTCGTGCCGATAATGACTTTCGCCAAAGAAGGGAGGAGGCCTTCAGATTTTCTGAGATGACCAGGGGCTTCGGAGGAAGATTCTATCCGAGGCATGTCAGGTCCATCCACAACACTCAAAATGATGATAAGGGGAGTCAGCAGAACAGGCCGCAGTGCTCCTCACAGGCTTCGGGGCAACAACAAACTTTCTTCCGGCCACCAGCTCCAAGAGGCAGAGGCGCCAGGGGCTTCGGCGGAAGATTTGGAGATCAACCAAGGAGGATATTTTGCTTATTCTGTGGTGAGAACAAGGGCCATACCACCAGGATGTGCCATGTCACTATCCAGAAACAAAAGGAGCTAGCAGAAGCTGCAGCGCAACAGGGCCAGCCGAAGCAGGTCATGCATACTGCTTCGTATCATCAGCCTTACATCCCGGAGTACGTGGGCAACCACCCTGCAGTTTCCGTAGCTTCGGCAAGTCAACCTCAAGCTTCATGGCAACAGCCCCCGCCTCCACCTCCGCTGCAACAAGGCCAACAGCCAGAAGGGAGCCAATATGTTCCGCACCAAAGGGATCTCAGAGAGCAATCTGAAGCCCGTACAGTCAATAGTACTGTGCCAGAGTCGAAGCACATTTATTGACAAATATCCTACTTTGATAGCAGTCTTTTCTGTTTAAGTTCTGTTTTCTGTGTAATAAAGAACATTTCAGTTTTCATATAATAGTTTCGTGGTTGGTTATCAGAAAAACCTATCTTCTCTACAGGCTTAAGTTGCTGAAGCTTAAAAATTTGCGGTAACAAGGAGGACCTTCGGATTATTAAAGATCCTTCAACGCAACAAAAAGTCGTTCTAAGGAATGCAGAGTAAGTTGCCGAAGTTACAAAAAGCCGTTCCAAAGGGAGCGCAGTGTAAGTTTTTTGCTCCAAAGACGTTCCTAAGGGAATGCAGAGCATACAGCGAAAAGTCAACGCTGATACCGCCTAAGTAAAAGGCGAAGAAGCTCCAAAGACGTTCCTAAGGGAATGCAGAGCTTATACCGTCTAAGTAAAAGGCGAAGAAGCTCCAAAGACGTTCCTAAGGGAATGCAGAGCTTATACCGTCTAAGTAAAAGGCGAAGAAGCTCCAAAGACGTTCCTAAGGGAATGCAGAGCTTACGAATATATTTTGTGTGTATCTTCGGAACAAATGTCATTTGCATAACATAACATCATCACATCATTTTGCATAACATAAGCATCATACATCATGTTGCGTTTGGCAAAAGAAGGGGACACAGTATCAACCTTCGAAAGGACGCTTTGAGAAAGTGAAAATTGTGTAAAGTCACGAGGGAATACAATGATAATCTTCGGAATACAGCTTCGAAGAATATTTTTACGAAGCATGGACGAGCTTCATCAGAGCAATATCGAAATTGTATAGCTTCGGAGAATGTTTTCACGAAGCATGGACGTGTTTCATCAGAATAATTTTAACGGAGAATGTCTTCTTCACGAAGCATGAAAAGAAGGGAAGGTGTTTTTTCGCCGAAGGCTCAAAAATGGTATGTATGTAGAGTTTCATGCATCGTAAAGAATTGAATAATGAAAAGAGACTTGTATATTACATTCAAATGTACAAAATGTTACATAGATCACACTTTAAATGTTTTTTCTAAATAGCATCTAGTCTTCTCTTAATACTGCTTCGGCGGCCTCATTTAGAAGTTGATCAACAACTTTATCCATGATAGCTTCGGCCATTTGTTTAATTTCGACATCCCCTTTTGTGTGAGGGTCAGCAGACGATCCAGCAGGTTCTGAGGGAAGAGAACATTTCTTCATTACTATTACAAATCGCGAGCAAAGTTTGAAATAAAAATTGCAACACAATAAGAACGACTAATTAATACCTAATTGCCCTTCGGGCTCTGTACTTCTTTCGGCAGCTTCCGCTACTTTCCTAGCATCATGGATGCCTTTTTCACTTCTTTGAATAATTTCTTGTGCCATTTCTCGGTCGCCGTTGTCCCAGATATCAGTGAAGAACTTACCGCCAACCATGCTTGCTTCGGTTGAGGGATCTTTGCTGTCTTCAGAGGACAGGGCAGCTTCGGACTGAGCTAAGGATTTTATATGTTCACAACCTTTCTTCTCCAAAACAGCAGCAACTCCTCTGGCGCCTGAAAAAGCGCAGATGTCACCGCGGCTGCTCAGGATTTCCTCGAAGGCTTCTGCTTCGTGACTAATCCAGTCCAGTGGACCTTCGGGATTGCCTCTTGAAAAGTCCTCTTCACTAGAAAAGGCGCCAACGCTGGCGAAGCTGGATTTTATCTTTTTGACGCATTCTACAGATTTAACATAGCATTTCCTCTGAGATGCGCGAAGCTCCTTAACACTTAACTCCAAATTATTGACCAAATGATCACTAAGTTCTCGTTTTGTTTCCTCAAGCACACGTTCCTCTTTAGCTCTAGCTAGCTGTTTCTGAAGATCTTTAATTTCACGTTTTTGGGCTTCGGCCTGGGTTTTTGAAGCAGCTTCGTCCTTCTTTACCTTATCTACCAGTGTAAGCAGAATTTTATCCTTTTCCAGAGCTTCGTTTCTCAGTTTAATAACTTTGGAGCGTAAATTGTTGAACGCAATGTCATAGCTTTCATCTTCGGCGCTCTTTTGGGCTCTTAATGCGTTGCTTAGAATCAAGCCCTATACGAAAAAGAATCCATATAAGAATAAAGGAATGAATTACGTATTAAAAAAGTTTTTTCAAGCGCTTAATTTCCATACCTTTAGGCTATTGTACGCAAGACTGTCTGCGAGATCCTCTTTCGTCATGGCGCATAATCCAGCTTCGAGCTTTGGGAAACCCATACTTCTAGCCATCTCCCGGCAGACAGATAATTCTTTGTTATCAGGGAGGCAGTATAGGAAGTCATCTTCATTTGTCCCATTGAATACTACTGCCCCCTTCGGATACTTTAACTCTCTAGCATAGTGATTCGCTTCATAGGTCTCTTCTTCAGACAGTTTCTTCCCCGAAGCATGTCGCACGATGTAATCGCATATGCTGGAGGGAGCTTCGGGGGCGGCAGTGTCAATTTCTTCAACCAAAGCTGGTTCTGATATTTTCTCAGATTGTTCCTTGGTGGGCTCTGAAGGCCCAGCTTCAGCTTCAGCTTGTTGTTTTGAAGCTTCAGTAGATGCTTCAGCGAGTTCAACAGACTCCTTTGCGGTTGTGCTTGAAGACTTAATTGTCTCCAAGACATCCAGTACATTCACCATTCTTTTTCTTCTTGGGGTCACCAATGGGCCCTTTTGATTTTTTGTTGTTTCGACATTTGCTGAAGGACTTAAAATTTCTGATGTTTTTGGCCCTTCAATCTTCGGTTTTTCTACTGCTGAAGACGCTTCAGTTTTCTCTTCTATCTTCGGCACTGGAGCTGGTTCTGTAGCTTCAGAGGCCAAAGAAACTTCACCAATAAATTCTGGCACTGTGGCCAGCTCAATAAAGCGTGTTCGATGGGTGAGCACCTTCATCTTTTTCCTTTGAGGCGCTGGCTCACTAGTGGCACTCGTGGTAGTTTCTGTCGCAGGAGAAGTATTTTTCCTTTTGCGACCCAATACCGGATAGTGATAGTCAGGGTAGATAAACCCGACTGCGTCAAATACACGGTTGAGCCTTTTCTTCTTTCGGCCTCCGAAGGCTGCTGATAACGCAGTGTTCTCGGCCTTCGAATATGCCCCAAGAAGTTCGTCACTTAATGTTTCAATGCTTTTCAACCAATCGTCATCAGGTTCAACAAATTTATCCCCATATTTGAATGTGTATTTTAGTCTGACTAGTCCGCCTTCATCGGACTCTTTAATGGTCTCCTTCGGCATTTCCCACTTTTCTGCAAGTGGCCATACCCTGAAGGCAATGTGCTCTTGGACCAAGTCCCTTGTCCCAATGAAAGAGCAGATTACGCCGAAGGCTCTTTGGCATTCCTCGGCTGCTTCGTCCATTTCAACCTTCGGCCTTCGAAGTCCGAAGCGTTGCCAGATGGGGCGCATAATGATACTCTTAACATTTTCTTGCGCTGATAAGTCATTCTTTACATAGAACCACTCTGTCATCCAGGCTCCGGGCCACCTCTTCCGAAAGGTTGGCACAGGGCGGCTTGACCCGGAGCGGGCACCGAAGCTGTAACACCCAAAGTTGTTGTGATATTGTTCTTTCCCCCAGGGCTTCGTCTCATATAACAACTCATGAATATTGCAAAAGCTTTTAGCATTTGGTTCTAAACCTTGGCTTCTCGCAGCCCAGACAAACAACCCCATTCTTATGATAGCTTCGGGAGTAATTTGATGAATGTAGACTTGAAATGTCTTCAGGACTTCAACAACAAAGTTGCTTAGGGGGAATCGAAGCCCAGCCTTGAGAAAGCTTCGGAAGATTACGACTTCATCTTCTTCTGGGGTGGGAGAAGTCTTTTCTCCAGCATCAGCCCTCACAATAGATATATCACGAAAATACCTCCCCCTCATATTATCAATATGATTCTGCTTAATAGTGGTTTTCCCGAATACCGTGTGACTTGGCCGCCATGGTCGATCTTCGGCCTCTTCCCCACCACTTTCTACATCATAGCTGTCGCTGTCACCAGTATCTTCGGACAAACCTTCAAGAATCTCCTTGGTGATTTTCTCCGTATTGGTCTCCGCCATCGCTATAAGGAACCCCAAATTCTTCTCTTCGTCGAGACTCAGCTTCGTCTCGGCAGGGATCTTCTTACCTTCAGACATCTTCGGAAACGCTAAAAAACTGTTTTCGAGGCCGAAGCTTCAGAAGCAAAAAGATCAAATCTTAGTGCGCAAGAGCTAAAAATTTAGTGGGCCGAAGCAGATGGCAAGTGTGCGTACCAAATAAGTTTGCGGTATGATCTTATTTATACTCCCAGGGCGTCGAAAATTGAAAGACCCCGCTTGTCAGTGAATGTTGCTATTCTAGCAAAGGGAAGGTGTTTTTTCGGACCTTCGGCTCAAGGCCTTCGTCCATATCGCAATCTGAATTTATCGTTAAACAAATTAATATTGCGAGGGGCTACTGTTGGGGGCCTTCGTCCTCCGAAGGTCCTCAAAAACATGATTTGACAATGTTTTCCGAGTGGATTATGTGAACAGGTATCTTTGGACTCAGGATTATGAACATGAAGAACGGTCAGGACGAAGCCTGAACCAGACGAAGGAGGATTAAAATGGAGGACGGGCTGATTACCGAGCTCCACGAAGGATGGTGCGTAGCCGAAGCTGTGCGCAGGGGAGCTTCGTCGCGATAGCAGAGAGGGGAACCGACTTAAAGATGAAAAGACTACTTGGGCCTTGACAGATTTCCATAAGTCATTGGCAAATGGACATGAATGTAATTTCACGTGGGCTGCGTCCCGCGTCTATAAATAGATGAACAGTACTCCCGTACTGTTCACGCTGACTTGGCATATGCTTTTGCGTCACGCTTGTACTTTTTACCTTCTCTCAGGACCGAAGGTACATTTGTAATTTGTAATCATTTCTATTTCTCCATGTTAATAAAATAGAAATGATTCTATGATGATGTTTATATTTCATGCTTTATATGAATCCTTCGTCATTACTTGTTATATTTACGAAGGTATGTCTCTTGTGACCTTCGTCCGAAACTCATTGTTTCCCGAAGGGGAATAATGTTTAGTAGGACGAAGGGCTTTAACACTTAACACTTTTTATGTTGCCTTGTTCTTAACTCTTAGCATTTGAGAACAAGTCTCCAACAGAAACATTATTTCCCTTCGGGATATAATGCGCTCGGGACGAAGGTCACAAATAATATATCTTCGTAAGCTATGACGAAGGATTTACACACAACATAAAAAGTAATATAAAAAATTAAATTTTTTACAATGTCATTTCTATTTTATTATCATATAACAATAGAAATGACTTCAAATTACAAGTGTACCTTCGGATTGCAGGAAGACAAAAGTACAAGGATGACGCAAAGGCAAATGCCAAGTCAGCGTGAACAGTACGGGAGTACTGTTCATCTATTTATAGACGTGGGACGCAGCCCACGTAAAATTACATTCATGCCCATTACATTTGCTAATGACTTATGGGAATCTGTCAAGGCCTAAGTAGTCTTTTCATCTTTAAGTCGGTTCCCCTTTCTGCTATCGCGACGAAGCTTTCCTGCGCACAGCTTCGGCTGTGCACCATCCTTCGTACAGCTTGGTAATCAGCCCGTCCTCCATCTCAATCCCCCTTCGTCTGGTTTAGGCTTCGTCCTGACCGTACTCCATGTTCATAATTCTGAGTCCGAAGATACCTGTTCATATAATCCACTTGGAAAACATTGTCAAATCATGTTTTTGAGGACCTTCGGAGGACGAAGGCCCCCAACAAATGGTGAGCGGCATAGGCTAACAAAATGCGAATAGACTCTAGCCTAGACACAGGAGCAAAAGTCTCCTCAAAATCCAAACCTGCGACTTGGGCATAACCTTTTGCCACAAGTCGAGCCTTGTTTCGTGTCACCACCCCGTGCTCGTCTTGCTTATTGCGAAACACCCACTTGGTTCCCACAACGTTTTGCTTGGGACGTGGCACTAGGGTCCAAACTTCATTTCGCTTGAAGTTGTTGAGCTCTTCTTGCATGGCCAACACCCAGTCCGGAACTAGCAAGGCCTCTTCTACCCTAAAAGGCTCAATAGAAGAGACAAACGAGTAATGCTCACAGAAATTAGCTAATCTTGAGCGAGTGGTTACTCCCTTGCTTATATCACCCAGAATCTGGTCGACGGGATGATTACTTTGAATCATCGCTCGAACTTGAGTTGGAGGGGCTCGTGGTGCTTCTTCCTCCATAACTTGGTCTTCTTGTGCTTTGAGAGCACCTAGAGGGGGGGGGGTGAATAGGTGATCCTGTAAAAACTTGAAACTTAAACCCACAAAACTTGATTAGGAGTTAGCACAATGAAATCAAGTGGCTAAGGAGAACTCTTGTGAAGCACAATAGACACAGTGAGAACAAGCACAAGAGACACGAGGATTTATCCCGTGGTTCGGCCAAGTACAACACTTGCCTACTCCACGTTGTGGCGTCCCAATGGACGAGAGTTGCACTCAACTCCTCTCAAGTGATCCAATGCTCAACTTGAATACCACGGTGTTCTGCTTTTCTTTACTCTTTCCCATTTGCGAGGAATCTCCACAACTTGGAGTCTCTCGCCCTTACAATAAGGATCAAAGTGAAAGCACTAGAGTAAGGGAGGGAAGCAACACACACAAATCCACAGCAATACGCACACACACGGACAAGACTCGAGCTCAAAAGAATATCACAAGGTTCTCACTAGAACGGAGCTCAAATCACTAAGAATGTCAAACGAGTGCGCAAAGACGGAGTGTGAATGATCAAGAATGCTCAAAGTATGCTTGGTGTCCTCCTCCATGCGCCTAGGGGTCCCTTTTATAGCCCCAAGGCAGCTAGGAGCCGTTGAGAGCAATCCAGGAAGGCAATTCTTTCCTTCTGTCGGTTGGTGCACCAGACAGTCCGGTGCACCACCGGACACTGTCCGGTGCTGATTTCTTTCCTATTTTGGCGCAGCCGACCGTTGAAGATTTGGAGCCGTTGGCACACCGGACACTGTCCGGTGCACACCGGACAGTCCGGTGCCCCCATCTGACCGTTGGCTCGGCCACGCGTCACGCGCGGATTGCGCGGCCGACCGTTGGCCCGGCCGACCGTTGGCTCACCGGACAGTCCGGTGCACCACCGGACAGTCCTGTGAATTATAGTCGTACGCTGTCGACTTGATTCTCGAGAGCGGCGACTTCGCCGCAGATGACTCACCAGACAGTCCGGTGCACCACCGGACAGTCCGGTGATTTATAGCCGTACGCCGCCGTCGAGACCCAAGAGCAGCCAGTTGACCAGAAGCCAGCCTGGCGCACCAGACACTGTCCGGTGCACCACAGCGACAGTCCGGTGTACCCAGACTGAGCAGAGTCTTGGCTGCTCGAGCCAAGTCTTTTCCATTTATATTTTCTCTGATTCTAGCACTTAGAAAATATGTTAGTACACAAAAACCAATGTACTAAGTCTAGAATCATACCTTTGTGTTGATTTTCACTTCATCCACCATTTGGCATAGTTTCACACTTAAACCATTTGTGTTGGCACTTGATCACCAAAATACTTAGAAATGGCCCAAGGGCACATTTCCCTTTCAATCTCCCCCTTTTTGGTGATTTATGCCAACACAACAAAAAGCAACTAAAGGATGTGCAATATCAATGCAAATGAGAACACAAATTTGTTTTTATTCAAATCTGGCATATTTGGATCATTCTTTGCCACCACTGGGTTTGTTTTTGCAAATCAAACTCAATTTCCTATCTCTAAGTCAACATACTTGTTGAGGCATAGAGAGAGGTATTCCAAGAGAAATTGATCAAGAATTCAAAAACTCCCCCTTTTTCCAATAATCAAACATTCTCCCCACAAGAGACCAAGTTTTGACAATAAGAGACAATAAGAGTATTTTGACAAACCAAAAGATCTAATTCTATTATTTTCAAAATTCTCAAGTGGTAGCTGATCCATTTCTTGCTTTGGCCTTATTTTCCCCCCCTTTGGCATCAAGCACCAAAACAGGATAAATCTTGGCCCTTAAACCCCATTGCCTCACCAAAATCTTCAAATAAGAGTAAAAAGGCAATAAGAATATGGAGATGAACTTGGAGTGAGTTACCATCTCATCGGAGTGCAGTGGAAGTCTTGCATGGTCCAAGTTCACCTTTCCCTTTCAATCCACCTTGAGACTAAATTAAGAAAACTCAAGCACACGGTTAGTCTCAAAGGGTCAAGTTGTAGCATTTCTCCCCCTAAATATGTGCATCAATCACACATGGACTTGTGAGGTCCGGGAGATCTTTTGCACAACTTGAGCACCAAATAAGCAATAAAGTGCATAATGGAACATGATCAAAGGCATAAAACACATGTATGCTCTATATCAATCCAAGTTACGCGAATCTAAGACATTTAGCTCAATACGCAGCCTGCAAAAGGTCTTCTCATCTAAAGGCTTGGTAAAGATATCGGCTAGCTAGTTCTCGGTGCTAACATAAAACACTTCGATATCTCCCTTTTGCTGGTGGTCTCTCAAAAAGTGATGTCGGATGTCAATGTGCTTTGTGCGGCTGTGCTCAACAGGATTGTCCGCCATGCGGATAGCACTCTCATTGTCACATAGGAGTGGGACTTTGCTCAGATTGTAGCCAAAGTCCCTTAGGGTTTGCCTCATCCAAAGTAGTTGCGCGCAACACTGTCCTACGGCTACGTACTCGGCCTCAGCGGTGGATAGGGCAACGGAGGTTTGTTTCTTAGAACTCCAGGACACCAGGGACCTTCCTAAGAATTGGCACGTCCCTGATGTACTCTTCCTATCGACCTTACATCCAGCATAATCGAAGTCTGAATATCCAATTAAGTCAAAGGTAGACCCCTTTGGATACCAGATCCCGAAGCAAGGCGTAGCAACTAAATATCTAAGAATTCTCTTAACGGCCACAAGGTGACACTCCCTTGGGTCGGATTGAAATCTAGCACACCTGCGTACGCTAAGCATAATATCCGGTCTACTAGCACATAAATAAAGTAAAGACCCTATCATAGACCAGTATGCCTTTTGATCAACAGACTTATCTCCTTTGTTGAGGTCGACATGTCCGTCGGTTCCCATTGGTGTCTTTGCAGGCTTGGCGTCCTTCATCCCAAACCGCTTGAGCAAGTCTTGCGTATACTTCATTTGAGAGATGAAGGTTCCGTCCTTGAGTTGCTTCACTTGGAATCCAAGGAAGTAGTTCAACTCACCCATCATCGACATCTCGAATTTTTGAGTCATCACCCTGCTAAACTCTTCACAAGACTTTTGGTTAGTAGAACCAAATATTATGTCATCGACATAAATTTGGCATACAAATAGATCACCATCACAAGTCTTAGTGAAAAGAGTTGGATCGGCTTTCCCAACCTTGAAAGCATTAGCAATTAAAAAGTCTCTAAGGCATTCATACCATGCTCTTGGGGCTTGCTTAAGTCCATAGAGCGCCTTAGAGAGCTTACACACATGGTCGGGGTACCGTTCATCCTCAAAGCCAGGGGGTTCCTCCACGTACACCTCCTCCTTGATTGGCCCGTTGAGGAAAGCGCTCTTCACGTCCAATTGGAACAACCTGAAAGAATGGTGAGCGACATAGGCTAACAAAATACGAATCGACTCTAGCCTAGCCACAGGAGCGAAAGTCTCCTCAAAGTCCAAACCTGTGACTTGGGCATAACCTTTTGCCACAAGTCGAGCCTTGTTCCTTGTCACCACCCCGTGCTCGTCCTGTTTGTTGCGGAACACCCACTTGGTTCCCACAACATTTTGCTTGGGACACGGCACCAGTGTCCAAACTTCATTTCGCTTGAAGTTGTTGAGCTCTTCCTGCATGGCCAACACCCAGTCCGGATCTAGCAAGGCCTCTTCTACCCTGAAAGGCTCAGTAGAAGAGACAAAAGAGTAATGCTCATAGAAATTAGCTAATCTAGAGCGAGTGGTTACTCCCTTGCTAATGTCACCCAAAATCTGGTCGATGGGATGGTTCCTTTGAATCATCGCTCGAACTTGAGTTGGAGGGGCCTGTGGTGCTTCTTCCTCTTCAACTTGGACATCCTGTACTCCCCCTTGATCACACGCCTCCTCTTGAGGTACCTGTTCATCATCTTGAGTTGGGGGGTGCACTATCGTTGAGGAAGAAGGTTGATCTTGCTCCTCGTGTTCCTGTGGTCGCACGTCTCCAATAGCCATGGTACGAATTGCGTCCGTTGGAACATCATCCTCATCTACATCATCAAGATCAACTTGCTCTCTCAGAGAGCCATTAGTCTCATCAAATACAACGTCGCTAGAGACTTCAACCAAACCCGATGATTTGTTGAAGACTCTATACGCCTTTGTATTTGAGCCATAAACTAACAAAAACCCTTCTACAGCTTTGGGAGCAAATTTTGAATTTCTACCTTTCTTCACCAGAATGTAGCATTTACTCCCAAAAACTCGAAAATAAGAAACGTTGGGTTTGTTACCGGTTAGAAGCTCGTATGACGTCTTCTTGAGGAGGCGATGAAGGTAGACTCGGTTTATGGCGCGGCAAGCCGTGTTCACAGCTTTCGACCAAAACCGCTCGGGCGTCTTGAATTCTCCAAGCATCGTCCTCGCCATGTCTATGAGCATCCTGTTCTTCCTCTCTACCACACCATTTTGTTGTGGTGTGTAGGGAGCGGAGAACTCGTGCTTGATTCCTTCCTCCTCAAGGTACTTCTCCACTTGCAGGTTCTTGAACTCGGACCCGTTGTCGCTCCTTATCTTCTTCACCTTGAGCTCAAATTCATTTTGAGCTCTCCTTAGGAAGCGCTTTAGGGTCCCTTGGGTTTCTGATTTATCCTGCAAAAAGAATACCCAAGTGAAGCGGGAAAAATCATCAACAATTACTAAACCATACTTACTTCCCCTGATGCTAAGGTAGGCGACGGGTCCAAAGAGGTCCATATGCAGCAGCTCCAGGGGTCTTGATGTGGTCATCACATTCTTGCTGTGATGCGCACTTCCCACTTGTTTACCTGCTTGACAAGCTGCACATGGTCTATCTTTTTCGAAATACACATTAGTTAGACCTAACATATGTTCTCCCTTTAGAAGTTTGTGAAGGTTCTTCATCCCCACATGTGCTAGACGGCGATGCCACAGCCAGCCCATGCTAGTCTTAGCAATTAAGCATGCATCTAGACCGGCCTCCTCCTTTGCAAAATCAACTAAATAGAGTTTGTCGTCTAGTACACCCTTAAAAGCTAATGAACCATCACTCCTTCTAAAAACAGACACATCTATATTTGTGAATAAGCAATTGTATCCCATATTACATAATTGACTAACCGATAGAAGATTATAACCTAGCGACTCTACTAAAAATACATTGGAGATAGAGTGCTCATTTGAGATGGCTATCTTGCCTAAGCCTTTAACCTTGCCTTGATTCCTGTCACCGAATATGATTGAATCTTGGGAATCTTTATTCTTGACATAGGAGGTGAACATCTTCTTCTCCCCCGTCATGTGGTTTGTGCATCCGCTGTCGATAATCCAGCTTGATCCCCTGGATGCATAAACCTGCAAGGCAAATTAGGCTTGGGTCTTAGGTACCCAACTCTTGTTGGGTCCTACAAGGTTAGTTACAATAGCCTTAGGGACCCAAATGCAAGTCTTATCTCCCTTGCACTTTGCCCCTAATTTCCTAGCAATTACTTTCTTATCCTTTCTACAAATTGCAAAGGAAGCATTGCAAGCATGGTAAATTGTAGAGTGTTCATTACTTACAATCCTAGGTACATGAACAACATTTCTTCTAGGCATATGATGAATAACATTTTTCCTAGTCAAATTTCTACCATGCATAATAGAAGAACTTGAAGCAATCATGGTATGTGAATCAAAAGCATTATAACTTCTATCATAATGAACATTCCTAGAATATCTCCTATCATGATACATGAAAGCATGGTTCTTTTTAGCACTATTAGTCATTGGAGCCTTCCCTTTCTCCTTGGTGGAGATGGGAGCCTTATGACTTGTTAAGTTCTTGGCTTCCTTCTTAAAGCCAAGCCCATCCTTTATTGAGGGGTGTCTACCAATAGTGTAGGCGTCCCTTGCAAATTTTAGTTTATCAAAATCATTTTTGCTAGTCTTAAGTTGGGCATTAAGACTAGCCACTTCATCATTTAATTTTGCAATAGAAGTAAGGTGCTCAACACATGCATCAACATTAAAGTCTTTACACCTATTGCAAATTACTACATGTTCTACACAAGAGGTTGATTTATTAGCTATTTCTAACTTAGCCTTCAAGTCATCATTGATACTCCTTAAGCTAGAAATGGATTCATGGCACGTAGATAATTCACATGAAAGCATTTAATTTCTTCTAACTTCTAAAGCAAGAGAATTTTGCGCGCTTACAAATTTATTATGCTCTTCATACAAAAGATCTTCTTGTTTTTCTAAAAGTCTATTCTTCTCATTCAAGGCATCAATCAATTCATTGATCTTATCAATTTTGGTTCTATCTAATCCTTTGAATAAACATGCATAGTCTATTTCATCATCACTAGATTCATCATCACTTGAAGAAGCGTAAGTACTAGTATTGCGAGTGCTTACCTTCTTCTCTTTTGCCATGAGACAGGTGTGATGCTCGTTGGGGAAGAGGCATGATTTGTTGAAGGCGGTGGCAGCGAGTCCTTCGTCGTCGGAGTCAGATGAAGAACAATCCGAGTCCCACTCTTTGCCAAGGTGTGCCTCGCCTTTAGCCTTCTTGTAAGTCTTCTTCTTTTCCCTCTTCTTTTCTTGATCCTGGTCACTATCATTATCGGGACAATTAGTAATAAAGTGACCAACCTTACCGCACTTGAAGCAGGAGCGCTTTCCCTTTGTCTTGTTCTTTTTGGGATGCTCCTTGTGACCCTTTAGCATCGTCTTGAAGCGCTTGATAATGAGGGCCATTTCTTACTCGTTGAGCCCCGCCGCCTCAACTTGTGCCACCTTGCTAGGTAGCGCCTCCCTGCTACTTGTTGCTTTGAGAGCAACGGTTTGAGGCTCGTGGATTGGGCCATTCAACGCCTCATCAATGTATCTCGCCTCCTTGATCATCATTCGCCCGCTTACGAACTTTCCAAGTATTTCCTCGGGCGACAACTTGGTGTACCTAGGATTTTTACGAATAGAATTTACAAGATGTGGATCAAGGACAGTGAAAGACCTTAGCATTAGGCAGACGACGTCGTGGTCCGTCCATCTCGTGCTTCCATAGCTCCTTATTTTGTTGACCAGGGTCTTGAGCCTGTTATATGTTTGGGTTGGCTCCTCCCCCCTAATCATTGCGAACCTCCCAAGTTCGCCCTCCACCAACTCCATCTTGGTGAGCATGGTGACGTCATTTCCCTCATGAGAGATCCTGAGGGTGTCCCAAATCTGCTTGGCGTTATCCAAGCCGCTCACCTTATGGTACTCTTCCCTGCATAAGGATGCTAAAAGAACAGTGGTAGCTTGTGCATTTTTGTGAATTTGTTCATTAATAAACATGGGATTATCAGAACTATCAAAATGCATTCCATTCTCTACTATCTCCCATATACTTGGATGAAGAGAGAACAAGTGACTACGCATTTTGTGACTCCAAAATCCGTAGTCCTCTCCATCAAAGTGTGGAGGTTTACCAAGAGGAATGGAAAGCAAATGTGCATTTGAATTATGCGGAATGCGAGAGTAATCAAAAGAAAAGTTCGAGTTAACCGTCTTTTTTTTCTCGTAGTCGTTGTCGTCGTCGTCCTTTTGGGAAGAAGATGACTCGTCGCTGTCGTCGTAGTAGACGATCTTCTTGATACGCCTCTTCTTCTTCCCGTCCTTCTTCTTATGACTTGAGCTCGAGTCAGTGGGCTTGTCGTCTTTTGGCTCATTGATGAAGGACTCCTTCTCCTTGTCGTTGATCACAATCCCCTTTCCCTTAGGATCCATCCCTTCGGGCGATTTGTCCCTTTCTTAAAGAGAACGACTCTGATACCAATTGAGAGCACATAGAGGGGGGGGGGTGAATAGGTGATCCTGTAAAAACTTGAAACTTAAAGCCACAAAACATGATTAGGAGTTAGCACAATGAAATCAAGTGGCTAAGGAGAGCTCTTGTGAAGCACAATAGACACAGTGAGAACAAGCACAAGAGACACGAGGATTTATCGCGTGGTTCGGCCAAGTACAACACTTGCCTACTCCACGTTGTGGTGTCCCAATGGACGAGAGTTGCACTCAACTCCTCTCAAGTGATCCAATGATCAACTTGAATACCACAATGTTCTGCTTTTCTTTACTCTTTCCCGTATGCGAGGAATCTCCACAACTTGGAGTCTCTCGCCCTTACAATAAGGATCAAAGTGAAAGCACTAGAGTAAGGGAGGGAAGCAACACACACAAATCCACAGCAATACGCACACACACGGCCAAGACTCGAGCTCAAAAGAATATCACAAGGTTCTCACTAGAACGGAGCTCAAATCACTAAGAATGTCAAACGAGTGCGCAAAGACGGGGTGTGAATGATCAATAATGCTCAAGTATGCTTGGTGTCCTCCTCCATGTGCCTAGGGGTCCCTTTTATAGCCCCAAGGCAGCTAGGAGCCGTTGAGAGCAATCCAGGAAGGCAATTCTTTTCTTCTGTCGGTTGGTGCACCGGACAGTCTGGTGCACCACCAGTCACTGTCCGGTGCTGATTTCTTTCCTATTTTGGCGCAGCCGACCGTTGAAGATTTGGAGACGTTGGCGCACCGGACACTGTCCGGTGCACACCGGATAGTCCGGTGCCCCCATCTGACCGTTGGCTCGGCCACGCGTCACGCGCGGATTGCGCGGCCGACCGTTGGCCCGGCCGACCGTTGGCTCACCGAACAGTCCGGTGCACCACCGGACAGTCCGGTGAATTATAGCCGTACGCTGTTGACTTGATTCCCGAGAGCGGCGACTTCGCCGCAGACGACTCACCGGACAGTCCGGTGCTCCACCGGACAGTCCGACGATTTATAGCCGTACGCCATCGTCGAGACCTGAGAGCAGCCAGTTAACCAGACGCCAGCCTGGCGCACCGGACACTGTCCGGTGCACCACCGGACAGTCCGGTGTACCCAGACTGAGCAGAGTCTTGGCTGCTCGAGCCAAGTCTTTTCCAATTGTATTTTCTCTGATTCTAGCACTTAGACAAATATGTTAGTACACAAAAACCAATGTACTAAGTCTAGAATCATACCTTTGTGTTGATTTTCACTTCATCCACCATTTGGCATAGTTTCACACTTAAACCATTTGTGTTGGCACTTGATCACCAAAATACTTAGAAATGGCCCAAGGGCACATTTCCCTTTCATGCTCCCCCTTGATCACATGCCTCCTCTTGAGGAACCTGTTCATCATCTTGAGTTGGGGGCTGCACCATCATTGAGGAAGAAGGTTGATCTTGCTCTTGGTGTTCCTGTGGTCGCACATCTCCAATCACCATGGTGCGAATTGCGTCCGTTGGAACATCATCTTCATCTACATCATCAAGATCAACTTGCTCTCTTGGAGAGCCATTAGTTTCATCAAATACAACGTCGCTAGAGACTTCAACCAAACCCGATGATTTGTTGAAGACTCTATACGCCTTTGTATTTGAGTCATAACCTAGCAAAAACCCTTCTACAGCTTTGGGAGCAAATTTGGAATTTCTACCTTTCTTTACTAGAATATAACATTTACTCCCAAATACACGAAAGTATGACACGTTGGGTTTGTTACTGGTTAGAAGTTCATACGAGGTCTTCTTGAGGAGGCGATGAAGGTAGAACTGGTTTATGGCGTGGCAAGCTATGTTCACAGCTTCCGACCAAAACCGCTCGGGCGTCTTTAATTCTCCAAGCATCGTCCTTGCCATGTCTATGAGTGTCCTGTTCTTCCTCTCTACCACACCGTTTTGCTGTGGTGTGTAGGGAGCGGAGAACTCATGCTTGATTCCTTCCTCCTCAAGGTACTCCTCCACTTGTAAGTTCTTGAACTCGGACCCGTTGTCGCTTCTTATATTTTTCACCTTGAGCTCAAATTTGTTTTGAGCTCTCCTTAGAAAGCGCTTTAGGGTCCCTTGGGTTTCTGATTTATCTTGCAAAAAGAATACCCAAGTGAAGCGGGAAAAATCATCAACAATAACAAGACCATACTTACTTCCCCCAATGCTAAGGTAGGCGACGGGTCTGAAGAGATCCATATGAAGTAGCTCCAGAGGTCTTGATGTGGTCATCACATTCTTGCTGTGATGAGCGCTTCCCACTTGTTTACCTGCTTGACAAGCTGCACAAGGTCTACCTTTTCAAAAAATACATTGGTTAGACCTAACACATGTTCTCCCTTTAGAAGTTTATGAAGGTTCTTCGTCCCAACATGTGCTAGACGGCGATGCCACAGCCAGCCCATGCTAGTCTTAGCAATTAAGCATGCATCTAGATCGGCCTCCTCTTTCGAAAAATCAACTAAGTAGAGTTTGCCGTCTAGTACACCCTTAAAAGCTAATGAACCATCACTCCTTCTAAAGACAGACACATCTACATTGGTAAATAGACAATTGTATCCCATATTACATAGTTGACTAACAGATAATAAATTGTACCCGAGCGATTCAACTAAGAACACATTTAAAATAGAATGCTCGGATGAAATAGCTATCTTTCCTAGTCCTTTAACCTTGCCTTGATTCCCATCTCCAAAGATGATCGAATCTTGGGGATCTTTGTTCTTGACGTAGGAGGTGAACATCTTCTTCTCCCCCGTCATGTGGTTTGTGCATCCGCTGTCGATAATCCAGCTTGAGCCCCCGAATGCATAAACCTGCAAGGCAAATTAGGCTTGGGTTTTAGGTACCCAACTCTTGTTGGGTCCTACAAGGTTAGTTACAATAGTCTTTGGGACCCAAATGCAAGTCTTGTCACCCTTGCATTTGGACCCCATATTTCTAGCAACCACTTTTTCATTTTTACATGAAAGTACATACTTAGTGTTGCAAGCATGAAAGACAGTAGTAGGTTTATTATACACCTTCCTAGGAGCATGAGACACAATATTTCTCCTAGTCCTACCATTAAAATTAGAACTTGAAGCAATCATGGCATGTGAGTCAAAAGCATTATAACTCCTATTATAATGACAATTTCTAGAAAATTTTCTATCATTGTACATGAAGGCATGATTCTTTTGACTACTACTAGCCATAGGGGCCTTCCCTTTCTCCTTGTTGGAAATGGGAGCCCTTTGACTTGTTAAGTTCTTGGCTTCCTTTCGAAAGCCAAGTCCATCCTTAATTGAGGGATGTCTACCTACAGTGTAGGCATCCCTAGCAAATTTTAACTTATCAAAGTCATTTTTGCACGTCTTAAGTTGGGCATTAAGACTTGCCACTTCACCATTTAATTTTGTAATAGAAGTAAGATGCTCAACACATGCATCAACATCAAAATCCTTACACCTATTACAAATGACAACATGCTCTACACAAGAACTAGATTTATTAACTACTTCTAGCTTAGCATTTAAATCATCATTAATACTCTTTAAGCTAGACACAGTTTCATGACAAGCAGATAATTTTGAAGATAGCATTTCATTTCTTTTATTCTCCAAAGCAAGAGATTTTTGTACACTAACAAACTTACCATGCTCTTCATACAAAATATTCTCTTGCTTTTCTAAGAGTCTATTCTTTTCATTTAAAGCATTAATCAATTCATTGATTTTATCTATTTTAGTTCTATCTAAACCTTTGAACAAGCTTGAGTAATCTACTTCATTATCACTAGAGTCATCATCACTTGAAGTAGTATACTTAGGGGTATCTCGAGCGCTTACCTTTTTCTCCTTTGCCATGAGGCAAGTATGGCGCTCGTTGAGGAAGAGAGATTACTTGTTGAAGGCTGAGGCAGCGAGTCCTTCATCGTCGGAGTCGGAAGAAGAGCAATCCGAATCCCATTCTTTGCCAAGGTGCGCCTCGACCTTCGCCTTCTTGTAGGCCTTCTTCTTCTCCCTCTTCCCGTTTTTTCTTGTTCCTGGTCATTAGCATTATCGGGACAATTTGCTATGAAATGACCAGTCTTACCACATTTAAAACAGGAGCGCTTTCCCTTTGCTTTGCTCTTGTTGGGATGCTCCTTGTGTCCTTTTAGCGCTGTCTTGAAGCGCTTGATGATGAGGGCCATCTCATCTTCGTTTAGCCCGGTAGCTTCAACTTGTGCCACCTTGCTAGGTAGCGCCTCCCTGCTGCTGCTTGTTGCCTTGAGTGCAATGGGCTGGGGCTCATAGATGGGCATTGGGCCGTTCAATGCATCATCAACATATCTTGCTTCCTTGACCATCATACGCCCGCTAACAAACTTTCAGAGTATCTCCTCGGGCAGCATCTTTGTGTACCTGGGATTTTCACGTATGAGATTCACAAGATGGGGGTCAATAACAGTGAAAGACCTGAGCATAAGTCGGATGACGTCGTGATCTGTCCATCTCGTGCTTCCATAGCTCCTGATCTTGTTGACCAAGGTCTTGAGCCTGTTGTACGTCTGCGTCGGCTCCTCTCCCCTGATCATGGCAAACCTTCCTAGCTCGCCTTCCACCAACTCCATTTTGGTGATCATGGTGGCGTCATTCCCCTCATGCGATATCTTGAGGGTATCCCATATTTGCTTGGCGTTGTCCAAGCCACTCACCTTGTTGTATTCATCCCTGCACAACGATGCTAACAAAACAGTGGTAGCTTGTGCATTCTTATGAATTTGTTCGTTAATGAAGATAGGATTATCCGTACTATCAAATTGCATTCCATTCTCAACTATCTCCCATATATTAGGATGGAGAGAAAATAAGTGACTACGCATTTTGTGACTCCAAAAGGCGTAGTCCTCTCCATCGAAGTGTGGAGGTTTACCAAGAGGAATAGAAAGAAAATGAGCATTGGAATTATACGGAATACGAGAATAATCAAAAGAAAATTTTGATTTAACCGGTTTCTTTTTCTCGTCGTAGTCGTCGTCTCTTGGGGAAGAAGAAGACTCGTCGCTGTCGTAGTAGACAATCTTCTTGATGCACCTCTTCTTCTTCCCATCCTTCTTCTTATGACTCGAGCCAGAGTCAGTGGGCTTGTCATCCCTTGGCTCATTGAAGATAGACTCCTTCTCCTTATCATTGACCACCATCCCCTTTCCCTTAGGATCCATCTCTTCAGGCGATTAGTCCCTTTCGTGAAGAGAACAGCTCCGATACCAATTGAGAGCACCTAGAGGGGGGTGAATAGGTGATCCTGCAAAATTCAACAACTAATAGCCACAAAACTTGGTTAAGTGTTAGTATGGCAAAGTAGCGAGCTCTTGCGAACACACAAGTATCACAGAAAAACAATCACAAAAGACACGCGAGTTTATCCCGTGGTTCGACAAGTATAACACTTGCCTACCTCCACGTTGTGGCGTCCCAATGGATGAGGATTGCACTCAACCCCTTTCAAGTGATCCAATGATCAACTTGAATACCACGGTGTTCTTCTTTGCTTATCTCTTTTCCCGTTTGCGAGGAATCTCCACAAGTTGGAGTCTCTCGCCCTTACAACAAATATCAAAGTGAAAGCACAAGAGTAAGGGTGGGAAGCAACACACACAAATCCGCAGCAATACGCACACACACAAGCCAAGACTTGAGCTCAAATGAAGCACAACAAGTTCACCACTAGAACGGAGCTCAAATCACTAACAAAGTCAATCAAGTGCGCGGAAACGGAGTGTGGAAGACTTAGAATGCTCAAAGTATGCTTTTGTGACTCCTCCATGCGCCTAGGGGTCCCTTTTATAGCCCTAAGGCAGCTAGGAGTCGTTGGAGGCAACTTTGGAAGGCAAATCTTGCCTTCTGTCGGGTGGCGCACCGGACAGTCCGGTGCGCCACCAGACAGTCCCTGTAGCTGTCCGGTGCGCGATCTCCTTCCTTTTCTGGCGCATCCGACCATTGCAGATTTGCAGCAGTTGGCACACCGGACATTGTCTGGTGCACACCGGACAGTCCCGCGCGCCCACACGTCGCGCGTGGAATGCGCGACCGACCGTTGGCGCAGTCGACCGTTGGCTCACCGGACGGTCCGGTGCGCCACCGGATGGTCCAGTGAATTTTAGCCATACGTCGTTGAACGTTTTCCCGAGAGCGACGACTTCGCCGCAGACGACTCACCGGACAGTTTGGTGAATTATAGTTGTACGCCGCCGTCGAGTCCCGAGAGTGGCATGTTCACCGGAGGATGGTCTGGCGCACCAGACACTGTCCGGTGCACCCAGACCGAGCTGCAGTTGGCTGTACACAACCAACTCTTTTCCAAACAAATTTCTCCTGTTTCTAGCACTTAGACACAATTCATTAGTACTCAAATCAATGTACTAAGTCTAGAAACGTACCTTGTAATATGATTTGCACTTCTTCACCCTTTGGCACAAATTAGCACTTAGAGAAAATGTGTTGGGCACTTAATCACCAAAACACTTTAGAAATGGCCCAAGGGCACATTTCCCTTTCACAAAGGTGATGGAGAATCTAGAGATAGAAATTCTTGTCCTCATATCAAATATAAAGAGGTAACAATGTCCATGAGTGTATACTTTATAGACGAGCACAATATCAATGGCCCTATATTGAGGTATCACGATGACAAAGTAGGGACTCACAACAATCTCCAATTTTTTAGATTGAGGGCAAGACTGTCGGAGCATCCACGGAATATCATCCCAAGCGCGAAGAAAAGTTGGACTCTTTGCTCTAAATGTATGAAAATATGGATGAGATGACTCCATATTTAAAGTAAGATGAAATTTAATTTGTCATTTGTGTATCTATGTAGTAATCGTGACTTAATGAGAAATTATTTACTTGTTGTAACAGAGAATTTCAATCGTGACTTAATGAGAAATCGTCCTCGAGGCAGTATGAAAACACGCTTCAAGGAAGACATGGGAATCCTAATTTCATTAATTGGTTTCGAGCTCTTGTAAATAACTTAACACTCTTATTCTACTTTATATAATATGTTTAAGTTTCACTATCTAATGATAGTGTGATAAAATTCCAAATTTATACAAGGACTTGCTTTAGATGTCTTACACAATTGTAAAAGTCAGAAGCTACGGTCATTACGACATTAAGGGGTTTCATTTTTGTTCGACCAAATTTGAGTCTACTCGTCCATTTGTAGCGACAAAAAATATTGGAGTTGTATGCACGACAGTGTTATCCTAACGGTACACAGTAAACGGTCGGTGTGGTGCCGAGTAGGGTGTAGAGCGTGTACACTAAGTGAGCGTAGTTTTACGCGGACAACACATTTTTGTACTTTTGTAAATAAAAAATTTAATTAGTAACACACGGGTGGCATTTGTCACAAACACATTGGTGAAAGAAATACTAAAATAGTTCTCACAATCATAGGTAGTCAAGGTCTAAGGCTTGCAAGCCAATATTCAAATGGAAAAGAGTAGAGTTACCACTCCAACATGACAATAACTAATAGGATAATATTAGACTAATAATATTATGGTTAAAAGTAGATGGTCGAGGCATCAAAATCAGTCATCATTGACTACTTCTTGCTCCTACAGCTCATAACCAGTTGTAATCACTTCATCCTGGTCAGATTCGAATTCTATTTCTTCCTCATTTATTGGTTCTTCTTCTTCATTTTCAGATGAGAGTTGCTCTTCTTTGATGTCTCTTGGCCGAGCCAATCTAGCACTCTTCCGCAGTTTTGTGACCTCCTCAGGCCCACATGCATCTGCGATCCGTTGCCATGTTAGTCCAGTCACAGTGTTGACATAGCTTTCTTCATCTCCACCTTCAACAATCCATCCTTGAGCAGAAGCAGCATCAATTGCCAGCAGGGGATCTACTTTGTTGTTATTGTTGGCCTTATCTTTTTTCTTTGTATGAAGAGAATTGAATCACACAAAGATAAGATTTTCAACTCTTTCACAAGCTAGCCTATTTCTCTTCTTGGTATGAATCTGCAACAATAGATTTATTTTGCAAACTAGTCATTGCATGTCAAATGTACAGAATTTAGATTTCCAATCCATCACAGTTCAAAACTAATTTAACTTACCCCTTCAAAGCAACTCCAATTCCTTTCACATCCTGAGGCACTTGCAGTGAGTGAAAGAATCCTTATAGCCATCTTTTGGAGAGCTAGTACTTGTGTTCCATAATTGTATAATTTTATAGGCAAAAAATCAGAGCAGAACTACATAAGTAGGTAGTAGGCTCATGATTCATGAACATCGATGTGCAACAATAAAGTGATAGACTAGTAGAGGGAGAAAAAGTACTAGTACGATAGTACCTCACGACATTGCTTGTTGCTTGGCAGTAGCACACACTTGGCCTAGGCATCCAGATCTTGCAGCTACAGGCCACCGGTGTCCTAGAATCTTGTGTTGAAGCCTTCGTGGGACAACTGGAGTTGAGGCTGGTGGATGGATTGGTGGCCGACGACAGCAAGGGCTAGTGGCTGGCCATGGAATAGCTGGATCCAAAC
Organism: Zea luxurians; assembly: GCA_029449295.1. Taxonomy (NCBI): domain Eukaryota; kingdom Viridiplantae; phylum Streptophyta; class Magnoliopsida; order Poales; family Poaceae; genus Zea; species Zea luxurians. The sequence continues at coordinate 1,398,902 of JAOPSE010000185.1, forward strand.
TAGGATTGATAGCAGCGGAGTAGGGAGCAGCTGTTGGAACGAGATAGGTGGCCGACAGAGTGGGATTGTTGGCCGACAGAGCAAGATTGGCGGCCTGCAGAGTGGGAGATGGCGGCGATATTAGTAGTTCTCAGGGGAACTATCAAAACCCTAGCAAGTAGCTCTTATATCTGGTATAGGGTGCGAAATTTTGGTGAATGGAATAGGCGCGGCAGGAGACTGCATCACGTGCTGCAAGGTTACAAAATTTCAACATCGCCTAAATGGTAAGGTACACGCTATAAACACCGCCTAAAAATGTTTTCCACCATGTCGTGTACACCAACTAGAACGTGTAATGCTGTGTTTGACCGTGTATGCCTGAGTACCGTTTGGTGGAGCGTTTATGGGCTACACTGTGCGCCAGCGTGTCGTGTACCATTTAATTGCCGTGTACACGACCGTGTAGGTCAAGTAGGCAAACATTGATGCTGGTCAGTCGATGATCGTGGAAGAGAGATGAATTATTATGGAGTTATTAATGACATACTCGATTATGACTTCGCTTGGAGCAAAAATCTTATGGTGGTGTTTTCCAAATGTGATTGGTTTGATCCCAATCAAGGGACTGTAGAAAACCAATTAGCATGGTAGAAGTCAAACATGAGGTCAAAACAAATGCATGTAGCAAATTTGTTCTTGCTCACCAAGTTGACTAGGTGTACTACATATCGTATCCATGTACAAAGCTAGAAGCCACGTGGGTAGTGTACAAAGTTAATCCTCGTGAACGGTTACACAACAAGGGTGAATGGTTCGAGGCAGAAGTTGAGGAAATTTACCAAGAAGATGAACTTCCAACTAATTTTAATATAAATACTAAGGTTTTGCCAGAATCATTAGTGGGAGATCCTGAAGATGTAGTAAGTCCTAAAAAAATGGAAGTCAAAGAAGAAAACATCGAATCGAAGGAAACAATTTGATCCTGATTTTGAATATGACTAAAAAGTAATTATGTATTTATTGTTCATTTCAATACATTATGTTGATTTACTTTATGTTCATTAACATTATGCTCATTTACTAATTTGATTTTGTTCTAATAATAGGATGTCTAAAAAGGTGAAGCAGTTCGTTAAGGGACTTGCGAAGATAGCCTCCTTTGTTACGAGAAAGAAGGACTTAGTGTTCTAGGGCACTAGTTCAAGCTTGAGCAGGTGTAGAGCTTTGTTGGAGCATGTTCTAGAGTTGCAGGGTCAGACAATCGGTGTACAGAGGAATGAGGTAACCAATATTTGTTTTGCAATCTAATGTGTGTATGAGTTCGAATAACTAAATTATTAATTTTGTTTTATAGGATGAGTATGAAGATGAGGTAGAGACATAGGAGGGGAGATACGTGGGAGATGTTGAGGATGTCCAGGGTAGGGAGGCAGAGACAAGGTGGGGATGCCATGATACTGGTGGTTTGGGACATGATAGCCATAGTGGATGGCGTGAATAGCCTGAGGATGCAAGTGGATGTCCGAGAGATGGAGGGTTAGGAGATGGGGGAGCTAGTAGGTCAAGGGAAGGAGAAGCTAGTGGTTCTGGAAGCGGGGGAGTTGGAGGGTCTTCATGGGTCTAGAAGCCACGAAGAACTAGTTGAGTCCCCCTCCTAAAGAACTAGTTGATAGGGTTGAGATAATACGAACTAGAGATGGGTAAGAGTATCCTTGATTTGTTCTTATGTCTTACACTATTACACGATTACATTTTGAATTTGACAATTGTGCTTGTGATGTTAGGGCTTAGGTGGATAGCAGTTTCACCGACACAGGTCGTCGAAGGCAAGTAAAGAAAGTGTTGGGAAATATCTGTATGAGATGGCCTAGATTGGTAATTGAGGGTGGTCAGGAGGTCCCTGTCACAAGATGGGATCAATATGCCCTTGCAATAAACGCGCAACATGGGAATGCAGAAGCTCTAGTTTGGCACAACTTCTAGGTATGTTAAAAAATCTTGTCAAGTTGCCATCTCGATGATTGTTTCACATTATGGATTTTGACTATGTTTCTTTTTTAGAAACATTATAAGTTGCCTGAAGGAGATACTCACACCGAGCACGCACACTCTGTATTCCATAGAAATGCAGCAGATGTCGTTGGGGATATCTATGCTCGAATCTAGGTGATTAGTCAAGCTATGTTGGGAAGTGAAGGGCGACGTCCAGACAGTAAGAGCGAGGCAACACAGTATGGACTCGATATCATTGGGCAACAATATCTGAGGTAATTGATGTTTTTCCTGTGTTGGAAAATTTTCTGTTGCATGTAGATGTTATAGTTACTTGTAAATTAACTGTGTTTCTGTAGAATTTGATTCCATGGATAACCGCCAATGATGCTGCTTGGCGTGCATTATGTCATTATTGGGCTTCGACTGAATTCAAGGCAAAGTCTGTGCGACACAGTTCCAATCGTGGAACCGAGTCGTATCACAGGTATGGAGGTGATGATCACTTTCATTTGGCAAAACGAATGGCAAGTACAATTTAATCCATTTTCGTTGATTGTAGTTGACTTGCTGTAATTTCTGGTTATAATGTTTGTCAGATATACATACAAGAAACTAGCACTAGTGCAATGCCTAGTGATGTTCAAATATACCTTAAGGGGCATAGAGGACCAGATTCTTCAAATCCAGATGCGTTGTGCAGCCAAAAGGCAACAGATCGTCTAAGTGTTTTGAAATGTTTGGTAGATTCTATTTATATGGATTTTTGTATGTAATATTGCATTGACCTTTTGTATGAGGCTGCATATGGTGAGGCGATATATAGTCAGCACGGACCAGACTATGACTAGAGGACCTCACCTATTGATCCTTAGGTTGTGTATGCAAGTGGTGGAAAAGCTCATGGAAGGTGCGGACTCTACATATCTTATATTGTTTCTTTGGTTGAGTGCAATACATGTATTCTGAATCTGTCGTGATGTTACTTGTTTGTAGGTACCCAATGTTTGATAACGTCATCGACTCGAGCCAGATGAGGGTTCAGCGTGGAGGTTCATCGAAGTCTGCTGCTCGTAGCTCCCGTCGCTCCACTCAAGATCCAGCAAAAGTAGAGCAATTGTGAGAAAAACTTAGGCGACATTAGGATTACATTAAACAACAAGTTGCGCAACAAGAATACTATGCTACATAGATTTAACAACAATAAACACTCATACATGTAAGTTTGAAAGATAATAGCTTTCACTTTAAGTTATGTATTGATTTAAAACGCTGATGTGAATGAATTCGACAATTTTGTAGCAACTAGCACAAAGCTCAAGGGATACAAATCCCGGTGCCCCCCACCTCCACCTGCCATACATTATCCTTGGTCTTTACCTCCACCTCCACCTACTGAACATCAGGTATGCAAATTCATCATCATTTACTAGTTGTTAGTTATATTATGGTGTAACTCGGCAAATATCATTTGTACAGGTATATTGGACCCCTCCAACTACCTTGCCGATGCAGGAACGGGATGATGGGTTAGACTTTGTCGAAGACCTCTTCTCTATTGGAGGTATCGACCATCACTCGTCGTTATACGCCAATGGTGATCGGTGGTAGTGAGCTTCCATTTTATGTGTTGTGATACTTGAGACTTTTGTATCTTATGACTATGGATGAGATGTTTTGATATTGTCTCTTATGACTGGATGAGATGTTGTGTCTTATGACTATGGATGAGACTTTTGTGATGTAATTGATGTGACTATGGATGCAATTGTTGTTATGTGATTGTGTGTGAGATGTTTTATGTGAAAATATGTTGTGCTATAGCTATTAATATATTTGTTATATTGTGGAATGTGGTGTAAAATGAAAATAAACAATATTTGTAATGTTGGTCAAATTGACTTCCTATAAGCGTACTATAGGAAGTTAGCCAGCTTACTTTAACCTCTAGGAAGTTAGCCAGCTAACTTTCTAGGGGCTACTGTAAGCCGTAGGAAGTTATCGGGCTGACGACGCTATGTGCCTTAATGGCGTGAACATACTAACTTCCGAGAGGGGCCGCTAGCTCACTTCTGTAATACCCAACTTTGGAAAATAAGAGAAGGAAATAAATCTTCATATGTGGTACCCTTTTCATTCATGATAATTATTAGTAGGCATAACTAAAGGGGATAAATCCTCAATAAAATGTGCATCATGCTGGACTTTTTCTAGTTTGAGCATCAAACACAAAAAAGTTATAATTAAGGCAAGTCTAGCTTTGCATTCAAAATTAGAGCACTAAATAAAATGGGAGAAATTAGAGATTGAAAATAAGAAAAAGGAGGGAGAAGAAAAAGAGAAAGGATACAAAAATATAAATAATATATATATATCTAAAAATATCTCAAAAAAATTAGTACTTCTAATTTCACAAATATAATTTGTAAATGATGAACCACAAAGTTTGAATTTAAGTTTGAATTCAAATTTAATTTGGAAATAGAGAAAAGGGAAAATAAGAAAAGAAAAAGGTAAAATAGAAAACGGGGCTGGCTCAACCCCATTCCGGCCCAGCTAGCCTTTTCTCTCCACATAGCCCGCACTCCCGCCTACTGACACCCTGGCCCCGCCCATCAACCTCTCATCGCGTGCGCTCAGCTATGGACTGGCGCCAACACGAGGGCCCCACTGCCAGCCACCCCTTCCTCGCGCTTGCGTCTCTCCTTTCGCCGGCACGCGGGCTCCTTTGGACAGTCGCACCAACGCATTCAGCCGCTGGCCCCACGGGCCCACCTGGCTGACACTTAGCTCAGGTCGCCTGCACGTGGGACCGGACGGTCAGATCCACCGTCACCACAACGGATCATGGCGGATTGTGCGGGGGCCATGGCGATCTTCTCAGGTGAATTGCGGCGCCACAACAAACTCGGCTCACCTATATTTATGCACCGTGGGTTCCCTCTATTCCCCTTCCCATTTGCGCTACACGAGACCACGGAGATAGAACGCAGAGAGCTGAATTTGGGGCGGAATTGAAGTCGCTGCGGGATTCTGCTTCCTAACCGGCGTTCAGCTTCTTGGGGCAGCACCAGAGGGACACCTAGGCAAGAGGACTCTAGTGCGGACCTTGGGCGGTGTTGGCATCTACCGGAATGACGTCAATTTCTCGCCGTTGCGGTCGCGCCGCCGTGAAGCCGCACCGTATCGAGTACCGGGTCTACTGGGTCTTCATCCTCGGTAAATTACCCCCATCTAATTCTACCTTGAGCTTCGCATCGCATTAGTGCACTCGCGGTAGGATCAGGCCGTAGCCGCGTGGTGCGTTTTGAATCGGGTATGGTGCCGCTGCTGGGGCAAACGAGGCGGAGCTACGGTGCAAGGAGGAGGACGTGTGGCGGGCTGTCCGATTTCGTTTTGGCGGCAGAGATTAGATTGCGTAGTGGTAAAACCCTAGCTTTCAGATTGAAAATGAACGGTTAAGATTGACTCTGGCGCCTACCGGTTCGGCCAGATCCTATCGGGCTGTTAAATGGTAATCGCGCGGTCAGAAATAGATCGACGTGGCGGGCGGTCCTCGACCAATGAGTTTGGATCCAACGGTGGGTAGTGGCTGCGAATTATTAAGCGGGCCGATCTAATCGGGTGCTCACATTCTCGATGTAACGGTCTAGGTTTCGCCGTGCCCCTTCGGTCGGCACCATTTGCAAAAGAAACCCTTTAGTCTTTATAAATCAACCCGCCGTTCGTGGTTGCTGTGCACTGAGTCTGAACAAAATTGTGAGTTAGACCCTGTGTTTCTTAGTAATTGACGCGCAGTCCAAAGATCCGAGGATTTAATAATTAATGATAGAAATTGATTTTTATATAAAAATAATCATTAAAACTTGTATAATTCCTAGAAAATCCATATGAACTCCAAATTGATTCATTCCAGAGACATTAATTTTGTAATAATGTTGTCTATCACTTAGTAGCTCTGTTTAATCATGAAACATGAATTAAAATTATTTATTTGAATTAATCTGATCTGGGTACTTAACAACTTTAGAAATTCATAACTAAATAAATATAACTCCAAATTTAGTGGTTCTTGTTCCTGTGATCTTGTTACGCAGTGTAGAATATTATTATGCATTCTGATTTGTTGTTTGGTATAATGTTAATTTTTGCTATACTATGTATGTTTGTATTGATGCGAGTAGACGAGCAAGCTACAGAGGATCCGAGGGTTTAGCAGGAGGAGACTGCTGAGCAGGAGCTCATTGAAGGCAAGTTGTGCCCTTGATCACTTTTATCACCCAATAATGTTCTTTAATATCATTTATTCATGCATAGGTTTAATTTTTGATGGGACCCAATAGGTTGCCCTAGTCTGTTTATCTTTTACCTTGTTTACCCCTGAGTCATTTGGGTAGTTTTGATATTGCTTTATATGGTTTTGGGGTAACATTTCATTATATCCATGTTCCAATTATCCTGTTATTTTATTTACTGTTCATGTTAAGATCATTATGTTAATTGGAACATGGAGCGACTACCCGGGAAAATAGTGCTACCACAAGGGTTTAATGGGACGCCCTTGGCTGATTAATTAGGAAAGCTAGTGGATGACTACCTTACCCGAAAGGGGCAAGGGCAGTAGGGGAGTGGTCAGTGTAGGGAGGTCCTTGGGTTGATTTTGCTGCGATGGCGGTTAGGCGAGGGATCCCTGCATTGAAGCTTCATATAAACAGTAGCGGGTTTTCTAAAGCTAGCGGAACTTTGTAAAGGTCTTGTAGTGTTACCCTGCCTCGCCTCCTCAGTAGAGGTGTATGGGATTGGACTTCTCTTGGTAGATGGGTAACATGACTTGTGGGAAAAGATGCGCAACCTCTGCAGAGTGTAAAACTGGTATACTAGCCGTGCTCACGGTCATGAGCAGCTCGGACCCTCACATGATTAACTTATGGAATTAAATTCAATTTGCCATTTGCATCTCATTGGGATTATTTTATTATTACTTTTATTTAGTATTACTATGGTTTGGTATTTACTTACACTTAGTAACTGCTAATAAAATTTTGACCAACTTATAAAAGCAATGCTCAGCTTCAACCTTTATTTTGTTGATCAGCCTTACACTTCACATGAACTCCCACCTTTGGTGAGTTTATGCACATTATTCCCCACAACTTGTTGAGCTATTGTCACACCCGGGTTTCGGGGCACCAAGACCCGGGCGCGAACATAATCACCAGGTGTGCTGGGACCAAGTCTCACACATATGATGAATCATGGCACAGGATCGAATGTCACATCTTTACTATATAACAGGAGTTCTATACAAAATAAATAATTACATTATAAGGAGACAACGGTCCAGCAACCCAAAGTTGACTGGGAGACGACGACCTAGACCTCTCACGAACACATCACGACATCCATCATGCACCGCATCCTGTGGTACCTGTTCTTGACCTGTGGTGGGGGGGTGTGAGATAGCAAGAGTGAGCTCACATACGTTCATAGCTCAACAAGTTGTGGGGAATAATGTGCGTGAACTCGCCAAAGATGGGAGCTCACGTGAAGTGTAAGGCTTACCAAAGATGATGGTTAGAGCTGAGCATTGCTTTTAAAGTTGGACAAAATTTTATTAGCAGTTACTATGTATAAGTAAATACCAACCCAATTAAATAGTAGAACAAAAGTAACAACATCACCTGTGATGCAATGCATACGACAAATTGAATTTAGTTCCATAAATTAATCATGTGAGTGTCCGAGCTGCTCATGACCGTGAGCACGGCTAGTATACCAGTTTTACACTCTGCAGAGGTTGCGCATCTTTACCCACAAGTCATGTTACCCATCTGCCAAGAGACGACCAATCCCATACACCTCTACCGAGGAGGCGAGGCAGGGTAACACTACGAGGCCTTTACAAAGTTCCACTAGCTTCAGAAAACCCGCTACAGTTTATAGGAAGCTCCAATGCAGGAATCCCTCGCATGACCGCCATCGCAGCAAAATCATCCCAAGGGCCTCCCTACACTGACCACTCCCCTACTGCCCTTGCCCCTTTCGGGTAAGGTAGTCATCCACTAGCTTTCCTAATTAATCAGCCAAGGGCGTCCCATTAAACCCTTGTGGTAGCACTGTTTTCCCGGGTGGTTCTCCATGTTCCAATTAACATAATGATCTTATCATGAACAGTAAATAACAACTGATATCAAAAGTGTAATCATGAATAATGTATCTCCATACCCAAAACCACATATAGCACTAGCAAGTACTACCTAGAAAGTTCAGTGGTAAACAAGGTATAAAGATAGACAAACTAGGGTATCCTATTGGGTCCCATCAAAATTAACCTATGCAGATCATTATGATTAATCAGAACATGACTGGGTAAAAGAAGTGATCAAGGGCACAACTTGCCTGGGACTTGAGATTCCAGGTACCAGGATGATCTTCGGATGACACGTGACCTCGCGCTAGTCGTAGCGATACAAACAGACATGGTATAGGCAAAATTAACATTACACCAAACATAAGTACAAATATATATTAATAATCTACACGCCGCTACGAGATCGTGGGATCGAGAGCTACTAAGATCAGAGTTACGGTTAAGGAGTTATGATTTTATAAAAGATCTATGTGGTCAAAATATTAAACTATATTATAAATTGGTTAATATAAATCATATGAGAGGTTATTTTGTAAATAATTATCTCAATTTTAATCTAAGTTATAAATTTACCACAAATTATATTTTGGTAGGCAATGATGAACACATTAACAAGACTAACCAACATGAGTTAATTAAAGGTTTGATCATAAAATAATGGGATATGGTATAATAAATGTTGTTACTGTGTAGTAAATATTTATACAAGGCTAACGCAACTGGAACGGATCAAATTGGAGTTAAAATGGGTAAATTATGAATTTCCTAAGGTTTTATATATTTGATATAGGTTTAATTAGGAAATAAATTTTAAATTGGCTTTCATGTCAAATCAGTGGCACTATTTGATAAACAATAATATTATAAAATTATAGGAACTGAAATGGGTCAATTTGAACCTAATATGAATTTTCTAGGAATTATACAAGTTCAAATGATTATTTTCCCATTAACAATCCATTTGCCTAATCTTTTATCCAATTTATGAGCTCTCTAGGCTGGTGCATGAAAACATGGAAGTGCAGGGTTCACTGCACAAAAAGTTCTAAGACTCAGAATTCCACTGCTAGGACTGCGGGTTCAATACTAAATTTTTCAGGGGCTCTTTAGCAAATCGTACTCGCGAAGGGGTATCCTATAATCAGAGTCGTTGGATCAGAGGCCGACGACTCTGATTCAATCGGCCACTTCATGAAACGATATGCCATCGGGTCCGTAGGATCCGAGATCCATGGACAGGGTTTTATTACCGCATGATCTATCCGCATTCGCCTGATATTAGATCGAGGGTCCGGATTTAATGAGCGAAGGGGATACACTCCCACACAATCCTTTCCGTTCGCTGCAACGTCGATGGTCTGGATCGATGTTTGTCGCAATCTAATCTCATCCACTCAATCTAAATCCAATGGTCCTTGCACCTTCTTCCACCTCACGCCAAAGCACGGCGACACAGAGCCTTCCCCGCGGCAGAATCCATCGCACGAGCAGCGCCATCCCCCGTTTGGGACCGATTCGTGACACAGGGAGCAACTAAACGAAGCGAAGGAAAAAGCTAACGTTATGGATAATTTCTTACCGTGCTCACTGGTGCAGATATACCCGACGACAGCGTGACATGGTTGGGGCTGCCCTCGGCGAGGAATCACGACCCCACAGCGACGGTCCCCGCTAGCCGTGGTCGCACGCACACATGCGGCATCCGCGACGCGCCTGGAACACCCGCCGGACCGGGGGGGTTGCCCAAGTGCGAGATCCACGCGACGATGAGTCCGTGGTGACATTAATCCCGGCCACGGCGCGAGCAGGGCCTCCACGCCCTACCAGGGACTGCAGAGCTTCCCCCCGAGCATGCCAAGTCGCGCCAGCAGGAGGACTCCCCGGCTGTAGCAATGACTCGATTCATCTACGGCGGAGTTAAATGCCCAGGTTAGCAAGGAGTTGCGATGCGAGCGTGTGACTTCCATCGCGGTAGTAGCCTCACCTCACTCTCTATTTCTTGCAACGGCGGCTCACAGATGCTAGGATTTGGCACAATAGGGGGGGGGCGGGGATTCGGTATTTAAACACCTAGGCCGGGGCGACATGTAGCCCCGAGGAGCAACAGCCCGGCGAGATACGCGCATGGCGACTGATTTCTCATTTCCGAAAACAACGCCGCGCGGGGAGGGAGATAACCCTGGCAACCTGGGCCCGCTAACCAGAGAGAACAGGGGAGCGACAGAGGGAGCAGCTGGCGGGATGGGCCACGAGGTCACATGAGATTGGGCCAAGGCAAGGGTGAGGGTGAGCAGGCCGATCGGAAATTAGGCCCAAACGATGTTTTTCTTCTTTTTTGTATTTTTCTATTTTCCTTTTATTTCTATTTTCAGTTTCCTTGATTCAAATTAAATTTAAATTTTCAGATTTGAACAAATTTCAAACTCACGCATAATGCACCATCAAGTAGAATTCAACATGTAATGCAAAGTAATCTATATGTATATGTTAGTTATTTTATTTATTTAGGCACAACACCTCTATGTATAATTCGTAAAAAAATAGTTTTACTCAAACTTAATAGATCTTTCTATCATCTCTTTCTGAGTTTGAAATATTAAACTTTAAATGGTCAATTATATATTTGAGATATCCAAATTTAATGCTACTCTCATTTATCTTTATGTTCTTCATAATTTAAATTCTAGTTTCAAGACCTATTCCTAGCTTTGAATAACCAAAGTAAAATTTAATATCATTACATTGAGAAAGTGATCCCAAACCAATAAAAATCCTTATTTTTCTTTGATACAAATTTTGGGCTCTACAAATCCTACCCCCTTAACAGAAATCTCGTCCGCGAGATTTGTAAGAAAGAGGTTGCAATAAGTTTGGTTTGTAGTCTATGTTTTAAGTTTTCAAGTGGTTTTAATTCCCATTTTTTTAAGTTTTATAATACAAATTAGAAGGTGATTAGGGAAGCTTGGGTATGTATATCCAATTTATTGTGTATGGTAAAAGATGTCTTTAAAGCATAGATAGGTTTGGGTAAGAAAGATTACGGTAAAGAAAGACTCCACCCCGGATTGTGGATCTTGATTCCTTTGAAGATCTGGCTTGAATCTTATCCTTCCTTGATTGATGAGGTCGATCATCTTCGATCTTCGTTCTTGAAGTTGTTATCCGAATTAGGGACATGTAGTTAAGATAAAGTAGTAGGTGGAGCAGCTAGTTTAGTAGGTGGCTATGAGATTAGCCAAAATCTGGTTGGGTTGTTCTGCTTCTGAATGGTTTGGATAGATTATGTAACCTATTATGTAGGTCAAGTTGTTGGGTATGGCCGAGTTAATCCCTAGTCACCAATTTAGGCGTAAATGGATTAGGAGTATGGCCTTATCCTTGGTACCAACATTAAGTAACTCACACTAAAATAGATCGTATAAGATTAGATAGGATCTAGGTTAGACTAAATATGACTAGATTAAACTAGTTAAGATCTCATTATTTTGGACTAGATCATGATCATGGTGGGATAATTCAAGTGGTTTGGATAGTATGAACCTTTCAAGATAAGATGAATCTACTAAGGTAACGGAGTATCTTTTAAGATAAGATAGACCTATGAGTGTAGGATAGAATCTTTTAAGATGAGATGGATATTGTTAGGCTAGATACTTTAATGAGGGATAATCTAGTTTGTCTAGTTATTTTATAAATACTATCCTTTATGCCTAGATGTATATGAAGATGTAATTGTGGACATTAATCCACAACCCATCACACTCAATCAAAGCTCCAAAGCAGACAAATATCATAAGAACAAGCATTCAAGCATATAAAAAAATAATAGTTTTGTTTTTTGTTCCTAAGATTAGGTTTCCTATTCCTAAAAGTCACTTTAGGTACATGATTTCAAAGTGTGAAATCCACTTTTGTCTTTAGAGTGAAAAGGTAAGAGTAATCAGAGTAAAGCGGAATTAGATGAGAAAAGATTAAGAAAAGTTTAGAAAGAATCAAAGTAGCAAAGGTAAGTAGATAATGGTTGTCCAGTTCTATCTAGGTTTCGTCCTACAGTCAACATTCCTCTGATACCACTTCTGTCACACCCGGGTTTCGGGGCACCAAGACCCGGGCGCGAACATAATCACCAGGTGTGCTGGGACCAAGTCTCACACATATGATGAATCATGGCACAGGATCGAATGTCACATCTTTACTATATAACAGGAGTTCTATACAAAATAAATAATTACATTATACGGAGACAACGGTCCAGCAACCCAAAGTTGACTGGGAGACGATGACCTAGACCTCTCACGAACACATCACGACATCCATCATGCACCGCATCCTGTGGTACCTGTTCTTGACCTGTGGTGGGGGGTGTGAGACAACAAGAGTGAGCTCACATACGTTCATAGCTCAACAAGTTGTGGGGAATAATGTGCGTGAACTCGCCAAAGATGGGAGCTCACGTGAAGTGTAAGGCTTACCATAGATGATGGTTAGAGCTGAGCATTGCTTTTAAAGTTGGACAAAATTTTATTAGTAGTTACTATGTATAAGTAAATACCAACCCAATTAAATAGTAGAACAAAAGTAACAACATCACCTGTGATGCAATGCATACGACAAATTGAATTTAGTTCCATAAATTAATCATGTGAGTGTCCGAGCTGCTCATGACCGTGGGCACGGCTAGTATACCAGTTTTACACTCTGCAGAGGTTGCGCATCTTTACCCACAAGTCATGTTACCCATCTGCCAAGAGACGACCAATCCCATACACCTCTACCGAGGAGGCGAGGCAGGGTAACACTATGAGGCCTTTACAAAGTTCCACTAGCTTCAGAAAACCCGCTACAGTTTATAGGAAGCTCCAATGCAGGAATCCCTCGCATGACCGCCATCGCAGCAAAATCATCCCAAGGGCCTCCCTACACTGACCACTCCCCTACTGCACTTGCCCCTTTCGGGTAAGGTAGTCATCCACTAGCTTTCCTAATTAATCAGCCAAGGGCGTCCCATTAAACCCTTGTGGTAGCACTGTTTTCCCGGGTGGTTCTCCATGTTCCAATTAACATAATGATCTTATCATGAACAGTAAATAACAACTGATATCAAAAGTGTAATCATGAATAATGTATCTCCATACCCAAAACCACATATAGCACTAGCAAGTACTACCTAGAAAGTTCAGTGGTAAACAAGGTATAAAGATAGACAAACTAGGGTATCCTATTGGGTCCCATCAAAATTAACCTATGTAGATCATTATGATTAATCAGAACATGACTGGGTAAAAGAAGTGATCAAGGGCACAACTTGCCTGGGACTTGAGATTCCAGGTACCAGGATGATCTTCGGATGACACGTGACCTCGCGCTAGTCGTAGCGATACAAACAGACATGGTATAGGCAAAATTAACATTACACCAAACATAAGTACAAATATATATTAATAATCTACACGCCGCTACGAGATCGTGGGATCGAGAGCTACTAAGATCAGAGTTACGGTTAAGGAGTTATGATTTTATAAAAGATCTATGTGGTCAAAATATTAAACTATATTATAAATTGGTTAATATAAATCATTTGAGAGGTTATTTTGTAAATAATTATCTCAATTTTAATCTAAGTTATAAATTTACCACAAATTATATTTTGGTAGGCAATGATGAACACATTAACAAGACTAACCAACATGAGTTAATTAAAGGTTTGATCATAAAATAATGGGATATGGTATAATAAATGTTGTTACTGTGTAGTAAATATTTATACGAGGCTAACGCAACTGGAACGGATCAAATTGGAGTTAAAATGGGTAAATTATGAATTTCCTAAGGTTTTATATATTTGATATAGGTTTAATTAGGAAATAAATTTTAAATTGGCTTTCATGTCAAATCAGTGGCACTATTTGATAAACAATAATATTATAAAATTATAGGAACTGAAATGGGTCAATTTGAACCTAATATGAATTTTCTAGGAATTATACAAGTTCAAATGATTATTTTCCCATTAACAATCCATTTGCATAATCTTTTATCCAATTTATGAGCTCTCTGGGCTGGCGCATGAAAACATGGAAGTGCAGGGTTCACTGCACAAAAAGTTCTAAGACTCATAATTCCACTACTAGGACTGCGGGTTCAATACTAAATTTTTCAGGGGCTCTTTAGCAAATCGTACTCGCGAAGGGGTATCCTATAATCAGAGCCGTTGGATCAGAGGCCGACGACTCTGATTCAATCGGCCACTTCATGAAACGATATGCCATCGGGTCCGTAGGATCCGAGATCCATGGACAGGGTTTTATTACCGCGTGATCTATCCGCATCCGCCTGATATTAGATCGAGGGTCCGGATTTAATGAGCGAAGGGGATACACTCCCACACAATCCTTTCCGTTCGCTGCAACGTCGATGGTCTAGATCGATGTTTATCGCAATCTAATCTCATCCACTCAATCTAAATCCAATGGTCCTTGCACCTTCTTCCACCTCACGCCAAAGCACGACGACATAGAGCCTTCCCCGCGGCAGAATCCATCGCACGGGCAGCGCCATCCCCCGTTTGGGACCGATTCGTGACACAGGGAGCAACTAAACGAAGCGAAGGAAAAAGCTAACATTATGGACAGTTTCTTACCGTGCTCACTGGTGCAGATATACCCGACGACAGCGTGACATGGTTGGGGCTGCCCTCGGCGAGGAATCACGACCCCACAGCGACGGTCCCCGCTAGCCGTGGTCGCACGCACGCATGCGGCATCCGCGACGCGCCTGGAACACCCGCCGGACCGGGGGGGTTGCCCAAGTGCGAGATCCACGCGACGATGATCCGTGGTGACATTAATCCTGGCCACGGCGCGAGCAGGGCCTCCACGCCCTACCAGGGACTGCAGAGCTTCCCCCCGAGCATGCCAAGTCGCGCCAGCAGGAGGACTCCCCGGCTGTAGCAATGACTCGATTCATCTACGGCGGAGTTAAATGCCCAGGTTAGCAAGGAGTTGCGATGCGAGCGTGTGACTTCCATCGCGGTAGTAGCCTCACCTCACTCTCTATTTCTTGCAACGGCGGCTCACAGATGCTAGGATTTGGCACAATAGGGGGGGCGGGAATTTTGTATTTAAACACCTAGGCCGGGGCGACAGGTAGCCCCGAGGAGCAACAGCCCGGCGAGATACGCGCATGGCGACTGGTTTCTCAATTCCGAAAACAGCGCTGCGCGGGGAGGGAGATAACCCTGGCAACCTGGGCCCGCTAACCAGAGAGAACAGGGGAGCGACAGAGGGAGCAGCTGGCGGGATGGGCCACGAGGTCGCATGAGATTGGGCCAAGGCAAGGGTGAGGGTGAGCAGGCCGATCGGAAATTAGGCCCAAACGATGTTTTTCTTTTTTTTTGTATTTTTCTGTTTTCCTTTTATTTCTATTTTCAGTTTCCTTGATTCAAATTAAATTTAAATTTTCAGATTTGAACAAATTTCAAACTCACGCATAATGCACCATCAAGTAGAATTCAACATGTAATGCAAAGTAATCTATATGTATATGTTAGTTATTTTATTTATTTAGGCACAACACCTCTATGTATAATTCGTAAAAAAAATAGTTTTACTCAAACTTAATAGATCTTTCTATCATCTCTTTCTGAGTTTGAAATATTAAACTTTAAATGGTCAATTATATATTTGAGATATCCAAATTTAATGCTACTCTCATTTATCTTTATGTTCTTCATAATTTAAATTCTAGTTTCAAGACCTATTCCTAGCTTTGAATAACCAAAGTAAAATTTAATATCATTACATTGAGAAAGTGATCCCAAACCAATAAAAATCCTTATTTTTCTTTGATACAAATTTTGGGCTCTACAGCTATGAACATATGTGAGCTCACCCTTTCTGTCTCACACCCCTCCACAGGAGAAGAACAGGTGGTTCAAGAGGAGCCGCCCAACGAGGAGTTCGACTTAATCTAGGTGGCGTCTCCCAGTCAGCTTTGTGGCGCCAGGGAAATAATATTTAGTTCGTTTTATATTTATCATTTATTTTGTAAGACTTCCACTATGTAATAAGTACATTTATGATATTCATGACATTTATCTCTATGCACTCTGTAATTGTATGTGTTGTTCTTCCTTGGCGCACATATGAGATGCAGCCGATTTTATCCCTTAAATCCGGGTGTGACAGAAGTGGTATCAGAGCAAATGTTGACTGTAGGACGAAACCTAGATAGAAATAGACAAAACCCTTACCTAATTACCTTACTCTGATTCTTTCTATACTTATCATGATCCTATCTCACCTTCTACTGTTCTACTCTGACTATTCTTACCTTTTCTACTCTAAGACAAGATGGATTTCACACCTTGGAATCCTACATTTATGACCTTCTTAAGAGATAGGAGACCTAAGACAAAAATTAAAATTATTTTCTCTATTAAAAATGTTGGTTGATTGTTCTGATGATAAATGCTTGATTTGCTTCTTTGATTGATTGAATTAGTATAGCAGGGAATTTTAGCATGTACCACCATAAGGTAATGTATTAGCTTTAGTAGGTGACACACTTAGCTAATAAATCCCCCAAAGTAACATGATTCTTAATTACTTGCCTTGTCTATAATTCTTTCTTTCTTAGCATATGTTTCTAACTCAGATGGTCAATACCAGGAAGGGAGGAGGAATTGACCTACCTGCCAACCCATTCAACCAGAGGGTACTTAGACAGCAACAACAACAAGCTGAAATGAATCCTCCAAATCCTCCGAATCCTCCACCAGCCGGAGCTGACCCAGCTTTTGCAGCCCAGATGTGGATAATGCAATAGGTGGCAGATACTATGGCTGACATGCACGCACAGATGCGGCAGGAACACCAAGAGATGCGCCAGAAGAGAGAGAGGAGATGCGCCAGGAAAGGAGGGTGCAACAGTAGCAAGCACCACTGCCACCACCACCACCACCACTTCCACCCTGGGACAAGCACCGGGAATTTATGAGCCACAAGCCGCCTACCTTCGCCAGCTCGCCATATCCACTACATGTTGATGATTGGTTGAAGTCAGTTGAGAAGATGCTAAACATCGCCTAATGCTCTGACCGGGAGAAGGTTCTATATGCTTATGGTCGTCTGATTGGTCATGCTGCTGACTGGTGGGATTATTATGTTGCTGCCCATGATGCTGCTGACACTATTACTTGGGCGAAATTCAGTACACAGTTCAAAAACTACCACATTCCTGCTGGATTAATGAAGATCAAGAAGGAGTTTCTGTCATTGAAGCAAGGCAACATGTCTGTCAGCAAGTACCATGATAAGTTTATTCAGCTATCAAGATATGCTCCTGATGACGTGACTGATGATGAAAGGAAGCAAGAGCACTTCATAGAAGGACTCAACGGGCCACTACAGTATGCACTGGTTGCTCATAGATTTCTATCATTTCAGAGACTGCTTGATAAGGCTCTAGCTATCGAACACAAGCGTGTTCAATTGGGAGACCTGAAGAGGAAGGCCATTGCCTAGAGGCAGGGTAGCAGCAGTGTTCGTCCTCGCTACGTTCCGCCTCAGGGTATTACAGCTCGTCCAGGAGGAGGACCATGCCCCGCTCAGTACGCTCCACAGGGGACTCCACAGACACCCCCACTCGTCAGGCTGCCCCCACTAGCACCCCGGTAAGGCCTATAGGACAGAAGACAGGCCCTAAGTGCTTCAAGTGCAGTCAAGTTGGGCATTATGAAAATGCTTGTCCGCGCGGGGAAATCTAGTGCACCAGCTCAGAACAAGCAACAGACCTCTGGCAAGGGATTCTCTATTGCCAGGGTTAATCAAGTCAGCGCTGATGCTACTCCTAAAGGTGCTGACATCACACTTGGTATGTTTTATATTAATGCAATTCCTGCAACCATATTATTTGATTCTGGTGCTACACATTCATTTATGTCTGCTCGATATGCCCACACAAATGAGATACCACTGAAAAATATGAAAAAACCAATGATAGTAATTACACCTAAAGGGCCTCTTGAGGCAAATCATATGACACATAAATTGACATTGATAATTATGGGAAGAGAATTCTGGGCTACCGCTATAATATTATGTAACACCATAAAAACCGTCAATTAAAATAATAAATTTAGTTATTATATTAATTAGGGTAATAAAATTTTTAGTGTTTAATTGTTCATTTGCATTGTTTTCTTTGCATGCACTTGATTGATTATCGGATGATTGTTGTTTTCCTTTTAAAAAGAAATCTTAGTAATTAATCAATAATTAAGAAAAATAATAATTATTAGTCTAAAAATGAGTATTTTGTTTATAAACATTTTTGGTGAATTTTTATAAATTTTTGAGCTCTTTAAATAAGCGTTTCGGAATTTAAAAAAAAAAACTAAACCTACCGGCCCACTAGGGGCCCATGCCCCAAACCCTAAAAAAAAAAAAAAACAGCACACGCGCTGCCAGGGCAGAGCCCCAGCGCCGCCGCCTCCCACTCTTCTCTCCCTCACATCTCTCTCTCTCTCTCTACTCTCTCTCTCTCCCGTTTCTCTCCCTCCCTGCTTCCTCTCTCCAACGCGCGAGCCCCAGCCGAGCACGAGCAGCCGCTCGGGCGCCCTGCAGCCACCGCGACATCACGCGCCCGCACGCCAGCAGAGCCGCCGACGCTCCAGCGCCGCGCGCGAGTCCCAGCCGGGCGCCGCGTTTGCTCCCTGCCGCGCGCGCGCAGCCGCGCGAAGCCGAGCCGGCCGAGCAGCGCCCGCACGGCCGACGGCTGTCCGCTCGACGCCGACCGAGCCAGGCGACCCCGACCGAAGCCGAGCGCCAGGAGCCGATGTCCGCGCGTCCCTTCGTGACCCCGTTGTCCGTTGTTTCTCTGTGTTAATAGAAATTATCACTGCCACCGTTTCTGCGATTAGTGCTTCCGTTTCTCCCATTACCTCTCCCAGTGAAGAACGCCACCAATAGTAGCCATGAAGACACCGATCGTTCTCTCTTCCTGGCAGACCATTCTTCTTCCCTCCCTCTCTCTATAAAAAGGCAGCAGAGTCTCCCCTTCCTGTCCACTCGAATTTACCTCTCTCTCTAGCACTCCCTGCTCCTCGCTAGTGCCGTTGCCATAGTTCGTCGCCGGAGCGTGCCGTTCGTCGCCGGAGTTACGCCATCCGCTGTCCGTAGTCGAGCCCCGCTCTCCGTCGATCCGTCCCCGTCACACGCACGAACCCGAGGTTGATAACGACCCAGATTTATTTTATGTATTTTATAAAGAGCTTTTGATTCGATTCATGAGTTGTATATTTTGTTTGTTGTAATATGAACACATGTGGTTTCGATTTATGTGTATGTGAGCGTTATGGAATTGTTTGGTAGATTCATGCGATTATTAGCACCATGATATGTCATGTTAGTCGTGGCGTTGAATTTTGGATTAGAGAAATATGACAACATTTAGTAGTCACTTTGGCAATAAAATGCTAGATAGGAATTTTTGTAGTTAAATTTGGTCACGATAAATGTTAGAAACTACTTGGAGAATTATAGGTGCATTTTAATGGATATGGAAAATGGTATAGATGTCATATGAATAATATAGGATTTTAGATGATTTATCTAATTATTTTATTAGCATTTTTTTTATAAAGAAAGGAGAAAATATCATTGGTGGATGGCAAAATAGGTTTTTGCTAGTCAAGTAAACATGTTCACAGATTTAGAACTTAAAATTTTTAGAGTACTAGTTTATGTCAAATAACCTCGCTTGTGTTAGAAAATATTCAATTAGTAGTTTATGTAGATTTTTAGAATATTAATATTATTAAATTCGTTCTTGCTACACTAACTAATTTGAGTTAGAAAATGTATTGATTTATTTATTAGTATTAATAGATAAATAAGTATGCGTTCACCGTTGCTTACATTATGATTCTGACTTATAGACAAGACTCGCACGCTCATGCGCAATATAATTATATTGGTTATTCGCTAAGAAATAGTAAATATTTTATTGACGATTGAAACAATATAGTCCAACGTAATCTAAATAGTAGAGATAAAAATTGTAGTTTAAGTTGGTTCTTTAATACTATGGTTATGTGATTTATGAATAATATTTTAACAATTGATATAATTTCCTTTTAGAAAGAAAGACTAAAACTAGAATGTGACCCGTGTTTTACGATAGAGATAATTATTTAGTAAATAAACTAGATTCCCTAGAATTTGGGTTAAAGTTGTATCTATGATTTTAAATGAATTTATATAGTATGCATATCCATAGTCGAATGGTCATACAAGTTTTCTAGTAAGATAATGAAACAAAGTAGTTAGTCATAGCAAATAAATTGATCGTTGATATGGTTAAGATTTATAGGGTAGATACAAATCATGTTTTGCATTCCTTCTTATAAATGTGATTTGTTTAAATGTATGTTTTATTGTATGATGTATGCTTCACCTATGTAATGGTGTATGTTTATTTATTGGTGAATGTTTTCTTTTGTATGTACGATGTGCGACGCTATTAGAAACTGATTGTGTGGTAGAGGACTCAAATACGTTTGAAGACGACACGCAGGACGATTTTGTGCAAGGCAAGTGGATTCTCCCTCTGCATACTCTTTTTGTACCCAGTCATTGCATTTAATAATGTTTACTTTTGATATACTGCATAATTTGATGGGTTTCACCTAATTAAGGATTTCCTAGATTTATTACCTGTATTCCTTGTTTAACCTGGGGAAATAATTAAGCTGTGCGAGATTCACGCTACTGCTCAACCTAATAATTTCTTAATGTCACTCATTAATTGATTTTAATGTTCCAAAGATTTAATTGGCAATTATGGCATTAACCCGATGGTTAAGATAACTTTATTGCAAATTTAATTGGAACATGGAGTGACCACCCAGGATAACAGTGCAACCACGAGTGCTATCATGGCTCTGGCTTTGGTAATTAGCTCTACATGCTTAGTGCCTAGCAACCTTACCTGAAAGATGGGCAAGAGGGGGAGCGGTAGGTGCTGGCAGCCCACGTTAACATGGGGTCGTATTCTTGGCTAAGGTACTTCACCCAGGGGGCCACCACCATCGTCTTAGAAACCTTAGCGGGTTGCTTTGTATTAAGTGTGTTTTGTGAAAACCTCATAATGGATCCCTAGCCATTCACCTCGGCAGTGTCTAAGGGTCCGATCAACCCGGGCTAGATGGGATACATGGCTTGTGGGTAAAGTTGTACCCCCTCTGCAGAGTGTAAAACTGATATATCAGCCGTGCTCCCGGTTATGAGCGACCTGGACTCCTCACATGATAATTGAACTTAAAGATGGACATAAATTGAGATCCGATGATCTGCCCACAGTTTGCTTAAGTGGTTTCACTTAAGTGTTTTTTTATATTCATATTCCTTTGTTTAATTGGGATATTTGGGATTCACTCTTGTTAGTAAGGCAGGTGTTGATAATAAAATGTTGACCAACTAAAATGCTTACTGCTCAACCTTAGCCTCACCTTGTTATACCTGCATTAATTTTTCCCCCACTTGCTGAGCCCCGACCATAAGTGAGCTCACCCTTGCTAATATTTTGATCAGAGGGTGATGCTGGAGACTTTGATGGAGAATTTATCGACGAAGAGTTCTAAGTCTAACGATGCGCCGGTCAACTTCCTGTGGAAGATTGCCCAGTTGTTTATTTCCGCTCTACTTTGATGTGATACTTGTTTAAGACACAATGTCTCAGATGATGTAATAAAGTTTTATACTCTCTTTATGCCTTTATTGCATTGTCTTTTGATATATTACACTTGTGACGTCAACATATGTGTGGAAATGGATCCTGGCACACATATGGTATGCGCTCGGTTCTACCCCCTGAAACCGGGTGTGACAGAAGTGGTATCAAAGCTATGCTGACCCTAGGTCGTTAGATTAGTTAGAAATGGAAAGCCTAGTTGTTCAAAACTTGCTAATTTCAGTCCTATAAATTCCTTTATCAGTCTTACCTCTTTGAAATTCAACTAAGTTGACTCTTCTCTTGTAGATGGTTCGCACTCTCCAAACCACCCGCGTCAACACCAGCTACGCCCCTCAGCCCCGGCAGATCCCGGCCTACCCAGTGGTAGTCGAGGATGCTCCAGCAAACCTCCCTCCCATCCGAGTGGAGAACGTGATCAACCTGGAGGACAGCTCGGAGGAGCAGCTGCCGACCCCCACCCCGTTGGCCGAGTCCCTGGCCTTCGCAGCTGCGTCATCGACGTCAGCATCGCCGGCACCAGCCTTCCAAGCACCTGCACCTGGAGGCGACGACCCCGATGACTCCGGAGACGGCGACGACGAGGATGACGACGACGACGACGATGGAGAGGACGAACACGTCCACGAGGAAGCTGACTACGCCCAGGAGGACCACTTCATGGGGATTGGTCCAGTTGTCGAACATTACACATCAATGTTCGAAACAGGGCACTTCCCCAACCTGCTGCAGGCAGTGCTGCACGAGCTAGGAGCCTACGTCCGCCCCCTGTACGAGACGAGGCGAGTGAGCGAGCCTCCCCGGGCTTGCTATTACATCACTCGCATCCATGTCAGGGTGATGGATGCAGGTGACAGAGGATTCAGGACTCTGTCTGCTCACGAGTCCCTGATACCGCTGTCCACCTACGCTGCCTCTGTCAGCGACGCTGCCCGTCGGACCCTGTGGTCGCTTAGCCACACCTACCGGCAGCAGCTGCAGAACACAAGGTTCAGGCATCTCCCTCAGCGCCTGCGTGGAGAAAGCCAGACCAACATTGTCCCAGGTGAACCTGGTGAGGATCGCCTCAACACCCTAGCTGGTGTAGTGGCCGGTCTCAACACCGACCTGGACAGTGCCACTCTGGACCTCTACAGTGTGCACTTGGAGCTGGAGAACGCCCACGCCAGGATTGCAGCCCTAGAAGCCCAACTGCAGGGACTGAATCCGCCAGAAGCTCAGGTTCCCGCCGTGGCGTTGTCTCCTCCCCGCAAGAGGCTGCGCTACGGAGAGGCCGGATCAGTCACCAGGCTGCTTTAGGAGTTTTGAGTCATGATGTAATAAGTTATACTTCGCGTTAGACGATGATACTCTCTTTATGTTATCATATTAATAAATATCAACCATGTGATGGTGATTGATTGAAATGTTTGATTTGGATCTTTGGTTGAGTGCTATGGTCTTATGGAATGATGGCCATAAGAACATATAAAATTTGTAAAACTTAAGCTATTTTCCCTCTTGAATCTTTTCTACTCCTCACTTTTCTAAGGACTTCACTTCCTAACAAATCAGATGGTGAACCAACGTCAAGGACCTAACAACCGGAACCAGCGTGGACAACAAGCACCACCACCACCGCCACCACCTAATCCCAACATGGAGCAGTTCATCGCCGCCCAAATGCAGATTCTGCAAGGACTCACTGCTGCGGTTCAACAATTGCAACAGAACCAACAGAATCAGCAACCCCAGCAGCAGCAATATGCACCCCCGGCTAGAGATAAGCACCGGGACTTCATGAGTCATCACCCGCCAACTTTCTCTCATGCGGTTGATCCTTTGGATGCCGATGACTGGCTTAAGGTTATCGGAAAGAAGTTGGACATCACTCAGTGCAACGACCGGGAGAAGGTCTTGTACGCCTCAGGAAGACTCGAGGGAGCTGCATCCGATTGGTGGGATGCCTTCACAGCGGCACATCCCAATGCTGACACAATAACCTAGCAGGAGTTCCAAGAGAACTTCCGCGCTCACCACATTCCTTCGGGAATCATGAAGCTGAAGAAGAAGGAGTTCCTTTCCCTTACTCAAGGGAATATGTCTGTCAGTGAGTATCGTGATCGCTTCACTCAGCTTTCACGTTATGCCCCTGAGGAAGTGGACACTGATGAGAAGCGCCAAGAGCGTTTTCTGGAAGGGTTGATTGGACCTCTGAACTATCAACTTCAGAGTCACACATTCCCCAACTTCCAGACACTCCTGAATAAGGCAATTGGCCTTGAGAGCAAAAGGAAGGAATTATCTGACCATAAAAGGAAGTTCCAAGGTCAGTCAAGCAGGAACACTCGTCCGAATAATGCTCAAGGTTCGCAGTTCCGCTCTGGAAATCAGGGTGGAAATAATCATCAAGTACAACGCTCAGGACAGCAAGGCCAGAGAAACAACCAGAATCAGAATCAACAAAGGAGCAACCCCCAGACCAACCAGAGGTCTGGTGGAAATTCACAGAACCGTCAGGGTGGCACCAACAACACTCAGGCCAGAAACAACGCACCTATCCAACCCAACGGCTGTTTCAAGTGCGGTGAACTAGGCCACTATGCTAACAACTGCCCAAGGCGCAACCAGCAGACCCCCCAGAAAGGCAACACTCAGAGAAATGACCAGAGCACCCCCGCTCGTGGATCTGCTCAGAACAAGACTCCGCAGAACCAGAGCCGAGGAAGGGTCAATCACGTCACTGCGGAATCAGTGCCTGAAGATGCCGACATTGTGTATGGTATGTTCCTTGTTAACTCCATACCTGCATCAGTTTTATTTGACTCTGGAGCATCACATTCATTTATAACTGAGTCATTTGTGGAAAAACATAACATACCTAAGTACCCTCTGAAGAGGATATTACACATTAGTTCACCGGGAGGTGACATGAAGGCCACACACTCATGCCCTCATGTTAATATCAAGATTCAAGGAATAGATTTTACAGTCGACCCAGTGGTCCTAGGATCCAACGGTATTGATGTGATTCTTGGATGCAACTGGTTGAAAAGTTGTGATGGAGTGATACGGTGTGCCAACGGAACAATTACGTTGACAAGTCCTCAAGGTGAAAGAATCCAAGTCAACATAGACAAGTCAACAGATGAAAAAGGGAAGACAGTGATCAATCACTTGGAAGAAAAGCCCTTGGAAAATATCAAAGTAATGTGCGAATACCCAGACGTATTTCCGGAAGAATTACCAGGTATGCCACCTGACCGTGATATAGAGTTTTCTATTGAATTAGTACCTGGAACCGCACCTATCTCGAAAAGACCTTATAGAATGGATGGCAAAGATTTAGTAGAACTGAAGAAACAAATAGAAGAATTACTAGAAAAAGGTTTTATTCGCCCAAGTTCATCCCCTTGGGGAGCCCCAGTGCTGTTTGTGAACAAGAAGGATGGTTCGAGAAGAATGTGCGTTGATTATAGAAGTTTGAATGAAGTAACCGTCAAGAATAAATACCCACTACCTCGAATTGAAGATTTATTCGATCAAATGAAGGGAGCTAAGATATTCTCGAAGATAGATCTGAGATCGGGATATCATCAGTTAAAGATCCGAGCAGAAGATGTACCGAAGACAGCCTTCACGACGAGATATGGATTATATGAGTTTTTGGTCATGTCGTTTGGACTGACTAATGCACCAACATACTTTATGAACTTGATGAATAAAGTATTCATGGAATATTTGGATCAGTTTGTGGTCGTATTCATTGACGACATACTGATATATTCTCCGAATGAAGAAACACACGAAGATCATCTAAGGCTAGTCCTACAAAAGCTTCGTGACAACCAACTGTACGCAAAACTCTCGAAGTGTGATTTTTGGTTGAAAGAAGTTGCTTTCTTAGGACATATTGTTACCGATGGTGGAATTAAAGTGGACCCAGGAAAGATAAGTGAAATACTAAATTGGAAGCAACCCACAGATGCGTCCAAGATCAGAAGTTTTCTTGGATTAGCAGGATACTATAGAAGATTTATTGAAGGATTTTCCAAGTTAGTGAAGCCTCTTACCTCTCTACTGGAGAAAGGCAAAGAGTTCAAATGGGATGAAGCTTGTCAGAATTGTTTTGAGGAACTCAAGAAGAGGTTAACCACTGCACCAATACTGGTAATGCCAGACATCCACAAGGGATTTGATGTGTATTGCGATGCATCACACCTTGGACTTGGATGTGTGCTAATGCAAGAAGGAAAGGTGATTGCTTATGCTTCAAGACAGTTGAGAAAGCATGAGAAGAATTATCCTACACATGATTTGGAATTAGCTGCCGTAGTGCATGCTTTGAAGATTTGGAGGCACTATATGATTGGAAACAAGTGCAAAATCTTCACGGATCACAAAAGCTTGAAATATATATTCACTCAGAAGGAACTCAACCTCAGACAGAGAAGATGGCTAGAGTTGATTAAAGATTATGATTTGGAGATACAATATCACCCCGGAAAGGCAAATGTAGTAGCTGATGCTTTGAGCCGTAAGGGTCAAGTGAACAACATCACTACTCATTTGATGTCACAGGAATTGTGCTGGGAAATGGAACGACTCAACCTTGGATTGCTCAATAATGTAGAAGCAACGGTGATGGAAGTCGAATCTACTTTGGAAGAAGAGATTCGTAAAGGACAAGAGTCCGATGAGAAAATTAAAGAAATTAAAACTTTGATTGGTTTGGGTAAAGCCCCAGATTTCACGGAAGATGAACAAGGCACAATATGGTTTAAGAAGAGAATCTGTGTACCGGAAATCAAGCACTTACGCCAACTTATTTTGAGAGAAGCTCATGATTCAGCTTACTCTATTCACCCTGGAAGTACAAAGATGTACCAGGATCTTAAGGAAAAGTATTGGTGGTACGGTTTGAAAAGAGATGTTGCTACTCATGTTGCATTATGTGACGTGTGTCAGCGAGTTAAAGCTGAACACCAAAGACCAGCAGGATTGCTACAACCTCTCAAGGTACCTGAATGGAAATGGGAAGAAATCAGTATGGATTTCATAGTTGGACTACCCCGTACTCGAGATGGCTATGATTCAATATGGGTCATAGTAGACAGGTTAACCAAAGTGGCACATTTTATACCTGTGAAGACAACTTACTCAGGAGCCCAGTTAGCAGAATTATACATGTCAAGGATTGTTTGTCTGCATGGAGTACCGAAGAAGATCGTATCAGATCGAGGAACCCAGTTTACCTCGCGCTTTTGGAAAAGACTTCATGAGTCCATGGATACCAAGCTAAACTTTAGTTCAGCTTATCATCCTCAAACGGATGGGCAAACGGAAAGAACAAACCAAGTCTTGGAAGATATGCTAAGAGCTTGCGCTCTAAAGCATGGTAGAAGTTGGGATAAAAGTTTGCCTTATGCAGAATTTTTATATAACAACAGTTATCAAGCAAGTCTCAAAATGGCACCGTTTGAAGCACTATATGGACGAAAGTGTAGAACACCACTTTATTGGAATCAGACTGGAGAAAGTCAAGTATTTGGTCCAGAAATTCTCCAAGAGGCGGAAAAGCAAGTACAAATTATCAGAGAAAATTTGAAGACAGCACAGTCAAGACAGAAGAGCTATGCTGATAATAGAAGAAGAGAATTGATGTTTGAAGTAGGAGACTTTGTCTACCTTAAAGTTTCACCGATGAGAGGAATGAAAAGGTTTAAGGTTAAAGGAAAATTATCACCTCGCTATATCGGCCCATTTAAGATTTTGGAAAGAAAAGGCGAAGTAGCCTACCAGTTAGAGCTACCCGATAGATTATCCGATGTGCATGACGTATTCCACGTATCACAACTCAAGAAGTGCTTGAGAGTACCCGAGGAACAGTTACCCATGGAAGAACTGAATGTCAATGAGGATTTGACTTATTCGGAGTACCCAATCAGAATTCTGGAAACATCTCGCAGAATTACGCGGAATAAAGTCATTAACATGTGCAAAGTCCAGTGGAGTCATCATTCAGAAGATGAGGCCACTTGGGAAAGAGAAGATGAACTCAGAGCAGAATTTCCCCAGTTATTCTCGGAAGTTTCTTAATCTCGAGGACGAGATTCTTTTTAAGAAGGGTAGGTTTGTAACACCATAAAAACCGTCAATTAAAATAATAAATTTAGTTATTATATTAATTAGGGTAATAAAATTTTTAGTGTTTAATTGTTCATTTGCATTGTTTTCTTTGCATGCACTTGATTGATTATCGGATGATTGTTGTTTTCCTTTTAAAAAGAAATCTTAGTAATTAATCAATAATTAAGAAAAATAATAATTATTAGTCTAAAAATGAGTATTTTGTTTATAAACATTTTTGGTGAATTTTTATAAATTTTTGAGCTCTTTAAATAAGCGTTTCGGAATTTAAAAAAAAAAACTAAACCTACCGGCCCACTAGGGGCCCATGCCCCAAACCCTAAAAAAAAAAAAACAGCACGCGCACTGCCAGGGCAGAGCCCCAGCGCCGCCGCCTCCCACTCTTCTCTCCCTCACATCTCTCTCTCTCTCGCTACTCTCTCTCTCTCTCCCGTTTCTCTCCCTCCCTGCTTCCTCTCTCCAACGCGCGAGCCCCAACCGAGCACGAGCAGCCGCTCGGGCGCCCTGCAGCCACCGCGACATCACGCGCCCGCACGCCAGCAGAGCCGCCGACGCTCCAGCGCCGCGCGCGAGTCCCAGCCGGGCGCCGCGTTTGCTCCCTGCCGCGCGCGCGCAGCCGCGCGAAGCCGAGCCGGCCGAGCAGCGCCCGCACGGCCGACGGCTGTCCGCGCGACGCCGACCGAGCCAGGCGACCCCGACCGAAGCCGAGCGCCAGGAGCCGATGTCCGCGCGTCCCTTCGTGACCCCGTTGTCCGTTGTTTCTCTGTGTTAATAGAAATTATCACTGCCACCGTTTCTGCGATTAGTGCTTCCGTTTCTCCCATTACCTCTCCCAGTGAAGAACGCCACCAATAGTAGCCATGAAGACACCGATCGTTCTCTCTTCCTGGCAGACCATTCTTCTTCCCTCCCTCTCTCTATAAAAAGGCAGCAGAGTCTCCCCTTCCTGTCCACTCGAATTTACCTCTCTCTCTAGCACTCCCTGCTCCTCGCTAGTGCCGTTGCCATAGTTCGTCGCCGGAGCGTGTCGTTCGTCGCCGGAGTTACGCCATCCGCTGTCCGTAGTCGAGCCCCGCTCTCCGTCGATCCGTCCCCGTCACACGCACGAACCCGAGGTTGATAACGACCCAGATTTATTTTATGTATTTTATAAAGAGCTTTTGATTCGATTCATGAGTTGTATATTTTGTTTGTTGTAATATGAACACATGTGGTTTCGATTTATGTGTATGTGAGCGTTATGGAATTGTTTGGTAGATTCATGCGATTATTAGCACCGTGATATGTCATGTTAGTCGTGGCGTTGAATTTTGGATTAGAGAAATATGACAACATTTAGTAGTCACTTTGGCAATAAAATGCTAGATAGGAATTTTTGTAGTTAAATTTGGTCACGATAAATGTTAGAAACTACTTGGAGAATTATAGGTGCATTTTAATGGATATGGAAAATGGTATAGATGTCATATGAATAATATAGGATTTTAGATGATTTGTCTAATTATTTTATTAGCATTTTTTTTATAAAGAAAGGAGAAAATATCATTGGTGGATGGCAAAATAGGTTTTTGCTAGTCAAGTAAACATGTTCACAGATTTAGAACTTAAAATTTTTAGAGTACTAGTTTATGTCAAATAACCTCGCTTGTGTTAGAAAATATTCAATTAGTAGTTTATGTAGATTTTTAGAATATTAATATTATTAAATTCGTTCTTGCTACACTAACTAATTTGAGTTAGAAAATGTATTGATTTATTTATTAGTATTAATAGATAAATAAGTATGCGTTCACCGTTGCTTACATTATGATTCTGACTTATAGACAAGACTCGCATGCTCATGCGCAATATAATTATATTGGTTATTCGCTAAGAAATAGTAAATATTTTATTGACGATTGAAACAATATAGTCCAACGTAATCTAAATAGTAGAGATAAAAATTGTAGTTTAAGTTAGTTCTTTAATACTATGGTTATGTGATTTATAAATAATATTTTAACAATTGATATAATTTCCTTTTAGAAAGAAAGACTAAAACTAGAATGTGACCCGTGTTTTACGATAGAGATAATTATTTAGTAAATAAACTAGATTCCCTAGAATTTGGGTTAAAGTTGTATCTATGATTTTAAATGAATTTATATAGTATGCATATCCATAGTCGAATGGTCATACAAGTTTTCTAGTAAGATAATGAAACAAAGTAGTTAGTCATAGCAAATAAATTGATCGTTGATATGGTTAAGATTTATAGGGTAGATACAAATCATGTTTTGCATTCCTTCTTATAAATGTGATTTGTTTAAATGTATGTTTTATTGTATGATGTATGCTTCACCTATGTAATGGTGTATGTTTATTTATTGGTGAATGTTTTCTTTTGTATGTACGATGTGCGACGCTATTAGAAACTGATTGTGTGGTAGAGGACTCAAATACGTTTGAAGACGACACGCAGGACGATTTTGTGCAAGGCAAGTGGATTCTCCCTCTGCATACTCTTTTTGTACCCAGTCATTGCATTTAATAATGTTTACTTTTGATATACTGCATAATTTGATGGGTTTCACCTAATTAAGGATTTCCTAGATTTATTACCTGTATTCCTTGTTTAACCTGGGGAAATAATTAAGCTGTGCGAGATTCACGCTACTGCTCAACCTAATAATTTCTTAATGTCACTCATTAATTGATTTTAATGTTCCAAAGATTTAATTGGCAATTATGGCATTAACCCGATGGTTAAGATAACTTTATTGCAAATTTAATTGGAACATGGAGTGACCACCCAGGATAACAGTGCAACCACGAGTGCTATCATGGCTCTGGCTTTGGTAATTAGCTCTACATGCTTAGTGCCTAGCAACCTTACCTGAAAGATGGGCAAGAGGGGGAGCGGTAGGTGCTGGCAGCCCACGTTAACATGGGGTCGTATTCTTGGCTAAGGTACTTCACCCAGGGGGCCACCACCATCGTCTTAGAAACCTTAGCGGGTTGCTTTGTATTAAGTGTGTTTTGTGAAAACCTCATAATGGATCCCTAGCCATTCACCTCGGCAGTGTCTAAGGGTCCGATCAACCCGGGCTAGATGGGATACATGGCTTGTGGGTAAAGTTGTACCCCCTCTGCAGAGTGTAAAACTGATATATCAGCCGTGCTCCCGGTTATGAGCGACCTGGACTCCTCACATGATAATTGAACTTAAAGATGGACATAAATTGAGATCCGATGATCTGCCCACAGTTTGCTTAAGTGGTTTCACTTAAGTGTTTTTTTTATATTCATATTCCTTTGTTTAATTGGGATATTTGGGATTCACTCTTGTTAGTAAGGCAGGTGTTGATAATAAAATGTTGACCAACTAAAATGCTTACTGCTCAACCTTAGCCTCACCTTGTTATACCTGCATTAATTTTTCCCCCACTTGCTGAGCCCCGACCATAAGTGAGCTCACCCTTGCTAATATTTTGATCAGAGGGTGATGCTGGAGACTTTGATGGAGAATTTATCGACGAAGAGTTCTAAGTCTAACGATGCGCCGGTCAACTTCCTGTGGAAGATTGCCCAGTTGTTTATTTCCGCTCTACTTTGATGTGATACTTGTTTAAGACACAATGTCTCAGATGATGTAATAAAGTTTTATACTCTCTTTACGCCTTTATTGCATTGTCTTTTGATATATTACACTTGTGACGTCAACATATGTGTGGAAATGGATCCTGGCACACTTATGGTATGCGCTCGGTTCTACCCCCTGAAACCGGGTGTGACATATTAGAGGCAAGCAGTATAGATCTGAACCTTGGTATGTCATGGCTAAGAAAGGCAAAGGCCATTATACAATATGGTAGGGGTACTGTAGAACTCACCAGCCCTAAAGGAGAAAGGTTTCAAGTTGAAATTGCAGTAACTACTTCTACCCAACGTGCGGCATTCTTTATAGATGAGGAGTTTGTTGGTGACAACATCCGTGTGGTTAGGGATTTTCCAGATATCTTTCCAGAGGAGTTACCTGGGATGCCATCGGAGAGGGAAGTTGAGTTTGTCATTGATCTCTTACCTAGGACTGCTCCTATTTCTAAATGGCCATACAGGATGTCTGTAGAAGAGTTAAAAGAACTTAAGAAGCAACTAACTGAGTTACAGGAAGTAGGGTACATCCGTCCGAGTTCCTCACCTTGGGGAGCACCGGTACTGTTTGTACAGAAGAAGGATGGTTCGCAACGGATGTGTGTGGACTTTAGATCGCTTAATGATGTCACCTTTAAGAACAAGTACCTGTTATCTCGTATTGATGACTTATTTGATAAGATGAGAGGTGCTAGGGTGTTTTCTAAGATTAACCTCAGGTAGGGCTACCATCAAATGAAGATTAGGCCATCTGATATTCCCAAGACGACTTTATCTACCCAATATGGTTTATATGAATTCACAGTCATGTCATTTGGCCTAACCAATGCACCAGCCTACTTCATGAATTTGATGAACAAGGTGTTCATGGAGTATCTCGATAAATTCATCATGGTATTTATTATGACATTCTTATTTATTCTGAGAATGATAGTGATCATGAGGAGCATTTGCGGATGGTGCTACAGAAGTTACGGGATAATCAGCTTTATGCCAAATTTACCAAGTGTGAGTTCTGGCTTGATGAAGTACATTTTCTCAGGCATATCATCTCCAAAGAAGGAATTTCTGTGGAACCGGCTAAAGTAACAACGGTAGTTTATTGGAAGATACCAAGTACAGTCTCGGAGATCCGGAGTTTCTTGGGACTCGCAAGCTATTACCGGCGATTCATCGAAGGGTTTTCCAAGATTGCAAAGCCTATGACCTCATTGTTAGAGAAGGGCAAGGAGTTTAAGTGGACTGAGGAATGCCAAGAGAGTTTCGACCAATTGAGATCTAAGTTGATGGCAGCCCCAGTGCTGATTATGCCAGACCTACAGAAGAATTTTGATATATAATGTGATGCAAGTCGCCAAGGACTGGGATGTGTGCTTATGCAAGAAAGACACATCATTGCCTACGCGCCTCGCCAGTTGCGGAAACATGAGTTGAATTACCCCACTCATGACTTAGAACTAGCAGCCGTTGTGCATGCTCTCAAGATTTGGAGACACTATATTATGGGAACCAAGTGCCGATGTAAGGCCCAAAATCTGTATAAGAAAAAAATATTAATAATAAAATAAATACATAAAGAAATAAAATAGTAAATTCAGATATCTCAAACTATCCTTGGGTGTTAACAATTGAGAACTGAATTTTGAAAACCAAGAAATATTTTAGAAAAGAAGTAGTAGAAACGTTTTATATTCAACTAGAAGATTATGCATATTATTAAATGATGCACCATAAGCAATCATTTACATGAATATTTAATGTTGAAGTAACTATTAATTCCTATCCCACAATCAAAATATTATTTCCTAAAGAAAATAAAGGAATAATAGGAGTGTGTTTCATATTTCTAACAACTATCGAATAAATTAAATAATTAAAATAAACGTATATCTATTACATCATGTTGGAGTTTATTTATGTGTGCATTTAACAATAATAATGATAATGTTAGTGGAAATACATTAATGTTCATAATTGGATTTAAGACCTAGTTTGTAAATTAGAAATTGGAGAAGGAGAAGGAAAATACTAAACAAAAATAAAGAAAATAAATATACAAATAAATAAAATCCTTCCATACTTGTTTGATCAATTTTTACCTTTGAATCTAGGTACAAAGTTCACAGAAAAATTTGGATACAAAATAGATATTCAAAAATAAAAGGGAAAATAAATCAGGAAAATAAAAGACAAAAAGGGAAGGAATAACACGCCACATGGGCCGAAATCCCCTCTTTTAGCCCAACTCGCGTCTGGGTGACCCAAGTCACGTGGCCCAGTTTCCCCACCGCCTCCTGTCACCGCCTGACGGGGCCCAATTGTCTGACCTCCCTCTTCCACCTTATTGGGTCACTTGCGTGTGGGTCCCTGCGGTCAGTTTCGTCTCTACTGGGTCAAAATAGAAAAGCGTTCCGCAGCACCATCCTTGCCAGGGATCTCGTGTCCCTGGCTAAGTCTTGCTCCGGATTTCGGTTCCAACTATAAAGCCGTGCCCCTAGACTTACGTCCCTCTCCATCAAACTAGCGCCTGACCCGAACCATTCGTCGCTAGCTCCATTGCCGCCGCGTTAACAAAACTCGGTCTGGCGCCGCCACCATCATTACCCTCGCAGTGCACGTCCACCAGTCCTTGGCGCTGTTCCGAGGCATCGCTAGATTGTGCCTGTGGATACGCAACCTTGGGAGGAGAGAAATTGTGTCCGTGTCGCGCTCAATTTGTCGCCGGACGATGCTGCTACGACCGTGTCGCCCCTCAGCGTCGCTAGGACTCCTCATCGCCGGAACATTGGTACGAAACCTCCTAAAATTTCCACCACTACCAGATATTCGCATAGCACCTATCAGGGTAGGTAATGCGGCCATAGATCACCGGGGCACGGTTCACCGGCGAAGTTCCGCCGCGTGTGCGGGAGCGGCGCCGCCGTGCGTGTGTGCTGGCTGGGGACGAGTCACGTGCAGCGTGGGATGGGGGATCGACGGTCAGTATAGGATCTCAGTCTTTCCCCTTTGCGTGATGAGTTCTGGACCGTGGATGTGTGATGGGGCGAACAGGAATAGGGTACGGTTATGCTGAATATGGACCATAGATCTCCAATCCGGTGGCTGTCAACTCGTACCGTTTCGTGGGGCTTCGATCTAATCTGGATCGTCAATCGTGGATAGGACGAATGGTGTGAATGGAGGGTTAGTGATGCATGCACATCTAATCTGGGCCGATCATTCCGGATCGGACGATACCTCTTCGCCTAGACGATTTAACATGATAGTCCCTTAGGTTCAGGATAACTAACCCACAGTCCATAGTCTGGGTTCTTTGAGTCTTAGATACTTTTACGTCGTTGCCCCTGAGTTTCTGTTTAATTGTGCGCGCAATCCAGTGAGCAGGAAAACAGAATAAAATCAATAGAAAAAATAATTTTGGTATTAAAATAATACCAGAAACTCAATTAAATCATAGTAAATGCAATATAATTCCTTTTTAGTCCATTTCAATTCCTATAATTTCGTATTAATATTGTCTATCAATTGGTAACACTGTTTTAACATGAAACCCATATTAAATTTGATCACCTAATTAATTTTGTATCAAGCACATATAGACTTCAGAATATCATAAGTAATTTATTTTAGCTCTGTTTAATTCTGTTCAAGTTGCGTTAGCCTCGTATAGATATTTACTACGCAGTAGCATTATTGATTATATGATATCCCATACTTTTATAATTAAGTAACTAATTGGATCAATATATGTTTATTGGATTAACTTTTCTAATATTAATAGTATATTCTGATCTTATAATTATAATTTGATTAAAATATAATCTTTAGTAAAGTTATAATTAAAATTAAAGATGAATTGATTATTCCATTAGATTATCTTCATAGAATCAACTCAAGACCTAGTTTAATTGCTTCATCACATAGACCTTTCATAGATCATAACTCCTGAACCATGACTCCGATCTTAGTAGTTCTCGATCCCACGATCTCGTAGCAACGTGTAGATTATTATTATTCAGTTTGTACTTATGTTTGGTGTGATGTTAATTTTATCTATACCATGTTTGTTTGTATTGCTACGACTAGTAGTGAGGTCACGAGGATCTGAAGAATCACCCTGGTAATTGGAATCTCAAGTCCCAAGCAAGTTGTGCCCTTGATCTACTTTTGTTACCCAATAATACTCTTTATTATCACTATTCAATGCATAGGTTTAATTTTGATAGGACCCAATAGGTCACCCTAGTCTGTTTATCCTGTTTACCTTGTTTACCCCTGATTCACTTGGGTAGTAATGCTATTGCATTATGTGGTTTCGGATTAATATTTCATTATATCTATGTTCCTATTATTCTGCTATGTTATTTATGTTCATTATAAGATCATTATGTTAATGGGAACATGGAGCGACCACCTAGGAAAACAATGCTACCACAAGGGTTTAATGGGACGCCCTTGGCTGATTAATTAGGAAAGCTAGTGGATGACTACCTTACCCGAAAGGGGCAAGGGCAGTAGGGGAGTGGTCAGTGTAGGGAGGTCCTTGGGTTGATTTTGCCGCGATGGCGGTCAGGCGAGGGATTCCTGCACTTGAGCTTCCTATAAACTGTAGCGGGTTTTCTGAAGCTAGTGGAACTTTGTAAAGGCCTCGTAGTGTTACCCTACCTCGCCTCCTTGGTAGAGGTGTATGGGATTCATGACCCCTTGGCAGATGGTTAACATGGCTTGTGGGTAAAGATGCGCAACCTCTGCAGAGTGTAAAACTGGTATACTAGCCGTGCTCACGGTCATGAGCAGCTCGGACCCTCACATGATTAATTTATGGAACCTAAATTCAATTTGTCATATGCATTTGCATGGGATTATTTATTAATTTTGTTCTATTATTTATTATGGTTTGGTATTTACTTATACTTAGTAATTGCTAATAAAATTTTGACCAACTTATAAAAGCAATGCTCAGCTTCAACCTTTATTTTGTTGATCAGCCTTACACTTCACATGAACTCCCACCTTTGGTGAGTTCATGCCACATTATTCCCCACAACTTTTTGAGTGATGAACATGTGTGAGCTCACCTTTGCTGTCTCACACCCCCCACAGGAGAAGAACATGTGGTTCAAGAGGAGCCACGCAGCGAGGAGTTCGATTCGATCTAGGTGGCGTCTCCCAGTTGACTTTCTGGCACCAAGGATGGATTTTAGATCCTGTTATATTTATCTTTTATTTTGTAAGACTTCCGCTTTGTAATAAGTACTCTGATGATAATGTGACATTTATCTCTATACACTCTGTTATTATATGTGTTGTCTTCTTTGGCGCATGTACGAGATGCACCCGGCTTTGTCCCTTAAAGTCCGGGGTGTTACAGAAGTGGTATCAGAGGAAGTGTTGATTGTAGGACGAAACCTAGATAGAAATGGACAAACCCTGACCTACTTACCTTACTCTGATTCTTTCTATACTTATCTTGATCATGTTTTACCTTCTACTGCTCTACTCTGATTAACCTTACCTTTACCACTCTGATTCTTTTCTAAACTTATCTTGATCTTTTCTTATCTATTTCTGCTTTACTCTGATTATTCTTATCTTTTCCTTCTAAAGACAAATGTGGATTCCACACTTTGAAATCCTGTGCCTAAAGTGACTTTAGGAATAGGAGACCTACTCTTAGGAACAAAGAAATAAAATTATTTTTATAGGTATCTATACGCTTGAGTGTTTGTTCTTGTGATATTTGTATGATTTGGATCTTTGACTGAGTGTGATGAGTTGTGGAGTAATGTCCACAATTACATCTACATATACGTATAGATATGAATAAATAAAATTCATGAGATGACTAAACAACCTAGAATTATCCTCCATTAAAGTGTATCTATTTTAAATGGACCCTTCTTACCTTAAAAGATTCTTCCTTATCCTAATAGATCCATCTTATCTCGAAAAGATTCTATCTTATTCTTAGAGACTCATCTTGACCTAATAAGCATACTTATCCCCACCACTTTGCTTATCTCATAATAGTGTAACAAACATGATCTATTCCAAAATAAAATTAGTAGATCTTATCTAGTCTAATCCGATTACCCTGATTTAATTCTGATCCCATCTAATCTGATCAGATCTAACCTAATGGACAAACATGTTAGATAATACTGGTAAAATAAGATCGGATCCTACTCTTATAAATATGTTTTAATCCAAGTTGGACTAAGATTCCAATTTATACTAGACCACATACAACAACCTGGCCATATGCAACTACCTTAAACACTCGATAGTTGCATAACCCTCTGTTTTAACCGACAAAGAATCTAACATAGCCCAATAACATTTATTATACCTATAATCTATCCTATCTCAAAAGAATCTAACATATTCTAATCCTACCCTGGTAGATCTATCTAACTAAAACTAGTCTAATCTAGTTAAATCGAATCTAATGTGATCTAATCTAATGTGGTATACTTAAACAGATTAGTGATACTAGTAGAAGAGATTAGACCCTACTACACGGATGTTAACTTAACTTAGTACATTAGACCAACTCAACCATGAGCTAACCCAACCCATAGAATCATGATGAATTGTATAATCTATCTAACCCCACTTGACATCAAACAAACTTTTAACCTACATCATGTAGTCTATCTCACCCATATCTATCCCATCTTGACAAATTCTATCCTACCTTTGGATATTTACCTTATACGACTAGTTACCCCAATCTAGACATAAAACAAAGACTAAGCCCTGCTAAAGAATCTTCAGATCATAACCAATTACTGGCCTATTCATTCTGCTTACCAAATACTTTTCATTGCAAAACTATCCTACCATATGCTTCAAACTTCGATGGTCAATACCAGGAAGGGAAGATTATCAGACAACAGCAAACAGAAATGAATCCTCCAAATCCTCCACCGGTTAAAATCGACCAAGTGGTTGCCACCCAAATGATGATAATACAACAAATGGCAAACATGGTTACCGAATTGCAAAATCAGATAAGACAAGAACGCGAGGAAATACGCCAAAACCGGCTAGAGATACATCGAGAAATAAGGCAAGCACAGTTGGAAAGACAACAACAACAACGCCCACTACCTCCACCACCACCGGCTCCACCAAGCTACATAAACATATATATAAAATACTACTATTTGTAAGATCTAAATGTTACTTTAGTTAGTAAGTGGTATGATACTATGTTAGGAGGAATAATAAGGTCTATTTGACCCATGTGTTGCTAATAAAGTATGCATCATGTCGAGATTTTGTTTGTGCATATGTTTTGAGGTAACATGGTTATATACCCTATCCTTACAAATCTTGAGGACGAGATTTCTGTTAAGGGGGTAGGATTTGTAAGGCCCAAAATCTATATAAGAAAAAAATATTAATAATAAAATAAATACATGAAGAAATAAAATAGTAAATTCAGATATCTCAAACTATCCTTGGGTGTTAACAATTGAGAACTGAATTTCGAAAACCAAGAAATATTTTAGAAAAGAAGTAATAGAAAAGTTTTATATTCAACTAGAAGATTATGCATATTATTAAATGATGCACCATAAGCAATCATTTACATGAATATTTAATGTTGAAGTAACTATTAATTCCTATCCCACAATCAAAATATTATTTTCCTAAAGAAAATAAAGGAATAATAGGAGTGTGTTTCATATTTCTAACAACTATCAAATAAATTAAATAATTAAAATAAACGTATATCTATTACATCATGTTGGAGTTTATTTATGTGTGCATTTAACAATAATAATAATGTTAGTGGAAATACATTAATGTTCATAATTGGATTTAAGACCTAGTTTGTAAATTAGAAATTAGAGAAGGAGAAGGAAAATACTAAACAAAAATAAAGAAAATAAATATACAAATAAATAAAATCCTTCCATACTTGTTTGATCAATTTTCACATTTGAATCTAGGTACAAAGTTCACAGAAAAATTTGGATACAAAATAGATATTCAAAAATAAAAGGGAAAATAAATCAGGAAAATAAAAGACAAAAAAGGGAAAGAATAACACGCCACATGGGCCGAAATCCCCTCTTTCAGCCCAACTCGCGTCTGGGTGACCCAAGTCACGTGGCCCAGTTTCCCCATCGCCTCCTATCAGTCTGTCACCGCCTGACGGGGCCCAATTGTCGGACCTCCCTCTTCCACCTTATTGGGTCACTTGCGTGTGGGTCCCTACGGTCAGTTTTGTCTCTACCGAGTCAAAACAGAAAAGCGTTTCGCTGTGCCATCCTCGCCAGGGATCTCGTGCGCCCTGGCCAAGTCTTGCTCCGGATTTCAGTTCCAACTATAAAGTCGTGCCCCTGGACTTACGTCCCTCTCCATCAAACTAGCGCCTGACCCGAACCGTTCATCGCCAGCTCCATTGCCGCCGCGTTAACAAAACTCGGTCCGCCGCTGCCACCATCATTACCCTCGCGGTGGATGTCCTCCAGTCCTTGGCACTGTTCCGAGGCATTGCCAGATTGTGCCCGTGGATACGCAACCTTGGGAGGAGTCGAGCTCAATTTGTCGCCGGACGATGCTGCTACG
This sequence comes from Zea luxurians, assembly GCA_029449295.1. Classification (NCBI taxonomy): domain Eukaryota; kingdom Viridiplantae; phylum Streptophyta; class Magnoliopsida; order Poales; family Poaceae; genus Zea; species Zea luxurians. The sequence continues at coordinate 1,439,124 of JAOPSE010000185.1, forward strand.
ATCGTGCCGCCCCTCAGCGTCGCTGGAACATTGGTACGCAACCTCCTAAAATTTCCGCCACTGCCAGATCTTCGCGTAGCACCTATCGGGGTAGGCAATGGGGCCCTAGATCACCGGGGCGCGGTTCGCCGACGAAGTTCCGCCACGTGCGCGGGAGCGGCGCCGCCGTGTGTGTGTGCTGGCTAGGGACGAGTCGCATGCAGCGTGGGATGGGGGATCGACGGTCAGTATAGGATCTCAGTCTTTCCCCTTCGCGTGATGAGTTCTGGACCGTAGATGTGTGATCGGGCGAACAGGAATAGGGTACCGTTATGCTGAATATGGACCATAGATCTCCAATCCGGTGGCTGTCATCTCTTACCGTTTCACAGGGCTTCGATCTAATCTGGATCGTCAATTGTGGATCGAACGATCGGTGTGAATGGAGGGTTAGTGATGCGCGCACATCTAATCTGGGCCGATCATTCCAGATCGGACGACTGGGAATGGACGATACCTCCTCGCCCAGACGATTTAACATAAGAGTCCCTCGGGTTCAGGATAACTAACCCGCAGTCCATAGCCTGGGTTCTTTGAGTCTTAGATACTTTTACGTCGTTGCCCCCTGAGTTTCTATTTAATTGTGCGCGCAATCCAGTGAGCAGTAAAACAGAATAAAATCAATATAAAAATAATTTTGGTATTAAAATAATACCAGAAACTCAGTTAAATCATAGTAAATACAATATAATTCCTTTTTAGTCCATTTCAATTCCTATAATTTCATATTAATATTGTCTATCAATTGGTAACACTGTTTTAACACAAAACCCATATTAAATTTGATGACCTAATTAATTTTGTATCAAGCACATACAGACTTCAGAAAATCATAAGTAATTTATTTAGCTCTGTTTCAATCCGTTCAAGTTACGTTAGCCTCGTATAGATATTTACTACGCAGTAGCATTATTGATTATATGATATCCCATACTTTTATAATTAAGTAACTAATTGGATCAATATATGTTTATTGGATTAACTTTTCTAATATTAATAGTATATTCTGATCTTATGATTATAATTTGATTAAAATATAATCTTTAGTAAAGTTATAATTAAGATTAAAGATGAATTGATTATTCCATTAGATTTGCTTTATAGAATCAACTCAAGACCTAGTTTAATTGCTTCATCATATAGATCTTCCATAGATCATAACTCCTGAACCATGACTCCAATCTTAGTAGTTCTCGATCCCACGATCTTGTAGCAACGCGTAGATTATTATTATTCAGTTTGTACTTATGTTTGGTGTGATGTTAATTTTATCTATACCATGTTTGTTTGTATTGCTACGACTAGCAGTGAGGTCACGAGGATCTGAAGAATCACCCTGGTAATTGGAATCTCAAGTCCCAGGCAAGTTGTGCCCTTGATCCACTTTTGTTACCCAATAATATTCTTTATTATCACTATTCAATGCATAGGTTTAATTTTGATGGAAACCAATAGGTCACCCTAGTCTATTTATCCTGTTTACCTTGTTTACCCCTGATTCACTTGGGTAGTTATGCTATTGCATTATGTGGTTTCGGGTTAATATTTCATTATATCCATGTTCCTATTATTCTGTTATGTTATTTATGTTCATGATAAGATCATTATGTTAATGGGAACATGGAGCGACCACCCGGGAAAACAGTGCTACCACAAGTGTTTAATAGGACGCCCTTGGCTGATTAATTAGGAAAGCTAATGGATGACTACCTTACCCGAAAGGGGCAAGGGCAGTAGGGGAGTGGTCAGTGTAGGGAGGTCCTTGGGTTGATTTTGCTGCGATGGTGGTCAGGCGAGGGATTCCTGCACTGGAGCTTTCTATAAACTGTAGCGGGTTTTCTGAAGCTAGTGGAACTTTGTAAAGGCCTCGTAGTGTTACCCTGCCTCGCCTCCTTGGTAGAGGTGTATGGGATTCATGACCCCTTGGCAGATGGGTAACATGGCTTGTGGGTAAAGATGCGCAACCTCTGTAGAGTGTAAAAGTGGTATACTAGCCGTGTTTACTGTCATGAGCAGCTGTAAAGCCCAAAAATTGGTAAAAAAAAATAAATAATAAATGAATATATTAATGTGTCAGTATTTTGGGGATTATGTAAAATTTACCAAAGAATGTGAGTTAGAATATTTTCCACAAAGCTTTTGAGTCACATCTCCTAAAATGAATATAAAGATACAATAAAAGGGATTCTTATATAAATTATCCTTGTTGAAGTTGATAAGTGTTATATTAAGATAAATGTTAGAGCATCGTTTAATCGAGATTATATAATCGAAAATGTTTTTCTCAAAATAATTATGTGGAGCAACATATCCAAAAGTATTTACTTATAAACAAATAAATAAATACTGCATCACATGTTGGATTTTGATTGTGCCTTTTTATTTTGAAGATTAAATGTGAACCCAGAGTCAAATTTGAATTTGAAAATTTCAAATTAAATAGAAATAGAAATAAAACAAAGAAAAGGGGAAGACTACCTGTATTGGGCCTTGGAACCGGAATTCAGCCCACCGTTCGTTTGTCTCCGTGCGCGCGCGGCCCATTTCCGAACTCCACCGCGCTGACTCGACCACTGCCCCATGGGTCCATCTACCAGACTCCCTGGCCGCGCGTATACCATCGCTTGCCACCGCCATGTGGGGTCCCAGTTGTCAGCTCGTCCGTCCACCTCGGAACAGAGTCCGCGACAGAGAAGCGCAATCCCGCCATGGTCGTCGCCGGGGATCTCGGGGTCCTCCCTTCCCCGCCAACCAATTGTCCTCGACGCGGACTCCTTTCCCTGCGCTATAAATGTACCCGTCGATCCCCCCTTCTTCATGGTCCTCTACCGTGGGGTATGAGCGCAGCATTGTGAGGAATCGATCCGCCGTGGTCGAAGTCACGCATACACCTTCGTCGGGATCTCGCTCTCGGGTTTGGGAGCATCATCAAGCGTCGCTGAGACCATACCGTGGGCATCGGGGCTCGGGACAGTGGGGTTTCGCGGCGAATCGCTCGCCGTAGCCTGCGAGCCGCCATTCGCCGTGGCCCCTTCGTTCCGTTGACCTCCATCTGCGGTACGTGCTCTAATCGAGTTCGCCATCATCCCCTCTAGGTTTATCACCGACCAATTTTAGGTTAGGGGTGTCCGGGCATCGGATTGCGCGCCCGCTGGTGAAGCTCCGCCGTGGGTGGGCGGCACTGCTGTCCAGACCGCCGTGGGGAAGAAGAACGCCGTGGTCCGTTGGATCCGGCGCTGACGATCGAGATTAGAGGATAGGGTAACCTTTGCACAACTAAACCGTGTCCGTAGGATTCATGGCGGGCGGGTTAGATTAGATCGGGGTAGGATCGACCTTCGTTCGTTGATTCTGGATCGGACGATCGGGGCGGATTATCTGTTTTATAACGCGATAATCTAATCTTGCGCGTCGGTTTGTGATCGGAGGGTCAGCGTCCGCCCGTACCCCTTCGGCTGGACGGTTTAGCTATTAGGCCCCTTTGTTCTATAGTAATCAACCCGCGGTCCGTAGAGTTGTTTTCTGTGTCTCAGGAAAACTTACCCCGAGACCCCTGCGTTTTCCAGAAAATGAGGCCCAGTCCAGAGAGTTATAAAAATCAAGAAAATGAATTGGAAAATGAGTTTTTTAATATAAAAACAATTCATAGAATTTGTATAATTCATAGAAAATGCATATGAACTCCAAAGTGGACCATTCAAGTTCCTATAGTTTTATAATATTATTGTATATCATCTAACACCACTGTTTTCACATGAAAGTCACATTAAAATTTATATCCTATTTAATCTTATATCAAATACATAAAACCTTAGAAAAGTCATAACTCCTTCGTTTTAACTCCGATTTGATCCGTTCAAGTTGCGTTAGTCTCGTACAAATGCGTAGACTATTATTACGCAGTTTATTCTTATGTTTGGTGTAATGTTAATTTTGCCTATACACTGTTTGTTTGTATTGCTACGACTAGCGCGAGGCTACGTGTCACCTGAAGATCATCCTGGTACCTGGAATCTCAAGTCCCAGGCAAGTTGTGCCCTTGATCACTTCTTTTTACCCACTCATGTTCTAATTAATCATAATGATCTGCATAGGTTAATTTTGATGGGACCCAACAGGTTACCCTAGTTTGATTATCTTTATACCTTGTTCACCACTGAATTTCTGGGTAGTACTTGCTAGTGCTCTATATGGTTTTGGGTATGAAGATACATTATTCATGATCACACTTTTATTATCTATTTATTATTATTATTATTCATGATAAGATCATTATGTTAATTGGAACATGGAGCGACCACCCGGGAAAACAGTGCTACCACAAGGGAGGAATGGGACCCCTTGGCCGATTAATTAGGAAAGCTAGTGGAAGACTACCTTACCCGAAAGGGGCAAGGGCAGTAGGGGAGTGGTCAGTGTAGGGAGGCCCTCGGGAGGATTTTGCTGCGATGGTGGTCCTGCAAGGGATTCCTGCATTGGTCCTGCAAGGGATGGTTTTCTGAAGCTAGTGGAACTTTGTAAAGGCCTCGTAGTGTTACCCTGCCTCGCCTCCTCGGTAGAGGTGTATGGGAAGTCGCGATCCCTTGGCAGATGGGTAACATGACTTGTGGGTAAAGATGCGCAACCTCTACAGAGTGCAAAACTGGTATACTAGCCGTGCTCACGGTCATGAGCAGCTCGGACCCTCACATGATTAATTTATGGAACTAAATTCAATTTTGTCATATGCATTGCATCGCAGGTGATGTTGTACTTTTGTTTTACTATTTAACTGGGTTGGTATTTACTTATACTTAGTAACTGCTAATAAAATTTTGACCAACTTTAAAAGCAATGCTCAGCTCTAACCATCTTCTTTGGTAAGCCTTACACTTCACGTGAGCTCCCACCTTTGGCGAGTTCATGCACATTATTCCCCACAACTTGTTGAGCGATGAACGTATGTGAGCTCACTCTTGCTGTCTCACACCCCCCCACAGGTCAAGAACAGGTACCATCGGATGAGGCGCATGGAGGATGCTGTGACGTGTTCGTGAGAGGTCTAGGCCGTCGTCTCCCAGTCAACTTTGGGTTGCTGGACCGTTGTCTCCTTATTATGTAATTATTTATTTTGTATAGAACTCCTGTTATTTATAAATATGTGACATTCGATCCTGTGCCACTATACATCATATGTGTGAGACTTGGTCCCAGCATACCTGGTGTTTATGTTCGCGCCCGGGTCTTGGTGCCCCGAAATCCGGGTGTGACAGCAGCTCGGACCCTCACATGATTAATTTATGGAACCTAAATTCAATTTGTCATATGCATTTGCATGGGTTATTTATTAATTTTGTTCTATTATTTATTATGGTTTGGTATTTACTTATACTTAGTAATTGCTAATAAAATTTTGACCAACTTATAAAAGCAATGCTCAGCTTCAACCTTTATTTTGTTGATCAGCCTTACACTTCACATGAACTCCCACCTTTGGTGAGTTCATGCCACATTATTCCCCACAACTTGTTGAGCGATGAACATGTGTGAGCTCACCCTTGCTGTCTCACACCCCCCCTACAGGAGAAGAACAGGTGGTTCAAGAGGAGCCACGCAGCGAGGAGTTTGATTCGATCTAGGTGGCGTCTCCCAGTTGACTTTCTGGCGCCAAGGAAGGAATTTAGGTCCTATTATATTTATCTTTTATTTTGTAAGACTTCCGCTATGTAATAAGTACTCTGATGATAATGTGACATTTATCTCTATACACTCTGTTATTATATGTGTTGTCTTCTTTGGCGCATGTATGAGATGCACCCAGCTTTGTCCGTTAAAGCCCAAGGTGTTACAGCCGAGTCTACACCGATCACAAGAGCTTAAAGTACATCTTCACTCAGAAGGATCTCAACCTTAGGCAACGCCGATGGTTGGAGCTCATCAAGGATTATGACCTGGAAATTCACTATCATCCGAGCAACGCGAATCTGGTTGCGGATGCTTTGAGTCGGAACGGGCAGGTCCATGCAGCTATTGTCACCCAGTTACCCAATGAGTTAGCAGAAGATTTTGAGAGGCTCAATCTGGGAATAGTTGCTCATACTGAAGGAATTACCATCAAAGCGGAACCTACCTTAGAGCAAGAAATACGAAAGGGTCAGATCGGTGATGCCAAAATTCAGGAGATCAAGGATCTGATAACGAAAGGTAGAGGCCTAGATTTCATGGAGGATGAGCAGGGCACGATATGGTTCAAGAACCGGATTTGTGTTCCTGATATTGATAGTCTTCGTGAAACCATATTGAAGGAGGCACATGACTCAGTTTACTCCATCCACCCTGGTAGTACCAAGATGTACCAGGACTTGAAGCAGAAGTATTGGTGGTATGGAGTAAAGAAGGATGTTGCTTCACATGTAGAACTATGTTATGTTTGCCAGAGGGTGAAAGCGGAACATCAGAGACCTGCTGGTTTATTGCACCTGCTTAAGATACCTGAGTGGAAATGGGAAGAGATTGGCATGGACTTCATTGTGGGTCTACCCCACCCATCTGCTGGGTATGACTCGATATGGGTGATAGTGGACATGCTAACTAATGTAGCCCACTTTATTCCAGTGAAGACCACATATTCAGGAGCCAAGCTAGCAGAGTTGTACATGGCGAGGATTGTATGCTTACATGGTGTGCCTAAGAAGATTGTGTCAGACCGGGGATCATAGTTTACTTCTCAGTATTGGAAGAAGTTGCACGAGTTCTTGGATACAAGATTGAATTTTAGTTTGGCCTACAATCCTCAAACTGATGGGCAGACCGAGAGGACCAACCAAGTACTAGAAGATATGTTAAGAGCTTGTGCTCTTAAACATGGTGGTAGTTGGGATAAGAGTCTACCGTATGCAGATTTCTCTTACAATAATAGCTACCAGGCCAGTTTGAAGATGTCACCATTTGAGGCTCTATATGGCAGAAAATGCAGAACTCCACTGTATTGGGATCAAGCTAGTGAAACACAGTTCTTTGGGCCTGAAATTATACAAGAAGTAGAAGAATAAGTCCGTCAAATAAGGGAGAATTTGAGAACTGCACAGTCAAGGCAGAAAAGCTACGCAGATACCCGGAGAAGACTACTAAAGTTTAAAGAGGGTGATCATGTCTATTTGAAGGTGTCACCAATCCGGGATATGAGAAGATTCAAAGTCAAAGGGAAGTTGTCCCCTCGCTTCATTGGACCCTTCTTAATCCTAAAGAGAGTGGGAGAGGTTGCCTATCAGCTAGAATTACCTGATCATCTTGCGGATGTACATGATGTCTTCCATGTATCACAATTGAAGAAGTGTCTCAGGGTACCTGAAGAGCAGCTACCAATGGAGGATATTAGTGTCCAAGATGATTTGACTTATACTGAATATCCTATCAAGATTCTTGATACGTTGACTCGTGCCACAAGGAGCAAAGTGATTAAAATGTGCAAAGTGCAATGGAGTCACATGGAGAAGACGAAGCTACATGGGAAAGAGAAGAAGAACTACGCATAGATTTTCCCCATCTCTTTCCTAGTCCTTCCTAAATCTCGAGGACGAGATTCTTGTTAAGGGGGGTAGGATTTGTAATACCAAACTTTGGAAAATAAGAGAAGGAAATAAATCTTCATATGTGGTACCCTTTTCATTCATGATAATTATTAGTAGGCATAGCTAAAGGGGATAAATCCTCAATAAAATGTGCATCATGCTGGACTTTTTCTTGTTTGAGCATCAAACACAAAAAATGTTATAATTAAGGTAAGTCTAGCTTTGCATTCAAAATTAGAGCACTAAATGAAATGGGAGAAATTAGAGTTTGAAAATAAGAAAAAGGAGGGAGAAGAAAAAGATAAAGGATACAAAATATAAATAATATATATATCTAAAAATATCTCAAAAAATTAGTACTTCTAATTTCACAAATATAATTTGTAAATGATGAACCACAAAGTTTGAATTTAAGTTTGAATTCAAATTGAATTTGGAAATAGAGAAAAGGGAAAATAAGAAAAGAAAAAGCTAAAATAGAAAACTGGGCTGGCTCAATGCCATTCCGGCCCAGCTAGCCTTTTCTCTCCCCGCGGCCCGCACTCCCGCCTACTCACACCCGGGCCCCGCCTGTCAACCTCTCATCACGTGCGCTCAGTTGTGGACTGGCGCCGACACGAGGCCCCACTGGCCAGCCACCCCTTCCTCACGCTTGTGTCTCTCTGTTCGCTGGCACGCGGGCTCCTTTAGACAGTCGCACCAACGCCTTCAGCCGCTGGCCCCGCGAACCCACCTGGCTGACACTTAGCTTAGGTCGCCTGCACGTGGGACTAGACGGTCAGATCCACCATCGCCACAATGGATCGTGGCGGATTGTGCGGGGGCCATGGTGATCTTCTCGGGTGAATTGCGGCGCCGCAACAAACTCGGCTCATCTATATTGCCACGCCGCGGGTTTTCCTCTCTTCCCCTTCCCATTTGCGCTACACGCGACCAGGGAGATAGAGCGCAGAGAGCCAAATTTGGGGCGAAATTGAAGTTGCTACGAGATTCTACTTCCTTGCCGGCGTTCAGCTTCTCGGGGCAACACCAGAGGGACTGTCACACCCGGTTTTGGAAGGCAAACCGAATGCGAACTATGTACGTGCCAGGATCAGAACTCACGTACACAGCGATTACATAAATGAACATCGTCGCACAATGCTCGAATAATAACATAAAAGAGTATTAACTTATTACATCACAGAGTCATAGACATCCACATAGTCATCAAGTTAACAGTTAAATCAAAGTGCTAGCGAAACGCAGTAAAGATAAGGCCTTCACAGGCAGCTGACTGGGGGTTGCCGCCAACCCACACCTAGAATTCGTCGTAGTCTTGGAACTCCTGGAAGTCTCCTTCCACGGCTTCGCCTTCTCCTGAGCAGTGATTACAATGCGGACAACCTGGTGTTTTGTGGTAAAGCAAGGATGAGTACACATCAACGTACTCAGCAAATGTCCCGTTTGGCTGAAGTGGACTAGCTTTATGTGGGGTTAGGCTCAAGCAGTTGCTTTTAGTTGGTCAGGTATTTATCATTAGTAGAAGCCAGATTTTAGCATTAACCAACCCATGAACCATTTCCTCATCGAGGAACAACATCATCATATTCGAACCAAAACCATAACATAATCCTTGTATCTCGAACCATCTGTATCTCTAATCAAAGAGGATCCCAAGGCTGCTCTTAACCGTGAGCACGGCTGATATATCAGTTTCACTGCCCTCTGCAGAGGTCGCACACTTTACCCATGAGCCGTGATTCCCTTTCTGCCCAGGGAGAGCTAATCCCCATTGACCACTACCTAGGTGGTCCGGCAGGGTATCACTACGTAGCTGTTACAAAGATTCCCTAGAGATCATAGCTGCCCGTTAGGTTTCTCCAGTTTGATAAACACAGTACTCCTCCCCGCAGGAGAGTGACTAACAAAAGCAAAACGAAAGAACCTCGGCACTCAGCCTCGGCAGAGCAAGCACTGTGCCTGGACCCCATTGACGGCACGACGGCGAAGCAACTACACCTCTAGTTCCTCTAATTATTTAGCTAAGGGTGCCCCATTTCACCCTCATGGTTGCACTGTTATCCCGGGTGGTCTCTCAACGAACAGGTCCTTACGGAGAGGTACTCAGGAAACAGCCTGAGCCCCCTAGAGTATCACAAGATCATCAACATAATCAGGATAACAGTATCGTAAATAGTCACATCATGTTCATTGATTAAGTTAAGGCAATAGCAGAATGCTAACCATAACAGCCCATAAGGTCATCAAGGATAAAGTAAAGTGTAAAGCTAGTCAATCCTTAGGTTTCAAGTAAGTAATGCGGGGTAGTAAGTTATAAATGAATAGGACATAATGGGTCAGAGGACACTTGCCTTCACCAAACTGCTGATCAGGGACTTCCTCTGCAACTTCCTCGGGAAACACAGACTGCTCGTTGTCTACGTAAAGTAATCATTCACACTATGCACTTGGGAAAATAACAAACAAAAGCAACATACCAAACATATGCAGCAGAGAGAGATCACAAGTTCATAATAGAAAAGGGATAGGCACTCTGGTATTCCCTAGGTCTGGGGTAGAGGACTATACAAAGTGAGTCATTATCCACTAATCAGGTTTAAGTCAGTGGTGGGATTAAATCATTATCTGGTTTTAAGTTCCTAAACTTAGGTGTTTAAGTCCATAAACTTAAGTGCTCCAACTTTTATTAAAGTCTACTATCTTTTATTTATCTCAAATAGGGTTCCCATAACATTAATCCTATCCTAATGATTAACCATTAATTGGGACATGGAAACAGCAGGGAAACATTGCATAAACAGATAGATAATAATATTATGAACATTTTGCAATTTGAAGCACCTAATTTGGAGTTCATATGGCAAAGTTATGAATTTTACAAGATTAGGGATTAAAAATATACCCTAAGGACCTATTTTGAATTAAATAAAAAGTTCGAGGACCTAACTGCGAGAAACCAGGGATGGCGGGCGCAATTTCCAGAAAACAGGGGGGTTCTTTAAGAAAACGCGCGGGCGAAGGGGTATCGGGCGCTAATAGCCGTTGGATCTCGGATCGACGGCCAGGATTAGATCGCGGGCGGGCGCGCGAGCGCGCGGCGGCGATGAGCGGCTGACAGGCGGGGTCGGGCGGGCAGCGCGGGGTGCAGGTAGGCTGACAGGCGGGGCCAGCGGGCAGCGCGGGCGCGGGCGACTGGCAGGCGGGGTCGGGCGGGCAGCGCGGGGCGCAAGCGCGGGCGACTGACGGGCGGGGCCCAGCTGGCAGAGAGGCGGGGCGCGGGGGAAACGGCTCTGGGCCGTTGGATCTTGAGCGGACGGTTAGGATTGGACTCGGCCTATTTAAAACGGGATCGTCCGATCTGAGATGGACGGCGGGGATGGGATGGCTGGCTGCTGTCTTCTTCCCCAGCCGGCTGAGGCGGCGGCGCCCGTCCCACGGCGGAGGACTCGCCGGAGACGAGGGGCGCGGGGGCCCTGCGGGTTCCCGGGGCGACCTGAGTGGCCGGGGAGGTTGGGGAGGGCACGGGGAATTCTCTGGTGGGGTCTGGGTCGGGGCAGGGGCACCAGAGGGGGGCGGTTCACGGCGGAGTGGCTCGGCGGCGGCGCTAAACAACTCCGGCGAGGAATTAAACGCGATAGAGAGCAAAACAAAGGTCAATAGGGGCGGGAGAGGTTCCTTACCTCAAAGCGAACTCCGGGGACTCCTCGGTGGCGGCGATAACGCGACGGCGGCCCGGGTCGACGGTGGCGGCTGCACGGAGGACGGCGGGTGAGCTCGGGCAGAGAGAAATAGGGAGGGGAAGGGGAAATTGGAGCGCGTTCCGGGTTGCGGACGTCGGGGCGAAGCTCACCGTGGCAATGGACACGGCGGGGCTCCAACGGCGGCCGGGAAACGAGCTCGGGCGGCGGCGGTTCACGGCGATGGCGCTTTGGCATGCGCGCAGCGAGGGGAAGGTGGAAGAGAGGGGCCGGTTGGTGCGCAAATGAGGGAGGGGGAGAGGGCGAGTGAGGTTCGGGGCTCTAGTGGCCGAGGGCGGGGTTGGGGCGAGCCCCCACGCGCGACGTGGGCGCGGAGAAGGCGGGCGCGCGCAGCTCGGCGGCGGTTACGCGAGGACGAGAGAGCTGACTGAGGGGGCCCACGGGCAGAGAGAGAGCGAGGGAGCGGGCGCACGCGCGGGATGGGCCGACTGGGCCGAAAGGCCGAGGGGGGCGGGGGTTTGGGCTCTTTTCCTTTTTTTCTTTTATTCTGATTTTTGTTTTCTCTTTTCTTTTTTTATTTTCTCTATTTGATTCAAATTCAAATGAGCCACAAATTCAAATTAGACTTTTTTGAGAATTATGCACCAAACAAATATGAAATCCAGGGTTCAACATGATGCAACAATTCACACTCCCTTAGGGTTTGAGCTAATAGACTATAATTATAAATAAAAATAACCACTTTTCTCCTATAGAGATGAGAGAGAGGAGATTGGGGAAGGATGAGAAAAGGGAAGTAACACCTGAATTTGTGAATATGAGCAAAGAAATTTTATACCCCCAAATTCAGGGTGTTACAGGGACGCCTAGGCGAGAGGATTCTGGTGCGGACCTTGGGCAGTGTTGGCATCTACCGGAACGATGTCAATTTCTCGGTGTTGCGGTCGCGCCGCCGTGAAGCTGCACCGCGTCGAGTACCGGGTCTACTGGGTCTTCATCCTCGGTAAATTACCCCCATTTAATTCCGGCTTGAGCTTCGCATCGCATTAGTGCACTCGCGGTAGGATCGAGCCGTAGCCGCGTGGTGCATTCTGAACCGGGTATGGCGCCGCCGTCGGGGCAAACGCGGCGGAGCTGCGGCGCGAGGAGGACGTGTGGCGGGCCGTCCGATTTCATTTTGGCGGCAGAGATTAGATTACGTAGTGGTAAAACCCTAGCTTTCAAATTGTAAAAGAACGGTTAAGATTGACTCTGGCGCCTACCAGTTCGGCCAGATCCTATCGGGCCGTTAAATGGTAATCGCGCGGTCAGAAATAGATCGACGTGGCGGGCGGTCCTCAGCCGATGAGTTCAAATCCAACGGTGGGTAGTGGCTGCGAATTATTAAGCGGGCTGATCTAATCGGGTGCTCACGTTCTCGATCTAACGGCCTAGGTTTCAGCGTACCCCTCCGGTCGGCACCATTTGCAAAAGAGACCCTTTAGTCTTTATAAATCAACTCGTCATCAGTGGTTGTTGTGTGCTGAGTATGGGCGAAATTGTGAGTTAGACCCTGTGTTTCTTAGTAAATGACGTGCAGTCCAGAGATCCGAGGGATTTAATAATTAATGATAGAAATTGATTTTTATATAAAAATAATCATTAAAACTTGTATAATTCCAAGAAAATCCATATGAACTCCAAATTGATTCATTCCAGAGACATTAATTTTGTAATAATGTTGTCTATCACTTAGTAGCTCTGTTTAATCATGAAACATGAATTAAAATTATTCATTTGAATTAATCTGATCTAGGTATACTAGCCGTGCTCACGGTCATGAGCAGCTCGGACCCTCATATGATTAACTTATGGAATTAAATTCAATTTGCCATTTGCATCGCATTGAGATTATTTTATTATTACTTTTATTTATTATTACTATGGTTTGGTATTTACTTACACTTAGTAACTGCTAATAAAATTTTGACCAACTTATAAAAGCAATGCTCAGCTTCAACCTTTATTTTGTTGATCAGTCTTACACTTCACATAAACTCCCACCTTTGGTGAGTTCATGCACATTATTCCCCACAACTTGTTGAGCTATGAACGTATGTGAGCTCACCCTTGCTGTCTCACACCCCCCCCCACACAGGAGAAGAATAGGTGGTTCAAGAGGAGCCGTCCAACGAGGAGTTCTACTTAATCTATGTGGTGTCTCCCAGTTAACTTTGTGGCGCCAGAGAAATAATATTTAGTTTGTTTTATATTTATCTTTTATTTTGTAAGACTTCCGCTATGTAATAAGTATATTTATGATATTTATGACATTTATCTCTATGCACTTTGTAATTGTATGTGTTGTTCTTCCTTGGCGCACATATGAGATGCACTCGGCTTTATCCCTTAAATCCAGGTGTGACAACTTCCTAGAAGGCTCTAGGAAGTTAAGCTAACTTCTGACAAAATGTTTTCGAGAGCCTAACTTCCGATGGGATCGCTTTACTTCTGAGGGTTTATCTAACTTCCTAGAGTTTAGGGCTAACTTCCTAGAGTTTAGGCAATAGGAAGTTAACTGGTTTGGTGTAGTGATCCCCACCGCAGACAGAGCAATCTATGGCTAGAGGAGATCCTCCGCACCCGACGGTGCCCAGGCGGCGGTGCCCAACTACATACGGCGCGAGCTCACCAGCGTTAAGCACACTAGCGCTCTGGTGCCCTCTTCCCTCATGGCTAGGTACTATAGGATGCCAAACTCGATAGTGGGTTTCTCACCGACGATTGACATGGCAAAGAGCACGGGCATCGAGCAACGTGGCTCCACTATGGCACTGAAGCGTCAACAAGAAGTTCCCAGCACATCTATGCTTTGTCTTTGTTCTCCAAGCATGGTTCGTAGCGACATCAATAAACCTATGGACCTCAGATATGTATGATGGATCTAGCCTTGATAAGTTATACATCCAGGATGTCCTCTCGATCATCGCTTGTAAAAAAGTAACATAAACACACAAGAACACAAATTGGCAAGAGAAACATAAATCAACATTTTCTAACAACTAAATATATCATGGATAAACAAAAATTGGTAAAAGAAACATAAACCAACCTTTCTTAACAACTTTCTTCCAGAAAATAAAGATCAAAACCTCCCCCTTGTATTTTGTAAAATCTGGCCATCCAAAGGAAGTTGGCCTGCGAGCTACAGTTCCTGTCGGAAAGGATGAAGAGGTGAAACCTTATATCCAAAATGTGGCAAAAATTGAGAAAAATGAAAAAAAATTGGCAAGAAAAACATAAACCAAACTTTCCTAGCTATATTTTTCTCTCTAAGACATGGTGAAGGCCTAGTTCCAAAATGTAGCTAAAACTGAGCAAAAATAAACAATAATTCTCAATTGAAAGATAATTATACCAACCTTTCATAACAACTAATTAAAACAATCTTAATTACCAAACCTACCTTCCTCTCTCTTCATACAACACATGCACCATTCATTAAACAACTTAATATGTCATGGATAAAATGATTTGAGAACTAAACATGAAAAAGAGAGGATAGACAAAATCTAACCATCCTAAATAACCTCATTTGAGGAAATAGAGAAAATAACCTAGCTATACTCTTTCTCTCACATGGTGAAACTCAGATAAATGGATCTTGGGGCAGAATGTGTGTAGTCTGGCACCTAGGTTATTCGCCATCATTCCTAAAAGGATTGCAAATAGAAGAACTGTGCTTGAAGCTCTTGGCAACAGAAAATGGATATCTGATATAAAGGGTGCTCTGTCTGTGGGAGTCCTAGTGGATTATCTGAATCTTTGGGAGCTTCTTTCAGAAATAGTGTTGCAGCCTGAAGTGGAGGATAAGCACATTTTTAGTATTGCAGCAGATGGTAAATACTCGGCTAAGTCGGCTTATGAGGGCCTCTTTGCTGGGTTAACGTCCTTTGGTCTCTATCACCTGATTTGGAAAACCTGGGCACCTCCAAAGTGTCGGTTCTTTCTTTGGCTGGTTGCTAACAAGAGATGCTGGACCGCTGACAGGCTTGCGAAGAGAGGCTTGGATCATCCAGCTAGGTGCCTCTTTTGTGACCAGGAAGCTGAAACTATTGATCACATCCTCGTCTCCTGTGTGTTCACAAGAGTGTTCTGGTTTACTCTTCTTAAACCGTTTGGGTTTCAGAGTCTGGCTCCCCAGCCAGGACATTCTTCATTTATGGCTTGGTGGGAGCAGATTTCTGGGTTGGCTTCTAGTATCCCTGGTAAAGGTCTTAATTCTCTTGTGGCCTTAGGAGCTTGGATAACCTGGAAGCATCGTAATAGTTGTGTTTTTGATGGTTGTACTCCTAGTTTAGATCTGTCCATTAAGTTAGCCAGGGAGGAGAGGCAGTCTTGGGAGATGGCTGGGGCTAATGGTCTTTCATACCTTGCTGCCCTAATTCCTGGTGACTAGGGAGTTGTTTAGTTTGATGGATTTTTTCAGTTTCCTATGTTTCTGGCCTCCCTGAGGAGGCCTTGTAATCTGTCCAGATCTCTTTGATCTGGATTTATCTCTTCTTCTTAATATATTGAGGTGCAGTTCTCCTGCATTTTCCCAAAAAAAAGAAACTCTAGATCCAAAATGTGACTAAAATTGAGCTCTTGAACAAAAATTGACATTAGAAACATAAACCGACATTTCTTAGCAACCTTCTTCCAAAAATTAAGATCAAAACCTCACCCTTTGTATTTTGTGAAATCTGGATCTATAAAATTGCCTTCAATGGAAGTTGGCTACGAGGTACAGCTATTGTCGTGGAGGAAGAAGTGGTATTTCTAGTACTAATGTCACTTGATGTTGGCTTAAGAAACCACCAATGGAAATACTCTATTTCCACTAGTGGTTGATGTAACAGAGCCATCATTATCACTGACGGTTTCTCAGGCCGGGTGTTGGAAGGCAAAATGTCCCTGCAGACGGTCTAGCCTCGAGGTCGGACGGTTCGCGCGTAGAGTCAGTTAGGGTTCCGAGTTTCTTGCTACAGTTGTTAGATAGATTCGCGGAAATAACTCGGTAGATTAGTTTGTAACGGATCCAGTCCCCCTCCTCCATAAATATAGAGGAATACGGTCGATTAAACATCAACAATCGAATCAATAATCAGTTTATCTCTCGTTTTACCTTAGGCATTAGGAGTAGTTCTAGTTAGCTTCTCAATCCCCAAATTCTTTGCTTCTCTTCGGCTCTACGTCGATTAGAGGTGTCTAGGTCGGCCTGCTGACCTTAGACAACACCTAGAATCTCTCCTCCCTGACAGAGTCCCTCCTGGGAGCGAGATTTAGGCACCGTCGTCGAACTCCGTTGCCCCTGCGCACGCGCAAACCGTCTGGCCTATAGGTGCGGTCTATCTGGCCCGTCAGGCAGGAAGCCCTAGCCCTGCTCCAGGTCACAAAACGTCCGGCCCGTGGCCACGGACTGTCCGCACCTGTGTAGAGAGCACCGTCGCCGATTCTCAACGCAGTGATTAGCACCCGGATCGGCGCTTACACACTTTGGCGACTCCACTAGGGATATCACATATAGACCTATCAGATCGGCCCTTAATGTCGGTTCGAGGGATAACTCTGACATCTCCCCCATCAATATCATAGAGCCGACTTAGGAAACCTTGCTGACTGACGAACAACTCCAGTTCGAGGAGCACAAGGAGCAGCTGATCCAAGAAGAAAAGGCGAAGTTCCTGGCCAACTTCAAGGTGGACTGGAACAACAAGGTCGTTCGGCAACGGACGACTGATCTGGCTTCACTCCGACCCACAACGGATAACCCCAATGTAAGTAACACCAACGAGCTCCAATCTCTAAAATCTTACATAGATGAACGGCGAGAGAAAATGCAACATATCGTAGGGGATATAGAAAAAGATTATAAAAGGCTAGTGCATGCGTTTGAAGAATCTAACATTACAAAATTTCCTTCGCACGAGGTTGAGTTAGGGGAAACACGCGTGAGTCATCGACTATAGGTTGTCACGACCAGTCACAACCCCTTTATGGGATGCCGATAGACACGTACCCTAGGCAACCACAGCCTCCTATGCACATCAGCGATAAATTCATTGATCTATGCATGTCCAGACTATCTGCACATGAGCGTGGACCGTCCAGGCCAACGGTGGCCGGTCCTATCAATGGACAGTCCGGCCACATGCCCGAATAGTTCGCGCATGCCGCCGGACGATCCGCATATCCAACCGGACGGTCCAGCACAGAGTTTTTTGAGGAGGATTGTTACCTGAATCATCATCTGTCCAAGCAATACTTCCCATCATATCCTACAGCACCCCAGCACCATAATACAGCATTCCAGACACATGGGGGTGAGCATTTTCCGGCCCATAGAAGGCCGGAAAGAGACGACCAGTTGAAAATCGCCTAGACGGGGGGGGGGGGTGAATAGGCAGAATCTGAAATTTACAACTTAAAACACAATCTACAAGCTGGGGTTAGTGTTAGAATAAAACCCGAGTCCGTGAGAGAGGCGGAAACAAATCAACCAAGAAATAAAGCGGATGACACTGTGATTTATTTTACCGAGGTTCGGTTCTTGAGAACCTAGTCCCTATTGAGGTGGTCACAAAGATCGGATCTCTTTCAACCCTTTCCCTCTCTCAAACGGTCACCTAGACCGAGTGAGGCTTCTTCCTTAATCTCATGGGTCACTTTGACCCCGCAAGGACCACCACACGATTGGTGTCTCTTGCTTCGCTTACAAAGCACTTGAGAGTAAGAAGTGAGAAAGAAAAGAATGCCAAGCCAAGCAAACAGGAGCAACAAAGAAACACAAGTGATCCTCTCACAATTCCTAATGCACTAGAATTGAATTGGGGACTTTGATTGGATCGGAGGCTTTGATTTGTGTCTTAGAGTGTTGCACTTTGCTCTTGTATTGAATGAAGAGTGTTGAGTGCTTGGATGGTTGGAGTGGAGGTGGTTGGGGGGTATTTATAGCCCTCGACCACCAAAACAACCGTTGGGGATGGCTGCTGTCGATGGGCGCACCGGACAGTCCGGTGCACCACCGGACACTGTCCGGTGCGCCAGCCACGTCACCCAACCGTTAGGGTTCTGACGCAATCGACCATTGGAGCGCTGACTTCTGGTGGCACCAGACAGTCCGGTGCCGCACCGGACAGGCACTGTTCTCTGTCCGGTGTGCCTCTGACCTCTGCTCTAACTTCTGCCGTGAACTGTAGCGCTATCAGTGGCACTGTTCAGTCGACCATTGCGCGAAGGAGTCGTTGCTCCGCTGGTGCACCGGACAGTCCAGTGGCACACCAAATAGTCCGGTGAATTATAGCGGAGCAGCGCTGGAGAAACCCGAGAGTAGCGAGTTTGATCCAGTACGGTCCTGGTGCACCGGACACTGTCCGGTGTGCCAGACCAGGGCATACTCGGTTTCTTGCTCCTTTGAATTTGAACCCTTTCTTTTATCTTCTATTGGTTTATGTTGAACCTTTATGCACCTATAGAACATATAATCTAGAGCAAACTAGTTAGTCCAATTATTTGTGTTGGGCAATCAACCACCAAAATTATTTATAGGAAAAGGTTAACCCTATTTCCCTTTCACCGGTCCTATGAACCACATAGGGAAAATATTAATATGCCACAAAACTCAAACCAATGGGGGAAGACAATATGCCAGTATCCAAACAACCTCACCTATGATAGGATAAAGAGCTGGTGGTCTCCCACCGGCTGCTATTGATATAGTAAGGGAAGAAATAGCAGGGGCGTTCCGAGATAAGCTCGGAGTAAGCATGGTCCCTGGGGGACAGTCGTATCGGAGACCTTATGATAGCCGATTTGACCATCACCCATACCCACAGGGAACCAGGATACCCGAATTCACAAAATTTTTGGGTGACCAAGGAAAGAGCACACGTGAACATATAGGCCAGTTTTTAGCGCGATTAGGAGAATTATCCGATACAGAGGCATTCCGTGTGCGTTTATTTTCATTATCATTAACAGGAACCACATTCGTATGGTATGCCACATTACCTCCTAATTCTATTTTGTCATGGGGGATTTAGAACAAAAATTCCATGATCATTTCTTTTCCGGTGATTATAAGTTAGATTTGATAGAATTAGTGGCTCTGCGACAAGGGAAAGACGAATCGGTTAATGGTTACATCCGGAGATTCTGGGATACAAGAAATCGATGTTTTCATATCCATTTGGCAGAAAAACAGCTAGTGGGATTAGCCTTTAATGGATTGCGGTATTACTTAAAGGAAAGATTAGAAGGCATCCAATTTTTCACGCTAGCACAATTACATCAGAGAGCTTTGACTTGTGAAAGTCGAAGCAAAGAAACTACTAAAACGATTCATCACAACGTTCATATAGTAGAGTGTGACTAGAGTAGTTTGGACGACGAATCAAAAGAAGTATACGTGGCTGAAATGGTTTGGCCAAAGCAGGCCAAATCTTCGACTTGTTCCTCCTTACAGCCGGTTCAAAAGAAACGACAAGAGGATGTTAAATTTACATTTAATGTTGGTAAGTGTGACAAAATATTTGACGAATTACTCAAAAATGGTAACATTGAAATAATCAAACAGTTCCATCCGCCGATGAACTAAAATGTCGTGCATACTGCAAGTGGCACAACTCGTTTTCTCATGCCACTAATGATTGTAATGTATTTCGACGACAAATTCAATCGGCCATTAACGAGGGACGATTGAAATTTTAGGAAATGCAGGTGGATACGGAGCCCTTCCCAATGAATGTGATCGACTTCGAGGGCAAAAAAGTCCTGATTCGGCCCAGCATGACCGATAAGGGCAAAGGCAAAGAAGTCATCATCGGCGACGCACGGAAGGCCGATGAAAATAATAAAATTTTTTGTAGGGAAGTAGTGGCCGAGAAGACTCCTGATGGGGGGAGACTCTAAAAATTACCATCACTACCTCCAACACTAGGGGGCAGGCGCAGGCAGGAAACCAGGCGCTAGCACCCATTCTGCGCATCACGGACGGTCCGACGCACAGACGCGAACGGTCCGGAACACCGCCAGACAGTCCAAATCATTCCAACGGATGATCTGGCAACGCCCAGGAACCACGACGACCACACACCTTCAAACCACGACGAATGAAAATAGGTACATGGAAAACTAAGACGTTCAAGGCAGCTGGTCGACTAGTAAGATCTGGCCTAACCTTCGATCAATTATTGTCTAAATATGTAAAAAAGAAGGTCGGCCCAAGTAACCGGCCAGCAAAGCGACCTCGCTCACTCACTCAGGAGCGACAGCAGATAAGACTGATTGGACCACCTCACCAATCGGAAAAGACGGAAGGTCATACTGCCCAATTAAGACCTAACGTGCCTGCATGGACACCTCCACTCCCATATCTACATATGCCATATCAATATACAAACATACCACCTCCACATGCCCTAAATCAAATGTGGAGCATGCCATCATATCCATTTGGGATGCCACAGTATCACGCTTGGGGGGCACCCCAAACATCTGTATTCAACAGGTTGGCACCTCCAATATAAGACCGATTGAGCGCCACTCAATCCGGTCGCCAGGCACAAGCCTAGCAGGATTGCCGGACCACTCGGCCATAAAGGTCGACCAATCCAGCAAGGGGCATATACCTACAGCAACCCAGAGAACGACAAAAAGGGACATCATCAAAATAGATACAACAGATGTTGTTATACAGGAAAATAATGAAGAGCCGATGATTTTTGGTAAATCGGCCAGTACAAGCAAAGGAGACACGACTGCCATCAAAACAGCCGATCCAAAATACTCCATGCCTCGATGGTGCCCATCGGGACTGACATGGTCTCAAAAGCAAAAATTGCAACGTTTAAGAGCAAAGGAGAGCAAGGAAAAGGAAGTAGAAAACATATTTAATGACACACATCCGTAGTACCCACCACCGCAAAAGAGGTGGAGACCAAAGGCCGTTGAGATAAATCAAACGGCCACGAAGACAAAAAATGAGACAGCAACTTCATAGCTCTCTGCATGTACGACAGATAGTCCGGTTATAAAGGCCGGACCATCCGCAGATGACACGGACTATCCGACTTGATAGTCGCCTAGAGGGGGGGGTGAATAGGGCGAAACTGAAATTTACAAAAATAATCACAACTACAAGCCGGGTTAGCGTTAGTAATAAAGAAACGAGTCCGCGAGAGAGGGCGCAAAACAAATCGCAAGCAAATAAGAGTGTGACACGAGGATTTGTTTTACCGAGGTTCGGTTCTCGCAAACCTACTCCCCGTTGAGGAGGCCACAAAGGCCGGGTCTCTTTCAACCCTTCCCTCTCTCAAACGATCCCACGGATCGAGTGAGCTTTCTCTTCTTCTCAATCAAACGGGAACAAAGTTTCCCCGCAAGGGCCACCACACAATTGGTGCCTCTTGCCTTGGTTACAATTGAGTGATGATCTCAAGAACAAATGAGAAAGAAAGAAAGCAATCCAAGCGCAAGAGCTCAAAAGAACACGGCAAATCTCTCTCGCTAGTCACTAAGGGTTTGAGTGGAATTGGAGAGGATTTGATCTCTTTGTATGTGTCTAGAATTGAATGCCTAGCTCTTGTAAGTGGTTGAGAGTTGGAAACTTGGATTGGCAATGAATGTGGGGTGGTTGGGGTATTTATAGCCCCAACCACCAAAAGTGACCGTTGCTGGAACTCCTCTGTTCGATGGCGCACCGGACAGTCCGGTGCACACCGGACAGTCCGGTGCCCCTGCCACGTCACCAGTGCCGTTGGATTCTGACCGTTGGAGCTTCTGACTTGTGGGCCCTCCTGGGTGTCCGGTGCACACCGGACATGTACTGTTTGATGTCCGGTGCACCGGCATGGGCATGCCTGACGACTGCGCGCGCTGCGCGCGCATTTAATGCACCGCAGGGAGCCGTTGGCGCCGCAGAGAGCCGTTGCTCCGCTGGTACACCGGACAGTCCGGTGCACACCGGACAGTCCGGTGAATTTTAGCGGAGTGGCTGCCGAGCGAACCCGAGGCTGACGAGTTCCGGAGGCCGCGTTTCCTTGGAGCACTGGACATGTCCGGTGCACACCGGACAGTCCGGTGAATTTTAGCGCGCCGGCTTCCGAGAATTCCCGAGGGCGAAGAGTTTGAGTCGAAGTCCTCTGGCCGCACCGGACATGTCCGGTGCACACCGGACAGTCCGGTGCCTCCAGCCAGAGGTGCCCTCGGTTGCCTTGCTGCTCCTTTGTTGAATCCAACACTTGGTCTTTTTATTGGCTAGATGTGAACCTTTTGCACCTGTATAACTTATGCACTAGAGCAAACTAGTTAGTCCAATATTTGTGTTGGGCAATTCAACCACCAAAATCATTTAGGAACTAGGTGTAAGCCTAATTCCCTTTCAATCTCCCCCTTTTTGGTGATTGATGCCAACACAAACCAAAGCAAATATAGAAGTGCATAATTGAACTAGTTTACATAATGTAAGTGCAAAGGTTGCTTGGAATTGAGCCAATATAAACTTATATGATGCGCATGGATGGTTTCTTTGTTTTTGACATATTGGACCATATTTGCACCACGAGTTTTGTTTTTGCAAATTCTTTTGTAAATTCTTTTCAAAGTACTTTTGCAAGATAGTCAAAGGTAAATGAAAAAGATTTTGCAAAGCATTTTCAAGATATGGAATTTTCTCCCCCTATTTCCAATGCTTTTCCTTTGACTAAGCAAAACTCCCCCTCAAATAAGGTCTCCTCTTAGTGTTCAAGAGGGTTTTAAGACATCAATTTTGAAAATACTCGTTACTCCCCTCTTAGAACACAAAGAGATACCAATTTTGAAATTTTTCATAAATTTACCAATATAAAATTATCAAATTTATGAAATTAGGTGGTGGTGCGGTCCTTTTGCTTTGGGCTCATATTTTCTCCCCCTTTGGCATGAATCGCCAAAAACGGAATCATTAGAGCCCAATGAAGTACATTCTCCCCCTTTGGTCATGAAATAAATGAGTGAAGGTTATACCAACGTTGGAGAGATGATGCGGAGCGACGGCGAAGGATGAGTAGTAGAACGGAGTGGAAGCCTTTGTCTTCGCCGAAGACTCCAATTCCCTTTCAATACACCTATGACTTAGGTTGAAATACACTTGAAAACACATTAGTCATAGCATATATAAAAGAGACATGATCAAAGGTATATTCATGTGCTATACGTGCAAGACTAGCAAAAGAAATTCCTAGAATCAAGAATATTAAGCTCATGCCTAAGTCGGGTAAAAGATTGTTCATCAAGTGGTTTGGTAAAGATATCGGCTAATTGATCTTTAGTATTAATATAAGAAATCTCGATATCCCCCTTTTGTTGGTGATCCCGAAGAAAATGATACCGAATGGCTATGTGCTTAGTGCGGCTGTGCTCGACGGGATTGTCGGCCATTTTGATTGCACTCTCATTGTCACATAGCAAAGGGACTTTGGTTAATTTGTAACCGTAGTCCCGCAGGGTTTGCCTCATCCAAAGCAATTGCGCGCAACAATGGCCTGCGGCAATATACTCCGCTTCGGCGGTGGAAAGAGCGACCGAATTTTGCTTCTTTGAAGCCCAAGACACCAAGGATCTTCCCAAGAACTGGCAATTCCCCGATGTGCTCTTTCTATTAATCCTACACCCCGCCCAATCGGCATCCGAATATCCAATCAAATCAAAAGTGGATCCCCGAGGGTACCAAAGCCCAAACTTAGGAGTAAAAGCCAAATATCTCAAGATTCGTTTTACGGCCGTAAGGTGTGATTCCTTAGGGTCGGCTTGGAATCTTGCACACATGCAAACGGAAAGCATAATGTCCGGTCGAGATGCACATAAATAAAGCAATGATCCAATCATCGACCGGTATACCTTTTGATCCACGGACTTACCTCCCGTGTCGAGGTCGAGATGCCCATTAGTTCCCATGGGTGTCTTGATGGGCTTGGCATCCTTCATTCCAAACTTGCTTAGGATATCTTGAGTATACTTCGTTTGGCTAATGAAGGTGCCCTCATGGAGTTGCTTGACTTGGAATCCTAGAAAATACTTCAACTCCCCCATCATAGACATCTCGAATTTCTGTGTCATGATCCTACTAAATTCTTCACATATAGATTTGTTAGTAGACCCAAATATAATATCATCAACATAAATTTGGCATACGAACAAATCATTGTCAAGAGTTTTAGTGAATAAAGTAGGATCGGCCTTGCCGACTTTGAAGCCATTAGCAATAATGAAATCTCTAAGGCATTCATACCATGCTCTTGGGGCTTGCTTAAGCCCATAAAGCGCCTTAGAGAGCCTATAAACATGGTTAGGGTACTTACTGTCTTCAAAGCCGGGAGGTTGCTCAACATAGACCTCCTCCTTGATTGGTCCATTGAGGAAGGCACTCTTCACGTCCATTTGATAAAGCTTGAAGCCATGGTAAGTAGCATAGGCTAATAATATACGAATTGACTCAAGCCTAGCTACGGGTGCATAGGTTTCTCCAAAATCCAAACCTTCGACTTGTGAATACCCCTTGGCCACGAGTCGAGCTTTGTTCCTTGTCACCACACCATGCTCGTCTTGCTTGTTGCGGAAGACCCACTTGGTTCCTACAACATTTTGGTTAGGACGTGGAACTAAGTGCCATACCTCATTCCTCGTGAAATTGTTGAGCTCCTCTTGCATCGCCATCACCCAATCCGAATCTTGTAGTGCTTCCTCTACCCTGGTTGGCTCAATAGAGGAAACAAACGAGTAATGTTCACAAAAATGAGCAACACGAGATCGAGTAGTTACCCCCTTATGAATATCGCCAAGGATAGTGTCGACGGGGTGATCTCGTTGTATTGCTTGGTGGACTCTTGGGTGTGGCGGCCTTGGTTGTTCATCCTCCTTGTCTTCATCATTTGAATCTCCCCCTTGATCGTTGCCGTCATTTTGAGGTGGCTCATCTTCTTGATTTTCTTGTTCAACATCTTGAGCCTCATCCTCAACTTGAGTTGGTGGAGATGCTTGCATGGAGGAGGATGGTTGATCTTGTGCATTTGGAGGCTCTTCGGATTCCTTAGGACACACATCCCCGATGGACATGTTCCTTAGCGCTATGCATGGAGCCTGTTCTTCACCTACATCATCAAAATCAACTTGCTCTACTTGAGAGCCGTTAGTCTCATCGAACACAACGTCACAAGAAACTTCAACAAGTCCTGAGGACTTGTTAAAGACTCTATATGCCCTTGTGTTTGAGTCATATCCTAGTAAAAAGCCTTCTACAGTTTTAGGAGCAAATTTAGATTTTCTACCTCTTTTAACAAGTATAAAACATTTGCTACCAAAAACTCTAAAATATGAAATATTGGGCTTTTTACCGGTTAGGAGTTCATAGGATGTCTTCTTGAGGATTCGATGAAGATATAATCGGTTGATGGCGTAGCAGGCGGTGTTGACCGCCTCGGCCCAAAACCGATCCGGTGTCTTGTACTCATCAAGCATGGTTCTTGCCATGTCCAATAGAGTTCGATTCTTCCTCTCCACTACACCATTTTGTTGTGGAGTGTAGGGAGAAGAGAACTCATGCTTGATGCCCTCCTCCTCAAGAAAGCCTTCTATTTGAGAGTTCTTGAACTCCGTCCCATTGTCGCTTCTAATTTTCTTGATCCTTAAGCCGAACTCATTTTGAGCCCGTCTCAAGAATCCCTTTAAGGTCTCTTGGGTTTGTGATTTTTCCTGCAAAAAGAATACCCAAGTGAAGCGAGAATAATCATCCACAATTACAAGACAATACTTACTACCGCCGATGCTTATGTAAGCGATCGGGCCGAATAGATCCATATGTAGGAGCTCCAGTGGCCTGTCGGTAGTCATGATATTTTTGTGTGGATGATGTATCCCAACTTGCTTCCCAGCTTGGCATGCGCTACAAATCCTGTCTTTCTCAAAATGAACATCGGTTAGTCCTAAAATGTGTTCTCCCTTTAGAAGCTTGTGAAGATTCTTCATTCCAACATGGGCTAGTCGGCGGTGCCAGAGCCAACCCAAGTTAGTCTTAGCAATCAAGCAAGTGTCGAGTTCAGCTTTATTGAAATCTACTAAGTATAGCTGACCCTCTAACACTCCCTTAAAAGCTATTGAATCATCACTTCTTCTAAAGACAGTAACACCTATATCAGTAAAAAGACAGTTGTAGCCCATTTGACATAATTGGGATACGGAAAGCAAATTGTAATCTAAAGAATCTACAAGAAAAACATTGGAAATAGAATGGTCAGGAGATATAGCAATTTTACCCAAACCTTTGACCAAACCTTGATTTCCATCCCCGAATGTGATAGCTCGTTGGGGATCTTGGTTTTTCTCATAGGAGGAGAACATCCTTTTCTCCCCTGTCATGTGGTTTGTGCACCCGCTGTCGAGTATCCAACTTGTGCCCCCGGATGCATAAACCTACAAAACAAGTTTAGTTCTTTGTTTTAGGTACCCAAACGGTTTTGGGTCCTTTGGCATTAGATACAAGAACTTTGGGTACCCAAACACAAGTCTTGGAGCCCTTGTGTTTGCCCCCAACAATTTTGGCAACTACCTTGCCGGATTTGCTAGTCAAAACATAAGATGCATCAAAAGTTTTAAATGAAATGGCATGATTATTTGATGCATTAGTAGTTTTCTTTCTAGGCAACTTGGCATGGGTTGGTTGCCTAGATCTAGATGTCTCACCCTTATACATAAAAGCATAATTAGGGCCAGAGTGAGACTTCCTAGAATGAATTTTCTTAATTTTACTCTCAGGATACCCGGCAGGGTACAAAATGTAACCCTCGTTATCCTGAGGCATGGGAGCCTTGCCCTTAACAAAGTTAGACAAGTTCTTAGGAGGGGCATTAATTTTGACATTGTCTCCCCTTTGGAAGCCAATGCCGTCCTTAATGCCCGGGCGTCTCCCATTGTAGAGCATGCTTCTAGCAAGTTTAAATTTTTCATTTTCTAAGTCATGCTCTCTAATCTTAGCATTAAGTTGTGCTATATGATCATTTTGTTTCTTAATTAAAGCTAGGTGATCATGGATAGCATCAACATTAATATCTCTACATCTAGTACAAATGGAAATATGCTCAACATTAGATGTAGAGGGTTTGCAAGATTTTAGTTCAACAACCTTAGCATGCAACAAATCATTTTTAGCTCTAAGGTCGGAAATAGTAGCATTGCAAACATCAAAATCCTTAGCCTTAGCAATTAATTTCTCATTCTCATTTCTAAGGCTAGCGATGGAAGCATTCAATTCATCAATCCTAGCAAGCAAATCAACATCATCATTTCTAGGATCAATGCAAACATGAGAATCAACCTTAGCTAACAAATTTGCATTTTCATTTCTAAGGTTGTCTAAAGTCTCATGGCAAATACTTAGCTCACTAGACAATTTTTCACATTTTTCTCTTTCTAGAGCATAAGCATTTTTAACCTTAACATGTTTTTTGTTTTCCTTGATTAGGAAGTCCTCTTGGGAGTCCAAGAGATCATCCTTTTCATGGATGGCACTAATCAATTCATTTAATTTTTCTTTTTGTTCCATGTTAAGGTTGGCAAAAAGAATACGCAAATTATCCTCTTCATTTTTATCATCATCCTCATCACTAGATGTTTCATATTTAGTGGAGGACTTTGATTTTACCTTCTTTTTGCCGTCCTTGGCCATGAGGCACTTGTGGCCGACGTTGGGGAAGAGGAGGCCCTTGGTGACGGCGATGTTGGCGGCGTCCTCGTCGTCGGAGGAGTCGCTTGAGCTTTCGTCGGAGTCCCATTCCCGACAAACATGGGCATCGCCGCCCTTCTTCTTGTAGTACTTCTTCTTCTCCTTCCTCTTGCCCTTCTTGTCGTTGTCCCTGTCACTATCACTTGATAATGGACATTTAGCAATAAAGTGACCGGGCTTACCACACTTGTAGCAAACCTTCTTGGAACGGGATTTGTAATCCTTCCCCTTCCGTTGCTTGAGGATTTGCCGGAAGCTTTTGATGATTAGGGCCATCTCCTCGTTGTCGAGCTTGGAGGCGTCAATTGGTTGTCTATTTGGTGTAGACTCCTCCTTCTTCTCCTCCGTTGCCTTGAAGGCCACCGGTTGCGCCTCGGATGTGGAGGGCTCATCAAGCTCGTTGATCTTCTTGGAGCCCTTAATCATGCATTCAAAACTAACAAAATTCCCGATGACTTCCTCGGGGGTCATTTGTGTATATCTAGGATTGCCACGAATTAATTGTACTTGAGTAGGGTTAAGGAAAATAAGGGCTCTTAGAATAACCTTAACCACTTCGTGGTCATCCCATTTTGCGCTCCCGAGGTTGCGCACTTGGTTCACCAAGGTCTTGAGCCGGTTGTACATGTCTTGTGGCTCCTCCCCTTGGCGAAGACGGAAGCGACCGAGCTCCCCCTCGATCGTTTCCCGCTTAGTGATCTTTGTGAGTTCATCACCCTCGTGCGCTGTCTTGAGTAGATCCCAAATCTCCTTTGCGCTCTTCAACCCTTGTACTTTGTTGTATTCTTCCTTGCTTAGAGAGGCAAGAAGGATGGTTGTGGCTTGGGAGTTGAAGTGCTCGATTTGGGCCACCTCATCCGTGTCATAGTCTTCATCCCCTACGGATGGTACCTGTACACCAAACTCAACAACATCCCATATACTTTTGTGGAGAGAAGTTAGATGAAACCGCATCAAATTACTCCACATAGCATAATCTTCACCATTAAAAGTTGGTGGTTTGCCTAATGGGACGGAAAGTAAAGGTGTATGTTTAGGAATGCGAGGGTAGCGTAGGGGAATCTTACTATACTTCTTACGCTCTTGGCGTTTAGAAGTGACGGACGCCGCGTCGGAGCCGGAGGTGGAGGTCGATGAAGTGTCGGTCTCGTAGAAGACCACCTTCCTCATCCTTTTGTGCTTGTCCCCACTCCGATGCGGCTTGTGAGAAGAAGATTTTTCCTTCTTCTCCTTGTGGTGAGAAGAGGAAGATCTTTTCTCCTTCCGCTTGGAGGATCTCTTCTTCTTCTCCCTTCTCTTGGTGCGGGACTCTTCCGATGAAGATGAGGTGCTCCCTTGGCTTGTAGTGGGCTTGTCATCGCCGGTCTCCATCTCCCTCTTGGTGTGATCTCCCGACATCACTTCGAGCGGTTAGGCTCTAATGAAGCACCGGGCTCTGATACCAATTGATAGTCGCCTAGAGGGGGGGGTGAATAGGGCGAAACTGAAATTTACAAAAATAATCACAACTACAAGCCGGGTTAGCGTTAGTAATAAAGAAACGAGTCCGCGAGAGAGGGCGCAAAACAAATCGCAAGCAAATAAGAGTGTGACACGAGGATTTGTTTTACCGAGGTTCGGTTCTCGCAAACCTACTCCCCGTTGAGGAGGCCACAAAGGCCGGGTCTCTTTCAACCCTTCCCTCTCTCAAACGATCCCACGGATCGAGTGAGCTTTCTCTTCTTCTCAATCAAACGGGAACAAAGTTTCCCCGCAAGGGCCACCACACAATTGGTGCCTCTTGCCTTGGTTACAATTGAGTGATGATCTCAAGAACAAATGAGAAAGAAAGAAAGCAATCCAAGCGCAAGAGCTCAAAAGAACACGGCAAATCTCTCTCGCTAGTCACTAAGGGTTTGAGTGGAATTGGAGAGGATTTGATCTCTTTGTATGTGTCTAGAATTGAATGCCTAGCTCTTGTAAGTGGTTGAGAGTTGGAAACTTGGATTGGCAATGAATGTGGGGTGGTTGGGGTATTTATAGCCCCAACCACCAAAAGTGACCGTTGCTGGAACTCCTCTGTTCGATGGCGCACCGGACAGTCCGGTGCACACCGGACAGTCCGGTGCCCCTGCCACGTCACCAGTGCCGTTGGATTCTGACCGTTGGAGCTTCTGACTTGTGGGCCCTCCTGGGTGTCCGGTGCACACCGGACATGTACTGTTTGATGTCCGGTGCACCGGCATGGGCATGCCTGACGACTGCGCGCGCTGCGCGCGCATTTAATGCACCGCAGGGAGCCGTTGGCGCCGCAGAGAGCCGTTGCTCCGCTGGTACACCGGACAGTCCGGTGCACACCGGACAGTCCGGTGAATTTTAGCGGAGTGGCTGCCGAGCGAACCCGAGGCTGACGAGTTCCGGAGGCCGCGTTTCCTTGGAGCACCGGACATGTCCGGTGCACACCGGACAGTCCGGTGAATTTTAGCGCGCCGGCTTCCGAGAATTCCCGAGGGCGAAGAGTTTGAGTCGAAGTCCTCTGGCCGCACCGGACATGTCCGGTGCACACCGGACAGTCCGGTGCCTCCAGCCAGAGGTGCCCTCGGTTGCCTTGCTGCTCCTTTGTTGAATCCAACACTTGGTCTTTTTATTGGCTAGATGTGAACCTTTTGCACCTGTATAACTTATGCACTAGAGCAAACTAGTTAGTCCAATATTTGTGTTGGGCAATTCAACCACCAAAATCATTTAGGAACTAGGTGTAAGCCTAATTCCCTTTCACGACTCTCGAGTCTAGATTGTTCGCACTACACCAGGACACCTCCAACGACGTGCCGACACCCATGGAGGAGGACGACCTACTGGGAGAAGACCTGGTCGACTATGAAGCTTCTCCAGAGCACACAAGTATGGACGTAAATGTTATTACATTTTCTGCCGATTGTACTATTGTCGGCGATGATGAACCTGTCGTTGCTCAGTTCGACTTTGGTCCTAAAGAGGCCGCCTTCAGTAAACCAAAGGAATCGGTAAATCATTTAAAGTCATTCTTCATGCGCGGTCACATTGATGGGATACCAATTGCTAAAATATTGGTAGACAGTGGGGCGGTCGTAAATCTAATGCCTTATTCGTTGTACCGAAAATTAGGTAAACAAGATTACGAACTTGTCCATGACCCTCAGCATCGTTGGAAATGATAGTTCGATCAAAGCCAAGGGAGTCACATCCGTTGATTTAACCATCGGGACTAAGACCCTTGCTGCTGCATTCTTTGTTGCTCATATAGAAGGAAATTACAGTCTAATCCTAGGCAAAGATTGGATCCATGCTAATCAATGTGTACCTTCTACGTTGCATCAAATGTTACTGCAGTGGGTAGGCGATGATGTAGAACAAGTGCATGTTGATGCATTGGCCTGTATCGCTGTGGCCGATGCCTCTTTACTTTGGACCTATGAGACTGCTACATGTCTCACAGGAATAGATTTTTCTGATTATCAGTTCATAAGTATAGATAAAAAGGGTTTCATTCCTGTAATGCTAGAGCCGATGGAGAATCGGCTAATGAGTACACACAGAATGAATGAGTCCCTAGTCGCGGACGATCTGGCCTCCAAGACCGAACGATCCGGTCTATCGTAGAACGGTTCGGCTTTTAAGGCCGAGTGGTCACCACATCATAAAATCAGTGTTGCGGACGATTCGACTCTCGAGACTGGATGGTCCGTCATCACATAGAGATCATCTAATTCCCCTGTGGGAGACATAATAGAGGAATTCGGAGATCTCGACAAATTAGGACAGGGGTTTACATCGGCCGATCGTTTGGAGGAGATCGATATAGGGGATGGTAAAACTCCAAGGCCGCTTTTGTGAACGAGACCTAGAGATGAAATGATCGGTCTATTGAAAGAATATTCTGATTGCTTTGCTTGGAACTACGCTGAGATGCTAGGATTAAGCCATGAGATAGTAGAGCACCGACCACCCATTAAGTCTGGTTTCAGACCTTTCAAGCAGAAAGCGAGAACATTTCGTCTAGACCTACTCCCACGAATAAAGGACGAAATTCATCGGCTACTACAAGCTAATTTTATTAGACCTTGCAGATACGCAAAGTGGGTCTCCAATATTGTGATGGTGGAGAAGAAAGAATCAGGTAAGCTTAGAGTATGCATTGATGTTCGTAATTTGAATAGAGCAACTCCTAAAGATGAATATTCCATGCCCATAGCCAACACGTTGAACAATAATGCATCAGGAAATAGAATTATTAGGTTTCTTGATGGTAATGCTGGATATAATCAGATTTTCATGGCCGAAGAAGATGCGTCTAAAACAACCTTTATATGTCCAGGCTTCATTGGTTTATTTGAGTGGGTTGTCTTGACATTTGGTCTGAAAAATGCTGGTGCTACTTGTCAGAGGGCTATGAATTTGATCTTTCACGAGCTGTTGGGAAACACTGTGGAAGTCTACATTGATGATATTGTAGTCAAATCGGCTGAGTTTAGTTCTCATATAGCCGATTTGTGCAAAGCCTTTGATAAAATGCGTCGGTATGGTCTGAAAATGAACCCACGTAAATGTGCTTTTGGAGTATCGGCTAGTAAGTTCTTAGGATTCATCATTCATGAACATGGTATAGAGATAGACCCTGACCGAGTTAAATCTATTCGGAATGTGGGACCTTCGACCTGTAAGCTTGAAGTGCAGAAGTTCCTTGGCAAGGTAAATTATTTATGGAGGTTTATTTCTAACCTAGCGAGGAAGATTGATGCCTTCACTCCTATCCTTCAGCTTAAAAATGATGCTGAATTCACCTGGGGCAGAATAGCAGGAAGCGTGCGATCTCATTAGAAAGTATTTGTCTTCGGCTCCCTGTTCAAAGCGCCACAGGAAGGAGTACCGTTCAGATTATACATTGCAGCTGAAGGTAAAGTTATTGGAGCTGTTCTGACGCAAGAAACCAAAGGAAAGGAGCATGTGGTAACCTACCTAAGTTAGAGGTTGGTGGATGCTGAAACGAGGTACAGTTTCATCGAGAAGTTATTCTTATGCTTGTTTTATGCATGCACCAAGTGTAGATGTTATTTACTGTCTAGTCATTGCACCGTTTCTGGTCAAACCGATGTGATCAAATACATGTTACAAAACCCAATTATGAGTGGTAGAATTGATAAATGGGCTTATGCACTCATAGAATATGACTTGGCTTATGAACCATTGAAGTCTATGAAAGGCCAGGTCGTAGCAGATTTTATTGTAGAACATCGGATTGATGATACTAATAAACTAGACATATCATACCTCACTATTACTCCCTGGACTTTATATTTTGATGGATCGGTTTGCAATGAAGGACAAGTAATTGGCATCGTGCTTGTTTCACCAAAGTAATGTCTCCTTCGACTTCTCTAGCTGATTAAAAACTTATTGCACTAACAATCAAACCGAATATGAGGCCCTTTTGTTTGGCTTGGAGCTTTTAAGTTGTATAGGAGTAAAACATGTGAAGGCGTTTGGTGATTCTCAGCTAGTTGTCCAACAAGTATTAGAAGAGTATCAATGTTTTGATGGTACTCTAAATAGTTACCTTGAAAAATGTTGGGGAATAATTCATTCTTTTGACGAATTCAGCATTCGACACATCTCTAGAGTTGAGAATCACAGAGCTAACAATTTAGCACAAGATGCATCAGGTTACCGGATCAAATGAGGGAAATTTCACAAACCAGAAATCTGATAACCGATACAGGGCTAATTCCCTAGGTCGCGAACCGTCCGAGTGAGGGCTCCGGACCGTCCGAGGTTGCCAGGGAAGTACTCCTGGTAAAATCAGCTAATAACAAAGCCGATGTGACTGATTGGAGGACACCCATAGTTGATTACCTACGAAATCCCAGTGTTAGGATAGATAGGAATGTTCGGCGTATAGCTTTCAAGTATGTTTTAATGAGCGATGAACTATACCGCCGAACGGTCGATGACATCCTGCTTAAGTGCTTGGGCCCAAGTGATGCTATATTAGCCATGGCCGAAGTACATGAAGGAATTTGTGGTACCCATCAATCAGCTCCAAAGATGAAGTGGTTATTACGAAGATCTGGCTTCTATTGGCCTAACATGATAGAAGATTGTTTCAAGTACTATAAAGGATGCCAAGTATGTCAAAAATTCGGTGACTTACAGTTGGTCCCTACAGCTGAATTACATCATATCATTAAACCTTGGCCTTTCAGAGGATGGGGATTGGACTTTATAGGAGAAATCCATCCTTCGTCATCAAAAGGGTATCAGTTCATGTTAGTTGCCACTGACTACTTTACCAAATGGACTAAAGCCATTGCAGAACATGACGCACAGGGAGGTAATTGAGTTCATAACTGAGCATATTATTCATAGATTCGCCATTCCCCAGACTTTGACTATGGACCAGGGGGCTTATTTTATGTCAAAGGAGGTACGTGAGTTTGCTAAATTATATAGAATTAAATTGTTCAATTCATCTTCGTATTATGCTCAGGCCAACGGACAGGACAAGTCTAGTAATAGGACATTGATTAGCCTGATAAAAAAGAAGATATGAGATCATCCTAAGCATTAGCATAAGATTTTGTCCGAAGCTTTATGGGCTCATAGAATATCTAAACACCGTGCTACTAAAGTATCTCCGTTCAAGCTTGTCTATGGGCAAGAAGCAGTATTACCTGTAGAGATAAGTTTAAATGCTGTCAGGTTCACCAAGCAAAATGATCTAACTATCGGTGATTATTATAATTCAATGATGGACAATATTGATGAAGTGACCGATAAAAGAGTGACAGTCTTAGGAGAAATAGAAAAGGACAAGATTATGGTCGCCAAAGCTTACAACAAGAAGGACAAGAATGTCCATGCAGACGATCCGGCCCCGAGGCCGGACGGTCCACGCGCGCAGAGTCAGTTACCATCTGTTTGGTTCCTTAGCTAGGCAGAGCCTGGTTCAGAAGCTCATGCAGGCCAAGCCAAGCCTGTATAAGTGGATGCAAGTAATAATTTGTATGGTTGTTTGGTTGACTGTACATAACCAGCCAGGATTTGGTGGGCACATGTATAACTGGATGCAAGTAATATAGGACACACTTGTACGTGCTACTGGCTATACCTTAGGTAGTAGAAATTCTGTATGGCACTTGATCAAAGAACAGATCTTTGCCAGATCAAAGAACATATACTATATAGAATTTGATCAAATTATAGTATCAAAGAACATACAAATGTGAATAGAAAATTATATCTGTTCTTTGCCAGATACTATCAAATTCTGTATGGCACTCATACAAAAAGCTACTAATAACACAAATTAATATCAGTATGGCACTTGTATGTCTAATATCATTAGCTGATAATTTTGTACAGAATTTTATATTAACACAAGTCGGCTAGTTGTAACAACATAAAATTCCAGCTACTATCAAATTTTGTACAGAATTATATAGGAATATTATCAGCTAATATCAGCTTTGTCATACTAAGCTACTATCAGCTACTATCAAGCTACTCACTGCAGTGTACAAATTATGAAACCAAATTATACAAGTCTGAAAAATTCTAGTTTGATAGAGATAGTAGTAACAGCTACTACAGTACTAACAGTTTGACATAGATAGTAGTAACAGTTGCAGTGTACACAATTTACACTTGTTTCTTTGAACCAGCAAACAAGATTAGCCTCAGCTTTCATTGACCACTATCTTTGCATACTAGGTTAGCATCATAGGCACATACCAAACTCATCAATTATTGTAAGAACAAGAGTATAATATTAGTTCTTAATCATCAACAGATATCAATTCTTAACCAGCAAACAGGCCAGCAAACAGGTCTACAAATAGACCAATAAACAAGCCAACAGGGAAATGCATAGAACTCAAGAAACATCATTGTTCTATCCAAGTGTAGCATATCTCTTCTCAAACAGGGAAATGCATAGAACTCAGGTTAATCTAACTAAGGAAAACATCATTGTTCTATTCAAGTGTAGCATATCTGTTCTCAAATAAGGAAATCCATAGAACTCAAGTTAATCCATAGAACTCAGGGAAACATCATTATTCTATGAAAATGTAGCATATCTGTTCTTAAGTACCATATAGGATATAGAGAATACATCAAGTGTAGCACATTTGTTCTTAAACAGCATAAAAGGACAGACAGATCCGAGCAAGTGTAGCATATCTGTTCTTAAGCATTATATAGGAATAGGATAGACATATTAGATCAGATGTGGTAGTGCTTGGCTAGGAAAGTCTTGAGCCATAGGTCACGATCATCAGGAGTCATGCCCAGGAACACTAGGGATGTGGCCTTGTGCTCCATCATGTGGTTAAGGGCATACATGAGAGCCTCCCTAGAGAACCCAGGACAGTTGATTACAGCATTATAGATCCCAGGTGCTGCTTCAGCATGGATGCTTTCACGGACAGCAGCAACAACATCTGAAACAGCTTGTTTCATCCCATTGAACACAGCAACATCCTCATCAGTCATGAACCTCTTCCTCTTCCCTAAGTTAGGCTTGTTATCATTGGAGTCACCAGAGGTACCCTTGTCAACAGTCTTTCCCTTGTTAGTTAGATTGGAACAATCAACAAACTTTGAGGTCACTTCAATGCCATCGTCTAGGATGTCAACAATGTCAGTTGGCTTTCCCAAAGGTTCATTTGAACCCATTGCAAACTTACCTACGGCAACCCCACTTCCAAATATGATTTGCATATGCATATAGTTCTCTATGGGCCTATTGAGGTAATCAGCATCTTTTGGGTGATCCTATTGAGTTAGCAACTCAAGTTAGAACAAGAGAATTTGAAGTGGAAGAGTGGCATTAACAGGTTAGAAAAATAGAAGGTATTGGTCCTAACCTTGATGTAAGCAGCATAATGAACCTCTTCTAAGCTTATGACAAAGTTATTCTCATCCCAAAGAGCGCCACTAATGTCCTTCAGTTTGCAAACTTTGACGCACCTAGACCTCCACTTACGAAGGTGATTGTACACTTGTTGGCCTATTACTTCTTGGCCACAGAACTCAGATACATTTTTAGCAACAGAGTTAAGGTGGATTTCCTTAAAACCCTTGTCAGTCTTAACCCCATTTCATATCAAGTCAA
Organism: Zea luxurians; assembly: GCA_029449295.1. Lineage (NCBI taxonomy): Eukaryota > Viridiplantae > Streptophyta > Magnoliopsida > Poales > Poaceae > Zea > Zea luxurians. The sequence goes on from JAOPSE010000185.1 coordinate 1,476,321, forward strand.
CAAAACGATGGAGAACAAACCCAGACATTACAGCAGTCCACCTAAGAGCAGGCCTAGCCCCCTGACCAGCAACCTCAGAGACCATGTCAGCCATAGCTGGAACAAGTAAAAGATTAGGGAGGAGATAGAGATTAGGGGGAGATAGAGATTAGGGGGAGATAGTAGAAGTAGAAGAAAATAGCAGAAGTAGCATAGAAGCAATATAGATAGTAGAAGTAGCATAGAAGAGTAACAAAATTGCATTTTTAACATAGTAAAGTAATGACATAGACAACGGTAAAGTAATGACATAGGAAAGTTCATCATTGCTAGTCGACAATGGTATCAGGAGGTAAGTAATGTCATCATTGCAATTGAGCACATCACATAAAGGAACTTAGCACAAAGAAAGTGAGTTCAAAATTGTAGATAGTTCATCATTGCTAATAGACAATGTTCTCAGCCAACTTAGCACAATACATAATGACCACTATCCCCTATGTGAGGCCCTATTCTGCCACATTTGTTGAGCCTAATTGTCCCTGGTAGTAGACCATGCAGCATTGTCCATGACAAGGTCATGGGGAGATTCCTCATGAACTTGATTTGCAGCCCATGTTTCTTCCAGTGGAATATGTTCATCATTCCCATGACGAAGAATCTAGTTGTGGAGGATACAACAGGCTAGGACTAGCTTTACTTGTGTCTTGTATGGATGGAAAGGTTTGTTGTATAATATTTTGAATCTGTTCTTCAAAGCACCAAAGGCCCTCTCTATTGTCACCCTTAGTGATGAATGTCTAAGGTTGAAGAGCTCTTTGGGGTTCTGTGGATTCCTCCCCCCATATTCACTCAAGTGGTACCGTGTGGCACGATAAGGGGGTAAAAACCCAGGTCTGACAGCATAACCAGCATCCACAAGGTAAAATTTACCTAACATCATATATCATATATTAGGGCATTGTAGACCAATATTAGGGGATACCAAGGAAACTAGTTTTTACCTTGGGCACTTTTAGACCATCTTCTCTCTCAAGGGCATCAGCAAGGATAAGGGCATCATGTGTTGATCCCTCCCAGCCAGCAAGAACGTATGTAAACCTTAGATCAAAGTCTACAGCAGCTAAGATGTTCTGTGTTGTGGTGTGTTCCCTACCAAGGAAGGCAGCCCTCTGATTTCTTGGAACTCTTGCTAGCACATGAGTGCCATCAATGGCACTAATACAGTCCTACACATCGGGGCAATCATTTGTTACTACAAACCCAACAAGAAAAGTAGTGGTGTGTTTGGATTTGGCTAACCTTGAAATATGGGTACCATCTATGGCTATCTCTAATTTTGGTTGGTGTAGCAGTTGAAGGTGGCAAGATCATTTCATTCCTCAATTCACCAACAGCATACAATACTTCCTTGAAGTATCTGCTAATGGTCTCAATAGACCTTCGAAAGGTCATGTGTATAACTCTAAACCTTTGGTTATGACCTACCACATGTAAAAACATGGCAACCTGCTCCTCTACTGAGCTATGAATGTTATCTCTCAATAGTTGCCTAGTGCGAAAAAGATCACACAACTGCATAAAAGGGGCTCTTCTCATCCTGAGTAAGTCAACACACTCAACATCAGTGGATTCATAAATGAATCTCAGGTTGTTTTGCCTCTCTTGGTCTCTTTGGTGCATTGTGCCATAAGTGATACACCTCCTACATGCAGTCGGTGCCTCAACCATGCATCCAACCAGGTTGACATAACTGCTACAAGGACCACTGCCTTTGCAATTAGCCGACGGCGTGCAATAGCAGGATTCATTGCTAGAGTAATAAAATAGAAAAAAAAATGAGATTAGAGGTCTAAGTTGGCTCAGATGTGTTGTGCTAGTTGCTAAAAAAGGAAATTCATAGAACATTGATATATAGCTCAAAGGCATATTAGCATCATAGAACATTGATCTATAGCTCAGAACATAACAGTTTTAACATAGTGATGTGCTAGTTGCAAATATATGATGACAAATTCTTACACGAGCCACGGCTGCGACATACAAGAGATGCGCCACCCAGAGGCATTGAAACATCACATACCATTGATCGACAGCTCAGAGAGTAATAAAAAGTATGAATATATTCAAAAGTAACCATAGAACTCAGCTCAACATCATCGATCCTAGATAATTAGGACAAAGATAGGTGCCATGTTGATCCTAGCTAATTAGGATCAAACAAATAGCCTAAACCACGGTTGCGACATACAAGAGATGCGCCACCCAGAGGTATTGAAGCATCACATACCATTGATTGACAGCTTAGAGACTTAAACAAGTATGAGAACAGCAAGTTGCAACAATAGATCAACCAGTTTAGACATTCAAGGTAACATCCAGCTCAAAATTATTTCTTTATACAAATTAAAGCAGTAAATTGACAGCTCAAAATTTACTGATGATCCTACAGACAGTGGAAGTGGTGAAAACACTGACATGAGTAATTTGCACACTAAAATTATACAGGCAAAGATCAGCAATGAAATAATTTGAAATCTAGCTATATAGACAACAAGAATATGATATAGATCAACAATGAAGGTGCAACTGCAAAAATTGAGCAAATGTTGTTTGTGCTGATCAATGTTTAATTAAATGAGTCAAATGAGCACCATTCAGCTAACATTAACATTCAATGGTAAAATTTAGAGCCAACATTGAACCAATATTGAAGCAAACTACAGAGCCAATCCAGCTATCATTCAAGCAATACTCAAAGCCAACATTTAGCTATATTCAGGCAAAAGTGATAGCCAACATTCAACTAACATTCAAGCAAAATACAGAGCCAACATTTAGTTAATATTCACTGCAAATGGATCTATACAGAGCCAGCTTTTAGTTAACATTCAGTTAACATTCAGTTAATATTCAGTTAATACAAAGCCAACATTCAGTTAATATCTTCAAATTGCTAAAAGAAAATATCTTGAAATCTAGCTAGAGAGCAGGCAATTGAAAGAGCTCGACATGGACTAGATCTGAGAAAACCTAACACTTGGGACAGTCTAGATCTGAGAAAATCAACATCAAGCTACACCAGTCCGAGAAAATGTGACACAATACCATGAAATACACAACCAAAACTACCAAAATATTACTCAACATTCTCAGATCTGAGAAAACATTCACAAGACGGACAACCAAAACCGACCAAGATCTTGTAGCAAGGGGAAGAGTGCAAGAGAATATCAAACCTCATACCTTTTGACGCACCCTGAAGGATTCAGATCCTCATCAGCGACGGGAGTGGAGGGTGCGAGAGCTCGAGGGCGACAAGGGACGGGGGAGTGAGAGCTCGAGGCCGATAGGAGACGGGGTGGGAGAGATTGAGGGCGAGAGGAGACAGGGGACGGAGAGCTCGAGGGCGAGAGGAGACGGGGGGGAGCTCGAGGGCGAGAGGAGACTGGGGAGAGGCGGAGAGCTCGAGGGCGAGAGGAGACAGGGGGAGAGGCGGAGAGCTCGAGGGCGAAAGAAGACGGGGAGGGAGAGCTCGAGGGCGACGGGAGAGAAACCCTAGCGGGAGTGCGGGACTGCGCGATCGAACTGCGCGAGTGCGTTCTGGCTCGCGAGGAACGGAAGTTTTGCTCGTATCCCATGGGCCTAGATGAGCGTGTGTATTTGCATGAGTGTGGCCTGGCCCAGAGATGAAATCAGTCAACCAAACAACTGGGCTCGTTTTATTTTTGCATTCGATGGGCCATGCACCAGCGGACGCCGGCAACCAAACATACGATTAGGGTTCCGAGTTTCTTGCTACAGTTGTTGGCTAGATTCGCGGAATTAACTCGGGAGATTAATTTGTAACGAGTCTAGTCCCCCTCCTCTATAAATATAGAGGAATACGGCCGATTAAACATCAACAATCGAATCAATAATCAGTTTATCTCTCGTTTTACCTTAGGCATTAGGAATAGTTCTAGTTTAGTTCTAGTTTAGCTTCTCAATCCTCAAATTCTTCGCTTCTCTTCGGCTCTACGTCGATTAGAGGTGTCTAGGTCGGCCTGCTGACCCTAAACAACATCTAGAATCTCTCCTCCCCGACGGGGTCCCTCCCGGGAGCGAGATTCAGGCACCGTCGATGAACTTCGCCGCCCCTGCTGTTGAGCACCAAATTGAGCGCGCGGACGGTCCGGCCCTGAGGCCGGACGGTCCGCGGTCCGGACGGTCCGCGCCTGTGGGCCGGACGGTCCGCGCGTGCGCAGAACAGATTAGGGTTCCGAGTTTTGTGCTACGGTTGTTAGCTAAAATCATGGGATAAGCTCGGAAATTAGTTTGTAAAGGGTCCAGCCCCCCTCCTCTATAAATAGAGAGGTATACGGCCGATTTGTAATCATCAACAATCGAATCAATACAACTTCTATTTCGCATTTTATCCTAGGAGTAGTTCTAGTCTAGTTTAGGTTTAGTCTTCCAATCCCCAAATTCTCCGCCTCTCCTCGACTCTACGTCGATTAGAGGAGTCTAGGTCGGCCTGCCCGAGCCTAGACACCACCTAGGATCTCTACTCCCCGACGGGGTCCCTCCCGGGAGCGAGATCCAGGCGCCGTCGGCGATCTTCCGCCGTCCCTGCGTACGCGCGAACCGTCCGGCCCCAGGGCGCGGACCGTCCGGCCGTCAGGCAGGAGCTCTAGCCGCGCACCAGGCCGCGGACCGTCCGGCCCCAGGCCGCGGACAGTCCGCCCTTGCAAAGAGAGCACCACCGCGCCTCGCATCAGGCCGCGGACCGTCCGGCCCCTACGCGCGAACCGTCCGCCCCTGTGCAGAGGGCACCGCCACGGTTCTTGTTGAGTGTTTGGTGCTCCGAAAAGGCGTCAACATACTTTTTGGCGACTCCGCTGGGGACAACACATATAGACCTATCAAATCGGCCCTCAATGGCCGGTTCAAAAGATAGTTCTGAGGTTTCCACCAGCAATATCATCACACCGACATGGGAAGCCTTGCCGGCTGAAGAACAGCTCCTGTTCGAGGAGCGCCAGGAGCAGCTGATCCAAGAAGCAAAGGCGAAGTTCCTGGCTGACTTCAAAGTGGACAGGAACAACAAAGTCGTCCGGCAACGGGCGACAGATCCGGCTTCGCTCCGACCTACTACGATTACCCCAAATGTAAGTAGCACCAACGAACTCCAATCTCTTAAAGCTTACATAGACGAACAGCGAGAACAAATGCAAAATATCATAGGGGTTATGCAAAACGATTGTAGGAGACTAGTACGTGCATTTGATAAATCTAGTATAGCAAATTTTCCTTCACACAAGGTTGAGTTAGGGGGTAACACGCGTAATACATCGGCTACAGGTTGTCACGACCAGTCACAACCCCTTTATGGGATGCCGATGGACACATACCCTAAGCAACCGCAAATCGGCAGCAAATCAGCCGATCTGCACATGCCCGGACCGTTCGCACGTGAGCGCGGACCGTCCGGGCCAGCAGCAGTCGGGCCTATTTCTAATGAGTTACCTAGATATGCGCCCGAGCCACCACACACGGCACAGAACCCAAACTACCCAGTCGGACGGTCCGCATACAACGACGGACGGTCCGCATATAACCACGGACGGTCCGGGTACATATCCGGACAGTCCGCGCATGAATCTTTTGAGGAGGATTATTACCTAAATCCTCACCCGTCCCAGCAGCACTTCCCATCACACTATGCAATGCACCAGCCCATTAATTCGAGATCCAGAGCCCAGGAAAGCTTTCCGGCCCCACCCAGGAGGCCGGAAAGAAACGATCGAGCCTATGACCTATATAGGGCAAATGGAAATGCACCACGTAGCTCAAACCAATGGGGGGAACGACAACATACTAACATGCAACCAACCCCACCTATATTTGACCAGAGAGCCGGTGGTCTTGCACCGGCTGCCATTGGTATAGTGAGGGAAGAAATAGCCGGGGCATTCCGAGATAAGCTCGGAGTAAGCATGGTCCCTGGGGGGCAATCATATCGAAAGCCTTATGACAGCCGATTTGATCACCACCCATACCCACAGGGAACCAGGATACCCGAGTTTGCAAAGTTTTCGGGTGACCAAGGAAAGAGCACGCGTGAGCACATAGGCCAGTTCCTAGCACAATTAGGAGAATTGGCCGACACCGAAGCATTCCGTGTGCGTTTATTTTCATTATCCTTAACAGGGACTGCATTCACATGGTATGCCACGCTCCCTCCTAATTCCATTTTGTCATGGGGAGACTTAGAGCAAAAATTTCATGAACATTTCTTCTCTGGTGATTATGAGCTAGATTTAGTAGACTTAGTGACCCTACGACAAGAAAAGGATGAATCGGTTAGTGATTATGTCCGGAGATTCCAGGATACGTGAAACCGATGCTTTCAAATTCATTTAACAGATAAACAACTGGCAGGAATAGCCTTTGATGGATTGCGCTATTATTTAAAAGAGAGATTAGAAGGCATCCAGTTCTTTACTCTAGCACAATTACATCAGAAAGCTTCGGCTTGTGAAAGCCGAAGCAAAGAACTAGTCAGAACGGTTCATCATAATGTCCCTATAGTAGAACACAATCAAAGTAGTTCGGACGATGAACCAAAGAAAGTTTACACTGCCGAAATAGTTTGGCCTGAGCAGGCCAAATCTTCGGCTTGCTACTCCTTGCAGTCAGTTCAAAAGGAACGGCAGGAGGAGGTTAAGTTTACATTTAATGTCGGCAAATGTGATAAGATATTCGATGAATTACTAAAAAATGGTAACATTAAAATTGATTATATCGTTCCACCTGCCGACGAACTAAAGCGTCGCGCATACTGCAAGTGGCACAACTCATTTTCCCATGCCACTAATGATTGTAATGTGTTCCGACGACAAATTCAATCGGCCATTAATGAGGGACGATTGAAATTTCAGGAGGACACGGAGCCCTTCCCAATGAATGTGATCGACTTTAATGGCAAAAAGGTCCTAATTCGGCCCAACACAGCCGATAAGGGCAAAGACAAAGAAGTCATCATCGGCAACGCACGGGAGGCCGATGGAAACAACAAAATTTCTTGCAGGAAAGTGATGGCCGAGAAGACTCCTGATGGAGGGGAGACACTGAAGGTAACCATCACAAACTCCAGCGCTGGGGGGCAAGCACAGACAAAGGGATATGCGCGAGAACCCATACTACGCATCGCGGACGGTCCGGTGTCTAGGCGCGGACGGTCCATAACATCACCGGACTGTCCGAAGCGTTCCGATGGACGGTCCGGCAACGTCGAAGAGCCGCGGCGACCACGTACCTTCAAACCACGACGACCAGAAATAGGTACGTGGAAAACTAACACGTTCAAGGCAACTGGTCGGTTGGTAAAATCTAGCCCGACCTTTGATCAATTATTGTCTAAATATGTGAAAAAGAAGGCTGGCCCCAGCGACCGGCCACCAAAGGGACCTCGCTTACTCACCAGGTGCGACGGCAGGTTAGGCCGATTGGACCACCACACCAATCGGAAAGGACGGGAGGTCATAATGTTCAATTAAGACCTAACGTACCTGCATGGACACCTCCACCACCATATCCACCTATGCCATATCCATACACATACATACCTCCACCATATGTCCCAAATCAAATGTGGGGCATGCCACCATACTCATTTGGGATGCCACAGTACCCCGCTTGGGGGGCACCCCAAACATCTGTATTCAATAGGTTGACACCTCCAGTACAAGACCGATTGAGAGCCCCTCAATCCGGTCCACGAGCACATGCCCAGCAAGATTGCCAAACAACTCGGCCCCAAAGGCTGACTAATCCGGCAGGGGGGCATACAGCTACAACCTCCAACAGTACAAAAAAGGAAGATGTCATTAAAATAGGAACGACAGATGTCGTCGTACAACAAAATAACGAAGGGCCGATGATTTTTGGTGAATCGGCCAACACAAACAAAAAAGAAAGTACGACTGTCAATAAAATAGCCGATCCAAAATACTCCATGCCCCGATGGTGCCCATCGGGATTGACACGATCGCAAAAGCGAAAATTACAGCGCCTTAGGGCAAAGGAGAATCAGGAGAAGGAGGCGGAAAAAATATTCAATGACACACATCCGCAATATCCGCCACCACAAAAGAGATGGAGACCAAAGGCCGTTGAGGAAAATCAAACGGCCATAAAGACAGAAAATAAAACAGCAACTGTGCAGCTCTTTGCAGGTATAGCAGACAGTCCGACTATAAAGACCGGACCAACCGTACAGGGCGTGGACCGTCCGACCCCTGAGGCCGACTCATCTGCAATAAACCATGACACCTCCGACGACGTACCGATGCCCATGGAGGAAGACGACCTGCAAGGAGAAGACCTGGTCGACTACGGTGCTACGCCAGAACACTTAGAGAATTAGGAAGGCAATGTGACGAATTGGTCAGGACCAGTATGACGCTCGGCGATGTTGGGACTGACAGTTCGATCAAATCTAAAGGGATCACGTCCGTTGAGTCAACCATCGAGACCAAGGCCACTGCATACCATCCTAGTAAGTGGCAAGATGCCTAAGAAAACCGATGTGATAACATCGAGTTAGTTGCTTTTGGTTCGCTCAGCTCCACCAAAAGGCAGGGGGGCATATGTTGAGCACCAAATTGAGCGCGCGGACGGTCCGGCCCTGAGGCCGGACGGTCCGCGGTCCGGACGGTCCGCGCCTGTGGGCCGGACGGTCCGCGCGTGCGCAGAACAGATTAGGGTTCCGAGTTTTGTGCTACGGTTGTTAGCTAAAATCATGGGATAAGCTCGGAAATTAGTTTGTAAAGGGTCCAGCCCCCCTCCTCTATAAATAGAGAGGTATACGGCCGATTTGTAATCATCAACAATCGAATCAATACAACTTCTATTTCGCATTTTATCCTAGGAGTAGTTCTAGTCTAGTTTAGGTTTAGTCTTCCAATCCCCAAATTCTCCGCCTCTCCTCGACTCTACGTCGATTAGAGGAGTCTAGGTCGGCCTGCCCGAGCCTAGACACCACCTAGGATCTCTACTCCCCGACGGGGTCCCTCCCGGGAGCGAGATCCAGGCGCCGTCGGCGATCTTCCGCCGTCCCTGCGTACGCGCGGACCGTCCGGCCCCAGGGCGCGGACCGTCCGGCCGTCAGGCAGGAGCCCTAGCCGCGCACCAGGCCGCGGACCGTCCGGCCCCAGGCCGCGGACCGTCCGGCCCCAGGCCGCGGACAGTCCGCCCTTGCGAAGAGAGCACCACCGCGCCTCGCATCAGGCCGCGGACCGTCCGGCCCCTACGCGCGGACCGTCCGCCCCTGTGCAGAGGGCACCGCCACGGTTCTTGTTGAGTGTTTGGCGCTCCGAAAAGGCGTCAACACCTGCGCACGCGCGGACCGTCTGGCCCGTCAGGCAGAAAGCCCTAGCCCTGCTCCAGGACGCGAACCGTCCGCACCTGTACAGAGAGCATCGTCGCCGGTTCTCAACGCAGTGATTAGCGCCTGGATCGGCGCCAACACCAGGCCCACATGTTATTTTCACTGGCTCGTGGTAACAGAAACCGCCAGTGAGTGAAAATTCGTGTGTACCACACGCTTTGAGCTCTTTTTTAACTAGTGATACTTGGTTCCAAACAAGTACTAACGACCTTGGTAATACAAGCCCTCCACATGCGAGGCAAAGAAAAGTAAAAGGTAAAGTAGGTATTGTAGTAGATGCGACTGTGAGACGGTAGGTAATAAAGCCTTATCGATTTGATGATTAGAAAATTGGGTCGCATGGATATACAACAACAAACGAGCCTGTGGTTTGGTATGCACATCACAGGAGTTGGCGCGCGCCACATGCGAGGATGTAAAACACAAGTATAATAGTAGCTCATTATTGCCAGTCTTTCGCTCATCTGTAGCGTCACTTCAAACCTGAGCTGAGCTTACCGGCAGCTGTGCCCGGCCGCATCGGAGATGATTGTGAACATCATGACCATATTATTGACATCTTTTTTTTTCATTTCCTTTTTTGATTGATTTGCAGCCCAAGTCAGGTTTGAGGTTTGGAAGCAGCTGCACGAACGCATTGCTCACGAGCGACAGGCACAGCCAGTACAGTACTACGTACTACACTGTACGACTTCCGAGGCTAGCGAACAAGCGTGTGCATCACGGGTGCGGGTAACTGTGCGGGTCTGCGGGAGGACCCTCGCATGCATGCAGTTGTCTATATATAAAATCCCAGATCCGAAGTACCGAATTCGAAATACCCTATCATAATTTTAGATAGCAATTATAAAAACCTAAATTTAGTTTAGATAATTCAGGTAAGGTTACCTAGTTCCCGAAATAGCCGAATTATCCAAATATAGAGACATGAAGTGCTTCAATGCAATATAAATCTATTATTTAGAACAAACTAATATAGAATTATGCTAACTTGAAAATTGGTTTGTTGTTAGTAATACTTTAATCGTTTTAGCTATAGATTTTTATGTCTATATTCATATGGATAATTATAAATATATATATATATATATATATATATATATATATATATATATATATATATATATATATGGAACGAACTAATGGAAGTCCATGGCTTCCATTAGTATCGGGAAGCCCCAGCCAATTAGACAGAACCGGGCAGACAGCAGGTTTGTTCGACGGTTTACTGGTCTGGTCGAACCACAGTGTAAATCATAAGCCAACAGAACATAAACGCGTGTGTATTTTAGTGTAAAAAGGTATACGCGATAAAATCGCGAACCATAACTGAAGCCTCCCGAAAATATCGCCCAGCATGCACGTAAGCAGAAATGCGAGGCATAAATATGTATATACAATTGCGTAACTGGATACATATATTTGAGTAAATACAAATCTGTTTCAACAAACCGAGATAAATTCTCTCGGGCTGTTATCACGTGTCCGACAATATCTCCGGGCATGTAGGAACAAACTTTATAGACCGTAATTGACCGAACAAAATAGCGTAAACATTGTATACGAGATTGGTTAGCACAGGGCATATAAAAAGGAAACTGGCGGCTGATTGTATTGCATTGTTTACAATGGCTAACGGCAGAGAAGAAGAAACAGGCGATGATAGTTCTGCGTCATTGCACAGAGCTGCACCAGGTACATTAGCAATTGTATAATTACTTCAGTTCATAAAATAATTAGTCAAATATGATGGCCGGCTTGCAAACACATGCAGTGGTCTCCCAGCAGCGCCCACACCAAGAATTGTATCTCCAAACTGTGGTGCGAGTCCACGGATAAATATAGTAACACCACCTGCAGAATTACAAGCGCCAGGGGTCAATGATGGCAATACAACAATAATTGAAACAATGGTAGCAGCAAATCAAATGGTGCCTATGAGGACCATTAGTGATCATGAACAAGATACACCTAATATCCTCCGAAGTCATGTAAGTTATTTATCTTTGGTTATGTCTATTATACAATTTAAATAACATTAAGAGTATAACTAATATAAAATTAATTGTATTTATGATTATGTTAATTCACAACCTGAAAGTATTGATCCAACCATGGTGCCTAGGATCGGTATGACATTTGGAAATGTCGATGAGGCATACAATTTTTACAGTCGTTACGCATATGAGGTTGGTTTTCCACTTAAAAAGTATAGGGAGAGAAAGAACTGTAAGTGGTTAAATTGTTCAATGGAGGGTAGAAATACAGAAAGGTTAGCTAGTAATCCAAGAATCTGTAATACATCATCAAGGAGAACACAATGCAAGGCTGGTTTGAAACTAAAAAAAATCTATGATGACTCAAAAGAAAATATTGTAGCCATAAGAATCGATCTGCTCCACTTAGAACATAATCATGATTTCATTAAGAAGGATACTATAAAGAAACACCTACAATGAAACAAGACTCATGATCCTGAGTACATGGAGTTTCTCAGTTCAATGCAGCAAAGCAGAATCCCGCAACACTGTATCATGGACTTCGTGTCTGAGATGCATGGTGGTCCTGAAAACGTACCAATTACAGCAAAGGACATTGCTAATTTGTAAGAATCATTTTCTTTATGAATTTATTATATAAATTTTAAAATCCATGTCAAGTTAATGAGTAATAATTACAATTTTTTTGAACTATACAGGAAACAGGCAAAGCAACAAGAAAAGAATGCCAATGATGTGTCTAAGCTTTTGGCTTTTTTTCATTATGCAAAAGGGATAATCCACAATTTTTCTCTGATTTCCAGTTAGACAGCGAAGGAAAAATATTGAATATTTTTTGGTCTCATGCTAGTCAGCAAGGAGAGTATGTTGATTTTGGGGATGCAGTTACCTTTGATACAACTCATAAGACTAATTTGTATGGAAAACCCCTAGGAATGTTTGTTGGTGCAAACCAACACCTACAATGCACAGTGTTTGGGTTCTCATTGTTGGGAGATGAAACTGTTGAAACATTCGAGTGGGTGTTTAATGCATTCAAGACATGCATGGGGACTGAAGGACCAAGAGTAATGTTGACAGGTATGATTTATGTATATATAATAACTATAAACTTGCAGTACATGGAATATAAATTCAATATCTTGTGCATATTTACAATGCATGTGAGTCTTGTTTTGTTATGTACCATACAATGTTTACATAAAAATAACCATCTAATAATGTCCGACAATGTATATTTACAGATCAAGACCCTGCAATGCCAGTGGCATTACGTCGGGTCTTCCCAAACACAGTCCACAGGTTGTGTCTATGGCATGTGCAAAATAGGTACATGCCATTTCTAAATGAGTTGTATGCACGTTATGTTGAAGCGTATTTTAAGACAAAATTCCAGTCTATAGTACATCATCCATTGACTGAAATAGAGTTTGAGGCTGCATGGAAAATGTTGATTGATGAATTCAACCTGCATGAAGATGGAACACTTAGAAAATTATATAAAATGTGTAAGGAATGGATTCCTGTTTTTTTCAAACATGACTATTGTGGGCTTATGGTGTCCACGCAACGTAGCGAGAGCATGAACAAACTCGTGAAGAGCGCTCTTGTCGATTCAAACACCCCACTTCATGAGTTTGCGAAGCAGATGTTGAAACTACTACATAGCAGGAAGATGCAAGAAGGAAAGGAAACACTAGGATGTATGGTATGTAATATTATTTATGCATTATACTATTTAGTAGGCTCGCAAGACGTAACTAATTATTTTATATGCAGGGTCAAAAAGAAACCACAACACTATATATGTTCGAAATTAGGGTTGCAAGGGCATACACAAGGGTTGTGATGAATAAGTTCGAGGAGTCAATAAAATACGCTACTGCATATAGGATAACACTTAATCCAGATGGAGGCGCAAATGATTGGTTGGTGCAGCATACATCAAGATCGAAAAGAATCGTGTGGGGGCAACACCAATTCAATGTGAAGGCGGATGTAGAGGCAGGAATGTTTAAATGTGAATGCAAACAGTGGGAACACACAGGTAAGCAAGAGTTAAGATATAACGTCATATTATTTATACTCTAATCATTAAAGGTGAATGTGAAATTTTGCACCCTTGTTTAAATGCAGGACTATTTTGTGTGCATCTAATCCGAACATTCATGCACATTCAGCTAGAAAGGATACCTAAGGAATACATTCTACAGCGTTACACATACTCAGCTAGGCAAGATGTGGTATTTTCAAGAGATGACAGGAAAATGAGTGGAAAAGATGGAGAACCAAAATCATATAGGCAAAAAATGTTGCTTAAAAAGGCAATGAAGGTAGTAAACCAAGCTAGTATGTCAAAGGTAGGGAGTGATAAGGCCTTGGACATAATGGATGAACTATTGGAGATGCTTGGGCGTTTAGAGCCAGATATAGGATGTGAAGATGCTGGTGGTGCAAGTACTGGAGAGGGCAACCATGTGGGTGTTCTTTTATATAAAATTGTTGAACATTTTATTCAGAACTTAATTATTGCTAATTGTAAAAATTAAACGTTGCAGGGCGAAGAGGATGCTGTTGGAAACGCTGAAGGTGAACATGTATCGCAATGTGATAACGAGGAGCATGTGGCAGTACATTCACGATAACAGGTAATATTATGGCAAAAAACAATGTAATTTATGTATAATGCAAATAAATGGGATGATTTATACATTATTTGTAATATTGACTATAATGCACTAATGAGTAGGATAGAGGCTTAAATATTGATGCACATCATCAATCTGAACTGCAAATGACGTTTGCTGGAAATGATGATTGTGAAGGAACACAATATGGGGATGTTAGAAAGGTATGAATTCTAAATTTATTAAATTGTAGATATTCTGTATATTTAATGTTAGTAAATATTTATAATCTGACATCATAACATTTGTACCTATAAATACTTCTTTGTATGGCATGTAGAGACTGGAATATGATGTAGATGGCATAAGCTTAGTGCGTCCAAATAATGCAAGGCCAAAGGGAAGGACGATAAAAACTAGTGAACAAAGAGTTCTGAAACTAGGTGCGAAAGGAGAAAAGAAGAAGACTCGAAAGTGCCAAAAATGTGGCATTGCTGATGGACACAACAGTCGAACCTACATGTCTATAGAGGAAAATAGGGTAAAATTAGCTAGCCTTGCTGATAGAAAAAGAGGACGACCGCCTGGGTCTAGAAACAAAAATTCAACAATGGCCCCGCAGTGGAATGAGACATCCACATCAAAAAAAACATAAACATACCGATTCTGAAGAACATGGTTCGGATGACGATAATTTGACATGATTGTAAAACATTTATACATAAATAATGGATGATATTGAAATGTTATGATCATGATACTATTTGATGAATATGAATATTTACGTTAAAAGCTCATTGTATGGATTATATCTATCAATGCAACGTAATTATTTCTTATGAGCTATGCTACTGTTGGGTTTGTTTGGCTATATAATCATATATTCACTGCATCTCATACAGTATTTATGTTGAAAAAATCACAAAGCCGGCGAACTGAAGTCAATATGTATGTACTGGCGCCAAACGAAAAAACTGAATGAATAAGCGTAAACCAATATGTAGATTTTTGCATAATCAATACAGAGAAGAACTGAAAATATTATACATAACTGAACATAGAAAGGCAGCGCATTGGTACTGGAGAAACAGGCGCATACAGTAAATAAGTATATAAAAAGACGTAAACCAGTTCAGTTATATGCATAAACCGTATCAGATGTCTGCATAATCAATACAGAGAAGAACTCAAAATATTGTACATAACTAAACATAGAAATGCAGCACATTGACACCGGATAAACAAGCGCATACAGTAAATAAGTATATAAAAGAACGTAAACCAGTTCAGTTATATGCATAAACCTTATCAGATTTTTGCATAATCAATACAGAGAAGAACTGAAAATATTGTACATAACTGAACTTAGAAAGGCAGCGCGTTGGCACTGGATAAACAGGCGCATACAGTAAATAACAGAATAAAACATCCGATGCATTGAAGTACATCACTGAAGAAGATATAAAAACCAGAACACAAATGATAAAGTGCATAACTATCATATATAAATATGTCCATCTAAAACATATCTGGAACGACATATATAAGAGTTTGCTAAGAGCTGCATATGGACATAAGTATTATCTGAATGCTAACATAAGCCAACAGACCAATATGTACATCAACACCATTCAGGGACAGTACCCTAAACTAAGCTAGTACTGAAATAACTTGAAGCCACCAAAAGCCATCAGACCATCATGTTCAGACTAGCATTCAGAGAGTAAACTATACTAGGCTACTACTGAGAGAACTTGAATCTATCTAGATGGGAAACCATGGAGCTGTTTCTGTTTAGTCGATGGAATATTAGGTACTTCAGTACAAGAGAGCGAATGTCCTCTGAATTATCCTGCAAACCAATATAAGGAAAAGGTGAGTTAGACAAAACTATACATACATTATGTCATAGCAACAAAAATACTATCTATATATTATGTACCGGAACAATGACTGCATTCATAGCTCCAACCATGTAGTCGTAGTGCTGCATATATCTCATAACAAAGAATCCACAATCATTAGACCCCAATTTCATTGTTGGGCAGTTATTCAAGAGTTCAATAGGGTACTTCAAAAAAGCAGGGAGGGTTGATCTTGGTCGAGCATTTTGTATGGCTAGATTGAGCCTAGTCATTATTAACCTGGCCCATGAAACCTTCCTATCACCCATATCCATAGGTATACAATGGTAATTTTTCCAGATAGTCCCACCCATCTCTGGTCCATATGGGTTCGAATCTAACACATGTATGCGTCCAATCTGAAGATTAACAACATACAATGTCCAATGTCCAGAGCGTAGCATGGGTACCATTATCAACATGCACACAAAATGGAAATAACAAATGTTGAATACACTATGGTTGATATGAATGATTTGATTGAAATTTAAATGCAGCAATATGAAGTGAGAGTGTGATGGGTCAAGGAACAGAAATTAACTGATTTGTAGTCATCCAGCTGCTTGAAGGAAGGCAGTGTCTTCAATAAGTAACTCTCCAAAACTTCAGGGTCAAATGGACGAGGAGACTTACTATGTTGCTCCTGCTCCTCAAAGTTCAATATAGCCTAATAGGATAGAGAAGTATTATGTAATTTCCATATATGCTAAGCATTTAAAAAAGAGGTATAAATGTAGAAGTCATACCCCAACATTAACATCTAGAATGAGTTGGTGAGCATTCAATGGAGGAATATGTTTAGAACAGTCATCGTGGACACACTCAATGAAACATTGCATAAACACGTTGTCGAGACATGTGCCATCAGCAAAAGATTGTTGTATGTCACAACAATTGGCACGATATTCACCAAAGTCAATTATATTTCTACATATGAAAATATTGAACATACAACAATAGAAACAAATGTTATTTGTATAAATGAGATACAAAATTACATAATATATATGCAATTTGACCATTGAATTGAAGGTACTAAGTGGGAATAATGAGATACATAATTACATAATATATATGGAATTTGAACATTGAATTGAAGCCACAAATCAGTCTAGCTAGTCCATCAAAGTTTGGTTAAACACTGGCAAGGTAGCTCTTCTCCACGCCACCCTCTCTCAAGCCATTCAGCCGCCACCCTCTCTCCGTCTCCGAGCCCTCTCCCTCTCTCTCCCAGCCACCTCTATGCGGTGCCACTACTGCACCACCTCTGTCCCTGTGCAGCAGCAGCCATGCTGCCTCTGCTCTCCGCAGCAGCAAGGATTATAATAATCCATATCTTACAATCCATTATTCTGCTATGGATGGTACATTACAGGTATTTATTACTTTTTCATAAGACCATGAGCATTCTAGTATTTCAATTGTCTGTATTTCTCTTTTATGTAAACTTGCTGTTTTGCCTTTTGATGTTCTGGCATAGCCTGCTGTTGGAGCTGACGGAAGGAAAGGGGAGGCTCAAGGCAATGTTCTTCTTGCATCAATTAAGAATATGCAATATGCTGTTACTGTAGATGTTCTTCATACTGTAAGTCAAATTGTGAAGACAATTTAAAATATCCTTAATTTTTTTTGTTATTTTCTCTTCTAACTATGACAATGTGGCTACAGGTGTTCTCATCATTTGGTTCAGTCCAAAAAATTGCTATTTTTTAGAAGAATGGGGGGACACAAGCTTTGATTCAGTACCCTGGTATGCGTCTAGAAGTAGATCATTGCAGGCTTTAAATCACTAGGCTTTGAACTAGTTTTTTTGTCTCTTTAACAACAAATACTAGATACGTTAGGGTAGGCTAGAGACCTAGAGTTGAAACCCTATAGAAGCTACAACTCAAAGTTCAGTCATATGTATAGCTATTTTCCTTTCGCTTCTATTCAAGGCTAAATCTTTGGGTACAAAGATTGAATAAAACTTAATAGTATCTATACCATTGCCACGATGTTATTCAATCAGAATTAATAAGAATTAAACATTATGCCAAGTCTAATTCAATGACCTTAGAACACAAGTATGCCCGAAGAGCGCGAGCACATTCTAATTCAGATAAGAAGATGCCTGGTGCAGAAACACTCCCAATAGGAGTCTTGTCAAATACTGGTCCAGAATCATGCTCAACTGTGCCACCTGCCACTGTCTGACCTTGCTGCACAAAAAATATGAAGTATACGTTAATCATAATATGTAAACATGAAATGCACGCTACCAAGACAGAAAAGATATATAAGTCAAGCTTAAATACTAACAGTATTTGGTGTAACAGATTCATCGGCCCGAAGAACCTCATCAATCAAATCTCCAAATGTAGCAGCTAGATTGGACTGCTTTGTACCAATAGTATTCAAACATTGCTTGATAGAGGCAAATATTTTGCCAACCTCTAAGTCATAATCAATCAACTTAGCTTGGAACTTCTAGCGTTGATGTACAGGAAGCATCTGAATCTTATTTGCCATCAGGTCTTGCATAAGAGGGAGTTGGATGATTATATTTGGAAGTCGACCATGTTGATTTGGGTCTTCATCAACAGTTTCTGTCCTCATTGGAGACTGAAGTAAAAAAAGATAATAATGATATGATAAGTATGGTAAAGCAACATACAAACAAAGAACATAGTGGGTATATGATCTAACCTCAATCTGACCAGTAGATGGCGATTTTGAGACATAACATGTCTCACTACTGCTCCGAAACTGATGAAACAGAATGAAAATTAATAATTATGTATATGGATTGACTCATGCCATGAATTGAGATCATTATATGACTACTAAAATCATTTGTTTGTAACTAGTCGTAAATAACATTGTTATAAAACAGGAAAATTATGATAGAAGAAATGAAGACTCACAGGGCAAACACCAAATGGTTCGCCACCCTGGCGAGGCTTCCGCTTATCGTCCATTGACAACGCCCTTATAATATTCTTATTAAAATACTTTATGCGTGGAGTGCCATTTTTGTTGTTTGGAGCAGCAGCATGGTACAAATGATCCAAATAATACAGCTACATAACATATATATATATATATATATATATATATATATCATGAGAGTCATATACAAATGAACGTAAACACATAATATATCTATGTATTCTCAAATTGCAATTGATTAATCTAATAAAAGATTTGCCAAATTAATTATGAAACTTACAAGAACAACGATGGAACAGCCATATATCGTCGTCGACACATTGTTAATGCTCCTGTTGTGCCATCTCTGTGCAGCCTCACATAAGTCACTAAAAATTAGATGGCACCAATCAATTTGAGGGAATCGCTCCATTTCTTCTGTAAGTAGAACCTCATTGAAAGAAATAGACCAGCTAGCTGTTGGGAATAGCAGCCGGTTGAAGAGAATCAGAAAAAAAACATCTGATAGAAAGATCATCATCCTGGCCTAGCCTCAATCTGTCTTGGAGCTTTGAAATAACAAACTCATCCTTGCTAATATTCAATGAGGCCCGAAGTGTTGCCGCAGTGTTCGCTTCATCAATATTAAGGGGCTTTCCACCACCCAAATTTGGAAGACCCAATATCTGATGGACAGTCTGCTTGGTGATTTTGAGTTCTTTGTCTGGACCAATACGAAGAGTCATGTCTCTGGGGTCTAGCTTCTGCATGAGCCAACAAAGAAGTGTTCAACATCTAATTGCATCAATTGTCATGTCAAGAATACTAGAGAATCCTTTTCTGACTATAGCTTGACATTGCCTTTCATTCAATATCTGAATGGACGCAAGAACATCTCCTGGGTTGCATCTGATGTTGAGTCTCTGAAACAAAAAGGTAGACAGATGGATAAATATGTTAATACTTAAATATCACAATTTATGTGTTCTTATTTATACAAATTTCCTTGTACTATGACTGTTTTGGATTAATGAGCTAAGGTAATGTAGAAAGCTATATCTTTCAGCACATAAGGTATGTATTGAGATTAGATGCATGATTAAAATATTGGAAACAATTAATTTCTGCAATGTTGTAAACTCACCTGCGTCTTATTTGGGGCATCCATTGAGATATTGCACTTCTTTTTTGGTGGCTCAAAGTCATCATCATCATCCACATTAGGCATAGCAATGTTTTTAGCATCAGCTGCAACACCCCTCTTTCTATGCTGCGGAGGATCACCATCAGACTGCGTATTTGTAGGGTCTGCCATGTCAGTCGAGCGCGGAATGTCAACACTGAAACATTCTTGACTTGACTCAATGATTAAACGCTTCGGATTGGTTGGGGGTCGATCAACCTTCCACATTATTGAAGCAGTAGCCTGCAAAAGAACAATGTAAAACATATGTGCTTTATTGAACACTCAACATAGTCATACACATTACAATTCATCAATTGAGTTATATGACCCTAACAACATAAATGTCAACGCAGTCAAACATAAAAAAAATCGTATCATTGCATTATAGAAATTGCCATATATATATATATGCAAACCAATAGACTGTTAATCTAAAACAGTATTTAAAATAAAATAGCTCTTAATCCATACATGTCAACTAGTATTAGCAACAAAATATTTCCATGAATTGGTTGAAGACGATTGTAGCCATAAATTAGTATAGTATAGATATATTTCCATAGAATTAAAGCTGTGGACAGAAATATCGTAATTTAATTCCTCTTCAATTAGTTCTTGTCTTCGCAATTCGATCTAGTAGCCGTCACATTAGAGAAAGAAATTCAATAACCCAGATAACAAATGTCAGGATGACTCTGTAACATTGACTGCAATTTCCACTACACCCCTAGAGCTATGGCAAACATAAAATTCTTTTTTAAAAACAAACACAGTAGAGCTGCGTGTCATTATATTAAGAAGAAAAAAGAAACATAGGAGAGACAAGACTTGTCAACCCCTAATACTCAATTAGTTTCTACTTTCTATGTAATATTTTTTTGAGAAACAGACTCCCACATGAAAACAAAATTACTCCCATGAAAACCTTTATTTGACACCACCAAATGTGAAAAGCATCTCTCTTGGCAAGACATTTGGACCATTGACACAGGTCCATTCTCAGCAGAAAGAAATTGCAGATACAATGTTGGCCCAAATTGTATTAGCATTCTGCTCTGAAGTCAATGGGAAAATGGAAACAATGGTATTTTTTGTAAATGATTCTGTCAGCAAGACCTATGTGAGCAAGAAACAGGTGTTCGCAAAAATTCGCAGCGCCGTAAGCACATATGGCGAAGTCACCCCAAGCTAATCATTTGCTTTCAGCTAGTTTGGATTGGTTTGATTTGTGGCTGTTAGCTATGTGCTAAGATCGGTTTATGATTGTTGAGTGATTAGTTTGGTTTGCTAGAACCGCCTCTATGTTGAAAAAAAGCAGAACAGAGGATAAAAAAGGAATTGTATCTTGTTGTTCAAAGCCACTAAAGAGGGCAAACACGCCATTCTCATCCCTGCCTTTTCTTTCTCTGTGGATAGATGGCAGGTTTCTCTCTTTCTCTGTGGTTTATGGTCGATTTAGTTCCATTTTGGAAGTTGAACATATATGTTCATATAGCTGCAGCACAAAAGATATATGTAGGCAGTGCCTATTAGTTTACTAATGTTATGAAGTAGTGGTTTATGATTGTTGAGTGATTAATTTGGGCATGATTGATGACCATATTTATGTGAAAAATATGATCTAGTAAGTATATAAAAAGTGAAATGCATTTCAGTTTATCTGAATAATATATAGTAGCACGAAGTCATGAGCAGCACACTTGTTTCCACATCAAAATATCAACCACTACTTCATAAAGGTATGTATAATTCACATCATTGCATATATCTTCACCCACACAATTTGAGCATTCAATGAGTCTAAAACAACAGGTCCGTGAACCTTTATCAAAGCTAAAGGCTCTATGATAAACAACTGAACCATAATCGCACAAGAACAGTAAGATCAATGACAACCGTTGGTGGGCGTGTAAAATACCAACGTGACGCGGTGGCGGAGGATTGACAGCAGCGGCCGGCTCGACGACACTGTCAACGGCGGCGCCGGTTAGGGTTGAGTTCGCGCGGGGACAAATGAAGGCGATTCACACTGCCGGAAGGGAGGAAGGAGATTAGGAAGTTGCATTGTAAAGCATAAATTTAAAAGACCAACTCGAGCACCTTGGAATCCGGACGACATAGCGACCGCGGACGTGAGCCAATGTGACGCGGGGCGCGCAAGATTGACAACGGCAGTGGCTCGACGATGTTGTCAACGGTGGCGGCGATTAAAGTTGAGGGCGTGCGGCGGCAGAGGACGGCGAAACGCGCTGGCGGCGGCGGATGAAGAAGAATCGCCCTGGCGACCCCTGAAGAAACGCGGCGAGTCGGCCAGGAAGGTTGACCGCGTGGGGGTTAGGGTATAGAAATGTTTGACCGCATGGGAAGTGGGATAGTGGACCAATTCCTTTATTTCTGGAACGTGGGTCGGCTGAAGTAGTTACGCTAAATCACTATTATGTATAAACAGAAGAATGGAATAGCGTAAACATGTGTTGACTAAGGAAGATATGGTTGACCACGTGGAAAGTGGGTCTAAGCCGTTATTTCTGGAACGAGGGCTCGCGGCTGTTACTCTATTTACGCTAAAATGAGTTTCCGTTTACGCTAAATCAGTTCGCTTGCATAAAAAGTGATCGGACGTGGGCTGGGGCTCTCCACAGTTATATAGAGCCCAGGGCTCTTAATAGATAAACTATATATATATATATATATATATATATATATATATATATATATATATATATATATATATATATATATATATATATATATATATTTGTACGAATCAAATAAAAAGCTAAAACGAAATTTTTTTTGGGGACAGAGGAAGTATGAAGATATGATACAATTCAAAGAACAATTGTTTATTTCTTTAAATGCTACTAGAATTCTAGTTTTATCAGTTTTTGGTAGCTCGGGTAAAACCCAAACTCGAATCTAAATCCCAATTATTGGATACCCGAAAAATTTCGGTAATAGCAATTTTTAATACCAAATTTTTATTTACCTGAATACTCTATCCGAATATTTTGGGTAACCCAGTGTCTAGGCCACCATCGTGTGGTTCCCCTTGTATAGTTCCCTGGGCAACAGTATATTGTCTCACTATGACCTGCAGTCCTGCTACACGTGACACGGCGTGCACTGTCTCCCGGGGGTATCTCTCTCACACACACACTGCGTGTAGTAGCCTCTTTGTCTCGTCTTGTTTAGAGGTACATGCCATGGGCCTGCTTGTTGGTTTATTACAACTTTAGCTAATTGGACACTCTTGAACTGATACACCTTTTCTGCATTGTACGTACACATTATTGGTTAGGCAATGCAAACGGCTAGTAGGTTAAGGGTTTAGGGCTAATAATCCAAGTTCATGAATACCTAACCATGTTCGTTTGGATTTAATCTGTACGGCCTTCTACTGTTTCTACAGTATTTTTTGTCTCTACGGATTGCAGCTGCAGCAGTCTAAACAGCCGGATTTAATCCGAAGCGAACAAAGATTTGTTTGGGACTCTAGTATTCACCTCAATCCATATTTATATCCGACCTTTACAGTCTTCTATAAAAGATTTCATCTCATATATCTCCTTCTTCTCCAACAATGTCATCTAAATCACGTCCTCTATATGCAAATGCTTATATTAGAGACATTTTTTAATTTTAAAATTTTGTACATACGTATTTGTCGTACTCTCAAATGTATTGTATATATTTTAGTTTTGCTAAACCAGTTGTTTAAAGTATTCAAATGGATGGAGAACCGTTTAGAGAAATAATATATATAGAGGATCCAGTAGCGTACTCTAAATTTAGAGGACCGTTTAGAGGACGACCTCATCCTCTGAATTTAGGGTACAAGACCCTTTAGGGCTTGTTCATTTTTACGTTAATCCATGTGGATTGAGTGGATTGAGTTGGATTAAATCCATAACAAGTTAAAATACCTGTCAATCTCATTCAATACACTTCAATCTATATGGAATATCAATAGCCGAACAAGTCCTTGGAGGTTCTCGTTGGAGCTAGTCACAAGTGAAACTGGGGAAGGTTGGGAGCATGAGCCTGTGAGCCAAGCTGTGGGCCAACCAATGGATCATGCTGTGACGCTGTGTATATGGGGTTGCTCTGTAGTTCGGGGCCCATGACAAACCTACCGGCCGGTGAGATTTAAACTGCCCTGAATCCCAAACTCCGCGGGAAAAAAATAGAACCTATTGGCTATTGAGTCCAAAACACGTGGCTCCTGACCCGAACCCCCCACTGGCCACTGCCATTCCTATGTAATCCGTTTCTTTGCTTTAGAATATAAACGATAATAAAAGACTTTGTAAGACTATTTATGGACAAATTTGACCGAAGTTGCTACCTAGTAGGATTTTTCAACTCACCTTGCGCACATGTGAGCAAGTCTAAAAGCAGTTTAGGTCAGCCTGGGGTAAGCAAAGTCAAGAATTAATTGATTCTGAGCATGCCCCAAGGTTGACACTGAACCGGAGAAAATGATGTCAATAGCAAAACACGACATTGGAAAATGACTCAGTCAACAATGACCAATACAGTTTTAGCGAACAAAGGGCAAGTATATGCAAAGAAATAGAAGTAAAAAAAGGAAATGCCACAAGTGGTTATGTGCTTGACCAGGAAGTGACAAATCTCTACTACTCTATAAGACTCTATTGTAGACCATCCGTGCACCGTGGTTCTGCCACTCCCTGTTCCGCCCACCACCGGTCGTATGACAGGTGGGTCCATGTGTCAGTCCATCACGCTTCCGTTCGACCGTCATCCAGATTTCCGCGAGACAGCCGCCTCCACGACGAGATTGGCGACGTCCTCCCTACGCCCGCAGCCCCCCTCCCCGTTCCCTCCGCCCCCAGGCCGCCGTCGCACGCCCCTGCTTCACTCACGCCCGGCTCCTCCCTCTTCGCTCGGCTCCCCACACGGTCGTCGCTCCTCCTTGAGTGGAACTGGTGTCGCACCGCCATCCCTTCACCCCACTGCTGCATTGCACCTGACCTTGCTGGTGAAGCACAGTCGCTCGCCTCCACCAGCATGTCATCCTCTACATGGCCACCGAGGGCCTCAAGCACCGACGCCAAGCCACTCCCCTACTCTAGCCCCTCACCACCGTCTCCCTCCATGGCCGCAACAAACGCAAACGGTGCTATCCTTGCCCACGCCGCTCGCTCCAGTGCCAGGATGTCGCTCCAGCAACGACGTCGTCTTGGGCCATGGTCAACCAGTCCAAGTTGTCTCAGTCTGCTCCTCCCTCCTCCCTCCGCACGAGATTGCCGTCATCAGTTCGCTCTGCGCCGGATCCATCCGCTCCCCCCACATTCCCCTGGGTAGGTCGGCTTCCATGCGCCTCGGATCTTGGTCCTCGCCAACCCTGCACCCCAGATCTCAATCCTCGCCCACCCTCTCCATGGAAGGGGATCTCGTGTATCGCAAGCAGACCGTGGACGGGAGATGATGCGATATCTGAAGCACGAGGAGGACGCCTTCCATCGATGCCGGCGACATGCACGGGACGTAGCCCTTGTTCCCCGATTTGGAAACGCCGGCATCTGCGCCCGACATCAGCGCCCACCTTCAAACCCATGACGGCATTAGCGCCCAGCGTTGCATCAATGATTTGGAAACGCCTGCCCGCATGTGTCGCCTCCTAGATTTCCTCTTTGTTGTCTCCTTGGTCTGCGGGAGCCAGAGCCAGCCGCGATGCCCATCCACGAGGCAGCCGTAACCACCCCTCACCGCTCGCACTCAACCCCATCCGCACGCAGTGGAGCCTAGCGTCACAAAGGCGGGCGAGGGCCCCAGGGCAAGGGAAGCGGAGGCGGTCCCTGCTAGGATCTCGTTCCCGACATCAGCATCTCTGTCCCGACTCTCCCTCCTATGCTACCCTAGGATCAGCACAAGGGATGAGGTCGGACTGGTCGGCGGAGGGGGTGGCGGATGTGTGGGCGGGCAGTGTGAAGAAGAAGCGCAAGCGTAAGGTGTGGACGCCGGCTAGAAAGCACTGCTGCAGGTTGTCGGCCCCTGCTGGCGCGGCCGCGGCATGGGACGGGAGGAAGCTTCCCTTTGGTGAGGTCGTCGAGGTGAGCGCCATCCACGCCGTCGGAGATAAATTTTCTAGGAAGACTCTCCCATCCGAACCTTGTGAAGCTCTTGGATGGGAGGACTGTGAACTGCTTCTCGCGTACGAGTTCATGGCCAAAGGGAGCTTGGAAAACCATCTATTCAGCGTGCATGCGAAGAAGAGCGTTGCAGCATTGTAGTTCATGGCCTGGCCACTCATCAGGTCAGTTTAGATTCTGAATGGTAACTAGATTTCTCAGAGGGCAGGAGATTGGATCCGTTGCTTCCTCAGCACAGTGGTGTTTTCCGCGGTTGGTGCGGGATCCATGGAGATTTCCTGCCTCTGGAAATGAAATACACATGGGTAGAATCAAACAGCAGTAGATTTTTTATGAAATTTAGGATTGTTCACGCAGCTGAATATGGATACATGCAGGTCGCCTTTTTGTACAGAGGAAGAAATGAGTATTACTTAAGTTCTAATTAGTTGCGAGTTGTGTTTTGTCCTATAGAACTGGGGAGTTTTGCTTCATGGTAGGTGTTCCTAGACTGCAAATTTTATTTGTTCTTGCACTGAGAATATGATGGGTGAAGTATGTGACACGTTACGTCGCGCCGTTAGCCGCAGCCAGCTCAATACTATAAGGTTGAGGCCTCACACCTTTCTGCAAAAATGCACGTCAGGTGCTCCACCTTGTCAGAATTTTAAAGAAACATTTTGTTGTTTCACCTTGACTTCTTGTTGCATTGACATGGCCTGTTGGAGAGAGATCTTCGTGTGTTTCTGGTTTCTAATTGGTCATATAAAAGTTTATGATTGTTGTTGCATCAATGGATTGGCTAGAATTTTCAAAGTACAGGTGCTTGGTGTCTTCTCAAGGTCATAGGGAAGATATCATAGCTGATCTTTTCACACAAGTGAAGGATCCACAAAAGGGATTTGTTCACTATGGAATGATCAGGCATGCTAAACATTTTAGTTGTCTAACTTAGTTCTTCAGATAAATGATCTGTCCTTTTTTAAATGTCATATTTTTGCTTCAGGGAACTATTCGTGTCATTCTATAAGGCAAATGGGAGCCGCAAACCAAATAGGAAAATTTTCTATGGGTTCGTAATTATCTGTTTGAATGAATTACATTGTTGTCTGAACTTAAATCTCTTTTCCTTGCATGTAAAGAAAAACACCTGCCAGTTTTCTTCATGTTAGTACATATTTCAACAGCTAAACATCAACACCTTGTATACATGGAGAAGAATCCTGTAGTTACTTTACTTGTTTCCTTGATTTGCAGAGACATGCCAGTGAGGAGCAGTTTCGTCGGTTCTTGCTTTATGAAGTGGATGCAATTAGAAAGATATTTTCTTTACAATATTATTCTCTTTTGATGTATTCTCTTAACTGTGTTTACATAATTTATTGTTTGTGTTTGTACTTAGGCGTGTGCCAGCTTGGAAGAGGGATACCTTCCTCCAGTTACATTCATTGTGGTGCAAAAGCGCCATCACACACAGTTTTGTCCTAAAGATCATCGTTCACACAGACAGACATATCGACGTGGAAATATTTTGCCAGGTAAAACAAATTTGCTATTGTGCAATTGTTCTTGAAACTGATGAGGCCACATTACTACTATTTGATGAATCATATCAGATTCACAATGTTGTTCATGATGCGAACAATGAGTTATTTTTAAGGTTTACCATTTAATGGAACATGCTCCTGAGATAATGGTAGTCGTTCTCCATTCGCAACACGTATTTGCCACTCCACAAGATCTTGACCAACAATCATCTCTGTCACCGGGTGTTCAACCTTCCAAGATTGATTCACAAGATGATTTTGTGTTTTAGAATTTTAACAAGTGAGTCAATGAAGTACCATGCAAAAAGAAATGCCAAGGTACTTAATCATATCAGGTTATTATCATAGATATATTACCTGGAGTCGAGTATTCATCTCCATGAAGTAGAACTCTCCAGAAAGAGTGTCCACAATAAACTCCACTGTTCCAGCATTGTAGTAACCAACTGCCTTCAACACAAACAATCCAATAAATGACCCTATATGTGAAATAGAAGGATTAAACAGATTAACTGCTAAAAACATATCAACAGAGAAAACAAAGAAAGAACTACTTGTTTTATGATAGATAGCATGAAAAATGTTAGGTAGCTTGCCAACTGTTGAGTATTATTAGAAAAAAAAAGTCTACTAAAATGATCCATTAGATAATACATATAACTTTGAACTGGCATTCATGTGAAGCAAATTGCTTGCGCATTTGTCATTCTATATTGGTGCGGAAAAATTAGCAGGTAGATAATGAAAAGATCTTAACTTTGAACTGGCATTCACGTGAAGGTGCACGTTCAGCTCTATCACGATTTAATTGTTTACATACTTGTCTGCAGCATCTCCACGAAGGAAGTCAGCTTCACCACCTAAGAAACGGTCTCCAAATCAAAGGGCTGAATCACCCAGGCGTCCACCTGACCCATCACCTAGGTGTCGTCCTAATTCTTCGCCTATTCATTGCCGACCAGATCCTTCTCCTGTCAGGCGTGGTGGCACGCCTCCTCGCACGAGACCACTATCTCCAGTTAGAAGGTGTTCGCTTTAATGTCATATATTTTTTAAATGGAGTATTGATTAGTTTTGCTTTTACCTTGGCCAATGTGTTATTTGGCCAAGCCCAGAAATTACTCCCTCCGGCTGGAGTATTTTCACAACACAAAACTGAACAACAATTATACAAATTTTGACCAAAAGGACATGCCAGTTCTAGCAAGTCTCACATGGTTGAGGGTTAAGGAATAACCGAGGCAAGAATTACCCCTATATTTTTGTAGGGAGTATCACTTACAAAAGCTGGAAGTTTTTTTATGAAACAATGGAAGAGTATTATAGTGAGTTTTTGCACATGTAGTCTCAGGATCAATCCACTCGCTATGTACCATATTACAGTGATATTTTTTACATGGGGTAGAACATTTCACAATTGAATGTTGACCCTTCTTTTGTAGACATTGCGAAATGCAATATCGACATGTGCTAGCTTGTTCGTTGCGGCTTTAATCTGGCTGCGGTTGTGGCTTCTACAGTATTTTGTTCCTGACTACTAATATAGTTGCATACCTAACATCTTATTCAAGGATTTGGACACCTTTCATTAGTTGCAACATCTACTGTCCATTGCTCTGTCTCATACATCGGAAATGTAGTTTCAGTAACTGGTAATATTCTAGCGTACTTTGGGTGAAGGTGCAGAGAAAAAGCAATTTGAAAGTCAGTGCAGTTTGAACAGGATACTAACTTTCAAAAGGTCTTTGATGCAGGGAACCATGTTTCCAAATCATATTTCTTAGCAACAACATCATTAAGAGCACCAGAGTCAATAGAATCAACTTAGTATGGTAACCCAATTTGCAAGATGGACATTAAATAAAAATTTAGAGAAGTTAGGGAGGAGAAACTATAGGTTATAAGGATCACAATGTAGTGATACCTCCTTGTAGAAATATTTTGAATTTTTAGCATCTCTTCATGCATCTCCTAGGAATCATTGCCATTTGGGCATGTAATGCAGAATTGTTCAATTTTTCATATTGGTCGACTCTAAAGATGCTAGCTGTGTTCCTTTCATGAGAACCAGCTTCCTTCTGGATAATCTGGAAGCATGTGGAGTACCCAACATATCTACACGCATGTAATTTATTTATGATTCTAAATTTGATAGTGTCCATCACTAAAAGATGTTAGGTAACTAAATATAGAAAATACTCACTTGATTGGAAGTTCATCAGGGTAGATTCGATCACATGTCTAATGTAGCTGAGATATTTGGTAACTGAAGATGTTAGGTAGCTAAGATATTTGGTAACTAAAAGATGTTAGGTAACTAAATTTGATAGAAAAAATGCTCTAATGTAGCTGAGATATTTGTCCTCACCATCACCTGTAACCTGGCAAATGAAACTACTGGTAATGTATCTATAACAAAATATGCGATACTATTTGTCGGGGACCATAATTAGGGGTACCCTCAAGGCTCCTAATTCTCAGCTGGTAACCCCCATCAGCATAAAGCTGCAAAGGCCTGATGGGTGCGATTAAGTCAGGGATCAGTCCATTCGAGGGACCCGATCACGCCTCGCCCGAGCCTAGCCTCGGACAAGGGCAGCTGACCCCGGAGGATCTCCGCCTCGCCCGAGGCCCCCCTCCAGCGGCGAACATATTTCCGGCTTGCCCGAGGCCCTGTCTTCACCAAGAAGCAACCCTGACCAAATCGCCGCACCGACCGACCAAATCGCAGGAGCATTTAATGCAAAGGTGGCCTGACACCTTTATCCTGGCGCACGCCCCTCAGCCGACAGAGCCGAAGTGACCGTCGTCACTTCGCCGCTCCACTGACCTGTCTGACAGAAAGACAGCGCCGCCTACGCCGCTCCGACTGCAGTGCCACTTGACAGAGTGAGGCTGACAGGTAGTCAGGCCCGGCCGCACGCACCATAGGAAGCTCCGCTCCGCCCAACCCAGGGCTCGGACTCGGGCTAAGCCACGGAAGACGGCGAACTCCACTCCGCCCGACCCAGGGCTCGGACTCGGGCTAAGCCCCGGAAGACGGCGAACTCCGCTCCGCCCGATCCAGGGCTCGGACTCGGGCTAAGCCCCGGAAGACGGCGAACTCCGCTCCGCCCGACCTAGGGCTCGGACTCGGGCTAAGCCCCGGAAGACGGCGAACTCCGCTCCGCCCGACCCAGGGCTCGGACTTGGGCTCAGCCCCAGAAGACGACGAACTCCGCTTCGCCCGACCCTAGGACTCAAATTCCGCCCTGGCCTCAGCCAACGGCCTCCGCCTCGCCTGACCTGGGGGCTCGGACTCGACCTCGGCCACGGAAGACGGACTCGACCCCGACCTCGGAGGAGCCTCCACATCGCCCCAACCTAGGGCGCAGGCCGGCCACGTCAACGGGAGGCGCCATCATTACCCTACTCCAAGCTGACTCAGGCTACGGGGAACAAGACCGGCGTCTCATCTGGCTCGCTCCGCCAGATAGGCAATGATGGCGCCCCGCATGCACCCTGACGATGGCGGCTCTCGGCCCCCTTACGGAAGCAAGAGGACGTCAGCAAGGACTCGACGGCCCTGACAGCTGTCCCTCCGCCAGGCTCTAGCGCTCCTCCGACGGCCACGACATCACACAAACCGGGCGCCAAAATCTCTCCGGCCGCCACGATGGCGTGTACTTAGGGCGCTAGCTCTCCTCCGCTAGACACGTAGCACTCTGCTACACCCCCCATTGTACACCTGGATCCTCTCCTTACGCCTATAAAAGGAAGGACCAGGGCCCTCTTAGAGAGGGTTGGCCGCGCGGGAACGAGGACGAGATAGGCCCTCGCGTGAGGCCGCTCGCTCCCTCCCCCGTGTGGACGCTTGTAACCCCCTACTGCAAGCGCACCCGACCTGGGCGCGGGACGAACACGAAGGCTGCGGGATTTCCACCTCTCTCACGCACGTCTCCGGCCACCTCACTTCCCCCCTTCGCGCTCGGCCTCGCGCCGACCCATCTGGGCTGGGGCACGCGGCGACACTTCACTCGTCGGCTTAGGGACCCCCCGGTCTCGAAACGCCGAAAGTTGGCACGCCAGGTAGGGGCCTGCTGCGTGTTGACGAACAGCTTCCCGTCAAGCTCCAGATGGGCAGTCTCTAGCAACCTCTCCAACCCGGGACGATGCTCTGTTTCGGGAGTCTTGAGTTCGTGTCCCTCGACGGCAGCTACGACATGATACTCCTTCCACCGCCGTGCGACAGCGACAATGGCGGCCGATAGCCCGCCCGCCGGCGGCGGAATCGACGACGTCTTCCCCGCGTGGTGGAAGAACAACATTCGAGCTCACCCCGTCCTCTCCCCCGCCAACGGAGGAGGAGGCGGGGCAACCAAGGCCAAGCAAAAGGCAGCGCCTCGTCGGCTGTCGAGCGAGTCGACGGCGCTAGCGCCCTAACGGGGGGCGCGTCGGGCATCGACCTCGTGTTTGAGACGAGGACGAGCGCCGTCTCCCCGCAACGCGCCGATTCCGGGCAAACGGACGACGCCAGCGCGCTCGCGAAAGGCTTGCTGGACGTCACCCTCGTACCTGAGACGACGGTGCGGTCAGTCCCCGACGTGACTTCATCGCCGCCCGTCGACCAAGAGGTACCGACCGATTCCCATCTCACGCCTTTCAGATTCAGCCTCGAACCGCCAAGCGACCTCGCTTTGGCGGACGCTCTCGTAGAGGCGAGTCCAAACCCTCTGGGGTATCGTGTGCGGTCACCCTGGGACCGGCTGACGGACGTTTCGACCTACGGGCCCTCTGGGTCCGAGGAAGACGATGCGCCCGACTTCTGCTGGGATTTCTCTGGACTTGACAACCCCAGTGCCATGCGGGACTTTATGACCGCATGCAACTACTGCCTTTCCGACTGTTCCGACGGTAGCCGCAGCCTCGGCGATGAGGACTGCGGCCCAAGCCACGAATGTTTCCACGTCGATCTAGGGGGTCCCTCCGAACGCAACCATCTCGGCATGCCGGAGGACGGTGATCTCCCTAGGCCGGTGCCTCGCGTTGACATCCCACGGGAGCTAGCTGTGGTCTCCGTTCTGGCGGGGGGTCACGACCCACAGCTCGAGCAAATCCGCGGGGTGCAGGCCAGGCTCGACGAGGGAGCAGGAGCGCTTGAGCCAATCCGCCGGGACATCGGGCAGGCATGGGCGGGCCAACCTCTGGCCGGAGAAATACGTCATCTACCCCAGGGCTTCCAGCACCGCATCGCCGATGATGTCAGGGTCAGGCCGCCACCCGCATCCAGTGGGGTCGGCCAGAACCTGGCTGCAGCAGCAATGCTCCTCCGCGCGATGCCGGAGCCATCAACCACCGAGGGGCGGCGAATCCAGGGAGAGCTCAAGGATCTCCTGGAAGGCGCCGCGGTCCGGCGGGCCGAGAGCTCCGCCTCCCGAAGGCAGGGGTACCCCTCAGAACATCATGCCGTGACTTCCCGATTCATGCGGGAAGCCTCGGTCTACACCGGGCTCACGCGCAACACAGCGCCTGCGGCCCCGGGTCGCCTCGGCAACGAGCACCATCACCACGACCGTCGGGCCCACCTCGATGAGAGGGTGCGCCGAGGCTACCACCCCAGGCGTGGGGGACGCTACGACAGCGGGGAGGATCGGAGTCCCTCGCCCGAACCACCCGGTCCGCAGGCCCTCAGCCGAGCCATACGACGGGTGCCGTTCCCGACCCGGTTCCGACCCCCGACTACTATCACAAAGTACTCGGGGGAGACGAGACTGGAACTGTGGCTCGCGGACTACCGTCTGGCCTGCCAACTGGGTGGAACGGACGATGACAACCTCATCATCCGCAACCTCCCCCTGTTCCTCTCCGACACCGCTCGCGCCTGGTTGGAGCACCTGCCTCCGGGGCAGATCTCCAACTGGGACGACCTGGTCCAAGCTTTCGCCGACAATTTCCAGGGCACGTACGTGCGCCCCGGGAATTCCTGGGACCTCCGAAGCTGCCGACAACAGCCGGGAGAGTCTCTCCGGGACTACATCCGGCGATTCTCGAAGCAGCGCACCGAGCTGCCCAACATCACCGACTCGGATGTCATCGGCGCGTTCCTCGCCGGCACCACCTGCCGCGACTTGGTGAGCAAGCTGGGTCGCAAGACCCCCACCAGGGCGAGCGAGCTGATGGACATCGCCACCATGTTCGCCTCCGGCCAGGAGGCGGCCGAGGCTATCTTCCGGAAGGACAAGCAGCCCTAGGGCCGCCCATTGGAAGATGCCCCCGAGGTGTCAACTCAACGCGGCGCCAAGAAGAAGGGCAAGAAGAAGTTGAAAGCGAAACGCGACGCCGCCGACGCGGACCTTGTCGCCGCCGCCGAGTACAAGAACCCTCGGAAACCCCCCGGAGGTGCCAACCTCTTCGACAAGATGCTCAAGGAGCCGTGCCCCTACCACCAGGGGCCCGTCAAGCACACCCTTGAGGAGTGCGTCATGCTTCGGCGCCACTTCCACAGGGTCGGGCCACCCGCGGAGGGTGGCAGGGCCCGCGACGACGACAAGAAGGAAGATCACCAGGCAGGAGAGTTCCCCGAGGTCCGCGACTGCTTCATGATCTACGGCGGGCAAGCGGCGAACGCCTCAGCTCGGCACCGCAAGTAAGAGCGCCAGGAGGTCTGTTCGGTGAAGGTGGCGGCGCCAGTCTACCTAGACTGGTCCGACAAGCTCATCACCTTCGACCAAGCCGACCACCCCGACCACGTGCCGAGCCCGAGGAAATACCCGCTTGTCGTCGACCCCGTCATCGGCGACGTCAGGCTCACCAAGGTCCTCATGGACGGAGGCAGCAGCCTCAACATCATCTACGCCGAGACCCTCGGGCTTCTGCGTATCGATCTGTCCTCGGTCCGGGCGGGCGCTGCGCCTTTCCATGGGATCATCCCCGGGAAGCGCGTCCAGCCCCTCGGACAACTCGATCTTCCTGTCTGCTTCGGAACACCCTCCAACTTCCGAAGGGAGACCCTGACGTTCGAGGTGGTCGGGTTCCGAGGAACCTACCACGCGGTACTGGGGAGGCCATGCTATGCGAAGTTCATGGCCGTCCCCAACTACACCTACCTCAAGCTCAAGATGCCGGGCCCCAACGGGGTCATCACCGTCGGCCCCACGTACAAACACGCGTTTGAATGCGACGTGGAGTGCGTGGAGTACGCCGAGGCCCTCGCCGAGTCCGAGGCCCTCATCGCCGACCTGGAGAGCCTCTCTAAGGAGGTGCCAGACGTGAAGCGTCATGCCGGCAACTTCGAGCCAGCGGAGACGGTCAAGTCCGTCCCCCTCGACCCCAGCAGCGATGCCTCCAAGCAAGTCCGGATCGGCTCCGGGCTCGATCCCAAATAGGAAGCAGTGCTCGTCGACTTTCTCCGCGCGAACGCCGACGTCTTCGCGTGGAGTCCCTCGGACATGCCCGGCATACCGAGGGATGTCGCCGAGCACTCGCTGGACATCCGAGCCGGAGCCCGACCCGTCAAGCAGCCTCTGCGCCGATTCGATGAGGAGAAGCGCAGAGCCATAGGCGAGGAGATCCATAAGCTAATGGTGGCAGGGTTCATCAAAGAGGTATTCCATCCCGAATGGCTTGCCAACCCTGTGCTTGTGAGAAAGAAAGGGGGGAAATGGCGGATGTGTGTAGACTACACTGGTCTGAACAAAGCATGTCCGAAGGTTCCCTACCCTCTGCCTCGCATCGATCAAATCGTGGATTCCACTGCTGGGTGCGAAACCCTGTCTTTCCTCGATGCCTACTCAGGGTATCACCAAATCAGGATGAAAGAGTCCGACCAGCTCGCGACTTCTTTCATCACACCCTTCGGCATGTACTGCTATGTCACCATGCCGTTCAGCCTGAGGAATGCGGGCGCGACGTACCAGCGGTGCATGAACCATGTGCTCGGCGAACACATTGGCCGCACGGTCGAGGCCTACGTCGATGACATCGTAGTCAAGACGAGGAAAGCCTCTGACCTCCTTTTCGACCTTGAAGTGACATTCCGATGTCTTAAGGCGAAAGGCGTCAAGCTCAATCCCGAAAAGTGTGTCTTCGGGGTGCCCCGAGGCATGCTCTTGGGGTTCATCGTCTCCGAGCGGGGCATCAAAGCCAACCCGGAGAAGATCGCAGCCATCACCAACATGGGGCCCATCAAGGACTTGAAAGGCGTACAGAGGGTCATGGGATGTCTCGCGGCTCTGAGCCGCTTCATCTCACGCCTCGGCGAAAGAGGTCTACCTCTGTACCGCCTCTTAAGGAAGGCCGAGTGCTTCACTTGGACCCCTGAGGCCGAGGAAGCCCTCGGGAACCTGAAGGCACTCCTAACGAAGGCGCCTATCTTGGTGCCCCCAGCTGCCGGAGAAGCCCTCTTGGTCTACGTCGCCGCGACCACTCAGGTGGTCAGCGCCGCGATTGTGGTCGAAAGGCAAGAAGAGGGGCATGCATTGCCCATTTAGAGGCCAGTCTACTTCGTCAGCGAGGTACTGTCCAAAACCAAGATCCGCTACCCACAAGTTCAGAAGCTGCTGTACGCGGTGATCCTGACACGGCGGAAGTTGCGACACTACTTTGAGTCACATCCGGTAATTGTGGTGTCATCCTTCCCCCTGGGGGAGATCATCCATTACCGAGAGGCCTCGGGTAGGATTGCAAAGTGGGCGGTGGAAATCATGGGCGAAACAATCTCGTTCGCCCCTCGGGAGGCCATCAAATCCCAGGTCTTGGCGGACTTCGTGGCTGAATGGGTCGACACCCAGCTACCAACAGCTCCGATCCAACCGGAGCTCTAGACCATGTTCTTCGACGGGTCGCTGATGAAGACAGGAGCCGGCGCAGGCTTACTCTTCATCTCGCCCCTCGGGAAGCACCTACGCTACGTGCTACGCCTCCATTTCCCGGCGTCCAACAATGTAGCTGAGTACGAGGCTCTGGTCAACGGGTTGCGGATTGCCATCGAGCTAGGAGTCCAACGCCTCGACGCTCGCGGTGACTCGCAGCTCGTCATCGACCAAGTCATGAAGAACTCCCACTGCTGCGACCCGAAGATGGAGGCCTACTGTGATGAGGTTCGGTGCCTGGAAGACAAGTTCTACGGGCTCGAGCTCAACCACATCGCTCGACGCTACAACGAGACTGCGGACGAGCTGGCTAAAATAGCCTCAGGGCGAACGACGGTTCCCCCGGACGTCTTCTCCCGAGATCTGCATCAACCCTCCGTCAAGATCGACGACACGCCCGAGCCTAAGGCACCCTCGGCCCAGCCTGAGGTACCCTTGGCACAGTCTGAGGCACCCTCGGCTTGGCCCGAGGCACCCTCGGTTCGGCCCGAGGTACCCTCGGCCCCCGAGGGCGAGATGCTGCACGTCGAGGGGGAGCAACGCGGGGTCACGCCTGATCAAAACTGGTAGACCCCGTACCTGCGATACCTCCACCGAGGAGAGCTACCCCTCAACCGAGCCGAAGCTCGGCGGTTGGCGCGGCGCGCCAAGTCGTTTGTCTTGCTGGGAGAAGGGAAGGAGCTCTACCACCGCAGCCCTTCAGGCATCCTCCAGCGATGCATCTCCACCACCGAAGTTCAGGAACTCCTCCGAGAAATACACTCGGGGGCTTGCGGCCACCACGCAGCACCTCGAGCCCTTGTCGGAAATGCTTTCCGACAAGGTTTCTACTGGCCAACGGCGGTGGCCGATGCCACTAGAATTGTACGCGCATGCGAAGGGTGTCAGTTCTACGCAAGGCAGACCCACCTGCCCGCTCAAGCTCTGCAGACGATACCCATCACCTGGCCTTTTGCTGTGTGGGGTCTGGACCTCGTCGGCCCCTTGCAGAAGGCACCCGGGGGCTACACGCACCTGTTGGTCGCCATCGACAAATTCTCCAAGTGGATCGAGGTCCGACCCCTAAACAGCATCAGGTCCGAGCAGGCGGTGGCGTTCTTCACCAACATCATCCATTGTTTCGAGGTCCCGAACTCCATCATCACCGACAACGGCACCCAGTTCATCGGCAGAAAGTTCCTGGACTTCTGCGAGGATCTCCACATCCGGGTGGACTGGGCCACCGTGGCTCATCCCATGACGAATGGGCAAGTAGAGCGTGCCAACGGCATGATTCTACAAGGACTCAAGCCTCGGATTTACAACAACCTCAACAAGTTCGGCAAGCGATGGTTGAAGGAACTCCCCTCGGTGGTCTGGAGCCTGAGGACAACACCGAGCCGAGCCACGGGCTTCACGCCGTTCTTTCTAGTCTATGGGGCCGAGGCCATCTTGCCCACAGACCTGGAATACGGTTCCTCGAGGACGAGGGCCTATGCCGACCAAAGCAACCAAGCTAATCGAGAAGACTCGCTGGACCAGCTGGAAGAGGCTCGGGACAAGGCCTTACTACACTCGGCGCGGTACCAGCAGTCCATGCGACGCTACCACGCCCGAGGGGTCCGGTCCTGAGACCTCCAGGTGGGCGACCTGGTGCTTCGGCTGCGACAAGACGCCCGAGGTCGACACAAGCTCACGCCCCCCTGGGAGGGGCCGTTCGTCATCGCCAAAGTTCTGAAGCCCGGAACGTACAAGCTGGCCAACAGTCAAGGCGAGGTCTACAGCAACGCTTGGAACATCCAACAGCTACGTCGCTTCTACCCTTAAGATGTTTTCAAGTTGTTCATATACCTCGCTCCCACGCAAAGTTTAGTCATCAAGGAAGGGTCAGCCTTGCCTCGGCAAAGCCCGACCCTCCCTCGGGGGCTAAAAGGGGGGAACCCCCTCTGCGTCGAAATTTTCCTCGAAAAAAGATCTTTTCTGCCAGAATGTCTTTCGTGCTTTTCGACTACTTCAAAAGTGGATCCTGAAAATGACGGAGTACACGTAAGCAGCCAAGGCTGACCGAGCCGAGGGACTCCTACGCCTCCGGGATACGGATACCTCACTCATCACCTTCTGCGATAAGTAACTCATGTTCGGATAAGTGATTCCGCGGACCGAACAAGTCTTCACGTTCGGAAGCCCTTCTGCCGGAGCGATTCTTCGAGCCTTCTCGACTGCATCGGTGACAGAACCCCATGGACGGGAAAGAGTGCGCGTAAGCGGCAAGGCCGACCGAGCCGAGGGACTCCTATGCCTCCGGGATACGGATACCTCACTCATCACCTTCCGTGAGAAGCAACTCTCGCTCGCACAAACAATTCTGTTACCAACAGAAAAGTCCAGATACTCGAAACAAGAGGAAAGGAGACGCGGCTTTACAACACGGCAAGGGTGTGTTTTGGCCTCGGCGGCCGCAGAAAACACACGCTACAAGATAATCCGATCCTGCAGGCTCGGATCTTGACGTCTAAAGGGAGCAGCAGCACCCTCGACGTCGGCAACACCTTCGGCGAGGTCCGACCTAGCCTCGGACGGCGACGCGGTCCAAGGGTCTCCGCTCTGAAGGACAACGTCATCACCAAGCCCGGGCCATCGCCGCCAGGGTCTTCTCCAAGAATCCGGCACGAGCAGGCGGCTCGGCCGGTCACCCCGGGGCCTCGGCCAGCTGTCCCCCAAGGACATCAGCCCGACCCGAGGCCTCGGCAGACCAATTCCGGCGTCGGTCCCGCTAACGGACGACCCGGCCAGGCTCCGGCCGACCAGGCCTTCTTTTCGAGCCAACTCTGCCTCTGTTCGCGCTGGCACCGCTACCCCTGGCCTCGGCTCATCGAAGAGCGGCCGAGGGTTTCCTCTAACTAAGCAAGGGAAGCCTCGGACAACAAGGCTGACCGAGCCGAGGGACTCCTACGCCTCCGGGATACGGATACCTCACTCGTCACCTTTACACAGGGGCGACTCACGCTTGGTGAAGCGGTTCAGACAACCAACAGGCGAGTCTTAGTGCTCGAAAATGAGGAAAAAACATGGCTCCGTGCCGAAATTACATACATGTTCAGGCCTCGACAGCCACAATGAACAAAAACACTGGCATTCGAAGTGCCATTGCAAATGGAACTCCGGTTCCACCTCCACAGGTACGAACAACCCCACTCGATGGGGGAGGGGCCTGCGGAGCAACAGAAGACCGACGGGCGGCTCACCATCGTCCGCTCCGGCAGCAACGACAACGACCCCCGCTCCGGGTGGCCGAACTGCAGCAGCGAGGGCCTCAGGGCGGATGCTGCTGCAATCTTGCCCTCGCCCACGCCGACGCTCGAGGGGCGAGGACAAGCACAAAGAGCCGGGGGCCCGAAGCGCGGATGGTGGCGGTGATCCCGTCGGCAACGGGGACTTCTCGAG
Source organism: Zea luxurians (assembly GCA_029449295.1). Lineage (NCBI taxonomy): Eukaryota > Viridiplantae > Streptophyta > Magnoliopsida > Poales > Poaceae > Zea > Zea luxurians. Next base: position 1,516,277 of record JAOPSE010000185.1, read on the forward strand.
CCGCCTCCACCTCGGCACCGACGACAGGGGCCGTCAGCCCTCCGGCGGATCCCCACTCAGATCCTCCAGGACGAGTGGAGCACCGACCTCCGCGTGGAGGCGTCGTACCGGTGCAAAGGCAGGACCGCCCCAGAACACGAACGCCGCCCTGGCAGCGCGCGATATCTTGGACGGTCCCCCCGTGCACATGGCGCGGCAGCCGCCTTCTGGCAGGAGGGGCACCGGGAGCTAAGCCGACGAGCCCGACGCGCTGAGGCTGACGACGCCCGCCGTCGACCGGCCCCGCATTGTCGAAGTCCAACCCGCCCGCAGGGCCAGTGAGCGCCCTCTCCCTCGAACGCCGAAGGAGAGGCCGACCCACGAACCCACGCGGGAGGTAGAGCTCCGGCTCAGCCCGGCCTCCACCCCAGCCAGGATGATGAACATCCTTGAAGCTGAGGGTGGGACCAAGATCGCAGCCCGGTTTGCTTCTCCCCACCCAGGGGCTGGTGGTCACCATCTTGGATGACCGCCGGCGGAGGGGTGCAACCGGGCTGCATGATGAGAATCCTTGAGGCCGAACGATGGCTGAAAGGTACCAACTCCCGCGGAGTTGCGTTCCTCCAACGACGAGGCGGAAAGACGGCGGGTATCCCCCATCCGGGGGCTTGGAAGGTGGAAAGACACGATGCATAGGGGAGCGCGAAGACATGGTCGCCTTCCAAGAGGGTCACCCTCCTTTTAAAGGCGACTCTCCCTACTTGCGTCCCCAGCCGTCGTGGGCTGAGTCTTCTCCAACACGCTCCAAGGTCCTCCCCTACGGCGCAGGGGCTGGGTCCCACATGTCATGCAAGCTGGCCTAGAGCAGAAAAAGCCAAACCGCCGTGTGCGGTGCATGCAACTGCCCAGCGGTTACAAGCGGCTCTCCACTTTTGCCCAGACCAGCAGGCGAAAGGGCGGGCAGCCATGCAGGCGGCATGCAACCGCGCCAAGTGGGCGCACTTCTCCGACTCCCAACACGCCCAGCATGGAGGCCCAGGCCCACGCGTCATGCAACCGGCGCGCCGAATGCTTCGTGCATGCAACTGCACCGCCACTTGCGCCACCACCGCGCCTCCTCGACTGCGGAACTGATACCGCGACTCGAGGCGACCCAGCGCACGACCTGGCAGCGCCAGCCTGGCGCGATGGTCAATGCGGCCAAAAATGGGCCGGCAGTAATGGCAGTGGCAGGCGGGCAGGAGCAGCGGTCACGTCGTCAGCCAAGCTTACGTCCCATCCGGGGGCAGCGAGAGAACCCTCTCTCACGGCGTGAAGACAACACGCCCGTGTTCCGTTCCTCGAACGGCTCGCGCACGCGCAACGGCCGCCCCGCGAACCACTCGCCCCGTCGCATTAACTCCACGACGGGACAGGCGGCGCCTCTGACAGGAGAAGCGAGCGACGCTTCGCCTTCGCCATAATGACCGCGTCAAAAAAAGGTACGCCGCGTCGTTCGATTTCGTATCCTTTTCCTTTTTTCCTCTTTCTCTCTCTTGCAACAGGGACCGGGAAAGGGGGATAACCCGAAAAGGATACTTCCCCGTGAAGGAACCAGGCTCCGAGCCTCCCTACTGACCAAAGGTTCGAAGGCTAGCCTCTCGGAAGGGTTCAACAGCCGCCTTAGAGCACGTGGGCTCCACACCCACTACTGGTCAGAGGTTCAAAGGCCGGCCCCTCGGAAGGGTTCAACGTCCACCTCAGGCTACTCGGGCTCCACGCCCACTACTGATCAGGGGTCCGAAGGCTGGCCCCCGAAGGGTTCACAGCCGCCTCAGACACAGAGCGAGGGATGACCATGGGTACGTTTGATACATAACCAAGGCTCGGGCTGCGCTCCCGAGGTACCCTAGGACATTTCCGAGACCAGCGGGAACGATCTTATAACGGAATCCCATCAGAGGGAGGCATCGAGCCCTCGGACCCCGTCGCCAGGGGACCAGGTCCGGCAGATCACCCGCAGGTACTTTTGGGCGCGCCTCTGGGCCTCTAGCCGACCCCTAACGAATGGGGCACGGACGTCCGCTCGGATCACCCGCCTGCAGCTCACCGGAGACACCATGTTTGGCGCCCACCGAGGGCAACATGGCGCTCTCCCCCCTCCTCCTTGCGGAAAGGCGACGCAGGGGCGTATGTAAAAAAGTCGAGTCTGTCCCTGATCACCCTCTCGCCCTGTGCAGAGGCTCGGGGGCTGCTCTCGCAAACCCGGCTCCGGCCAAACCGTTGACAGCGTCAACATACCGGCCCGAGAACTTGGGACCCGACCATACACCCGGGCTACGGCCAGCTCGCATGAGGGAATGACCAGACTAGCCGAAGCATTGCGCGAGGCATTAAGACCTCGGAGGAGTCAAACCACTCCTTCGAGGCCTCGGGGGCTACACCCGGCGGGTGCGCTCGCGCGCACCCGCCGTAACAAAACGCAACCAAGAAAGGCTGGTCCCCTTGCAAAAAAGTGCGACGAAAGCCTCCAAGCGAGTGCTAACACTCCCTTCGAGGCTCGGGGGCTACTGTCGGGGACCATAATTAGGGGTACCCTCAAGGCTCCTAATTCTCAGCTGGTAACCCCCATCAGCATAAAGCTGCAAAGGCCTGATGGGTGCGATTAAGTCAGGGATCAGTCCATTCGAGGGACCCGATCACGCCTCGCCCGAGCCTAGCCTCGGACAAGGGCAGTCGACCCCGGAGGATCTCCGCCTCGCCCGAGGCCCCCCTCCAGCGGCGAACATATTTCCGGCTCGCCCGAGGCCCTGTCTTCGCCAAGAAGCAACCCTGACCAAATCGCCGCACCGATCGACCAAATCGCAGGAGCATTTAATGCAAAGGTGGCCTGACACCTTTATCCTGACGCACGCCCCTCAGCCGACAGAGCCGAAGTGACCGCCGTCACTTTGCCGCTCCACTGACCGGTCTGACAGAAAGACAGCGCTGCCTGCGCCGCTCCGACTGCGGTGCCACTTGACAGAGTGAGGCTGACAGGCAGTCAGGCCCGGCCGCACGCACCATAGGAAGCTCCGCTCCGCCCGACCCAGGGCTCGGACTCGGGCTAAGCCCCGGAAGACGGCGAACTCCGCTCCGCCCGACCCAGGGCTCGGATTTGGGCTCAGCCCCAGAAGACGACGAACTCTGCTTCGCCCGACCCCAGGACTCAAATTCCGCCCTGGCCTCAGCCAACGGCCTCCGCCTCGCCCGACCTGGGGGCTCGGGCTCGACCTCGGCCACGGAAGACGGACTCGACCACGACCTCGGAGGAGCCTCCACATCGCCCCAACCTAGGGCGAGGCCGGCCACGTCAACGGGAGGCGCCATCATTACCCTACTCCAAGCTGACTCAGGCTATGGGGAACAAGACCGGCGTCCCATCTGGCTCGCTCCGCCAGATAGGCAATGATGGCGCCCCGCACGCACCCTGACGATGGCGGCTCTCGGCCCCCTGACGGAAGCAAGAGGACGTCAGCAAGGACTCGACGGCCCCGACAGCTGTCCCTCCGCCAGGCTCCAGCGCTCCTCTGACGGCCACGACATCACACAAACCGGGCGCCAAAATCTCTCCGGTCGCCACGATGACGTGTACTTAGGGCGCTAGCTCTCCTCCGCTAGACACGTAGCACTCTGCTACACCCCCCATTGTACACCTGGATCCTCTCCTTACGCCTATAAAACGAAGGACCAGGGCCCTCTTAGAGAGGGTTGGCCGCGCGGGAACGAGGACGAGACAGGCACTCGCGTGAGGCCGCTCGCTCCCTCCCCCGTGTGGACGCTTGTAACCCCCTACTGCAAGCGCACCCGACCTGGGCGCGGGACGAACACGAAGGCCGCGGGATTTCCACCTCTCTCACGCACGTCTCCGGCCACCTCACTTCCCCCCTTCGCGCTCGGCCTCGCGCCGACCCATCTGGGCTGGGGCACGCGGCGACACTTCACTCGTCGGCTTAGGGACCCCCCGGTCTCGAAACGCCGACACTATTATTAGAGAACTGACATATTTTGTGGATGAAATCTTTCAACAATATATAGGTTGTCCATAAAATATATTCGAAATCGAAGATCATAACTAAAACATTCATCCAGACAATTAAACATTCAAACTATTATTATGAGTAAAAACCATCATACCAACAGCAATCAAAATGAAACAGATGGTCTGAAAAAAAGTAATGTTGTTGATATTGACTACATAAAAATGTTTTTATAATATAAAACCATTAGAACTACAAAAATAGTTAAAGAAGACCAAATATTTATTTATTTTCATTTGCAAGGAATCTTAATTGTCATAAAAGAGGAATACATTATGGTAAACCGATACAGGAAGATGGTGGGTTGTCTTTCTCTAATAAAATATGGATAATTTATGATAGGTCATAAAACTATAAATATAAATAGTACAACAACAATATATGTACGTAGAGAATATTTCATCAAACTTTGTAAAGCTTCTCATCAAATTGGGCCAACTAGGCATAATTTGCTATGGTTTTCTTTCTCAAAAAAGGGAGTTTGCATATCAATGAGTTTTATCATATTAATCATTATTATTATAATATCTTGTTCTGCCTCTCGCCCACGTGGGTTGTTGGCCAATCGGCCTAGCACCGTAGCTGACGTCTATTGCCCTGACCCTCGCACCACACTCTCCCTCGCATATCACCGCTATCGTCGTCCCCAGATCTGTGCTCTTCTTCTCTGTCCAGACGACAACAGCGACGCCTCCTGACACTCTCCCCTGTGCTCCCTTCCTCCAACGTATTATATGTTTCCGTTGCAACGCACGGGCACTCACCTAGGGATAATTTACTAGCAACAGTAAAAAAAATCATTGTTAATAGTTGATTCCTATGTTGTAAGTGCATATAGCGTATTAAAAAGATATGTCAATTATTCAATTGGCAAAAAAAAAGTTGAAAAGAAATTGGCGTGTATGCTTTGATTAAGTGTCGAAGAGGCTACACACGTGATAGAGAACAGTGTGTTCGCTGCGGCTTAAAGCCGTACTGTTACGGCTGTTTGTACTGCTGCAGCTGCAATCAGTAGAGACAAAATACTGTAGAAGCCGCAGCCGCAGCCGGATTAAAGCCGCTTAAAGCCGCAGCGAACACAGCCAGGATATCACGAAGAATGCAGAGAATGTTATAGCTATAATAATCTAAATCAAATATGTAACGAGAGGCCGAGGGTGCTGCAATTATCAGGAGCGAAAGTGGAGAAAGTTCAAAAAATTCTAAAAATGATGGGAATGGCACATGAAAATAAAATGCTCTAAAATGGTTAGTGTCACACCTGGATTTAAGGGATAAAGCCGGGTGCGTCTCATATATGCGCCAAAGAAAAACATCACATATAATGACAAAATGTAGAGCGATAAATGTCACAAATATAATTATTACATAGCGGAAGAGTCTTACAAAAAATAAATGATAACAATAAAGTGAACTAAATATTATTCCTTGGCGTCATAAAGCTGACTTATAGACGCCACCTAGATGAGCTCGTACTCCTTGTTGTAGGCCTCATTCTGGACCACCTGTTCTTCTCCTGTGAGGGTCATATATCATAATGGTGAGTTCACAAAAGATCATAGCTCAACAAGTTGTGGCGAATAATGTGCATGAGCTCATCAAAGGTGGGAGCTCATGTGAAGTGTAAGGCTGATCAACGAATAAGGGTTAAAGGTGAGTATTGCTTTTAATAAGTTGGTCAAATTTTATTAGCAGTTACTAAATGTAAGTATATACCAAACCAGAGTAATAATAGATCAAAATTAATAATAAAACCACAATGCGATGCAAATGACCAGTTAAATTTAATTTCATAAGTTACTCATGTGAGAGTCCGAGCCGCTCATGATCGTGAGCACGACTTATATACCAATTTTACACTCTGCAGAGGTTGCACATCTTTACCCACAAGTCATGTTACTCATCTGCCAAGGGGTCATGAATCCCATACACCTCTACCAAGGAAGCGAGGCAGGGTAACACTATGAGGCCTTTACAAAGTTCTACTAGTTTCAGAAAACCCGCTACAGTTTATAGGGAGTGCAACATAGGAATCCCCATCTAAAAAGCCATCGCAGCAAAATCAACCCGAGAACCTCCCTATACCGACCACTCCCCTACTGCCCTTGCCCCTTTCGGGTAAGGTAGTCCTCCACTAGCTTTCCTAATTAATCAGCCAAGGGCGTCCCAAACCACCCTTGTGGTAGCACTGTTTTCCCAGGTGGTCGCTCCATGTTCCAATTAACATAATGATCTTGTCATGAACAGTAAATGACAAATTGATAATAAAAGCATGATCATGAATAATGTGTATCTTAACACCCAAAACCACATAAAGAAATAGCAGGTACTACCTAAAAGTTCAGTGGTAAACAAAGTATAAAGATAGCCAAACTGGGGTGACCTATTGGGTCCCATCAAAATTAACCTATGCAGATCATAATGATTAACATAAACATTATTGGATAAATAGAAGTGATCAAGGGCACAACTTGCCTTCAACGAGCTCCTGCTCAGTATTTTCCACCTACTGAGCTTATGGGTCCTCAGTCACTTGCCCGTCTACTCGCAACAATACAAGCAAACATGGTACAGGAGAAACTAACAACACACCAAACATGAGAACATACTGCATAATAATATTCTACACATCGTAATGAGATCATAGGTTCGAGAATCACTAAATTCGGAATTATGGTTAATGAGTTACGATTTTCCGAAAGTTATTAAGTGTGTAGTATAGAATAAGTTAAGTGGATAATTTTAGTCTATGTTTCATGACTAAACAGAGTTACCAGGTGATAAACTATATTAAAACAAAATTAATGCAACTGGAATGGATCACAAAGGAATAAAAATGGATTTTCTATGAATTAAACAAGTTCTAGAATTATTTTAATACTCAAAATCATTTTATTTAATCCTTTTATTCTATTTATTAGTGATCTGTATTGCGCTCATAAATTGTGTAAAACCTGGGGTGGAAACCATAAAATCTAGGACACATTCATAATTATTTTCTAACGGTTGCGGATGGCGGGTTGATTCTAGAAAACTTTAAGGGCCTTATTGTAAAACTACTTGACCGAAGGGGTATCATTGACTCCTAGCCATTCGATCATAAGTGCGTGGTTCAGATTAGATCGCGATTCCCCCGAGCTGGCGCGCGATGACGACCGCAAGATCGAGGATCAACGGTTCTGTTTTAATTATGACTAAGTGAAAGGGAAATAGGGTCAAACCTTTTCCTAAATGATTTTGGTGGTTGAATTGCCCAACACAAATATTTGGACTAACTAGTTTGCTCTAGATTATATGTTCTACAGGTGCAAAAGGTTCAAACACAAACCAATAAAAAGATCAAGTTAGGGTTCAAAAAGAAAGGAGCAAAAGAAACCGAAGGCTCCCCTGGTCTGGCGCACCGGACTGTCCAGTGCACCAGGGACCGTACACTCTGAACTCCTCAGCTTCGGGTTTCTCGAAGGCCGCTCCGCTATAATTCACCGGACTGTCCGGTGTAGCACCAAACTGTCTGGTGCGCCAAGCGGAGCAACGACTACTGCGCCAACGGTCATCTGCAAAAGTGAACAATGCGCGTAAACAGTACGCGGACAGTTCGCGCAGAGTCAGAGCAGCGCCAGAAGGCGCACCGGACAGTGAATAGTGCCTGTCCGGTGCGGCACCGGACTGTCCGATGCTTTAAGAAGTCAGAGCTCCAACGGTCGAAACCGTCAGAACCCTAACGGTTGGGTGACGTGGCTAGCGCACCGGACTGTCCGGTGCGCCTATCGACAGACAGCCTCCCCAACGGTTGGTTTGATGGTTGGGGCTATAAATACCCCCCAACCACCACCACTTCAAGGCATCTAAGTTTTCAGACATCTCATTCAATACAACAGCTAGTACAATCAATACAAGACACAATTCAAAAGAATTAAAGCCTCTCCAAGTCCCAAATCCACTCCAAGCAAATAGTGACTAGAGAGAGTTTTGCTCGTGTTCTTTGAGCTCTTGTTCTTGGATCGCTTTCTTCTTCCTCCATTCTTGTTCTCAAGACATTTATAATCAAATCAAGAGACACCAAGTTGTGGTGATCCTTGTAGGGGTCTAAGTGACCCATTTGATTGAGGAGAAAGCTCACTCAGTCTAGGTGACCGTTTGAGAGAGGGAAAGGGTTGAAACAGACCCGGTCTTTGTGACCACCTCAACAAGGACTAGGTTTGCAAGAACCGAACCACAGTAAAACAAATCACCATGTCACTCTCTTCATTTTCTTGTGATTTGTTTTCGCCCTCTCTTTTGGACTCGCATTTATTTCTAACGCTAACCCCGGCTTGTAGTTGTGTTTAAAGTTGTAAATTTCAGTTTCTGCCTATTCACCCCCCTCTAGGAGACTTTCAATTGGTATCAGAACCCGATACTTTATTAGAGCCTAACCGCTCAAAGTGATGTCGGGAGATCACGCCAAGAAGGAGATCGTGACCAGCGGTGACAAGTCTACAAGCCACGGGAGGACTCCATCAAGGGAGTCCGGCGCCAAAGGCAAGGAGGAATCCCCTCCCCGCGTCAAGTCACATCGAAGTGGCGACAAGAAGAAGAAAATGAAGAAAGTGGTCTACTACGAGACCGATTCTTCATCTCCATCCACCTCCGGCTCCGACGCACCGTCCGTCACTTCTAAGCATCATGAGTGCAAGAAGTTTAGTAAGATCCCCCTATGCTATCCTCGCATTTCTAAACGCCCTCCTTTACTTTCCGTCCCACTAGGCAAACCACCGGTTTTTTATGGTGAAGATTATTGTATATGGAGTGATAAAATGAGGCATCACCTAACCTCACTCCACGCTAGCATATGGGACATTGTTGAGTTTGGAGCGCAGGTACCATCCGTGGGGGATGAAGGCTACGATTCGGACGAAGTCGCCCAAATCAAGCACTTTGATTCCCAAGCAACTACTATACTCCTCGCCTCTCTATGTTGAGAGGAGTATAATAAGGTGCAAGGGTTGAAAAGTGCCAAGGAGATTTGGGACGTACTAAAGACCACGCACGAAGGAGACAAGGTAACCAAGATCACCAAGAGGGAAACGATCGAGGGTGAGCTCAGTCGGTTCGTCCTCAACCAAGGAGAGGAGCCTCAAGCCATGTACAACCGGCTCAAGACCTTGGTGAACCAAGTGCGCAACATTGGGAGCACAAAATGGGATGACCATGAAATGGTCAAGGTTATTCTAAGATCACTTGTTTTTCGCAATCCTACACAAGTTCAATTAATTCGTGGTGATCCTAGATACAAGCTAATGTCTCCCGAGGAGGTTATAGGAAAGTTTGTGAGCTTTGAATTGATGATCAAAGGCTCCAAACAAATTATCAACTTGGAATAAGGCGGCACCTCCACACCCTAGGTGCAACCTGTCACATTCAAGGCGACGGAAGAAGAAAAGAAGGATTCTACACCAAGTAGGATTCCCATCGATGCCTCCAAGCTTGACAATGAGGAGATGGCGTTCATCATCAAGAGCTTCCATCAAATCCTCAAACAAAGGAAGGGGAACGACTACAAGCCCCGTTCCAAAAGGGTGTGCTATAAGTGTGGTAAGCCCGGTCATTTCATTGCTAAATGTCCATTATCTAGTGATAGTGACAGGGGCGACGACAAGAGGGGGAAGGAAAAGGAGAAGAAGAGATACTACAAGAAAAAGGGCGATGCACATGTGTGTCGGGAATGGGACTCCGATGAGAGCTTCACCGACTCCTCCTCCGACGAGGACGCCGCCAACATCGCCGTCAACAAGGGCCTTCTCTTTCCTAACATCGGCCACAAATGCTTCATGGCAAAGGATGGCAAAAAGATGAAGGTAAAATCTAGAGCCTCCACTAAATATACAACATCTAGTGATGAGTGTAGCTCTAGTGATAATGAAGATGATTTGCTTAGTCTTTTGCCAACCTTAACATGCAACAAAAGGAAAAAATAAATGAATTGATAGGGCCATTCATGAGAAGGATGAACTTTTGGATAGCCAAGAGGAATTCCTTATTAAGGAAAATAAGAAGCATGTTAAGGTTAAGAATGCTTATGCTCAGGAAGTAGAAAAATGTGAAAAATTAACAAATGAGCTTAGCATATGCCATGACACCATTTCCAACCATAGGAATGAGAATGCTAGTTTAATTACTAAGGTGGAAAATTCAAATGGTTGCAGTGATTCAATTGTCAGTCTTAAGAATGAAAATGCTTGTTTAGTTGCAAAGATTGATAAATTGAATGAATCTCTTTCTAGCCTTAAAATTGAGAATGATAAACTAATTGCTAAGGCTAAGGATTTAAATGTTTGCAATGATTCAATTTCCTGTCTTAGAAATGAGAATGCTACTTTACATGCTAAGATAGGGGAATTAAATGCTTGCAAACCCTCTACATCTACTGTTGATCATGTTTCCATTTGCACTAGATGTAGAGATATTAATGTTGATGCTATCCATGATCACCTAGCTTTAATTAAACAACAAAATGATCACATAGTTACATTAATTGCTAAAATCAATGAGCATGAAATTGATAATGAAAAATTTAAATTTGCTAGGAGCATGCTCTATAATGGGAGGCGCCCTGGCATCAAGGATGGCATTGGCTTCCAACAGGGAGACAATGTCAAACTTAATGCCCCCAAGAAATTATCTAATTTTGTTAAGGGTAAGGCTCCCATGGCACAGGATAACGAGGGTTACATTTTATATCCTACTGGTTATCATGAGCATAAAATTAGGAGAATTCATTCTAGGAAGTCTCATTCTGGCTCTCATCATGCTTATATGTATAAGAATGAGGCATCTAGTTCTAGGCAATCAACCCATGTTAAATTGCCTAAAAAGAAATCTCCTGTTGCATCAAATGAGCCTATTATTTCATTCAAGACTTTTGATGCTTCTTATGTGCTGACTAACAAATCAGGCAAAGTAGTTGCCAAATATGTTGGGGCCAAACACAAGGGCTCAAAGACTTGTGTTTCGGTGCCCAAGGTGCTTGTTTCTAACGTCAAAGGACCCAAGACTGTTTGGGTACCTAGAACAAGGCCTAAATTGTTTTGCAGGTTTATGCATCCAAAGGCTCAAGCTGGATAATTGATAGCGGATGCACAAACCACATGACAGGGGAGAAAAGGATGTTCTCCTCCTATGAGAAAAACCAAGATCCCCAAAGAGCTATCACATTCAAGGATGGAAATCAAGACAGGGTTTGTAGCGCATGCCAAGCAGGAAAGCAAGTTGGCGCCCATCATCCACACAAGAACATCATGACGACTGATAGGCCACTTGAGCTGCTTCACATGGATTTATTCAGCCCGATCGCTTACATAAGCATCGGCGGGAGTAAGTATTGTCTTGTAATTATGGATGACTATTCTCGCTTAACTTGGGTATTCTTTTTGCAGGATAAATCACAAACCCAAGAGACCTTAAATGGATTCTGGAGACGAGCTCAAAATGAGTTCGGCTTAAGGATAAAAAAGATAAGAAGCGATAATGGGACGGAGTTCAAGAACTCTCAAATTGAAGGCTTCCTTGAGGAGGAGGGCATCAAGCATGAGTTCTTTTCTCCCTACACACCTCAACAAATGGTGTAGTGGAGAGGAAGAATAGAACTCTACTGGATATGGCAAGGACCATGCTTGATGAGTACAAGACACTAGACCGGTTTTGGGCCGAGGCGATTAACACCACCTGCTACTCCATCAACCGACTCTACCTAGACCGAATCCTCAAGAAGACATCATATGAACTCCTCACCGGTAAAAAGCCCAATGTTTCATATTTTAGAGTTTTTGGTAGCAAATGTTTTATTCTTGTTAAAAGAGGTAGAAAATCCAAATTTGCTCCTAAGGCTGTAGAAGGCTTTTTACTAGGATATGATTCAAACACAAGGGCATATAGATTCTTTAACAAGTCCACTGGACTAGTTGAAGTTTCTTGTGACATTGTGTTTAATGAGACTAATGGCTCTCAAGTGGAGCAAGTTGATCTTGATGAATTAGATGATGAAGAGGCTCCGTGCGTCGCGCTAAGGAACATGTCCATTGGGGATGTGTGTCCTAAGGAATCCGAAGAGCCAACTCAAGCACAAGATCAACCATCATCTTCAAATCAAGCATCTCCACCAACTCAAGATGAGGAATAGGCTCAAGATAATGAAGAAGAAGATCAAGAAGATGAGCCACCTCAAGAGGAGGACAAGGATCAAGGGGAGATGAAGTTGATCAAGACAAGGAAGATGATCAAGAAATACAGGGCCGAAGACCGCCACACCCAAGAGTCCACCAAGCGATTCAAAGAGATCACCCCGTGAACACCATCCTCGGCGATATTCATAAGTGGGTAACCACTCGATCTCGAGTCGCACATTTTTGTGAGCATTAATCTTTTGTCTCCTCTATTGAGCCATACACGGTAGAGGATGCACTAAGAGATTCGGATTAGGTGCTGGCAATGCAAGAGGAGCTCAATAACTTCACGAGGAATGAGGTATGGAATTTAGTTCCATGTCCTAATCAAAATGTTGTAGGTACCAAGTGGGTATTCCGCAACAAGCAAGATGAGCATGGTGTGGTGACAAGGAACAAAGCCCGACTTGTGGCCAAGGGCTATTCACAAGTCGAAGGTTTGGATTTCGGTGAAACTTATGCACCCGTAGCTAGGCTTGAATCAATTCGTATATTACTTGCCTATGCTACTTACCATGGCTTTAAGCTTTATCAAATGGATGTGAAAAGTGCCTTCCTCAATGGACCAATCAAGGAAGAGGTCTATGTTGAGCAACCTCCCGGCTTTGAAGATAGTGAGTACCCTAACCATGTGTATATAAACTCTCTAAGGTGCTTTATGGGCTCAAGCAAGTCCCAAGAGCATGGTATGAATGACTAAGAGATTTTCTTATCACTAATGGCTTCAAAGTCGGAAAAGCCGATCCTACTATCTTTACTAAAACTATTGCAAAAGATTTGTTTGTATGCCAAATTTATGTTGATGATATCATATTTGGGTCTACTAACAAATCTACTTGTGAAGAGTTTAGTAGGATCATGATTCAAAAATTCGAGATGTCTATGATGGGGGAGTTGAAGTATTTCCTAGGATTTAAAGTCAAGCAACTCCAAGAGGGCACCTTCATCAGCCAAACAAAATACACTCAAGACATTCTTAACAAGTTTGGAATGAAGGATGCCAAGACCATCAAGGCACCCATGGGAACCAATAAGCATCTCGACCTCGACACGGGAGGTAAATCCGTAGATCAAAAGGTATACCGGTCGATGATAGAATCTTTACTCTATTTATGTGCATCTCGACCGGATATTATGCTTTCCGTATGCATGTGTGCAAGGTTCCAAGCCGATCCTAAGGAAGTTCACCTTAGGGCCGTGAAAAGAATCATGAGATATTTAGTTTACACTCCTAAGTTTGGGCTTTGGTACCCCAAGGGATCAACCTTTGATTTGATAGGATATTCCGATGCTGATTGGGCATAGTGTAAAATTGATAGGAAGAGCACATCAGGGACTTGTCAGTTTCTGGGGAGATCCCTAGTGTCGGCGTTTCGAGACCGGGGGGTCCCTAAGCCGACGAGTGAGTGTGCCACTTGCCCCAGCCCAGATGGGTCGAGCGCGTGAGCGAGCGCGAAGGGGGGAGAAGCGAGGTGGCCGGAGCCGAGTCGTGAGGGAGGTGGAGATCCCGCGGCCTTCGTGTTCGTCCCGCGCCCAGGTCGGGTGCGCTTGCAGTAGGGGGTTACAAGCGTCCACGCGGGTGAGGGAAGCGAGCGGCCCCAAGAGAGCGCCTGCCCCTGCCCTCGTTCCCGCGGGGCCAACCTTCTCTAAGAAGGCCCTGGTCCTTCCTTTTATAGGCGTAAGGAGAGGATCCAGGTGTACAATGGGGGTGCAGCAGAGTGCTACGTGTCTAGCGGGGGAGAGCTAGTGCCCTAAGTACATGCCAAGGTGGCAGCCGGAGAGATCTTGGCACCCAGCTGGTGTGGTGTCTTGGCTGTCGGAGGAGTAACGGAGCCTGGTGGAGGGACAGCTGTCGGAGCGGTTGGGTCCTTGCTGACGTCCCCCTGCTTCCGTAAGGGAGCTGAGAGCCGCCGTCGTCATGGGTCTAGCGGGGCGCCATCATTGCCTATCTGGCGGAGCTAGCCGGATGGGACGTCGGTCCTGTTCTCTGCGGCCCGAGTCGGCTCGGGGTAGGGTGATGATGGCGCTTCCTGTTGACGTGGCGGGCTTGTGCCCTAGGTCGGGCGACGTGGAGGCTCCTCCGAAGCCGAGGTCGAGTCTGTCCTGCATGGCCGAGGCCGAGCCCGAGCTCCTGGGTCGGGCGAGGCGGAGGTCGTTCGGCAGAGGCCAGGGCGGAGTCCGACCCCTGGGGTCGGGCGAGGCGGAGTTCGTCGTCTTCCGGGGCCTTAGCCCGAGTCCGAGCCCTAGGTCGGGCGGAGCGGAGTTCGCCGTCTTCCGGGGCCTTAGCCCGAGTCCGAGCCCTGGGTCGGGCGGAGCGGAGTTCGCCGTCTTCCGGGGCCTTAGCCCGAGTCCGAGCCCTGGGTCGGGCGGAGCGGAGTTCGCCGTCTTCCGGGGCCTTAGCCCGAGTCCGAGCCCTAGGTCGGGCGGAGCGGAGTTCGCCGTCTTCCGGGGCTTTAGCCCGAGTCCGAGCCCTGGGTCGGGCGGAGCGGAGTTCGCCGTCTTCCGGGGCCTTAGCCCGAGTCCGAGCCCTGGGTCGGGCGGAGCTTCCTATGGCGCCTTCGGCAAGGCCTGGCTGCCTGTCAGTCTCACTCTGTCAAGTGGCACTGCAGTCGGGATGGCGCAGGCGGCGCTGTCCTTCTGTCAGACCGGTCAGTGGAGCGGCGAAGTGACGGCGGTCACTTCGGCTCTGCTAGGGAGCGCGCGTCAGGATAAAGGTGCCAGGCTACCTTTGCGTTAAATGCCCCTGTGACTTGGTCGGTCGGCGCGGCGATTTAGTCAGGCTTGCTTCTTAACGAAGGCAAGGCCTCGGGCGAGCCGGAGATGCGTCTACCGTAAAAAAGGGGGCCTCGGGCGAGACGGAAAACACCTCAGGGTTGGCTGCCCTTGCCCGAGGCTAGGCTCGGGCGAGGCGTGATCGAGTCGCTCGTATGGACTGATCCCTGACTTAATCGTACCCATCAGGCCTCTGCAGCTTTATGCTGATGGGGGTTACCAGCTGAGAATTAGGCGTCTTGAGGGTACCCCTAATTATGGTCCCCGACAGTAGCCCCCGAGCCTCGAAGGGAGTGTTAGCACTCGCTTGGAGGCTTTCGTCGCACTTTTTTGCAAGGGGACCAGCCTTTCTCGGTTGCGTTTTGTTCCGGTGGGTGCGCGCGAGCGCACCCGCCGGGTGTAGCCCCCGAGGCCTCGGAGGAGTGGTTTCACTCCTTCGAGGTCTTAATGCCTTGCGTAACGCTTCGGCTGGTCTGGCGGTTCCCTCATGCGAACTGGCCGTAGCCCGGGTGCACTGTCGGGGCCCAAGTTCTCGGGCTGGTATGTTGACGCTGTCAACGGTTTGGCCGGAGCCGGGTTTGCGAGAGCAGCCCCCGAGCCTCCGCACAGGGCGAGAGGGCGATCAGGGACAGACTCGGCTTTTTTACATACGCCCCTACGTTGCCTTTCCGCAAGGAGGAGGGGGGGAGAGCGCCATGTTACCCTCGATGGGCACCGAACATGGTGTCTCCGGTGAGCTGCAAGCGGGTAATCCGAGTGGACGTCCGTGCCCTGTTCGTTGGGGGTCGGCTAGGGGCCCGGAGGCACGCCCAAAAGTACCTGCGGGTGATCTGCCGGACCCGGTCCCCTGGCGACGGGGTCTGAGGGCTCGATGCCTCCCTCCGATGGGATTCCGTTACAGGATCGTTCCCGCTGGTCTCGGAAATGTCCTAGGGTACCTCGGGAGCGCAGCCCGAGCCTCGGTTATGTATCGAATGTACCCCTGGTCATCCCTCGCTCGGTGTCTGAGGCGACTGTGAACCCTTCGGGGGGCCAGCCTTCGAACCCCTGATCAGTAATGGGCGCGGAGCCCGAGTAGCCTGAGGCGGCCGTGGAACCTTTCGGGAGGCCGACCTTCGAACCTCTGACCAGTAGTGGGTGTCGGGCCCACGCGATCTGAGGCGGCTGTTGAACCCTTCGGGGGGCCAGCCTTCGAACCCCTGATCAGTAAGGAGGCTCGGAGCCTAGTTCCTTCACGGGGAAGGATCCCTTTAGGGGTATCCCCTTTCCCGGTCCCTGTTGCAAGAGATAGAGAAAGAGGAAAAAGGAAAAAGGATACGAAATTGAACGACGCGGCGTACCTTTTTTGGCGCGGTTGTTTTGGCGAAGGCGAAGCGTCGCCAGCTGCTCCTGCCAGAAGCGTCGCTTGTCCAGCCGCGGAGTTAATGCGACGGGGCGAGTAGTTGGCGAGGCTGTCGTTGCGCGTGCGCGAGCCGTTCGAGGAACGGGTCACGGGCACGTCGTCTTCACGCCGTGAGAGGGGGTTCTCTCGCTGCCTCCGGACGGGACGTGAGATTGGCTGACGGCGTGACCGCTGCCCCCTCGTGCCTGCCACCGTCATTACTGCCGGCCCACTTTTGACTGTGTTTGACCGCTGCGTCAGGCTGGCGCTGCTGGGTCGCGCGCTGGGTCGCCTCGGGTCGCGGTATCAGTTTCGCAATCGAGGAGGTGCGGTGGTGGCGCAAGTGGTACAGTTGCTTGCATGCAGCATCCGGCGCGCCGGTCGCGCGTCGCGTGGGCTTGGGCCTCCGTGCTGGCATGTCAGGAGTCGGAGAGGCGCGTCCACTTGGCGCGATTGCATGCCGCCTGCATGGCTGCCCGCCCCTTTCGCCCGTTGGTCTGGGCAAAAGTGGAGGGTCACTTGTAACCGCTGGGCGGTTGCGTGCACCACGCGCGGTGGTTTGGCTTCTTCTGTTCGGAGCCGGCCTGCATGACATGCGGGACCCAGCCCCCGCGCCGCAGGGGAGGGCTTTGGAGCGTGTTGGAGAAGACTCAGCCCGTGACGGTTGGGGGCGCAAGCAGGGAGAGTCGCCTTTAAAAGGAGGGCGACCCCTTCCGTAAGGCGACCATGTCTTCTTCCTCCCTGATGCACCGTGTCTTTCCACCTTCCAAGCCCCCGGATGGGGGAAACCGCCGTCTCTTCGTCTCATCGTGGGAGGAACGCAACTCCGTGGGAGTTGGTACCTTTCAGCCATCGTTCGGCTTCAAGGATTTTCATCACACAGCCCGGTTGCCTCCCTCCGCTGGTGGTCACCCAAGGTGGTGACCTCCAGCTCCTAGATGGGGAGAGGCGAACCGGGCTGTGGTCTCGGCCCCGCCCTCAGTGTTGAGGGTGTTCGTCATCCTCGTCGGGGCGGGGAGTGAGGCGAGCCGGGGCTCTACCTCCTGCGCGGGTCGGTGGACCACCTCTTCTTCCAGCTTCTGGTGGTGGCAATCGCCCCTTAGCCCTACGGCGGAGACGTCCTCCAGCCATGTCGGGGAAGGCGAACTGTTGCTGCCCAGCTAGGATGCAACATTCCGTCCTCTTCCTCGCATTCGCGGCGAGGACGGCTACGAGGATCTACCGGGATGCTTGGGGGCGACCCGCGTTTTGCTGGTGATTCGCCCAGAGCTAGTCGCTCCACTGGCTTCCCCGGTGTGGAGGTTGTCCATATCCGTGGAAACGGAACCGGAGTTCCGTTTGTAATGGCACTTCGAATGCCAATGTTTTTGTTCATTACGGCTTTCGGGGCCTGAACATGTATGTAACGTCGGCACGGAGCCGTGTTTTTTCCTCATTTTTGAGCACTAAGACTCGTCCGCTGATTATCTGAACCGCTTGACCAAGCATGAGTCGCCCCGTGTCAAGGTGACGAGTGAGGTATCCGTATCCCGGAGGCGTAGGAGTCCCTCGGCTCGGTCGGCCTTGCTGTCCGAGGTTCCTCTAGCTTAGTTAAAGAGACCCCTCGGTCGCTCTCCGACGAGCCGAGGCCAGGGGTAGCGATATCAGCATGACCAGAGGCGGAGTTGGCTCGAAAATGAAACCTGGTTGGCCGGAGCCTAGCCGGGTTGTCCGTTGGCCGGATCGACGTTGGAGCTGATCAGCCGAGGCTTCGAACCGGGCTGGCGCCCTCGAAAGATGGTTGGCCGAGGCCCCGGAGGTGGCCGGCTGAGCCGCCTGCTCGGGCCGGATTCCCGGAGAAGTCCCTGACAGCGACTGCCCGGGCGTGGTGATGACGTCGTCCTTCGGAGCGGAGGCCCTCGGACCGCGTCGCCGTCCGAGGCTAGGTCGGGCCTCGCCGAAGGTGCCGTCGATGCCGAGGGTGTTGCTGCCCCCTTCCAGCGTCAAGACCCGAACCTGCAGGATCGGATTGTCTTGTAGCGTGTGCCTTGTGCGGCCGTCGAGGCCAGAACACATACCCTCGCTGCGTCTTAAAGTTGCGTCTCTTTTCCTCTTGTTTCGAGTATCTGGACTTTTTGTCGGTGACAGGGATGTTAGTGCGAGCGAGAGTTGCTTCTCGCGGAAGGTGATGAGTGAGGTATCCGTATCCCGGAGGCGTGGGAGTCCCTCGGCTCGGTCAGCCTTGCCGCTTACGCGTACTTTCACCCATCCGTGAGGCCCTGTCGCCGACTCGGTCGAGAAGGCTCGAAGGATCGCTTCGGCAGAAGGGCTTCCGAACGTAAAGACTTGTTCGATCCGCGGAGCCACTTTATCCGAACGCGAGTTACTTATCGCAGAAGGTGATGAGTGAGGTATCCGTATCCCGGAGGCGTAGGAGTCCCTCGGCTCGGTCAGCCTTGGCTGCTTACGTGTACTCCGTCGTTTCCAGGACCCACTTTTCGAAGTAGTCAAAAGGCACGAAAGATATTCTGGTAGAAGAGATTTTTTCGAGGGAAATTTTGATGCAGAGGGGGTTTCCCCCCTTTTAGCCCCCGAGGGAGGGTCGGGCTTTGCCGAGGCGAGGCCGACCCTTCCTTGTTGACTAAACTTTGCGTGGGTGCGAGGTATATGAACAACTTGGAAACATCTTAAGGGTAGAAGCGACGTAGCTGTTGGATGTTCCAAGCGTTGTCGTAGACCTCGCCTTGACTGTTGGCCAGCTTGTACGTTCCGGGCTTCAGAACTTTGGCGATGACGAATGGCCCCTCCCAGGGGGGCGTGAGCTTGTGCCTCCCTCGGGCGTCTTGCCGCAGCCGAAGCACCAGGTCGCCCACCTGGAGGTCTCGAGGTCGGAGCCCTTGGGCGTGGTAGCGTCGCAGGGACTGCTGATACCGCGCCGAGTGTAGTAAGGCCCTGTCCCGAGCCTCTTCCAGCTGGTCCAGCGAGTCCTCTCGGCTAACTTGGTTGCTTTGATCGTCGTAGGCCCTCGTCCTTGGGGAGCCGTATTCCAGGTCAGTGGGCAAGACGGCCTCGGCCCCGTAGACCAGGAAGAACGGCGTGAAACCCGTGGCTCGGCTCGGCGTCGTCCTCAGGCTCCAGACCACCGAGGGGAGTTCCTTCATCCATCGCTTGCCGAACTTGTTGAGATCGTTGTAAATCTGAGGCTTGAGCCCTTGTAGAATCATGCCATTGGCACGCTCTACTTGCCCATTCGACATGGGATGAGCTACGGCAGCCCAGTCCACCCGGATGTTGTGATCCTCGCAAAAATCCAAGAATTTTTTGCCGGTGAACTAGGTGCCGTTGTCGGTGATGATGGAGTTTGGGACCCCGAAGCGATGGATGATGTTGGTGAAGAACGCCACCGCCTGCTCGGACCTGATGCTGTTCAGGGGTCGGACCTCGATCCACTTGGAGAATTTGTCGACGGCGACCAGCAGGTGCGTGTAGCCCCCGGGCGCCTTCTGCAGAGGGCCGACGGGGTCCAGACCCCACACAGCGAAGGGCCAGGTGATGGGTATTGTCTGCAGAGCCTGAGCGGGCAGGTGGGTCCGCTTCGCATAGAATTGACACCCTTCGCAGGTGCGGACAATTCTAGTGGCGTCAGCCACCGCCGTCGGCCAGTAGAAGCCTTGCCGGAAAGCGTTCCCGACGAGGGCTCGAGGTGCTGCATGATGGCCGCAAGCCCCCGAGTGTATCTCTTGCAGGAGTTCCTGACCTTCGGCGATGGAGATGCACCGCTGGAGGATGCCCGAGGGGCTGCGGTGGTAGAGCTCCTTCTCATCGCCCAGCAAGACGAACGACTTGGCGCGTCACGCTACCCGCCGTGCCTCGGCCTGGTCGAGGGGTAGCTCTCCTTGGCGGAGATATTGCAGGTACAGGGCCTGCCAATCTTGATCAGGCGTGACCCCGCTCCGCTCCTCCTCGATGCGCAGCGCCTCGCCCTCGGGAGCCGAGGGTTCCTCGGGCTGAACCGAGGACGGCTCGGGCTGGGCCGAGGTTACCTCGGACGGGGCCGAGGGCGCCTCGGGCTCGGGCGTGTCACTGATCTTGATGGAGGGTTGGTGCAGATCCCGGGAGAAGACGTCCGGGGGAACCGTCGTTCGCCCCGAGGCTATCTTTGCCAGCTCGTCCGCAGTCTCGTTGTAGCGCCGGGCGATGTAGTTAAGCTCGAGCCCGTAGAACTTGTCTTCCAGGCGTCGAACCTCATCACAGTAGGCCTCCATCTTCGGGTCGCGACAGTGGGAGTTCTTCATGACCTGGTCGATGACGAGCTGCGAGTCGCCGCGAGCGTCGAGGCGTCGGACCCCTAGCTCGATGGCGATTTGCAATCCGTTGATCAGAGCTTCGTACTCAGCCACATTGTTGGACGCCGGGAAATGGAGGCGCAGCACGTAGCGCAGGTGTTTCCCGAGGGGCGAGACGAAGAGCAGGCCTGCGCCGGCTCCCGTCTTCATCAGCGACCCGTCGAAAAACATGGTCCAGAGCTCCGGTTGGATCGGAGCCGTCGGCAACTGTGTGTCGATCCATTCGGCTACGAAGTCCGCCAGTACCTGGGACTTGATGGCCTTCCGAGGGGCGAACGAGATTGTCTCGCCCATGATTTCCACCGCCCACTTTGCGATCCGTCCTGAGGCCTCTCGGCACTGGATGATCTCCCCCAGGGGGAAGGATGACACCACAGTTACCGGATGAGACTCGAAGTAATGTCGCAACTTTCGCCTCGTCAGGATCACTGCATACAGCAGCTTCTGAACTTGTGGGTAGCGGATCTTGGTTTCGGACAGCACTTCGCTGACGAAGTAAACTGGCCTCTGAATGGGCAATGCATGCCCCTCTTCTTGCCTTTCGACCACGATCGCGGCGCTAACCACCTGAGTGGTAGCGGCGACGTAGACCAAGAGGGCTTCTCCATCAGCTGGGGGTACCAAGACGGGCGCCTGGGTGAGGAGCGCCTTTAGGTTCCCGAGAGCTTCCTCGGCCTCGGGGGTCCAAGTGAAGCACTCGGCCTTCCTTAAGAGACGGTACAGAGGCAGGCCTCTTTCGCTGAGGCGCGAGATGAAACGGCTCAAGGCCGCGAGACATCCCATGACCCTCTGTACGCCTTTTAAGTCCTTGATGGGCCCCATGCTGGTGATAGCTGCGATCTTCTCCGGGTTGGCTTCGATGCCCCGCTCGGAGACGATGAATCCCAGGAGCATGCCTCGGGGCACCCCGAGGACACACTTCTCGGGATTGAGCTTGACGTCCTTTGCCTTGAGACACCGGAATGTCACTTCAAGGTTGGAGAGAAGGTCGGAGGCTTTCCTTGTCTTGACTATGATGTCATCGACGTAGGCCTCGACCGTGCGACCGATGTGTTCGCCGAACACATGGTTCATGCACCGCTGGTACGTTGCACCCGCGTTCCTCAAACCGAACGGCATGGTGACATAGCAGTACATGCCGAAGGGCGTGATGAAAGAAGTCGCGAGCTGGTCGGACTCTTTCATCTTGATTTGATGATACCCTGAGTAGGCATCGAGGAAAGACAGGGTTTCGCACCCAGCAGTGGAATCCACGATTTGATCGATGCGAGGTAGAGGGTAGGGAACCTTCGGACATGCTTTGTTGAGACCGGTGTAGTCTACACACATCCGCCATTTCCCCCCTTTCTTCCTCACAAGCACAGGGTTGGCAAGCCATTCGGGATGGAATACCTCTTTGATGAACCCTACTGCCATTAGCTTGTGGATCTCCTCGCCTATCACCCTGCGCCTTTCCTCGTCGAATCGGCGCAGAGGCTGCCTGACCGGTCGGGCTCCGGCCCGAATATCCAGCGAGTGCTCGGCGACATCCCTCGGTATGCCAGGCATGTCCGAGGGACTCCACGCAAAGACGTCGGCGTTTGCGCGGAGAAAGTCGACGAGCACTGCTTCCTATTTGGGGTCGAGCCCGGAACCGATCCGGATCTGCTTGGAGGTGTCGCCACTGGGATCGAGAGGGACGGCCTTAACCGTCTCCGCTGGCTCGAAGCTGTCGGCGTGTCGCTTCACGTCCGGCACCTCTCGGGAGAGGTTTTCTAGGTCGGCGATGAGGGCCTCGGACTCGGTGAGGGCCTCGGCGTACTCCGCGCACTCCACATCGCATTCGAGCGCGTGTTTGTACGTGGGGCCGACGGTGATGACCCCGTTGGGGCCCGGCATCTTGAGCTTCAGGTAAGTGTAGTTGGGGATGGCCATGAACTTCGTGTAGCACGGCCTCCCCAATACTGCGTGGTAGGTTCCTTGGAACCCGACCACCTCGAACGTCAAAGTCTCCCTTCGGAAGTTGGAGGGTGTTCTGAAGCAGACAGGAAGGTCGAGCCGTCCGAGGGGTTGGACGCGCTTCCCAGGAACGATCCCGTGGAAGGGCGCAGCGCCTGCTCGGACGGAGGACAGATCGACGCGCAGGAGCCTGAGGGTCTCGGCGTAGATGATATTGAGGCAGCTGCCCCCATCCATCAGGACCTTGGTGAGCCTGACGTCGCCGATGACGGGATCGACGACGAGCGGGTATTTCCCCGGGCTCGGCACGTGGTCGGGGTGGTCAGCTTGGTCGAAGGTGATGGGCTTGTCAGACCAGTCTAGGTAGACTGGCGCCGCCACCTTCACCGAGCAGACCTCCCGACGCTCTCGCTTGCGATGCCGAGCCGAGGCATTCGCCGCATGCCCTCCGTAGATCATGAAGCAGTCGCGGACCTCGGGGAACTCTCCTGCTTGGTGATCTTCCTTTTTGTCGTCGTCGCGGGCCCTGCCACCCTCTGCGGGTGGCCCGGCCCGGTGGAAGTGGTGCCGAAGCATGACGCACTCCTCAAGGGTGTGCTTAACGGGCCCTGATGGTAAGGGCACGTCTCCTTGAGCATCTTGTCGAAGAGGTTGGCACCTCCGGGGGGCTTCCGAGGGTTCTTGTACTCGGCGGCGGCGACAAGGTCTGCGTCGGCGGCGTCGCGTTTCGCTTGCGACTTCTTCTTGCCTTTCTTCTTGGCGCCGCGCGGAGTAGACGCCTCAGGAGCATCTTCCGACGGGCGGCCCTGGGGCCGCTTGTCCTTTCGGAAGATGGCCTCGACCGCCTCCTGGCCAGAGGCGAACTTGGTGGCGATGTCCATCAGCTCGCTCGCCCTGGTGGGGGTCTTGCGACCCAACTTGCTCACCAGGTCACGGCAAGTGGTGCCGGCAAGGAACGCGCCGATGACATCTGAGTCGGTGATGTTGGGCAGCTCGGTGCGCTGCTTCGAGAACCGCCGGATGTAGTCCCGAAGAGACTCTCCCGGCTGTTGCCGGCAGCTTCGGAGGTCCCAGGAATTCCCGGGGCGCACGTATGTGCCCTGGAAGTTGCCGGCGAAAGCTTGGACCAAATCCTCCCAGTTGGAAATCTGCCCCGGAGGCAGGTGCTCCAACCAAGCGTGAGCAGTGTCAGAGAGGAACAGGGGGAGGTTGCGGATGATAAGGTTGTCGTCGTCCGTTCCACCCAGTTGACAGGCTAGGCGGTAGTCCGCGAGCCACAATTCCGGTCTTGTTTCCCCCGAGTACTTTGTGATAGTAGTCGGGGGTCGGAATTGGGCCGAAAACGGCGCCCGCCGAATGGCCCGGCTGAAGACCTGCGGACCGGGTGGTTCGGGCGAGGGACTCCGATCCTCCCCGCTGTCATAGCGTCCCCCACGCCTGGGGTGATAGCCTCGGCGCACCCTTTCGTCGAGGCGGGCCCGACGGTCGCGATGAGGGTGCTCGTCGCCGAGGTGGCCCGGGGCCGCAGGCGCGGTGTTGCGCGTGCGCCCGGTGTAGACCGAGGCTTCCCGCATGAGTCGGGAAGTCGCGGCACGAGGTTCCGAGGGGTACCCCTGCCTTCGGGAGGCAGAGCTCTCGGCCCGCCGGGCCGCAGCGCCTTCCAGGAGATGCTTGAGCTCTCCCTGGATTCGCCGACCCTCGGTGGTTGATGACTCCGGCATCGCGCGGAGGAGCATCGCTGCGGCTGCCAGGTCCTGACCGGTCCCGCTGGATGCGGGTGGCGGCCTATCCCGGGCATCGTTGGCGATGCGGTGCTGGAGACCCTGGGGCAGGTGACGTATTTCTCCGGCCGGGGGCTGGCCCGCCCATACCTGCCCGACGTCCCGGCGGATCAACTCGAGCGCTCCTGCCCCCTCGTCGAGCCCGGCCTGCGCCCCGCGGACTTGCTCAAGCTGTGGGTCATGACCCCCCGCCGGAACGGGGACCACAGCTAGCTCCCGCGGGATGTCGGCGCGAGGCACTGGCCTAGGGAGATCACCATCCTCCGGCATGCCGAGACGGTTGCCTCCGGAGGGATCCCCTAGCTCGACGTGGAAACATTCGCGGCTCGGGCCGCAGTCCTTGTCGTCAAGGCTGCGGCTGCCGTCGGAACAGTCGGAGAGGCAGTAGTTGCATGCGGTCATGAAATCCCGCATGTCACTGGGGTTGCCAGATCCAGAGAAATCCCAGCAGATGCTGGGGTCGTCATCTTCCTCGGACCCAGAGGGCCCGTAGGTCGAGACGCCCGTCAGTCGGTCCCAAGGCGACCGCACACGAAACCCAAGAGAGGTTGCACTCGCCTCAACGTGAGCGCCCGCCAGAGCGAGGTCGCTAGGCGGGTTGAGGTCGAGTCGAAATGACAAAGGATGGGAATCGGTCGGTACCTTTTGGTCGACGAGGAGCGACGAAGTCACATCGGGGGCTGATCGCGCCGTCGTCTTGGGTACGAGGGCGACGTCCTGCAGGCCCTCCGTGAGCGTGCTGGCGTCGTCCACTTGCTCGGGGTTGGCGTGTTGCAGGGGGACGGCGCTCGCCTTCGCCTCAAACGCGAGGGTGACGCCCGACGCGTCCTTTGTTGGGGCGCTGGAGATGTCGATTCGCTCGACAGCCGACGGAGCGCAGCCTCCCGCTCGGCCCTGGTTGCCCCGCCTCCTCCTCTGATGGCGAGGGAGAGGATGGGGCGAGCTCGAATGTTGTTCTTCCCCCACGCGGGGAAGACGTCGTCGATTCCGCCGCCGGCGGGCGGGCTGTCGGCCACCATTGTCGCCGTCGCGCGGCGGTGGAAGGAGTATCATGTCGTAGCTGCCGTCGGAAGACATGAACTCGAGGCTCCCGAAACGGAGCACCGTCCCGGGTTGGAGAGGTCGTTGGAGACTGCCCATCTGGAGCTTGACGGGAAACTGCTCGTCAACACGCAGCAGGCCCCTACCTGGCGCGCCAACTGTCGGCGTTTCGAGACCGGGGGGTCCCTAAGCCGACGAGTGAGTGTGCCGCGTGCCCCAGCCCAGATGGGTCGAGCGCGTGAGCGAGCGCGAAGGGGGGAGAAGCGAGGTGGCCGGAGCCGAGTCGTGAGGGAGGTGGAGATCCCGCGGCCTTCGTGTTCGTCCCGCGCCCAGGTCGGGTGCGCTTGCAGTAGGGGGTTACAAGCGTCCACGCGGGTGAGGGAAGCGAGCGGCCCCAAGAGAGCGCCTGCCCCTGCCCTCGTTCCCGCGGGGCCAACCTTCTCTAAGAAGGCCCTGGTCCTTCCTTTTATAGGCGTAAGGAGAGGATCCAGGTGTACAATGGGGGTGCAGCAGAGTGCTACGTGTCTAGCGGGGGAGAGCTAGTGCCCTAAGTACATGCCAAGGTGGCAGCCGGAGAGATCTTGGCACCCAGCTGGTGTGGTGTCGTGGCTGTCGGAGGAGTAACGGAGCTTGGTGGAGGAACAACTGTCGGAGCGGTTGGGTCCTTGCTGACGTCCCCCTGCTTCCGTAAGGGAGCTGAGAGCCGCCGTCGTCATGGGTCTAGCGGGGCGCCATCATTGCCTATCTGGCGGAGCTAGCCGGATGGGACGTCGGTCCTGTTCTCTGCGGCCCGAGTCGGCTCGGGGTAGGGTGATGATGGCGCTTCCTGTTGACGTGGCGGGCTTGTGCCCTAGGTCGGGCGACGTGGAGGCTCCTCCGAAGCCGAGGTCGAGTCTGTCCTGCATGGCCGAGGCCGAGCCCGAGCTCCTGGGTCGGGCGAGGCGGAGGTCGTTCGGCAGAGGCCA
Source organism: Zea luxurians (assembly GCA_029449295.1). NCBI lineage: Eukaryota > Viridiplantae > Streptophyta > Magnoliopsida > Poales > Poaceae > Zea > Zea luxurians. Next base: position 1,542,718 of record JAOPSE010000185.1, read on the forward strand.
GGGCGGAGTCCGACCCCTGGGGTCGGGCGAGGCGGAGTTCATCGTCTTCCGGGGCCATAGCCCGAGTCCGAGCCCTGGGTCGGGCGGAGCGGAGTTCGCCGTCTTCCGGGGCCTTAGCCCGAGTCCGAGCCCTGGGTCGGGCGGAGCGGAGTTCGCCGTCTTCCGGGGCCTTAGCCCGAGTCCGAGCCCTGGGTCGGGCAGAGCGGAGTTCGCCGTCTTCCGGGGCCTTAGCCCGAGTCCGAGCCCTGGGTCGGGCGGAGCGGAGTTCGCCGTCTTCCGGGGCTTTAGCCCGAGTCCGAGCCCTGGGTCGGGCGGAGCGGAGTTCGCCGTCTTCCGGGGCCTTAGCCCGAGTCCGAGCCCTAGGTCGGGCGGAGCTTCCTATGGCACCTTCGGCAAGGCCTGGCTGCCTGTCAGTCTCACTCTGTCAAGTGGCACTGCAGTCGGGATGGCGCAGGCGGCGCTGTCTTTCTGTCAGACCGGTCAGTGGAGCGGCGAAGTGACGGCGGTCACTTCGGCTCTGCCAGGGGGCGCGCGTCAGGATAAAGGTGTCAGGCTACCTTTGCGTTAAATGCCCCTGTGACTTGGTCGGTCGGCGCGGCGATTTAGTCAGGCTTGCTTCTTAACGAAGGCAAGGCCTCGGGCGAGTCGGAGATGCGTCTGCCGTAAAAAAGGGGGCCTCGGGCGAGACGGAAAACACCTCAGGGTCGGCTGCCCTTGCCCGAGGCTAGGCTCGGGCGAGGCGTGATCGAGTCGCTCGTATGGACTGATCCCTGACTTAATCGTACCCATCAGGCCTCTGCAGCTTTATGCTGATGGGGGTTACCAGCTGAGAATTAGGCGTCTTGAGGGTACCCCTAATTATGGTCCCCGACACCTAGTGTCTTGGGCTTCAAAGAAACAAAACTCAGTAGCTCTTTCTACCGCCGAAGCCGAGTATATTGCCGCAGGCCATTGTTGCACGCAATTGCTTTGGATGAGGCAAACCCTCAGGGACTATGGCTACAAATTGAGCAAAGTCCCTCTCCTATGTGACAATGAGAGTGTAATCCGCATAGCGGATAATCCCGTTGACCACAGCCGCACTAAGCACATAGACATTCAGCATCACTTTTTGAGGGATCACCAACAAAGGGGGATATCGAGATAGCCTATATTAACACCAAAGAACAATTAGCCGATATCTTTACCAAGCCATTAGATGAGAAAACCTTTACCAAACTTAGGAATGAGCTAAATATTCTTGATTCTAGGAATTTTGATTGAAACAATGCACACATAGCTCATTTATATACCTTTGATCATATCTCTTTCTTTTGCTATGACTAATTTGTTTTCGAGTGTGTCCTTATGCTAAGTCATAGATTGAAAGGGAAATGGAGTACTCGACGAAGAAAAGGCTTCCACTCCACTCTATCGGTATCATTTACTCTTCGTCGTTACTTCACATCACTCTCCATATTGGTATAATCTTTCACTCATATATTGTTTACCAAAGGGGGAGAGAGAATTTCAAGGGCTCACAACAGACTCTGTTTTTGGCGATTAATGCCAAAGAGGGAGAGAATATTATCCCAAAGTAAAAGGACCGCACCACCACCAATTTAATATTAGCCCAAAGCAAAAGGACCGCACCACCACCAATTTCAAAAATTTTCTAAAATAAGTTTTTAATTGGTATCTTTCAAATTGGTATTCCTCTAGAAATTATATCTCAATTAGTATCTATAATTGATATATGGTTTCAAAGATTTTTCAATTGGTATCTAAATCTTTTTCATATTGATAAAACCCTCTTGAAAGCTAAGAGGAGAATTTCACTCAGGGGGAGTTTTGTTTAAGTCAAAGGAAAATCATTTGAAACAGGGGGAGAAAACTTCAAATCTTGAAAATGCTTCTCGAAATCTTATTCATGTACCTTTGACTATTTGCAAAAAGACTTTGAAAAGATTTTCCAAAAGAATTTGCAAAAACAAAACAAGTGGTGCAAATGTGGTCCAAAAATATTAAAAGAAAGAAAGCAATCCATGCATATTTAGTGAAAGTATAAATTGGTTTAATTTCAAACAATCTTTGCACTTGCCTTATACAAACTAGTTCAATTCTGCACTTATATATTTGCTTTAGTTTGTGTTGGCATCAATCACCAAAAAGGGGGAGATTGAAAGGGAAATAGGGTCAAACCTTTTTCCTAAATGATTTTGGTGGTTGAATTGCCCAACACAAATATTTGGACTAACTAGTTTGCTCTAGATTATATGTTCTACAGGTGCCAAAGGTTCAAACACAAACCAATAAAAAGATCAAGTTAGGGTTCAAAAAGAAAGGAGCAAAAGAAACCGAAGGCTCCCCTGGTCTGGCGCACCGGACTGTCTGGTGTACCACTAGACAGTGTCCGGTGTACCAGGGACCGTACACTCCGAACTCCTCAACTTCGGGTTTCTCGAAGGCCGCTCTGCTATAATTCACCGGACTGTCCGGTGTAGCACCGGACTATCCGGTGCGCCAAGCGGAGCAACGGCTACTACGCTAATGGTCGTCTGCAAAAGTGAACAGTGCGCGTAAACAGTGCGTGGACAATTCGCACAGAGTCAGAGTAGCGCCAGAAGGCGCACTAGACAATGAACAGTGCCTGTCCGGTGCGACACCGGACTGTCCGGTGCCCCAAGAAGTTAGGGCTCCAACGGTCAAAACCGTCAGAACCCTAACGATTGGGTGACGTGGCTGGCACACCGGACAGTGTCCGGTGGCACACCGGACTGTCCGGTGCGCCCATCGATAGACAGCCTTCCGAATGGTTGGTTTGATGGTTGGGGCTATAAATACCCCCAACCACCACCACTTCAAGGCATCCAAGTTTTTAGACATCTCATTCAATACAAGAGCTAGTACAATCAATACAAGACACAATTCAAAAGAATCAAAGCCTCTCCAAGTCCCAAATCCACTCCAAACAAATAGTGACTAGAGAGAGAGTTTTGCTCGTGTTCTTTGAGCTCTTGTTCTTGGATCGCTTTCTTCTTCCTCCATTCTTGTTCTCAAGACATTTGTAATGAAAGCAAGAGACACCAAGTTATGGTGGTCCTTGTAGGGGTCTAAGTGACCCAATTGATTGAGGAGAAAGCTCACTCGGTCTAGGTGACCGTTTGAGAGAGGGAAAGGGTTGAAAGAGACCCGGTCTTTGTGACCACTTCAACGGGGACTAGATTTGCAAGAACCGAACCTCGGTAAAACAAATCATCGTGTCACTCTCTTCATTTGCTTGTGATTTGTTTTTGCCCTCTCTTTCGGACTCGCATTTATTTCTAACGCTAACCCCGGCTTGTAGTTGTGTTTAAAGTTGTAAATTTCAGTTTCCGCCTATTCACCCCCCCTCTAGGCGACTTTCACTAAGTCGTATCGGACCGTCCGCTAGCAGATCCACGGTCATCATCTCGCCCTATGAAACGGTACCCCCCTTTCTAATCTCAACCGGTCAGTTGCCATCCAACGGTTGACGGCAACTAGCCACCGGCGAGCAGTAGCGGCGACACCGCACCTCCCCTCCACGACGACATCAGTACCAGCGTCAACTAAATCGACGCGATAGTGGCCCAAACACCATACCAAGATGTGCCAAACGTAGCAAGGGATCTAGTGAGCTCAGCAAGGACTTCTTATCAATGGATCGCGCAGCGCAGAGGTCCAATGCCGACGTCTTGCGGCACGACGGTGATTTCCCAACCCTGGCGAGCAATTCCACACACACAGACCTCACATAGCCGTCGAGCCCTTCCCCGTGATGTCCGCCGCGTCGCCTCGATCACCCAGGGTACTCCACACAAACAGATAAGGGGACGGGGCGTCGATTTCTAGCGGAGGGTTGACTCCCGGATCGCCTCACGGCTGAGGGGTCTGACGGCGGAGGGAGCGAGAGACGGGATGGTCAAAGGGGATGCACAAATCGGCCCAAGGGTCCTGGCTTTTAACCCCGACCGCAGAGGAGCCCGACCCGGTCTCCCCGGCAACACAGCGCAAGGTAGTTGGAACAACTCGTCCGCAAGTTGGGGACGATCCTGACAAGAAGGGTCCACTCGTAAGCGACCAGCACGACTCACGCGGAATCGGTAGTTGATGAGTGGGTCCCACTTTGCAGTTGCACAGGGTGCGCGCAGTGGACTCTTACCACGTAGGCCCCACATGTTGGCGTCGTTCCACCGTTTTAGGCCGCGCGCGCGTGGTAGATAGTTCGTGCGCAAAAAGCGGAACCGCATGCCCAATTAGGTTAGGTTTCTTTTCTTTTCTTTTGTTCTATTTGAATTTCCTCCTCAATTTCAAATCTGGTATTTGAATTCAAATTTGATTTGCAGATTTCACACAAGTCATATGCACAAATAAAAGTACTAGTTTTTAAAGAGATAGATTTATATATTTTTTCCTTTTCTTTTCTTTCCTATTTCCATTTCCAAATTCTAATTTTCAAACTTGAACTTGTCTCATAATTTGAAGTACAAATGCAACATTACAAGAACTTCGACATGAGATGCATATTTCTATATTTATTTATTATTTGACCAGCATAATTTCATGAATTGAATATGTGCAAAGGAAAGAAAATTAAATAATCTCTTAAGGTTCCTAATTCGATAATGCCAACGTATGCATAGATTTATTTATTTACTTGATCATTTTCCTCTTACACAAATTTAGGCTTTACAGTTAGAAAGGCAATGTAGGTGAACAAAGTAGCTCGACAAGCGCTTATTTGCATTGTAGATCCGTAAAGCATTGGTCTCGCACTTGCACACTGAAAAGCACATAGTTTTTGTATTTGATGTGGAAGAAATACCAGAACCCAACCCAAAAGCTCATTTTTTCTAAGCACCTCTAGATACACGGACTACAGATATCGACCCTAATGATACCAATAATAGAGGAGACACTCAGTTGAGCGACAAGGATTTCGATCTTAGTGTAGATGACCTCCTAGACTAAATCATGCACTATTGATCTCATTATGTTTTATTATTTATGTTTAGTTTTTGTTTCTAATAGGACTTTATTTGGTTGTAATGTAATAATGCTCCTAGTAGGGTAGCGGGAGCTCGCTTTCATCATTTAGAGTAATCAGCTAGACCTTTTAGATAGACCTCCTCCAATTATAGGTCCAAGAGTATCAAGATATCCAAGTGGATCAAACCCATCTTTGGGAAATGCATACACCTATGCGATAACTCAGGCATATGTGGGTTCATAGAAGAAGATATTTGATCATCCTAGGCATTGGCATAAGGTTTTCTCTGAGGCTTTATAGGCTCATATAATATCTAAGCATCATGTTACTAAAGTCTCTCCTTTTGAGCTTGTTTATGGTTATGAAGTTGTTTTGCCTGTGGAGATAAGCCTGTTAGGTGTGCCAGGCAGAACAATCTAGCAGTCAGAGATTACTATAATTTGATGATGGACAATATTGATGAAGTAACCGACAAGAGATTTGTGGCTCTAGGAGATATCGAGAAAGACAAGATTATGGATGTCAAAGCTTACAACAATAAGGTCAAGGCTAAGTCATTCCAGGTTGGAGACCTGGTGTGGAAGACCGTCTTGCCACTAAGAAGTAGGGACCGAAAGTTCGGTAAATGGTCACCAAGTTGGAAAGGCCCTTACAGAATCACACAAGTCATAGTTTGTAATGCCTACATACTGCAAACTTTGCAAGGTAAGAACCTACCCAAGGCAATAAATGGTCGTTTCTTGAAGCAATATCATACTAGTATGTGGCAAGATGCTTAGAAAAATCGATGTTATCATATCGAGTTGTTTTCAGCCTGCACGAGTGCTTTTGGTTCACTCAGCTTCCCCAAAAAGGCAGGGGCATATGTTGAACACCATTTGGGCACGGCTGAACGGTTCGGCCCTAAGGCTCGGTCGGTCCGCCCTTAGGCGCGAACGGTCCGTGAATAGATCAGATCGAGCGAATTAAGCTCCTATCTCCACATGTGTTTATCCCTCTAAATCTGTGGGAGTTGTTGGAGGATGCCTAAGAACGGGTCCAGACCCCCCCCCTCATTATATATTTGTAGGGGTACGACCGATTGAGCAATCAACAATCGAATCAAATCAATACATCTTCGGTTTCTTTACTTTTTGCCCTAAGAGTAGACGGTAACGTAGTCTTCTTCACCATAATCTTTACCTCTCTTCGACTCTACGTCGTCTGGAGACATCTTGGGTGGCCTGCCGATCCCAAGACAAATCCTAGGATGTCTCCTCCCTAGGGGTAAAATTCAGGTGCTATTGGTGAATGTCGTCGCCTTTATGCACACGCGGACCATCCGGTTTAGCGCAGAGAAGACTTCGCTCCTGCCGCAGGCCGTGGATCGTCCGGTCCTAGGCCGTGGACCGTCCATACTGCCACAGAAGGCACCGCCGCCGGTACACCTTACAGTGATTGACACCCAGATCGATGTCAACATAAATATTCGAACTGTGGTTGTTGACTCCAAACCTATATTAACACCATATAGCCAACAAAACATCCATGTCTTTATGTTTTATATATAATCTAGAAACACACCGGTAAATGCTAGTTACAATTAAATTTTATAATCAGACAAGAATAAGAGATTTATAAAAGATAACAATCATAAAAGTAATATTCATTTTACTAGTTGATTGTACATCTGTGTTGTCTAAAACTACATTAGAATTCAGGCATCTAAAATAAATATAGGAGAAGTATATTTCATAATATAAAAGCTTTTACTAGTAAGTATGGTATATATTTTAATAACAAAAATTACAAGTCAAAACAAAATTGCTACTTCAGAGACCATGTCAATGTCGTACATAATAAAGGATCTGCATTTAGAATCAGAAGAGTTAGGTATTTTGGACTACGATAATTGTGATTACCATGCAAGCTACCTTTACTAAATTTTTCCGATGGTCGCTGGCGGCTACGTGCTTGGCGCGCGAACCACATGACCGGTCGAGCACGAACCTCAGCCACGCACCCAACCATGGTGCACCAACCAACCATGGTGCGACGCCAGCAAGCCACCACCATGACCTACAGACCTACTAGCTAGCTCCTATGCCCAAGGCTACTCCTACGGATCTGATCTGGCCGTGGCGGTCGTCCCGCCGCAGACACGCCATCGCCGCCAAGTCCCTGCTCCGCCGACATCCCCCCGGCAGACGGCCTCACGTACGACTGTACCACCAGAACCGACGCTGTCGTCTGGAAGTCCTTCGACGAGAGCAGGTCCCCGATAGGCCCCAGCTCCGGGCACTCGCTCCACTCCGCCATTCCCGCCGTGAGCGCCGGCAGTCCCGGCACCTTGCCCACCACGAAGAGGTCCTTCCCCAGCGCCTCCACCTCCCTGATCTGCGCCACCATCTCGCTGGCGTTGAACACGCCGCGCTCGCGGTACTCCACACCCGCGCCGCCGCCGCCGCTGACGCTGTTGGCCCGGTCCAGGAACTCCCGCAGAATCCCGTCGTCGGCCTTGCGCTCCTTGAGCGCGTCGAACTCGGTGCCCGTGAAGCTGCCTCCCTTCTGGGCGAACCGGAGCAGCGTGAGGTCGATGGCCGGGTTGGACACCATACGGATCGCCAGCGCTGCCACCTCGCGGTCGTCGCGCCCGCCGAAGAATAGCGCCGCCACGCGGCACCCGGCGCCCGGCACGCCGCCCAGGCCGCGGTCGACGAGGATGCCCACGGTGCAGGGAGAGAAGCGCTGGATGCTCTGGTTCAGTGCTTGGATCTCCGGGTGGAACACCTCCAGCCCTCCGTCCACCGACCGGTGCTTGTGGAACGGCAGCAGGATGAGCGCCGAGTGCTGCTCCTCCGCGGCGGACGTCACGTCGTCGTGCATCGTCGCGTACGGCGACACGGCCGCCATGGTGCGCGCCAACACGCCCGCCACGTTCTCCTCGTAGGCCATGAAGGCGTGCGCGATGTGCTTGAACTGCAGCTCCACCTGGCTGCGCCGGTGCACCGAGTGCTCGAACGACGACGACGGCGCCGACGCGTTGATCAGGAGCAGCGCAGACGACCGCCCCGCGAACTCAATCAGGTGCAGCGCTTGCACCGCCACGGGTGACCGGTCGGAGGGCGACGCCACGTCCAGAAGCGTCAGGAGGGCCGGCACGTCGCGCGGCATGTGCACGCACACCAGCACGTGGAATTCCGCGTCCAACTGCGGCCACGCGATGGTGCGCCGCTTGTAGAACACCAGCCGCCGCGCCGGCTTCACCACTAGGGCCAGCAGCGGCGTCACCAGCGCCGTGATCAGCGCCGACATGAACACCAGCACCGTGAACGACTGGTCGCTCATGATCTTCTTGTTCCTGCCGATGTTGAGGATGATGAGCTCGACGATCCCCTTGGTGTTGAGCAGCAGGCCGATCGACGTGCCGTCAAGCAGCGGCATGCCGAACACGGCGGCGACGCCGACTGCGGCGGCAACCTTGAGGGCGGCAGCGGCCAGCGCAGCCACCATCAGCAGCACCGCAGCGGGCATGCTGGTGATCGAGGCGGTGTCCGTGCGGAGCCCGCTCATGGCGAAGAAGAGCGGCAGCAGCGTTCCCATCACGAAGTCCTCCACCTTCTCTACGATGGCGACGCCGACAGGCCCGTTGGGCACGGCGAGGCCGAAAACGAAGGCGCCGAATATGGCGTGCGTGCCTCCGGCGTCGGCGACGAGCGCGGCTACCAGGACGCCGACGAGGACCCAGCACTCTTGCGCCTCGCTGACGACCTCGCCCTCGGCGACGCGGTGCGCTAGGCGGACGAGCATGGGGCGGACGACAAGGTAGCTGGCGCTGACGATGACGACGCCCGACACGAACGTCCAGATGCACGGGACCATGCCGTAGCGAACGTGCGCCAGCGCCGTGGCGACGGTGAGCCCGGCCCACGCGAAGGTGTCGTTGATGAGGGACGCCGAGATGGAGAGCTGGCCCACGTCGGTGCCGGCGAGCTTGAGCTCCGCGATGTTGCGCGCGAGCACGGAGAAGGCGGTGGAGCAGAAAGTGGCGCCAAGGAAGACAGGGAAGGAGAGGCGGTTGAGGAACTTCTGCTCGGCCTTGGCGGCCGTCGTCGTTGTTCCGCCGCTGTCGTCGTCGCTGCCGGTGAGCGCGACGTAGCCTGTGACGATGCCGACGACGAAGGGCGGGAGCGCGGAGGCGGCGGCGAACCAGAAGCTGCGCAATCCCGAGCGGAGGACGGTGTGGAGCTCGATCTCGACGCCGATAGTGAAGGTGTAGTAGACGAGGCCGATGAGGGACATGGACTCGAGGATGAAGATGCTGCGGACTGGGAAGGCGATGTCGGAGAAGAGTGGGACGCGGCCCAGCACGGAGGGACCCAAGAGGAAGCCCGCCAGGATCTCGGCGATGTATCGCGGGAGGCGTAGCGGCGCCAGCAGCAGCGCCACGGCGCGTGTGGTGGCGGTGATGAGGATGATCTGGAAGAGGAGGAGCGGGAGGGCGAAGTCCAGCGGGTTGTCCCCCGTCCAGATGCCTTTCATGGTGATCTTCCTCGGGTCGAAGCAGTAGAGGTCCGACCGGCCCGTCGACATCGTGTGGTTCCACAGCTCCGCCAGCGGGTCGGTTACCGTCGTCGCCGCCATCAATCCTCCGCCGTTCGGTTCGCTCGTGGGCCGGTAGATCGATTGTTAGCTCCTTCGTCGCCGCCGGCGATGATGGCTGATGTGACGGTCGGTCACTGGTGGACGTACGCGCCGCGCCGGGGATAGATGGTGGAGAAACACGTGTGGGGTGCCGAGTGATCCATGGGAGCGAGGAGACGAGGAGGTGCTATTCTTGGACGGAACTCTGCTTGCATTGCATTTGCATGCACTCGTGCATGACTAGTGGTTGTGAGCTCGACCTCCACGTGTGGCTGGTATGTAGGGCCAGATTTTTCTACGAATTTTGCATCTACATGAATTTGCTAAAGCTGCGGGTATTCATAGCTCTAGTAAACATTTTGTTTATCAGTTATTATAATAGATCTAAACATTTGCGTTGATTTTATTTCTCAACTAAATAAAGCATCAATTTCACGGTTCGCACGACGAAATTATGCATAAGCGGGGTCCGAACTTTAGTTGTTGGCTTCACAATCACACACACCTAACCATCAAAACACATATATTTTTATGTTTTATTAAAACAATGTCTGATCCATGTGATATATAGAAACAATAGCAATGCACGATTATCTGACTAGTAATCTACAAACTACAGATTTAACCTGCATGGCTGCATCTCCCAAGTGGAGTTTGGTAGGATGTTTCTCATACTTAAGCCATGTTCTAAACCTTTAAAACCAATAGTTAGCAGCTAAAATTACTTGAAAGGTTTAGAACAGATCAGCTAATGGACCAACTAACTGTTAGTTATAACTCTCAAATAGCTATTAGTCGTTAGCTGTTCTAACACAGCTAAAAGCAGCTAACAACTTATTAACTGACTAACAATTAGCTCCAGAGGATTGGAACAGGGCCTTAGGGTCTTGTTGATCCCCTATAACATATCTATGTTTTTGGATAATGAATTAATTGGTTTGGATATAGAGTTTTCTATTACAGTAGCGAAGAGTTAGAGATGTTGTTATACATTTGGGATCGAGGTGAAAGTTGGATGTGGTCATGGACAGTGTCAACGTCATCTCGATGATTGACATACCTCCTTCCTGTTGCATCTCCCCTCCTTTAGTCGTCGAACCATGAGGAGGGACATCGGTGCACACCAGCATAGATTCGTTAGGGTCTATCGGTACCATATGATGAAGTTGGGTATGCTTGAAAGGTCTCTTATGGGTTTTGGTGTTTTGGATGACAACACAATTAAAGGTGTGACCTGTGTGTCAAGTGTTGAACAGGGACTTAGGGAAAAGCTTACAAAGTTCAACACGTGATAAGTAGATGAAGGATGGACATTGATTAAGTGGAAATCAATATACTTAACTCAGGGACAACTGATCGAACTAAGGACGGAGGCAAGAAGGACTTCGAGGTACTAGTGCAAGGGAGAAGGTCAAGAAGACCGAGGTACCAAAAGCCAAGAGTGAAGAAGATGGTCTTGTAAGAAGTCAAGGTTGGTCAAGCTGAGAAGAGTCCCAATGCGTTGAAGACCGCGATATATGGATGTGACTTACAACCATTGAAGTAATGCTTATGATTTAATGGTTTAAGTCAAGTGGAGTAATGGTCACAATAAAAAACCAAGTATCAAAGGCAGAACCTGGAAGGGCCCAAAGATCTAAGTGCACTTGAATATGGAGTTTGGGTCACTCTTGAGTTTAGAAATATTCTTAGTGATCATTAGAAGGTGTTGGAACTCAAGTGATGGCTAGAATGATAGAGTTTTACAACTTGGAGTTTTGGAGTCCAACCTCGAGCTCAAACAAGCCAAAAAGAGCAAAATGATGAAAAAGGTTAAGTATGAAAGGTTTGATTATTCAAACATGTTGCATACACCTTTTACTATGTGTTTGGCACTTTGGTTTGCACTCTACCTTGTATTGTAGCAAAAGTATCACTTTGATCCCTTTTTGAGGAGAAACAGAGAAATGGAGAAGGAGGTGAGTTTCCAAGACTTAGTCAATTGGATTATACTCTAATCATGTCTGTCTAAGTCATTGGAAAGCCCTCATATAATTCCAAGTTGAATGGAAAAGAATTGGCTAAGAAAAGACTTCAATGTAGTCTATCTAGGTGCACTGGACCGTCTGCAGTTGTGGTCTGATGGTGCACCAAACTGGTTGTGTAGTCGGGTCAGAAGGAGGCCTCAGGCGGCCTGGCGCACCGGACCGCCTGTACGGATGAACTTGGAGATCTCGGGAATTATACTTTATAACTCACCAGACCGTCTATAGTGCTGGTCCGATGGTGTACCAGACCGCTAGGTAATGACTGGTTTGAGGCGCGTTGGTTGGCCCAACGGCTCGCTGACGTGGACCTCAATTCAGTGGTGCACCAGACCTGTCCAGTGACCACCATAAGAGGAAGATGCCAATCAAGATCCCACTCGAGGCTAAGGGACTTGATCTGTTTACGCACCAGACTGGTTCGGTGCCCCCCGTGCAGATATGTTTCCTTTGGTGATTTCCAACGGCTACAAGGGGTGTTGGGCTATATAAAGGAGCCCCCACGACCCCAAGAAACACACCTTTGCAGCATACAAGTGTAGAAAAGTGCATACATATTCCCTATCCCTCTCTTGTATGATTCTCTGTAGATCATGTGTTGGCATGATTATAAGCCAAAAGAGCGAGAGGCAAAGTGCTGCTACAAGATAGAAGTAGCGAGCATGATCTTGAGCAAGGCGTTCTAGTTGCGTTCACCCACCATCGAGCTATCGAGTTGTGATAGTTGTGGTTCTGCTGTACTGCAACACCACCAGAGATAAGAGAAGACTCAGTTTATCACTATAGTGATAAACATGAGCAAACAGAGGAAGGAGCCAAAACAGACTCCAAGCCAAGTTGGCTAACTCCAATGTGGGTGTAGGCAAGCATTTCATGCATGGTCGAACCATGGGATAATCTCTTTGTCTCTTGTCTCTTATTTGCATTTCTGCTCTCATCTTGGTATAAGATGTTTTTGAAGTGTAGGATCTTTTGAGACAAAGACTCTCTTTGGCTACGACATACTCTACTTGTAACACCCCTGGTGTTACTAGAACTAAAACTTTGGCATGACATCATTTGAATTGGCATTTTATTATGAATGCTACACCTAGAGTGCATCCACTAGGTAAAAATTTCAAAACAAACTTGTGATGTGATGACTTGACTTGATTAAAGAGGTTTTTGACCCTAGAATAGGGTACTTTCTCAAGGATTAGAAGCATGAGGGGGTGTGAGATGAGAACTAGGATATGACCCCAAAGATTAGTAAAGATGTTCAAAAAAGGCTAAACTTAGAGAGTTTAAGTGCCACTTAAACCCTAGAACACTTAAAACCCTAATAGAAACCCTAATTAGTGCTCTATAAGGTGACTTTAATTTCTATGCACTTTTGGACCAAAGTGCATATATCAAAGTGGTAGAGTAACAAAAACTAAGCAACTTTTATATTTGGAGATTTCCAAGTTTTGTGGAACAGATTGGAGTAAATTGCAAAAGGTCCCAAAGGCACCCATATGGCTAAGTCTGAAAATAGTGTGATCAGGCCAAGTTTAAGCCTTAACATTTCTTAATCTATGGGGATTTTGCCATGGGTCACTACAACCAATTTGTAGAGTTATTGTAGTAGTCCAAGTTTGATTAAAGGATTGAGCCCAAGAACTATACAGAAATTGGAGTAAAAGGGACTAGAAGTTGGACTCTTAGTCGAGTATCAGTTTGACATCAAACTGACAGTGGCTTTGGATCACCTTTGGAATCAAATTGTGCTAGATCCAGTGAATTCTTGACCAAGATCTCTATAACAAAATTGGAGCTGGTATATAGGGGAACAACTTTGCTATAGCCGACTTGGTAGTTTGTTGAATGAAAATCAAAGAAAAATGATTCTCAATTTGCTCTATCAGGCACTCTGAATTTAGTATGACATGAACAGTAAACTGAACAAGATCGAGTTTAGTGCGTCCACCGCCGACGTTCCTTCGTCGTGATTCGAGCTCGTGCCACGATTGGTGCCGTTGAGACATGGATCAATGAAGTGGTAAAAGATCTCGGGTTCAGATTCGGTGACCGAGTTACCATTCTAGCCACAGACACCACGTGTCCTCACCGTGCTTCATTCACCGCCGCTATAGCAAGCCACCGGACGCTTCGGCCATCCACGCAGCTGGTTGGAGGCCTTCGTGTTGAACCACCGTAAAGGGTCCACGGTAAGTCTGCCACGTTATTGGCCTAAGGACACCGTAAAGGCTAACGTGGAGCTCCTCAGGCTATCGCCGCCACCATGATTCCTCGGTCAAATTGACCACCGTCGTGGTGACTCACTTTAAATTGAGCTTGCCCTCAGTGCCGCCTCTCCGTTACGCACCCAAACCACCCTTTGTTTTCCTCGTTCAACAGTTGGTAGCCAAGAACACCAGGTTCTTCCATCGGTGGTCACCAGCGTCGTCGAGTGGTGCACCCGTGTGGTTAGCCTTTCCTAAGGTTGGTCATGTTTGTTTGACTCGTATTTCGTAATCTATAGGTCATGGTGAAGCTTATGCGCTTGCCTGTTTGAACTCTACCGTGCAGGGTTACCTAGAACACCGTTGTGTTATCCGGTGAATGCCGCCGAGGGCAGTGTCCACGTCGACCGGCCAAACCGTAGCTCCTCCAGGCGAACTTAGGTGAGCACCATATACTTGATGGATCACTGGTACTAGTCGTGACCTCTAATTGAACCCTACCGTGCTTGACACCTCGGTCTACCTCACTAGAACTCATTGCTCTACCGTCGACATGGCTAGTGAGGCTCTAGGTAGTTTGAGGTCATTTAACTTAGGGGAAATAGGAGGTATGTCTCGGGGATCACGTTGGTAGGCTCGATTTCATCGAAAATGGTCGCCGTCGATGGGTCTAGGCGGCGGATGGCCGTCGCTCGTCGAGGTTAGACCGTGGACCAGAGTTTGTGAATGTAAGAAAAGTGAAGCGCCTTTGTGCAACTGTCAGTGAGTGGGGGAAATAGTGCTTAGACCTCTTATTCAGTTAAACAAATCTGCAGGGGTCTCCATGCAAAATGCGCAGCGCGGACACGGGTGGCCTGTGTGGGGCCGTTTTCTCTGTGTTGATGGGCCGAGCCCGTTGGTTTTGGCCCGTCAGTGTTGAATCTTTTTCCTTTTCTTTTACTTGTCAACTAGTAAATTACACTAGAAAATGTAGGGAAATGATAAAATAGTGAAACAATTTTTAAGAGTCCACAAAATTATGTAGTTCCTAATAAAATTATTCGTAGGATTTTTGCAGCAACAAATAGGTTTTTGATTATTTAAAAGTACCCTTAAGAGGCTTCAAAGAATTTTAGAAATAAAACCATAGGTCCAAAAACCATAGAAATTTGTGGAAAATTTATATATCTTTAGAATAGCTCCTGGTAAAAAATTGAGCCTGTTTAGAGTTGATTTACCCATAAAACCAGAAACTAGCTAAGTATAAGCATGTAAAACCCTAAATTTTGATACTAATTTAGGGTTAGATCAAACATGAGTCATACATAGTGTTAAACAACAAATTGACCAACTAGAACATATATAGTTCTCTGATTGTCTAAAGAAAGATTAATTTGATTCCTTTGGGCAAATGCTATACAACTTAGAAATAGGAATATACTTGTCATATATTTACTTAAGAGTATGTGAACTTTCCACCTCTCCCTAAGTGAGAGTTTGCATAGCATATCATTACATGAGCATTCATATACTTATAATTGACTTATAGAGCACCTAGAAGAAAATTTTGAAGTGGAAGTGGAAGAGGCACCAGCTCCTCAATCTGAGGTTTCTCTAACTGAAGGTGTTCCTGAAAGTCTTTCCGAAGGTGCTCCAGTAGGGTTTATTGCCAATTGCAATATCCTAGTAGAAGAGCCTGACCTTCCTCCTCATCAAGGCAAGCCCCGGTGCATTTGCCACCTCCTTGTTGTTTTTAAAACTTTTATCACTTATATGCTGCATTAGGTGGTAGGAGTTGAATGATTAAACCTTTGTTGCATAACTTCCTTGAACTATTGATTATCATCCTTGATACCTGATTTGAAAAGCTAGATGTGCTTAGTATGCTTATAGATTAGGAACAAAATGTTTTGATCTATGAATCATGTTTTTACAAAGAAAAAGGGGTTGTAATGATGAAGGTATCAAAGGCCTTGATGACTTCATCATTTCAGAAGGGTACCTCTGATAGGTACTAGGTTTTCAGAAATAGTTTAATTTGAGACCAGGCGTTGAGCAGGAAAGGTCGCTCGTCTGTGTCGTTTAAGGACCACAACGATTGTTGGCCTGCTGATCTAGGACCCTTTGACTGGCCACATGCCTCATCATGGGTAAGCTTAGCCTCGGTTGGACCAATACCAGAAAGACCGGCCCGCAATGGAAGTGGAGAGATGGCGAGAGTATCATGTATGTGACACCCCAGTGTCACCTAGGGTTTCTCCTTAGGGCTGACTCAAAACCTTTATAACATGTGAACCAAATAGAGGAATGAACATCATAAATTGATAACCAAGATTTAAGTAAGTCTTTTTCATCTTAAGAAACTCCCCTTAATCATGCCATGCACCTCAAGGTAAGAAGAACTCACAAACCCTAATTAATCCTAAGTGGGCCACTTAAGCACATAAAAGGAAATTGGGAAAAGACTTGGGAAAAATAAAATATTTTGATATGAACCAAATAACAAAGTTTTAATGCACTAAATGACCAACAAAATATAGTAAGAAAGTTTGGCCATTTGGTTTTTCCAAAACCCCCAAATCAGCCCTTGAACCAAGGCCCTATGGGCAAATTTAGAATTCAGAATTCTGAATTTCAGAACCCTTTTTCAAGTTCAAATGTGTTCCCTGTTTTCCAAAACTCGAAACCAAAAAGTCCAAATATCAAAGTGGTGCCAAATTTCCTTGAACATGCTCTGGTAAAATTTGAACGCAAACAAAAACCGTATGACATGATTTTGGCGTAGTTTGTCCTTGGGACTCGGCTGTCTGACACTGGCAACTTGGTGACGCTACAACTCTCTGTCCCTAGTCTAAAACCACGCAACATCCACACACAAACGACAAAGCATAGTCAGGGGAACAAATCCTTCACAGCAATCTTGCCCAAATTCGTGAAGATTTGTGCCTAATCGACGTTAGAACTCGGGCAGAAGCAACGGTTCCACGTGTTCGACCGTGGCTGACACGCTCGGTTGACGCCAGTTCGTGCACCCGCGACCAGCACCGCACGCCCGCGCGCGCTCGCCGGTCCACGACTGTCCGTGCACCGCGCCGTGCCTATAAAGCAGCCCAAGGCCTCGACCATACCTCCCCGCGCGCTCTCAGTCCTGCCCGAGCCAAAGTTCACCGGACTTCGCCTCGAGCACGCCGCGCCACCGCTCGCCAAGCCACCCGAGCCTCGGCCACCATGGCCAGCTCACTCCAGCCACTTCCAAGCTGCGCCAGTCACTCGGTTAGCTTTGCCAGAAGCCTGTGAAGCTTTCCAAGTCCTCGGACCCAGCAGAGCCTCACCGGAGACCTAGGATCGCCCTCATCGGACTTCGGTCGCCCGCAGCCATGCGTAGACCGAGCAATCCTATGAGCCATTCTCAAATTCCTCGCGCACATGTTTTCCTTGACCTCTGGTGAAGCTCCCTGACCCGTTCAATTGAATTGTACCGCCCTGGTTAGGCCGGATTTCTTGCCGCCGACGAGCTCCCCCGCCTGCGCGCGTAGACCGGCCTACTCTGACCACCACCGCCGACGATCCGCACCTCGACGTGATCGCCAGGGACCCCCGGACCTCACCCGACCCTCACCGGAGCAACCTCGTCACCGGTAAGCCCCTCCGCCTTTTTCTTTCGCCGCGGTCACTGTTCCATTAGGGGAAGGATCGCGGGTTCGATTTCACAAAACCCTAGGGGGTTTTCTGCAGAGTCATAGACTCAGATGAATAGTGAACCAAGGACCTGTCTATAATACACTTAAAACCTTTCGCCAGGGACCCTAGTGCAAAACCCTGCTTCCTTTATCCATTTTTGTTTATTCTTTTTAAATTCAGTAGAGAACTTAGGAAATTTATATCTTGAGAAATATTCAACCAAATGTGGCCAAACCAATTTTACTGGATTCAAAATATTATGAACTATCACATAAAAATACTGAACCCTATGCTTTCTATTTTAAATTTTAGAGTTTGGAATTAATTAAGGAAACTGATCAAATCTTATTAAAATGAAGAAAATTAGTTATGCTTCTGTGCTGAACTTATGAAAATTTGTAGAAGTTCAAACCCCACTTAGGCACTGTTTAAAAATAGTAAGCACCCCAGTATTGAAGATTTAGGCAAGGTTATCTATTAAAAGCCATAATTGCCCAAAACTTAGGAAAACGAGAAAGGTACTAGAAAACAATGAACAGTGGATGCAAATATTTTTCCTAGTCCACTTAAGTAATAAAGAACCTAGGAAAAAAAGAACCCTAGTCCAGAAAAATTCAAGGTAAAATGTTTTATTAGACACTAATCAAACTAGAAAAACCATTATTAAAAATATAATAACAATTTAAAAATTGGTAAGAAAAAATTCAGTAGACTTGTGACCACCAGGACACCCCTACAAAAATGATAAACACCCCAGCCCATCATTTTAAGTGGGGTGAATAAACTTAATATTGAGCCATATTTCAATTAAACCATAAGCAAGCCAAAAAGTGTGCAACAATGGGCAAATATTTTTTTACTAGATTATTAATGGAATAAACCACCAGAGAAAAATGCAAAACCTATTCAAAACTACAAAATAATACCCATTGCCACTACTTCATGAAAAAGGCCATTTAATTCAAGAAATTTCTACCACCTTTCCCTTAAGCAAAAAGTTGCCAAATTTTAGAATGATTGCTCTTGCACAAAGAAGAAGATAGGAAAAATTAGAAATATGTTGTTTGATATTTTTCAAGTATAGTGGTAGTAGAAAGCATCCCTTTGGCTAGCAACTTTAGAAAATCATGGTAAAATAACCATTAAGAATTAATGGCTGAAACTTTGTACAAAGTCATGTTATAATATCTAAATGCCAGCAAAAGTAAGTCTTAGAGAATAACCCCCTGTTAAAATAAAGTTGTAGTTCAAAACACCCCCTTTGCCCAAACACTTGATAATTTTGTACAGAGAAAACCCCTCACTTTTTAAGCCCCAAATTTTGAGACAGAGAATTATACACCAGGGAGAAGCCACTGTAATGTTTGTAGAATTTTTGGAAATTTATTAAGCTACCTTGTAGTTCAAACCCACCTTAAAGGCATAAAAGAAATAGGGAAGAAGAGAGGGATTAAAAAGATTAATAAGTATTACCCCATCATGACAGCTAAGAAAATCGTTAAAAATATCCATAAGATATAAAGAAGAGAATCAGTAGAACCACTAAAAAGGGTTTAACCATTCAGTAATCAACTTGACCCTAAGTTGCTAAGTATACCACAAAAATCTCTAGTAGTAAGAATAAGCCCTACCTTATTAAATTGATCATCCCCCGTCAAATCTTAATTGCTAAATTACATATCATGCCATGCATATGTCTTACTCATTGCATTCACTAGATTGCAATCTCGCCGACGAAGAGTACGTACTCATCCCCGAGCAAGGAGCTGACCACGAGGAAGACCATGAACAAGCTCCCGAGACTGCCATCGAGGATCTCCCTACAGCCCCAGCAATTGAAGGCAAGCCCCGGTTTTATGCATAACCGTTTATATATGCTACTTTACTACACTTAATGTTTGTAAATTCGTATTGTGCACTTAAGTGTAGGAGTTTCTTGAAACCTCTAGTTGCATGAACTCTGGATTCCTTTTTGAGATGGATACTAGTATGCTAGGTCGAGTAGCTACTTTACTAATTAGGATCTTGGTAGAAGTCGAGTGATTTTTCTAGCACTCGCGCAAGGTCAGGAATTGATTGTATTCATCTTGATAACGGGATCTATGATGGTCTATGGACTTGGATCTAGGGAGGATGCCTTGTCCATGAGACGGGAAAAGGAATTAAGGATTAATGTGTGGATATCTGAGTCAAGCGTTTGAACGTACTAAACACATGTCGGGAAATATGGTAATCGGTAAACCTAGTACCTGAGTGAAGCCAGGCGCGGACTTTACCCCTCACGCGACCTGAGACTCGGTCTCCCATGCTAGCTATGGTGGGTATAAGTGTGGTCACTGCACGGCGGCAGCCGGGGTCAGTGGAGCATTGTATGCCAAGGCAGTGAGGCCTGGCCGCGAACGGGGAATCGATGGGGACGGTTGACATGTGTGGGGACGGAGTGCCCCTACATGTCGTGTGTTTAGGTTTACCTTGCAAGGTTTAAAACTCGATTCGAATCGTCTGCTTGTCGCAGCTAATGAGACTGCTTGACCCCTTGTACTATATTGAGTAAGAAGTGAAATGAGGTTCTACATGAGATAACTTGTTGAATGTATTAAATGATTGCTACCATGTACGCTTGGAAGGAGCAAACTTAGCTAAATTAATGATACTGGAATTGAGAAAACTAAAAGTTGACCTTAGATACATCTAGTGCTTTTTGGCAAACCAAACCCCTCAGCCAAACAGCTGCATGGTCTAGAGGTAGAGGAGTAGATTCCTCACACTGGGTAAGTCTAGCTGAGTATTAGTATACTCAGCCTTACTTGTGGCATAATTTTTTCAGGTACGCTTCAGGATATGGTTGATGGTGTAACTTGTCCTACCACCCTGCCACCGGGATGGACGGTCGAGTGGGATGCTGCTCCGGCAGGAGAGGAGCAGGAGGAGTAGTGGGCTAGGCCTTGCCCTATTCCTCGCTTTCGACGATATCGATTATCTGCTGCAATTTATTTCGTGAACTTATATCAGCTACTTGAAAAACTCCGATTTATGTAATAACTCTAGTACTTTAATTTGAGGTTTTTCTGTTTCATTGTATTTCTTCTGTGACTCACCTTCGAGTGAGTTTGTGGTATTTGATCCTGGTTAAGTGGCTTTATCAGACTAGATCTGAGGCACTGACGGGTTATTCCGATTTAAGTGTGTTGTGGCCCCTGAGGCGTGACTTAGGCACTTAAGCTAGAATAATTCGGGCGGTTCTGCCACAGCTGGTATCGGAGCAAATACCACCACAGAAAAGAACAATAAACCATGAATACCAATTTTCAAAAATCTAAAACTTGCTTAGAAACTAGTGTGAATCGTCAGGACTAGTCCACTAGACCTAGGACAAAAGGCCTTAGGAATAGTGGGAGAAATAGGTGGCAAAGTAAGTAGGCCCTGTGGGCCAATCCTTAGCTTTTTAAAAGGATGCCCTAAGAGCACCCTTTTATTCGGAAAGGAGACGTTATTTCCAGCATGCATGCATTAAAAAAAACTAAAAGGATTAGAAGTTAAAGAAGTAAAAATTTGAGCTAACCCGCTTCATTTTAAACCACCCAGGTTCCTTTTATTTTCTTCTTCCACCATAATCTTCACATCTGATACCCTTCCGCAGATGACCTCACCTACCCCCGCCAGTGGAGGAGACACTTGTTTCAGCTCTGATTTCCTTTCTCATGATGGCTTTCTTTCCATCGTGTGGGAAGTGCTTAACTCTGCCGGTTACCCTACACCCCTTTGTACATGGTGCAGCTGTACGAGGAGCATCGGGTACCATGTTGTCGAGTCTGGCTGACTCTAGAGGCTCATCCCCTTCAGCCGGGTTGGCGTTCTCTTGACTCCGAGACGATTGGATTCAAGATGGACGACACCACTGAAGCGACAGCTATGAAGACCCTGACGACTTTCTGTGGCTACCATCCCCTGGAGATGGTGATGCACCCCTTGGGACTCTTCCCTGCTGAGAAGAAGGATGACCCCATGTGGTGCAACCGCGTGAGCCATGTGAAGGACATATGGGCGATGTATCCTGACTTGGTTGGGAGGGTCACTATTCAGTGCATGAGTGCGCTGTACCGCCTTCAGGCCCTACAGAGCGACGCTATGGCACATCTTGCTAACCTCGCTCAAACCACCAAGCTCACCCTCGACAGCTGAGAGGACTTCGTGGTCGACTTGTCCTCCGAGTTGGTGGAGAAGGACCTACAGGTGGAAAGGCTGAGCCAGCGCATCATCACCTTGGAGCAGCAGGTGGAGATCCGAGACAACACCATTGATGTCTTGGAAAACCAACTCCATGATGTGCAGCAAGAACTTGAGGAGGCTAATGACCACCTGGACATGCACCACCTGGAGATGGAGGCCAATGAGACCGGAAGCGAGGGAGAAGAGGCTCCTGAAGAGTTAGGACCAATCCCTGGTGCCAATGTGACTAACTCCGCGGTGCCCCCTTCACCCGCATCCAGTGTCGCTTCCACTACTCAGGGTTGATGAGTCGTTTTGACGCTTTAGGTGGATAGAAACCTACGCGAGCTTAGTAATGGCAGATTTTGGACGAGGCTTACGGGTACTTTCCCCTAATTGATGTAACCCTTGAGAACTTTTGAGGTCCGTGGAATGTTTGTAACCATGATTATCCTCGCTCGAACTTAATGTTATGATTATGGCAATTTATTTCCATATGAGATGATAGCATGTTGTTCGAAATTGTGAATTGGGATAACGATGACGACAATCTCTTTTTTCAGATGGCAGCTAGGCAGCGTCGCGGGCAAAACGAGCAAGTTCTTTCGCCACCTCCTCCAGCTCCCACGGTGCAGGAGTTGATGGCTCAGCAGAATGAGATTCTTCGACAGCTCTTGTAGCGCCAGCCCCACCCTCAGCAGTATGGTGGAGGCCAGCCGCAGCGACCTCCAGCTGTGGCAACCTACCAGGAGTTTCTGAGTATGCAGCCGCCCTTGTTCACCAAGGCAGAGGATCCGTTGGACGCTGACGTGTGGCTACGCGTCGTGGAGTCCAAGTTTCCCCTCCTCACAAGAGACTGCCCTGATGACACCAAGGCTCGCTTCACCGCATAGCAGCTTCGCGGCCCTGCTCAGACTTGGTGGGACCATTTCCGTGCTATGCTACCTACTGGTCATGAAGTTTCTTGGGAGGAATTCAAGACTGCCTTCAGAGGGCACCACATCCTAGCTGGAATTCTTGATTGCAAGCTGAATGAGTTTCTGGCACTCAATCAAGGAACCCACACGGTATTGCAGTATGTTGAGGCCTTCAACGACCTATGCCAGTATGCGAGGTATCATGCTGACTCTGATGAGAAGAAGGGAGACTGCTTCTGCAGGGGTCTCAACACCAAGCTGCGTGAGCGTCTCATCATTGTCCGGGCTGATAGCTTCAACGAGTTGGTCAACTTGGCCATCTCCCAGGAGGATTGTATTGTAGCTCACCGGGCAGAGAAGAAGAGAAAGGAACCAATGGTAGCACCCACCGCTCAGACCCAGAGGTTCAGGATTGTTTCCCACAATCACAGCAGGGGGTTTCAGTAGCAGGCAAATGGGTGATCAGGCCACCTCAGCAGCAGCCAGCACCCACTCGTTTTCTAGCTCCTGCTCCAAGGAACAATCAACCTCCGCAGCAGCAGCAGTTCCGCCAGGGAAATGGGAACAAGTGCTTCACTTGTGGCAATGTGGGCCACTATGCCAAAAATTGCCCAAGAAATCAGCAGAGGCAGATACGAGCACCAAATCAAGACAAGGGAAGAAATAGAAGGTGCAAGTCAGGCAAGGGAAGCTCAACTTCACTACTCTGGAGGGGTTACCTAAGGGAGCCCCCATCATGACTGATATCTTTTCTGTTTATAATCAACCTGCATTAATTCTGTTTGATTCTGGTGCATCTCATAGTTTCATTAGCCAAAAGTTCAGTGCTAAATGTCAACTGCCTTTCTATCACGCAAAAGAGTCATTCATGATAGCCACACCTGGGGGTAAAATTGCAACCAACCAATTAAACCAAAGTGTGCCTATTCAACTAGGAAGCCACATTATCAAAACCACCCTTCTTATGTTGGGTTTGGAGAATGTGGATATTATTCTGGTAGCCAATTGGATGACTAGACACCAAGTAGTGCTTGATGTAGCCAGCCGCATCGTCGAAATCAATTCCCCAATCTGTGGGAGTTTCACCTTGTTTCTACCCAGTCAAGATTCTACTCAGTCATGTGCTTTTGCTATGACGGAGTTACCCCTGAAGAAGATTCCAGTGGTCTGTGATTATGCGGATGTTTTTCCGGATGAGTTACCAGGAATGCCACCAGACCAGGATATCGAATTCGCCATCGAGTTGCAACTGGGAATGACACCTATTTCCAAGAGGCCTTACCGGATGCCACCCGCTAAGTTGGCAGAATTGAAGAAGCAATTGCAAGAATTGCTAGACAAAGGTTTTATCCACCCAAGTACTTCGCCTTGGGATGTCCAGCCTTGTTTATGAAGAAGAAAGGTGAAAGCTTGAGGCTATGCATAGATTACCGCCCACTTAATGCGGTGACTATCAAGAACAAGTATTCTTTGCCTCGTATTGATGTTCTTTTCGATCAGTTGGTCGGAGCCAAAGTGTTTTCCAAGATAGACCTTCGCTCTGGCTATCATCAGATCAAGATACGAGCAAGTGATATTCCGAAGACTGCCTTTTCAACTAGATATGGGCTGTATGAATTTTTGGTAATGTCATGTGGGCTGACTAATGCACCAGCATACTTCATGTATCTGATGAATTCTGTTTTCATGCCTGAACTGGACAAGTTCATAGTGGTTTTCATCGATGATATCTTGGTGTACTCAAAGAATGAAGAAGAGCATGCCGGTCATTTGCATGTAGTACTTCAACGTCTGCGAGAGCACCGTCTTTATGCCAAATTGTCAAAATGTGATTTTTGGCTAAAAGAAATCAAATTCTTAGGTCACACTATCTCTCAGGTAGGTATAGTTGTTGATCCTGATAAGGTGCAGGAGGTGATGAACTGGAAGCCGCCAACGACTGTCCGTCAGATTCGAAGTTTTCTGGGATTGGCTGGTTATTATCGAAGAGTCATTCCGGATTTCTCTCGAATTGCGAAGCCCATAACTAATTTGTTAAAGAAAGAAACCAAGTTTGTTTGGGGTCAGAAGTGCGAAGATGCCTTCCATGCATTGAGGCAACATCTGACCACAGCACCGGTGTTAGCGCAACCCGACAGCAGCAAGCCATTTGATGTGTATTGTGATGCCTCTGGCACTGGACTAGGTTGTGTCTTGATGCAAGACAACCGAGTCATTGCTTATGCATCAAGAGCACTCAGGACTCATGAGCAAAATTATCCCACTCATGACTTGGAGTTAGCAGCCGTGGTCCATGCATTGAAAATGTGGAGATACTATTTGATGGGAACCCACTGCAACATCTTCACAGATCATAAGAGCCTTAAGTACATCTTTACTCAGGCTGTTCTCAACATGAGGCAGAGAAGATGGCTAGAGCTGATCAAGGACTATGACCTGGAGGTACATTATCACCCAGGGAAGGCCAATGTGGTGGCAGATGCCTTGAGTCGAAAATTGCAATGCAACTGTGTTATGATGGATTCTCGCATTAACACCCTATGTGATGAGTTGAGCAAAATGAAGATTGAAGTGATTCCTTCTGGTGCTTTGTCTCACATTTCCATTGAGCCAACTTTGCAAGACCAGATCATCATGGCCCAACTCAGTGACAAGGGAGTGCAAATCATTAAAGAGAACCTCCGTCAGAAGATAGAAAAATATAAATGTTTTCGCCAAGATGGAAAGGGTGTATTGTGGTTTGAAAGCAGATTGGTGGTTCCTAAAAATAAAGATCTCAAGAAGAAAATCTTGGATGAGGCCCATCTCTCCAAATTCTCCATGCATCCAAGAAGTACCAAAATGTACCATGATCTGAAGCCCTTGTATTGGTGGACCAAAATGAAGAGGGAGATAGCCCAATATGTATCAGAATGTGACACATGTCAGAGGATAAAGGCAGACCACTTGAAATCAGCTGGAGCTTTGCAACCCCTATCTATACCTTCGTGGAAATGGGATGACATCAGCATGGATTTTATTGTGGGTCTACCCAACACCTCTCATCATCGTGATTCGATTTGGTTAATTGTGGACCGATTGACGAAAGTGGCAAATTTTCTTCTAGTGCACACCACTGATAAGGCTCAGAAGTATGTAGAGTTGTACATTGACCGAATCATGTGTTTGCACGGATTACCTCGGACCATTGTCTCTGATTGAGGAGCCCAATTTGTTGCCAAATTTTGGGAACAACTGCACGAGTCTTTGGGAACCAAGCTAATCAGAAGTTTAGCTTACCACCCATAGACTGATGGTTAGACCGAGAGGGTAAATCAAATTCTTGAATATATGCTGAGGGCTTGTGTGATTGATTGTGGCAAGAACTAGGATAAGCACCTCTCTTTGGCAGAGTTTGCTTATAACAACAGTTATCAATCCAGCCTAAAGATGGCACCCTTCGAAGCTCTATATGGGAGAAGGTGTTGGACACCCCTCAATTGGTCTCAGCCTAGAGAAAGAGAAGTTTTTGGACCTAACTTAGTGACTGAAGCCGAAAGGAAGGTCAAACTAATCAGGAAGAATCTAGAAGATGCTCAGGCCAGGCAGAAGAGTTACCATGATAAGAGAAGGAAACCTCTCCAGTTCGAGGTGGGAGATTTCGAATATTTGAAGGTATCACCCACCAAGGGAGTGTAGACGTTTGGGATTAAAGGCAAGTTAGCCCCTTGTTACATTGGCCCTTATGAGATCATAGAAGCATGTGGACCCGTGGCATACAAATTGAAGTTAACTCCAAAAATGTCTGCCGTCCACAATGTATTCCATGTATCCCAACTGAAGAAGTGTGTTCGATTGCCGACCGAGATCATAGCAGAACCCGAAATGGAGATAGAGCCAGATCTATCGTACCAAGAGTACCCTTCCAAGGTTCTAGATTGCAAAGAAAGATCAACTCGGGCTAAATCGATCAAGATGTATAAGATCCGATGGAGTAGAAACTCAGAAGAAGAGGCTACTTGGGAGACTGAGTAATTTCTGCGTTCCAACTTTCTCGATTGTCTACCTAAGGAAATTGGTACGTAACCATGCCCAACCCCTCCCCCTGCCCTTTGAATCTAAACATAAGAAAAATGATCTTAATATAGAAAGAGTTAATTATAAGACTAAAATTTAAAGGACTTCCTTCTGAAGTTGCAAAGAGGATGACATTCGAAGAGCAGTTTGCCTTAATAAATAAAGCACCCACTTCAAGCAAGCCTTAACCCTCACTTCACCCTGGGGAGGACTCCGACCCGAATCTTGGGACGAGATTCCCTTAAGAAGGGAAGGTTGTGACACCCCAGTGTCACCTAGGGTTTCTCCTTAGGGTTGACTCAAAACCTTTATAACATGTGAACCAAATAGAGGAATGAACATCATAAATTGATAACCAAGATTTAAGTAAGTCTTTTTCATATTAAGAAACTCCCCTTAATCATGCCATGCACCTCAAGGTAAGAAGAACTCACAAACCCTAATTAATCCTAAGTGGGCCACTTAACCACATAAAAGGAAATTGGGAAAAGACTTGGGAAAAATAAAATATTTTGATATGAACCAAATAACAAAGTTTTAATGCACTAAATGACCAACAAAATATAGTAAGAAAGTTTGGCCATTTGGTTTTTCCAAAATCCCCAAATTAGCCCTTGAACCAAGGCCCTATGGGCAAATTCAGAATTCAGAATTCTGAATTTCAGAACCCTTTTTCAAGTTCAAATGTGTTCCCTGTTTTCCAAAACTCAAAACCAAAAAGTCCAAATATCAAAGTGGCGCCAAATTTCCTTGAACATACTCTGGTAAAATTTGAACTCAAACAAAAACCGTTTGAAATGATTTTGGCGCAGTTTGTCCTCGGGACTCGGCTGTCTGACACTGGCAACTTGGTGACGCTACAACTCTCTGTCCCTAGCCTAAAACCGCATAACATCCACACACAAACGACAAAGCACAGTCAGGGGAACAAATCCTTCACAACGATCTTGCCCAAATTCGCGAAGATTTGCGCCCAATCGGCGTTAGAACTCGGGCAGAAGCAACGGTTCCACGTGTTTGACCGTGGCTGACACGCCCGGTTGACGCCAGTTCACGCACCCGCGACCAGCAGCGCACACCCGCGCGCGCTCGCCAGTCCACGACCGACCATGCACCACGCCTAGCCTATAAAGCAGCCCAAGGCCTCGGCCGTACCTCCCTGCGCGCTCTCAGTCCTGCCTGAGCCAAAGTTCACCGGACTTCGCCTCGAGCACGCCGCGCCACCGCCCGCCAAGCCACCCGAGCCTCGGCCACCGCGGCCAACTCACTCTAGCCACTTCCAAGCCGCGCCAGTCACTCGGTTAGCTTTGCTAGAAGCCGTGATGCTTTCCAAGTCCTCGGACCCGGTAGAGCCTCACCGGAGACCCAGGATCGCCCTCGCTGGACATCGGTCGCCCGCAGCCGCGCGTAGACCGAGCAATCCGGTGAGCCATTCTCAAATTCCTCGTGCACATGTCTTCCTTGACCTCTGGTGAAGCTCCCTGATCCGTTCAATTGAACTGTACCACCCTAGTTAGGCTGGATTCCTCGCCGCCGACGAGCTCCCCCGCCTGCGTGCGTGGACCGGCCTACTCCGACCACCACCACCGATGATTAGTACCTCGAAGTGATCGCCAGGGACCCCCAGACCTCGCCCAGCCCCTCACCGGAGCAACCTCGCCGCCGGTAAGCCCCTCCACCTTTTTCTTTCGCCGCGGTCACTATTCCATTAGGGGAAGGATTGCGGGTTCGATTTCGCAAAACCCTAGGGGGTTTTCTGCAGAGTCATAGACTCAAATGAATAGTGAACCAAGGACCTATCTGTAATACACTTAAAACCTTTTGCCAGGGACCCTAGTGCAAAACCCTGTTTCCTTTATCCATTTTTGTTTATTCTTTTTAAATTCAGCAGAGAACTTAGGAAATTTATATCTTGAGAAATATTCAACCAAATTTAGCCAAACCAATTTTACTGGATTCAAAATATTATGAACTATCACATAAAAATACTGAACTCTGTGTTTTCTGTTTTAAATTTTAGAGTTTGGAATTAATTAAGGAAACTGACCAAACCTTATTAAAATGAAGAAAATTAGTTACGCTTCTGTGCTAAACTTAAGAAAATTTGTAGAAGTTCAAACCCCACTTAGGCACTGTTTAAAAATAGTAAGCACCCCAGTATTGAAGATTTAGGCAAGGTTATCTTTTAAAAGCCATAATTGCCCAAAACTTAGAAAAACAAGAAAGGTACTAGAAAATAACGAACAGTGGATGCAAATATTTTTCCTAGTCCACTTAATTAATAAAAAACCTAAGAAAAATAAAAGGAACCCTAGTCCAGAACAAATTCAAGGTGAAATGTTTTATTAGACATTAATCAAACTAGAAAAATCATTATTAAAAATATAAGAACAATTTAAAAATTGGTAAGAAAAAATTCAATAGACTTCTAACCACTAGGACACCCCTACAAAAATGATAAACACCCCAGCCCATCATTTTAAGTGGGGTGAACAAATAAAACTTGATATTAAGCCATATTTCAATTAAACCATAAGCAAGCCAAAAAGTGTGCAACAGTGGGCAAATAAATTTTTACCAGATTATTAATGAAATAAACCACCAGAGAAAAATGCAAAACCTATTCAAAACTACAAAATAATACCCATTGCCACTACTTCATGAAAAAGACCATTTAATTCAAGAAATTCCTACCACCTTTCCCTTAAGCAAAAAGTTGCCAAATTTTAGAATGATTGCTCTTGCACAAAGAAGAAGATAGGAAAAATTAGAAATCTTTTGTTTGATATTTTTCAAGTATAGTGGTAGTAGAAAGCACCCCATTGGCTAGCAACTTTAGAAAATCATGGTAAAATAACCATTAAAAATTAATGGCTGAAAATTTGTACAAAGTCATGTTATAACATTTAAATGCCAGCAAAAATAAGTCTTAGAGAATAACCCCCTGTTAAAACAAAGTTGTAGTTCAAAACACCCCCTTTGCCCAAACACTTGATAATTTTGTACAGTGAAAACCCCTCACTTTTTAAGCCCCAAATTTTGAGACAGAAAATTATACACCAGGGAGAAGCCACTGTAATTTTTGCAGAATGTTTGTAAATTTATTAAGCTACCTTGTAGTTCAAACCCACATTAAAGGCATAAAAGAAATAGGGAAGAAGAGAGGGATTAAAAAGATTAATAAGTATTACCCATCATGACAACTAAATTTTTTTTTAAAAATATCCATAAGATATAAAGAAGAGAATCAGTAGAACCACTAAAAAGGTGTTAACCATTCAGTAATCAACTTGACCCTAAGTTGCTAAGTATACCACAAAAATCTCTAGTAGTAAGAATAAGCCCTACCTTATTAAATTGATCATCCTCATCAAATCTTAATTGCTAAATTACATATCATGCCATGCATATGTCTTACTCATTGCATTCACTAGATTGCAATCTCGCTGACGGAGAGTACGTGCTCATCCCCGAGCAAGGAGCTGACCACAAGGAAGACCAGGAACAAGCTCCCGAGACTGCCATCGAGGATCTCCCAGCAGCCCCAGCAATTTAAGGCAAGCCCCGGTTTTATGCATAACCGTTTATATATGCTTCTTTTCTACACTTAATGTTTGTAGGTTCGTATTGTGCACTTAAGTGTAGGATTTGCTTGAAACCTCTAGTTGCATGAACCCAGGATTCCTTTTTGAGATGGATACTAGTATGCTAGGTCAAGTAGCTGCTTTGCTAATTAGGATCTCGGTAGAAGTCGAATGATTTTTCTAGCACTCGCGCGAGGTTGGGAATTGATTGTATTCATCTTGATAACGGGATCTATGATGGTCTATGGACTTGGATCCAGGGAGGATGCCTTGTCCATGAGACGGGAAAAGGAATTAAGGATTAATGTGTGGATACCTGAGTCAAGCGTTTGGACGTACTAAACACATGTCAAGAAATACGGTAACCGGTAAACCTAGTACCTGAGTAAAGCCGGGCGCGGACTTTACCCCTCACGTGACCTGAGACTGGGTCTCCCATGCTAGCTATGGTGGGTACAAGTGCGGTCACTGCACGGCGGCAGCCGAGGTCAGTGGAGCATTGTATGCCAAGGCGGTGAGGCCTGGCCGCGAATGGGGAATTGATGAGGACGGTTGACATGTGTTGGGACGGAGTGCCCCTACATGTTGTGTGTTTAGGTTTACCTTGCAAGGTTTAAAACTTGATTCGAATCGTCTGCTTCTCGCAACTAATGAGACTGCTTGACCCTTTGTACTACATTGAGTAAGAAGTGAAATGAGGTTCTACATGAGATAACTTGTTGAATGTATTAAATGATTGCTACCATGTATGCTTGGAAGGAGCAAACTTAGCTAAATTATTGATACTAGAATTGAGAAAACTAAAAGTTGACCTTAGATACAGCTAGTGCTTTTTGGCAAACCAAACCCCTTAGCCAAACAACTGCATGGTCTAGAGGTAGAGGAGTAGATTCCTCACACCGGGTAAGTCTAGCTGAGTATTAGTATACTCAGCCTTGCTTGTGGCATAATTTTTTCAGGTACGCTTCAGGATATGGTTGATGGTGTAACTTGGCCTACCACCCTACCACCGGGATGGACGGTCGAGTGGGATGCTGCTCCGGCAGGAGAGGAGCAGGAGGAGTAGTGGGCTAGGCCTTGCCCTATTCCTCGCTTTCGACGATATCGATTATCCGCTGCAATTTATTTCGTGAACTTATATCAGCTACTTGAAAAACTCTGATTTATGTAATAACTCTAGTACTTTAATTTGAGGTTTTCCTGTTTCATTGTATTTCTTCTGTGACTCACCTTCAAGTGAGTTTCTGGTATTTGATCCGGGTTAAGTGGCTTTATCAGACTAGATCTGACGGACTGACGGGTTATACCGATTTAAGTGTGTTGCGGCCCCTGAGGTGTGACTTAGGCACTTAAGCTGGAATAATTCGAGCGGTTCTGCCACAATGTATCCACCTAGCAAGTGGCTGGATGGTGGGGTACTGAGCTCTCGGTTGGCAGCGACCCGTTCTGGTCTTGAGAAACCTGAGTGCGAGTTGACATATGCAAGGGTTAAGTGCTACATATGTCGGGTGGTTGGAGATCCCCAGCTGGGTATTAATCGATTCGGATCGTCGAACTTCTCGGATATGAAGACTGGATCTTCGACCCTCATCGTAGATAAGAAATGAAACAAGGTTACATAAGGTAAAAGAAAGCTAGACTAGGCCAAGTGATTGAACTAGACCAGGTAAATCTAGAGAAAGGTAATTACATAGCTGTAAAAATTAAAAGTTGGCCTAAGGATCAAGTAATAGTGAGTTATTATGCAAAAACTTGAGTAATTTAACATTGATGACCTATATACCTTGACGCCCAACAAACTAGCATGTCCTTGCGAGTCTTTTCTTTAGTTGGGTCAGTCTTGCTGAGTAATTTCATACTCAGGGTTTTATTCCCATTGTTGCTGCAGGAGAGACTATTAACACCTTTGAGTTTTGTTAAACTCACGCTGGAGACTTTTTGTTTATGTTTATTATGTGTGTGGTGCGGGAAGATGGCTTCTTCTCAGGTGTTGTAATAAGTTAGCACTTGACTCTACCCCGGGCATGTAATAATACATACTACTTGGTTTGTATACTTAAAAGTTTGCTAATGTATATTATCTTATTGTAAAGTCTTCCGCTCAACTCCTGTGTTTAAAGTCTATGTTCATGTCGGTTTATTATAATATTTGCAACTATGGGTGAATGGTCCTTGGAAATGAACGAGTTCATCGAAACTCGGCACCCCGAGTAAGTTATCTGATTCACTTACATATCTATCCGAGGCCTTGATGGCAAGGATTAGTGTACGTGGGTCCAATAACTTGGTTGGGTTGTGACAGCTGGTATCAGAGCCCTTCACACATTTTTTGCAAGTAATAGAATAATCGTCCGAACATTCCTTTAAAGGAAATTGAGTTCAAATGAATTTTTGGAAAAATCGAAACTAGGATTACATGCCTGGTAGTAAAAGTGCAGTTAGTACTATAGTAAGTTAAGGACTAATAGGTGGCTTGGTTTGAGGCACTAACTACTAACCCACAACTTAGGCTGGAATAGAATTTTCTGCAGGTACACTGACAAAACCTTAGATGATCACGACTAGTTAACTTCGGAGTGAGTAGTATTGTTACCGCCATAAAGCGTGATAGCCATATATGTTGGTAGTAGTTGAGAGGCGAATAGGAAACGAAGCATGCATCATAACATTCACTCCTTTAATAAAAAGTTTCCCCCTAAAGCTAGATGGTTACCAAAATATATGTGGGTTTCCAATTATTCTTATTAATCCTACTAATTCTTTGATCTTTTCTTTTATCTTTATTCCTTAAATATTCAGAATGGCTCCCCCTAAGCAGACGCCCCATATGCGGGTTGGACCACTAGGCATGCCCAAGCCTCAGATGGCCTCCCGAACAGTGGAGACCAACAGTAGCAGTCGTACACCTCCGTTGCAGGTGGAGGCAGATAGTGGCCGTCGTGCACCCCAGTCACAGGTGGAGCAGCTACAGCAGAATCTAAATATGTCCTTCAATGAGCGGTGCCTTGACGCCACTCATATTCTTGAGCTGCTGGTAGAAAAGAAGTAACTTTAGAAGGAGTTAACTGAGCAGAATTTGGTCCTAGCTTACAATTGTAACACCCTAAATTTGGGGTATAAAATTTCTGGCCGCGACAATATGATCCTGGGAGGCAGCGTTTGCCCATGAGAACCATCTGAGGGCCGTTTCCAGGATTTGGTCCTAGCTTACAATTGTAACACCCTGAATTTGGGGTATAAATTTCTCTCTAAATATCACCCAAATTCATGTGTTACTCTTCTCTCTTTCACCCTAGGTTATATCTCTCTCTAGATTCTCTCTCCTTTTTTCCCTTTTAAGTAGAATTAGCTTAAAGTTAGGGGGGTTTAATTATTTATTTTTGACAAAACATTATGGGTCATGACATGTTGCATAATGATGAGCTTAAAATATTCTTTGAAGTGTTGCACATGTTTGAATTTATTTGAATTTGAAACCTAATTTGAATTTGGATTTGAAAACCCTATAGAAAAGAAATAGAAAAGGAATTAGAAAATATAGAGAAAAAGGAAAAGAGAAAGCAGCCCAAACCAGCCCAACTCGGCCTAGCTAGGTCGCGCGCCGGCGCCGCCTAACAGGCGGACCCCACCTGTCAGCGGTAGCTCTTCCTCACGCGCGCCCTCCCTCTCTCGCTCGCTGCCAAGTGGGTTGACCTGTCGGCGCCAGTTTCTTCGCCCGCGTGCTCTCTCTCTCTCTGCTTCACGGGCCTGGTTCGCCAGTTGCTGAACCGTTGCCCCGAGCGCCCCTCTCTTCTCTCTCTGTGCTATGGACCTTCCCTGTCAGTTCTGCCCTCCCCGCTCTCGCCGTGGACCGGTGAGTGCGCACTCACGCACGTGGCCGGATTTCTCAACCACGACGCCCACCCACGCGCCCAGCTCCCTTCTTAGAGCCCTGCCAGTGCCCCGCCTCATTTCGCGCACCGCCCTCTCTTGCGCTCTGCCCACGCCGTCAGTCACCACTGGAGACCCACGCCCACGTTCTCGACCATCCAGCTCACCGGAGACCGCGCCAGGCCTCCCCGAGCTTCGCCCCAAGGTGAGACTTCCGCCCTCGTGCTTGTGTTACTTTATTCGCGTCTGCTTTTAGCCAATTTGGCTTCGCCGGCGTGTGGCCGCGCCTGCTCGCCGCGCCCGCACGGTGTCCGGCCATCTCGACCTCGTCTAGTGCTCGGGCTTTGGCCCAGGGTGTTCCGCCACCTCTACTGGAACTAGCCCGAGCCCTATCATGGCCGATTGCCCCCCTCTAGCGGCCAGGATTCCTCACCGGAGTTACTCCGGCCCGCCCGAGACCTTCCCTCCACCGTTCTCCCCTCTCTACCCTCGGATTCGTGGCCTCTTCCCCGCTATTGAGTTCGCAGTGGCGTTCTCTCCCTCTCTGCCCAGCTCCGTTGACCCTGGAGCCACCCAAGCTCACGTCTGCCTCAACTCCGGCGACCTCACCACCGCGGAGAGGAGCAGCGCCGCCCGCAGCCATTTGCCCCTCCCCGATCTGATCCCCTCCGTCCGATCCTGATCGCATGACCCAGATCGCGGGTACCGCTTCGCGCACGCGCGCCTTGCGCCCCTGGCTCGCCTGTCAGTGCCCAAGTCTCCTGGCGCTGGGCCCTCTCGGTCAGTGCGCCCTCCCCCTCTGTCGCTGACGCCCCTGGCCCGCCTGTCAGCGCTCGCCCGCTCGCTCGCGCGTGCCCTCGGCCGCAGATCTAATCTCAGTTGTTGGTTTTAGATCTGACGGTTAGATTCACCCGATACCCCTTCGCGCGGTAGTTTTATTAAATAGACCCTCGGTTTATTGGAAATCAACCCGTCGTCCCTAGTTTTCGCGCGCAGGCCCCTGTACTCTTGCAGATTGAACCCTGGACTTTTAAATATTCATAGAATTAGACCTAATTTCATATTTTGAATTCCCAAACTTGTTTATTTCATATCTTTTGCATATGAACTCCAAATTTAGTGATTCAAATTGCAAAATGTTCATAGGATTATTCTCTATTTAAATAAAATAGTCTCATTTGCTGTCTGCACATCCTAATTTTTGTGGTTAAGTAGGAACTAATGTAGGTATATATTATTTATTTAATAAAATAAATAAAAGGTGAACCCTAGAGATTTAAGCATGTGTAATCTTGTGAAGATTAATAAGGTGTATTATATGAAATCATCTTTGTTCTAATTTTTAGGTCACAATAAAATAAATTGAACTATGTTATGAAATTGTGAGTAACACTTAGAGGAATAATAATCTATTTCCAAATGAAGTTAATTTATGTTATAGTTTATGTTATGCTTTGAACTCATTATCCCTTATGTAGTATTGTGTCCTTTTAAGATGCATTCCTATGTTTGTACATGTTTGGTGTGTTGTTTATTTGTACTTTCCAAATGTATTGAATGCATGCTCGCTTTATTTAGACAACGAGCAGTCCGAGGTTCCTGAGTGTGTTGTTGGAGACCTCCTTGAGCAACAACCTGGTGAAGGCAAGTGTCCTCTGACCTAATATGTCCTACATACTTTATGATTCACTGTCCCGCATTACTTTATGAAACATAAGGATTGACTAGTCTGTATTTACCTTATCCTTGTTTACCTCTTGGGTTACCATGGTTAGCATTTTGCTATTGCCTTAACTTTAATCAATGAACATGATGTGAACATTTATGATACGATACTGTTATCCTGATTATGTTGTTGATCTTATGATACTCTAGGGGGCTCAGGCCTTTTTCCTGAGTACCTCTCCGTAAGGACCTATTCGTGGAGTGACCATCCGGGATAACAGTGCAACCATGAGGGTGGAATGGGACGCCCTTAGCTGATTAATTAGATGAACCTGGGGGTGTAGTTGGCTTTGCCGGAGGGCCATCAATGGGGGCCGGGGCGTAGTGCTCGCTCTACCAAGGTTGGGGTGCAGAGGTTCATTCGATTTGGTTTTGTTAGTCACCCACCTTGGGGAGGTGTACTGCGTTTGTACGATAGGCGAAACCTAACGAGCAGCTATGCACCAGGGGAGTCTTTGTAAAGGCTACGTAGTGAAACCTTGCCGACTCACCTTGGTAGTATTTGAGGGTTTGATCAACCCGAGGCATAAAGGGATCACGACTTGTGGGTAAAGTGTGCAACCTCTACAGAGTGTTAAAAACTGGTATATCAGCCGAGCTCACGGTTAAGAGCAGCCTTGGGATCCTCTTTGATTAGAAGAACTTTGGATACTTTTGTGATGATGGTTAATAATGATGTTATAAAATATGATCTCTGGTATTTCCTCTTTTGAGGAGGTACTTCTAGGTAATAACTGGGTTTATTACTAAAACCTGGCTCTACTAATGACAATAAATATTTGACTAACTAAAAGCAACTGCTTAACCTCAACTCCATATACAACTAGTCCACTTTAGCCAAATGTGACATTTGCTGAGTACGTTGATGTGTACTCACCTTGCTTTACACACCACCCCCACCCCAGGTTGTCCCCATTGTACTCAGTGCTCAAGAGGTGATGCTGGCAACATGGATGACTTCGAGGAGTTTCAGGACTATGACGAGTTCTAGTTCTTTCTTAGTGGCAACCCCCTAGTCAGCTGCCTATGTAGGCTTAGCTTCTACGTTTCATATTTCTGCACTTTGATAGTTATGTTAAAGACAATGGTTATGTAATAGACTCTATGGATGCCTTGGACATCTTGATGTAATTAAAGTACCTTTCCACCTTTTATTTCGAGCATTGTGTGATGATGTCCAGTTATGTAATCGCTGTGTACGTGAGTTTCTGATCCTAGTACGTACATGGTTCACATTTGGGTTGCCTTCCAAAACCGGGTGTGACAACAATGATCTGGAGGATTACTCTAATGAGCTACATGAGGAAGTTCACCAGCTTTACTACTAGCTGCACCCCGATGATGCGCCAGGAGCAGCGGAGGCAGAGGGTGGTGTTGTGTTAGCTGATGGGGGTGAGCCTGATGCAGACCTAGAGGAAGAAGCAGCTCCTATGGTTGCACTAGGTGGTGGTTCTCTAGGGGGTAGTAGTGTGTTAGAGATAGACACTGACACGAAGGAATAAAATGGGCACTCGGTATGTGAGTATATCCTCTGTTGTAATATTAGTATCAGCAGTAGTCTAGACATTTTGGTATTGTAGCCACTAAGGATCATGTATTCCGCTTTTGTAATATATTCATGGTTGTGGACACGCATTTATGAGTTCTGTTTTATTTCAGATGCCTAAGCGTATTCGATTATCTGATGTGGCTAGCACCTCTCAGAGTAGTGCGGAAGCTGATCCTCATCCTCCACCGCCACCAATTCCTCCAACACTGGCTGATGCAATTGCCGTGCTGGTGAATGCGACGGCTGATAATGCACGTGTACTACGTGAAGTGCTCTAGAATCAGAATCAGCATGGGGCTCGGGTACCTCCCAATAATGCCAGGAATGCTTCTTATATGGAATTCATGGAGACTCAACCTCCCACTTTCATAAAAGCTGTGGAGCCACTTGAAGCTAATGAATGGCTTTGGGTGGTGGAGCAAAAATTCGGTGTAATACAGTGTACAAATGTGCAAAAGCCTCAGTTTGTGGCTCAGTTACTTCGTGGTCCCGCCAGCACTTGGTGGGAAAACTTTGTGGCTGTCCAACCAGCAGGACATCAAGTTACTTGGGCTGAATTTAAGGAAGCTTTTCGAGCACACTATATTCCTGATGGAGTTTTGCAATTGAAACTAGAGGAATTTTTAAGGCTAAAGCAGGGTCCTGACACGGTAATGCAGTATCTCGGAAAGTTAAATCACTTATCTCAATATGTTGTTGACCATGTGAACACCGATGTTAAAAAGCGAGATTGCTTCATGAGAGGTCTAAGTTTTAAACTGTAGAAGAAAATGGCCACATGTTATGACCTGACATATAACCGAGCTGTCAGTGTGGCGGTTGCAGTGGAAGAAAAAGGGCGGGTGCACCAAAATGTTAAAAGGGTGTGGAAAGGATCTAGGTCTTCCTAGGACCCAGCAAAGCGTTAAAAGGTAATAATCAGAATAGCTGGCTCTACCAACACTCCCTATCACCCAGCCGCTTATCCTGCTAAATCTCCTATCTACATCTGTCCCACTAATATGCAACGCCAATCCATACCCACAAATAGCCAAGTTCCCTGCTTGCCTGCTCCCCCTGGCACCAAATATCCTTGCTACACTATGGAAAAGCGGGACATTTTATTAAAGACTGTCCCTACCCCCGCCAAAATAACTCTAGTTTCCAGAGACCAGCAGGAAACAACTCTCAAAATCAGAACAAGAATACTCCAAACAACAATGCAAAAGGGAAGGACAATAGGCAAACTGGATGAGTGTTCTATACTCAAGTTGATGTGACTCTAGAAGGGAATCCAGTGCTGATGGGTACGTTCCTTCTTGCCCATCATTTTGTTAAAGTACTTTTTGATACTGGTGCATCACATACATTCATTAGTAGAACCTTTGTTGTGGATCATGATATTCCAATTCAAGAAACAAATGTGGGGGTTATTGTAAAATCTCCTGGGGGTAAGTTAGGCACTAAGGAAGTAGCATTTCATGTGCCAGTAGAATTGGGTGGACATACCTACCCCACCAATATGATAGTGCTGAAGGGTCAAGACATAGATGTGATATTATGTATGAATTGGCTAGCTCAACATGAAGCCATTATTGACACGAGAAAATAGACTATTCAGATAAATACAGTGTTAGGAGAAAGTCAGTTGAAAATTCAGTTGTCCTCTCTAAAAGAAGTTCTGGGAAGGGCCTATAGTGTGGTAATCGAAGAGTTAGTCAATATCCCGGTGGTGCGAGAATTTCTGGATGTGTTTCTAGAAGAGTTTCTAGGTTTGCCGCCAGAACGTGATGTAAAATTCTCTATTGAACTGAAGCTTGGTACAACTCCTGTTTCTCAGAGATCATATAGAATGCCCCCAAATGAACTGGCAGAGTTGAAGACTCAATTGCAAGATTTGTTAGAAAAGGGTTTTATTCAACCCAGTTCCTCACCATGGGGTTGTCCTGTAATTTTTGTGAAAAAGAAAGATCAAACCCTAAGGATGTGTGTTGACTATAGACCTCTAAATGAAGTAACTATCAAGAACAAGTATCCACTGTTGCGAATAGATCTTTTGTTTGACCAGCTTGTTGGGGCAAAGGTATTTTCAAAGATTGATCTCCGTTCAGGTTATCATCAAATTAGGGTTCGGCCGGAGGATATTCCGAAGACAGCTTTCATGACAAGATATGGGTTGTATGAGTATTTGGTCATGTCATTTGGACTTACTAATGCTCCTGCCCATTTCACCTATTTAATGAACTCGATGTTTATGCCCGAGTTGGATAAGTTCATGGTGGTTTTTATTGATGACATCCTGATTTATTCCAAGAGTAAGGAAGAACATGCCACTCATCTTCAGGTTGTGCTGACTCGACTTTGGGAACACAAGTTATATGCTAAATTCAGCAAGTGTGATTTTTGGTTAGATCAAGTTCCATTTATTGGTCATATCTTGTCAGCTGAAGGGGTAGCTGTGGATCCTGGTAAAGTGAAGGATATTTTAGAATGGAAACCGCCTACCACGGTTTATCTTGTTCGAAGTTTTCTTGGTTTATCTGTATATTATCGTCGGTTCATTTCTGAATTTTCAAAAATCTCCAAGCCTATTACCGAACTATTGAAGAACAATGTGAAGTTTAATTGGACACTAGAATGTAATGAAGCTTTTGAGAAGCTAAAGAAATTGCTAACCACGGCACCCGTGTTGGCCCAACCTGACATTGAGAAGTCCTTTGACGTCTATTGTGATGCATCATGTACGAGCATCAGATGTGTATTATTGCAAGAAGGCCGTGTAATTGCATATGCTTCACGGCAGTTGAAGAGGCATGAAGAACACTATCCTACTCATGATTTGGAGCTTGCTGCAGTTGTTCATGCTTTGAATATATGGCGTCATTATCTTCTGGGCAACACTTGCCATATTTATACAAATCATAAAATCTCAAGTACATCTTCACTCAAGCTGAATTAAATATGAGACAACAAAGGTGGCTTGAACTAATCAAGGATTATGATCTAGAAGTGCATTATCATCCGGGAAAGGCAAATGTGGTCGCGGATGCGCTCAGTCGCAAGGAGCATTTATGTCATTTGTCGGCTAGTCTATTCGAAACCACAATCTATCAAGAAATGGAATGACTGAATCTAAGTATGTTCCAACTAAACCTACTAGCTAATCTACAATTGGAATCAACTTTAATTAACCAAATTGTGGAAGCTCAAAAGACTGATGCCGGAATAGCCTATATTAAAGCGCGTATGGCAGTGGATCCCACTACGTGTTTCCAACTTGATGACAAAGGTATTCTTTGGTTTAAGAATCGGCTAGTAGTCCCAAAGGTTCTGACGTTGAGGCAACAGATACTTGATGAATCTCATACCTCCCGGTATTCTATTCATCCTAGGGGTAATAAGATGTATCAAGACTTGAAACATCGATTCTGGTGGACAAAGATGAAAATAGAAATTGCTTGTTATGTTGCTAAGTGTGATGTTTGTCAACGAGTAAAGCCTGTACATCTGAAGTCTGCTGGACCATTGCAATCGTTGCCTATTTCAGAAGGGAAATGGGAAGATATCAGTATGGATTTTATCGTAGGTTTACCCAAGACATCCAAGGGTTATGACTCTATCTGGGTGATTGTGGACCATTTTACTAAAGTTGCACACTTCCTACTGGTAAAGACTTTGTATCCAATGAAGACTTATGCCAAACTATACATTGATCGGATTATGAGTCTGCATGGTGTGCCTAAGACCATAGTTTCTGATCGAGGACCTCAATTCGTCTCTAGATTTTGGGAAGAGTTCCACAAATCTCTTGGTACTAAGTTAATTCATAGTTCAACCTATCATCCACAAACCAGCGGGCAAACCGAAAGGGTGAACCAAATCTTGGAAGATATGTTGAGAGCATGTGTGTTAGCCTATTTCGGAAAGTGAGATGAGTGCTTGCCATTGGCTGAATTCTCCTACAACAATAGTTACCAAGAGAGTATCAAGATGGCACCGTTTGAAGCTCTTTATGGTCAGCGGTGCAGAACTCCACTGAACTGGTCAGGGCCTGGTGAACGGTATTTTTTGGGCCAGATCTAGTAAAGGAGGCAGAAGAGAAAGTGAAACTTATCCAACAACATTTGAAGATAGCACAACATCGTCACAAACATTATGCTAATAAGAGAAGACGACCCTTGTATTTCCAAGTTGGCAATTTTGTGTATCTGAAAGTTTCACCTATGAAAGGAGTAACTCGTTTTGGCATCAAGGGAAAACTAGCACCATGATATGTTGGCCCTTTTGAAATACTAGCACAGTGTGGATCTATGGCTTACAAAGTGAAACTGCCTAAACATCTTTCGGCCATACATAATGTATTCCACATATTCCAACTAAAGAAATGCCTTCAAGTAAATGATAAAGTAGTAGAAGTTTCTGATGTTAAGATGGAACCAGATTTAACTTATTCCGAGCACCTATTAAGATTGTAGCTCAACAAGAAAGGATTACCCGCAGAAAGACTATCAAATTCTACAAAGTGCAATGGAATAAGCATTCTCAAGATGAAGCTACATGGGAATCCGAAGAGTTCCTAAATAGTCAGTTTCCTATGTTTTTAGAATCCTGTAAGTCTTAAGTTTGTTGTAATCTATCTCTAATGTAAACCACCCAGGGCACCCACACCCCTGCCTTGTAACAGAAATAAGGAAATGAGATTGTGACGTGTTTCCTTTTCCATTACTTAGCCTCGAGCTTTAATCTTGGGACGAGATTTCTTTTTAGGGGGGAAGGATGTAACACCCCTAGTGTTACTAGAACTAAAACTTTGGCATCACATAATTTGTATTGGCATTTCATTAGGAATGCTACACCTAGAGTGCATCCACTAGATAAAAATTTCAAAACAAACTTGTGATGTGATGACTTGACTTGATTAAAGAGGTTTTTGACCCTAGAATAGGGTACTTCCTCAAGGATTAGAAGCATGAGGCAGTGTGAGATGAGAACTAGGATATGACCTCAAAGATTAGTAAAGATGTTCAAAAAAGGCTAAACTTAGAGAGTTTAAGTGCCACTTAAACACTAGAACACTTAAAACCCTAATTGGTGCTCTATAAGGTGACTTTAATTTCTATGCACTTTTGGACCAAAGTGCATATATCAAAGTGGTAGAGCAACAAAAACTAAGCAACTTTTATATTTGGAGATTTCCAAGTTTTGTGGAATAAATTGGAGTAAATTGCAAAAAGGTCCCAAAGGCACCCATATGGCTAAGTCTAAAAACAGTGTGATCAGGCCAAGTTTAAGCCTTAACATTTCTTAATCTATGGGGATTTTGCCATGGGTCACTACAA
Organism: Zea luxurians; assembly: GCA_029449295.1. Lineage (NCBI taxonomy): Eukaryota > Viridiplantae > Streptophyta > Magnoliopsida > Poales > Poaceae > Zea > Zea luxurians. The sequence goes on from JAOPSE010000185.1 coordinate 1,585,447, forward strand.
CAAATTTGAAGAGTTATTGCAGTAGTCCAAGATTTATTAAAGGATTGAGCCCAAGAACTATACAGAAATTAGAGTAGAAGGGACTAGAAGTTGGAATGTCAGTCGAGTATCAATTTGACATCAAACTAACAGTGGCATTGGATCACCTTTGGAATCAAATTGTGCTCGATCAAGTGAATTCTTGAACAAGACCTTTGTAACAAAATTGGAGCTAGTATATAGGGGAACAACTTTGCTATAGTCGACTTAGTAGTTTATTGAATGAAAATCGAAGAAAAATGACTCTCAATTTGCTCTGTCAGGCACTCTGAATTCAGTATGACATGAACAGTAAACTGAACAAGATCGAGTTCAGTGCGTTCGCCGCCGACGTTCCTTCGCGTGATTTGAGCTCGCGCCATGATTGGTGCCATTGAGACGTGGATCAATGAAGTGGTAAAAGATCTCGAGTTCAGATTCGGTGAACGAGTTACCATTCTGGCCACGGACACAATGTGTCCTCACCGTGCTTCATTCACCGCCGCCGTAGCAAGCCAGTGGACACTCCGGCCATCCACGTAGCTGGTTGGAGGCCCTCGTGTTGAACTGCCGTAAAGGGTCCACGGTAAGTCCGCCACGTTATTGGCCTAAGGACACCATAAAGGCTAACATGGAGCTCCTCGGGCTATCGCCGTGTAACACTCAAAATCACACTTTGATGAATTAAAGAATTCTCCGAAAGAGTTTGAGATAAAATGACTACCAATAATGATATCATCCATGATAAAGTGTATTTCTCGAAATTAAATAAATAATGATAAGTAAGAATTGGTATTCAAAATAGGAGAAACTTTCAATTTATTACTCCCTCTATAAACTATAAAAGGAAGACACACTTTAAAAATGTTGGAATTAAAATAATTAAAAATAGAGACTATATATTCACTTCTCCTAAAGGAACTAGGTAATAAGCATTTTTGTATGTACTTCAAACTTGAATATACATTTAAGAAATATTCTCTAAAGAATCTAGATGAAATAATAGGTTATATAGATATTGTTTTTCTAAGTAAATAACAAACATCATTTTATGTGATTAGAATAGATGGTCTTAAATAAATTGAATAAATGATATGAAGGGCTCTTTAATTATTGGTGTGAATCATTCACCGATTTTTCACAAATGTGAGCATTTATTTAAATAAGTAGGGTACAAATAGATGAAACTATACTTGCATCCCATGCTGGAGTTTTGCTTGTGCATAAATTTGAAATTTAGAATTTAAACTAGGTTTGATTTGCATTTGAAATTAGAAAGAAAAGAATGAAAAAGAAAAGAAAGGAGATAAACTAGCAGTATTGGGCTAGGTCAAACCTTTTTAGCCCAACATCACTACCCAGCCGTGTGGCCCAGCCGGGCCATCGGCACCGACAGCTGGGCCCCTGTGGTTGGTCTCGCGGCGCGTGCGGGCACTTGGGAGGTACCAATGACAAGTGGGCCTAGGAAGGGGAGCATGCTGTTGCGTTAGTTTGAGACTCTTGCACGTGGGCCCGTGTGCCAGGTTTTCTCCCTCCTCGCGGTCACCCCGTTGGAACAACACGCAGCTAAAAATCCTTCGCTCGAATCGTGGAGTCTGTTTTTACTAACCGGCAAAATCCAGCCATGCTAGGGATTCTCGGCTTCGGCATATGTAACTAAACTGAAGGCGGGTCCTGCTCCTCATCCAATCGGGTCAAACCCCTTTCCCCCACTGTGATCTAGGAGCATGAAACACCGGTTACCAGGGGTGCCGCCGTCACCGGTGATCTCCGTGTGCAACGCCCAAGCCATCGCTAGCGGGAGATTCTAGGGTTCCCTTGCATGCATGGAGTCTGCGGGAGGTGACCCCGAGCACTTGGCTGACCTCTGCTCGAAGGAATTCCTCATCGGTGTATGGTGTCGCCGCGGAGCTGCGCCCTAGCATGAATAGAGCTTCAGACTGCGTAATCATCGGTAAGTAGCCTTCGACCAAGTTCGTCGTTTACTCCTCATTGGGTAGCACCAGACACGGTAGGTAATCGGGCACCAGGGAGTGTTGTGGCTGGCATCGACAATGTGGGCCACCGTGGGGAGGCCAGTGGGCCACCGTGAATGCGACCAGAGGAAGAAGATAGGCAAGCACCGTTGATCTGGTCTGGAACGGTTAAGATTAGACGTCTGGGTTCCCCTTCACGCGTCTAAATCCAGCCACTAGATCTTATCGGGTGGCCAGTATTGACTCAAGCATAATAAAATCATGGTTGTTTGATCTCACGCGGGCGACTCAGATTAAATCTTAGGGATACCCTTTCGGTGGTATAATCGATGTCGTAGATCGGAGATCTGATGGCCGAGATGTTGTACCAGTTCGCTGATCAAATCGTAGCCATTGATAAGGGATTAGACGGTTCTAGAGACTTTGTACCCCTTCGGCCGTGGCGAAACTGCAAAAGAGCCCCTCAGTTCCTTTGAAACCAACCTGCCGTCCCTTGCCTCTTATAGAATAATTACGGTTCAGTCCTGTTTTTCACGAGTTAACCCCTGAGTTCTTGGAAAATTGTGTCCCGAGTCCAGAACTAGTAGAATATTCATAATTTAAATCAGAAAATGATTTTCTTTGTATAAATAATTCCATAGACTTGACTAATCCATATCTAATCTATTTTAACTCCTTTTTGATCCATTTCAGTTGCAATAAATTCATGAAAATATTATTTATCATCTAGTAACCTTATTTTAGTATGAAACATATGGTTAAATTTATGCGCTTGATTTGTTTTGTATCTACCACTTAAAACTTCGGAAAATCATAACGAATTCATTTTAACTCCGATTTGATCCATTTGAATTGCGTTAGCCTCGTAGGAATATTTACTATACAGTAGTAACATTAATTATATGATCTTAGGGTTATCTTTGGCCTAAAAGATGATTTATAATCAAGTAATGACTTAGATTAAAGTTGAGTTAACTATGTATAAGATATTTTCTCATATGGTGTACCCTAATCAATTCATAATATAGTTTAATATTTAAATCACGTAGATCTTCCATAAACCATAACTTTATAACCGTAACTCCGAATTTAGTGATTCTCGTTCCCACGATCTCTTAGCAACGCGTATATCATTATTATGCAATTTATTCTTATGTATGGTGTGATGTTAATTTTGTCTATACCATGTTTATTTGTATTGCTACGACTAGTAGTGAGGTCACGAGAATCTGAGGATCATCCTGGTACCTAGAATCTCAAGTCTTAGGCAAGTTGTGCCCTTGACCACTTTTATTACCCAATAATGTTCTTTATAATCACTTATTCATGCATAGGTTTAATTTTGATGGGACCCAATAGGTTTCCCTAGTCTGCTTATCTTGTTACCTTGTTTACTCCTAAATCATTTGCTCTATATGGTTTTGGGATTAATATTACATTATGTCCATGTTCCAACTATTCTATTATTTTATTTATGTTCATGTCAAGATCATTATTTTTAATTGGAACATGGAGCTTAACTTGAGAAACACGTGCCACCACAAGAGTGGAATGGGACACCCTTGGCTGACTAACTAGGAAAGCTAATGGAAGACTACCTCACCTGAAAGGGGCAAGGGCAGTAGGGGAGTAGGCGTGTAGGGAGGTTCTCGGGTTGATTTTGCTGTGATGGCGGTCAGACGAGGGATTCCTACATTGCTCTTCCTAGAAATTGTAGTGGGTTTTCGGAAGCTAGTGGAACTTTGTAAAGGCCTCGTAGTGGATCCCTAGCCATTCACCTCGGAAGTGTCTAAGGGCCTTGCAAACCCTAGCAACATGGGATACACGACTTGTGGGTATAGGGTACAACCTCTGCAGAGTATAAAACTGGTATACTAGCCGTACTCGCGGTCATGAGCAGCTCAGGGCTCTTGCATGATTAAATTATGGAACTAAATTCAATTTGTCATTTGCATTGCATGGGATTTATTATTAATTTTGTTCTATTATTATTATGATTTGGTATTTACTTACATATAGTAACTGCTAATAAAATTTTGACCAACTTTAAAAGCAATGCTCAGCTTTAACAATTCTCTTTGGTAAGCCTTACACTTCACATGAGCTCCCACCTATGGTGAGTTCATGCACATTATTCCCCACAACTTGTTGAGCGATGAACATATGCGAGCTCACCCTTGCTGTCTCACACCCCCCATAGGTCAAGAACAGGTACCACCGGATGAGGCGCATGGAGGTTGCTGCGATGTGTTCGTGAGAGGTCTAGGCCATCGTCTCCCAGTCAACTTTGGGTTACTGGAACGTTGTCTTCATATGATGTAATTATTTATTTTTTTTGTACAGAACTCCTATTATATAGTAAAGATGTGACATTCGTTTTTGTACCACTATTCATCATATGTGAGACTTGGTCCTAGCACACCTGGTGTTTATTTCGCGCCCTGGTCTTGGTGCCCCCGAAACCTGGGTGTGACAGGAGTGGTATCAGAGGAATGTTGACTGTAGGACGAAACCTAGATAGAAATGGACAACCATTATCTACTTACCTTTGCTACTCTAATCCTTTCTAAACTCTTCTAAATCTTTTCTCATCTATTTCCGCTTTACTCTGATTATTCTTACCTTTTTCTTCTAAAGACAAATGTGGATTTCACACTTTGAAATCCTGTACCTAAAGTGACTTTTAGGACTAGGAGACCTACTCTTAGGAACAAAAATAAAACTATTTTTATAGGTATCTATACACTTGAGTGTTTGTTCTTATGATACTTGTCTGATTTGGATCTTTGATTGAGTGTGATGGGTTGTGGAGTAATGTCCACAATTGCATCTGTATATACACCTAGACATAAGCTAAAATATTTATAAAATAGACAACACAAAATATTTCCTATTAAAAATATATCTAGTTTAATAGATCCATCTTATCTTAAAAGATTCTCTCTTATCTTAATAGATTCATCTTACCTTGAAGGAATCATCTTATCCTAACCACTTTAATTATCTCATCCTAAAGTAACAACCAGGATCTAATCCAAAATAATGAGATCTTATCTAGTCTAATCTAGTCACAAAAATATAACTTAGATCTGATCTAATGTGATAGATTAATCTAACCTAACAAAGGCTAAAGTGGAGCTAATCTAATGTAAGTTGCTTAACAAGAAGGATAATTCTGATGAAATAAATGACACTCTACTCCTATAAAACATGTTTTAACTTAATTCACTCTGCACTAAGTTAAGAATGACTGACCAACTTAGCCTCATGCAACTACCTTAACCATCCGATGGTTGCATAACCCCTCTGTTTAACCTAACAGAGATTCTGACTTACCTTCACCATATAATCTATCCCATCTCAAAAGATTCTAACATATCCTAATAATATATATCCTACATTGGTAAATCTATCTAACTTAAACTAGTCTAATCTAATTATATCCAATCTAAAGGGAGTGACTTAAACAAGTCAGTTAATACTGGTAACATAGATAGACCATATTCTGATAAATGGGTTTTAAACCTAAATTGGTGTCTTAGACCAACTCGTCCGTGAAACCACGACCCAGCCTATGTTATAGGTTGCCCAACCCATTTATCCCAAAAGCAAAGTAAAACTCTATTTAACCTACCTGCCCCATGTACCCGCAATTGATATCCCAACCCAGTTAATGGCATTTAACACCACGACCGATGGTCCCTAAATTAGACCTAAGAAGAAAGATAACCTCGACAATGAAGGATATGAGTAGAAACAGATCTTCAGATGAATCAAGATTCGCCACCCGGAATAAAAGTCTCCCTTACCTAACTTACCCCCAAATCTTCTCTACACTCACCTAATAGCTAAAACCTGATGTACCCTTGTTTTCTATGCCACATCTGCTAATGGCATGACAGTTTTAGGTGTATAAAAAATACTAATTGAAAGTTCCACTTAGATAAAAAAAAGATACTAGAATTTCATAAAAATAAAGTTAGCTTGATATGCTTAACTAAATGGTATTCTTGAATAGGATTATATAATCTATTGTGATCTAATCTAATGTGGTCTACTAAAACAGACTAATGATACTGGTAGAAGAGATTAGACCCTACTAGCCAGGTGTTAAATTAACTTAGCACATTAGACCAACTCAACCATGAGCAGAAGAGCTAACCCAACCAATAGTCATGATGAATTGCATAATCTGGCTATACCCACCTAACATCAAACAAACTTTTGACCTACATCATGTAGTCTATCTCAACCGTATCTATCTTAACCATATTCTCCAACTCCGATGATATACACTGACCCCGACTCAATGAGACCAAGACCAGAAAGGGAAAAGATCAACCTCGTCAAAGGAGGGAAGTCAAACTCAATCTTCAGATGCATTACCATCCAACACGAAGTTCTTCCTTACCATAAACTTTCTTACCGCTGGCTATTCTTGCCCTAACCTATCCATCTCTTATATCCTACCTAATAAGTAGCTGGGTACCTATACTCTCCTAACCACCCATTATTGACTAAAAAACATGAGAATCTGGATTTTTGAACCAATTATAGACTAAAAGCTAAATTACAAACCAATCATTATGTGTCCCTTTTTGTTGGGGGTCTTCTTCTTCGCAGAAGGTCCTCAAGTAAAAAACACCTTCGGCAAGACAATACAAAGGCAGGCGCGACATGAAGATACAACCTGAAGATAGTACAGACAGAAGCCAAATCTATTACTAAAGGAGCTTCGGCTCGGCATTATGGTGAAGACGAAGGACGATACCGACCTAAGGAGGAAAAGTCTATCTAGTCCTTAACAGTTTGTATTATGATTATAATTGTGTGACAAGGACATAATTGTAATTTTGACTGGGCTGCATCCCGTGCCTATAAATAGATGAACAGTAACCCCGTACTGTTCACATTGTCTTGCAATCCCTCGCACGTCACTTTCGGATTCTTACCTTCTGTCAAGCCGAAGGTATTAATGTGACTCAATATCATTAATGTTTATTGATGATCATATAATGAAAATATTGATAATCTATTGGTCTAATACAACTATTCATGTTCTTTCCATGTCTTATATGTTCTTGCTATTATTCTTACATACTGAGATGATGAAGGTATGCCCTTCATAACCTTCGTCTGGAGACCATTATATCCTAAGGGAGATAATGCTTTGAAGGACGAAGGTCTTTATTCATTAACATTTGTGTTGCCTTGTTCTTGATTCATAGCATTTGAGAACAAGTCCCCAACATTGGCGACCACCTCCGGTGAACTCACTTCCACTGTTGAGACGACGGCTTCGTTCAACAACCAAGCTATAGCACCTTCAGTCACGAAGCTGGTGCTCCCAATCATAGGCTGTTCAAGTTTAGAGCCAGCCAACAAGTAGCAGAAGAATGAAGCACAGAGAAGAGTACAACATGTTGGGGGTGCAAGGACCATTCATCAGATCCAAGTGGTCCCACATCCCAATCACCTTCTCCCAGGAGGATCTTCAGCTCAAAGACTATCCTCACAATGATGCTATGGTTATATCTTGTGTCATCAAGGGATTTCTGGTCCACAATGTTCTGGTTGACACAGGCAGTGCAGCAGACATCATATTTGCAAAGGCTTTCAGATAGATGCAAGAACCAGAGGACAAGATTCATGTTGCTACACACCCTCTTTGTGGCTTCGGAGGAAGACAGATTATGGCACTTGGCAAAATCACAATGTCAGTTACCTTCGGTTACATCCACAACACAAGGTTTGAGCAGGTTATCTTTGACATTGTTGACATGGATTACCCATACAATGCAATCATTGGTCGAGGGATGCTTAATGCCTTCGAAGCCATACTTCATCCGGCGTACTTATGCATGAAGATACCTTCGGAACAAGGGCCCATTGCTATCCATGGAAGTCAAGAAGCTACCAGAAGGGCTGAAGGGAGTTGGACAGATTCAAAGGCGATCCATAACATAGATGAAGCCGAAGCTTGTCAACAATATAAGCACAAAAGAGAGAAGGCTGCTTCGGCAGATCAGCCGAAGCCTATGCTCCTATGTGAAGATATAGCAGATCAAAGGATACTACTGGGATCTCAGCTATCTGATGAGCAAGAAAAAACTCTACTAAGATTTTTGTTCAACAACAAAGATGTCTTCGCTTGGACAGCCAATGATCTTTGTGGTGTCAACAGAGATGTCATTGAACATTCACTTAATGTGGATCCATTTTTCAGGCCAAGGAAAAAGAGACTTCGGAAGATGTCTGAGGATAAAGCTGAAGGTGCTCGGAATGAAGTAAAGAGCCTTCTCAGTGCTGGTGTTATCAGAGAAGTAACATATCCATAATGGCTAGCCAACACTCTTATGGTGAAGAAGGCTAATGGCAAATGGAGAATGTGTATTGATTTCATAGATCTCAACAAAGCATGTCCAAAGGATGAGTTCCCATTACCAAGAATAGACTCCCTTGTAGATGCAGCAGCTTCTTCGGAGCTCATGAGTTTTATTGGATTGCTACTCAGGCTATCATCAAATTTGGATGAAAAAGGAAGATGAGCCAAAGACTAGCTTCATAACTCCCAGTGGTACTTATTGCTACCTTCGGATGCCTGAGGGGCTCAAGAATGTTGGAGGAAGCTTTAGCAGAATGACAGCCAAGGTCCTTCACTCTCAAATAGGCAGGAATGTGCTGACTTATGTTGATGACATCATAGTAAAAAGCACGAAGCAAGAGAATCATATTGCTGACTTGCAAGAGACATTTGCCAATTTTAGGCAAGCTAGTCTTAAATTAAATCCAGAAAAGTATGTTTTTGGAGTAAAGAAGGGCAAGTTCCTTGGCTGTCTGGTATCAACGAAGGGAATCGAAGCTAACCCAAATAAGATCGAAGCTATCCTTCGGATGGAGCCGGCAAATTCAAAGAAGGGGGCTCAACGATTGGCAGGAAGGCTGGCATCGTTAAATAGATTTATATCAAAATCAGTAGAAAGGAATCTACCATTCTTTGAAATACTAAAGTCAGCCAGATTTTTCCAATGGGGTCCGGCTCAGCAAAAGGCTTTCGAAGAGTTAAAGCAATACTTGATAGACTTGACAACTCTAACTCCACATTCGCCAGGTGCTCCGTTACTCGTGTATGTAGTAGCCTCTCATTCTACAGTCAATGTGGTGCTTGTACAGGAGAAGCAAGATGGCTAAGTCAAAAGACAAGCACCAGTATATTTCGTCTCCGAACTTCTAAACTTATCAAAGAAAAATTATATAGAATTGGAGAAGGTATTATATGCTGTGTTAATGGCCTCCAGGAAGCTTCAGCATTATTTTCAAGCATATCATATAATTGTTCCTTCATCACAACCTCTGAAGGACATAATAAGGAATAGAGAAGCTACTGGAAGGATCAGAAAATGGGATGCCAGGCTCAATGAATTCACTATTGATTATGTACATAGATCCTCAATTATGTCCTAGGCGTTAGCGGATTTCATTGCTGATTGGACGCCAGGGGCTCAGGGAGAAGAAGTAACAAAAGACGCTGAAGCCTGGACAGTCTTCTGTGATGGTTCTTGGGGAACCTTCGACGCAGGAGCGGTTGCTGTTCTAGTAGCGCCTTCTAAAGTCAGAACATGCTACGCAACAAGGTTGGACTTCAGTTGTACAAATAATATTGCTGAATACGAAGCTCTTCTGTTAGGGCTTCGGAAGCTAAAGGCAATGGGAATAAGAAGGGCGATCCTTAAAACTGACTCCCAAGTCATTTCTGGTCATATAGACAAAAGTAGCAAGGTAAGAGATTCGAAGCTTGAAAAATATTTGGATACAGTCCGAAGATTGGAGGCTTCCTTCGAAGGATTTTCTGTAAAAAATATTCCAAGGGGGGGAAAATGAGCATGCAGATCTGCTAGCTAAGTCAGCGGCATAGGGGCTCCCTCTACCTTCGGAAGTATTTTTTGAGACAATAAAAGCACCTTCGGTTGAACTTCTGGAGAGAGCAGTGCTTGCAATATCACCTCTATATAGTGAAGATTGGAGGACTGAAATCATATCTTTCCTCCAAGGTAACTGTCTTTCGGATGACGAAGTTTATAATAAAAGAATGGAAGCAAGTACAAGACCATATGTCATAATAGAAGAGGAGTTATACAAACATGGAGTCTGCTCTCCACTTCTCAAGTGTTTATCTAGAACCGAAGGTATAGAGCTGATGAAGGAAATACATGCAGGTTTGTGTGGATCTCAGATTGGGTCTAGGCTTTTGCTGGGGAATGTTTTCAGACAAGGATTTTATTGGCCAAAGGCAGCTTCGGATGCAGCAGATCTGGTCCAAAAGTGCAAAAAATGTCAAAAATGTGCAAGAGACCAGAAACAACCTTCGTCGCTAACCCAGTTAATACAGCCAACCTGGCCATTGCAAAGATGGGGCTTGGATTTGTTAGGTCCACTCCCACCAGCACAAGGTAACTTGAAGTATGTTGTAGTGGCAGTAGAATATTTTTATAAGTGGATTGAGGCGAAGCCCTTGGCTACAATAACTTCGGTCACAATCCAAAAATTCTTTTGGCAGAATATTGTTTGTCACTTCGGTGTGCCGAAGGCAATAACTATGGACAATGGAACACAATTTGATGCCGAAACATTCAAAGATTTTTGTGACCGAATTGGTATGAAGATTCATTTTGCATCAGTCAGGCACCCAGAATCAAATGGGCTGGTAGAAAGAGCAAATGCATTATAATGACAGGAATAATGAAGCTAATCTTCAACCAGCCCAGAGGAAAGTGGCCAGATGAGTTGATTAAAGTGGTGTGGAGCCACAATACAACTGCGTCAAGGTCAACAGGATTTACACCCTTCAAGCTCCTATTTAGTGACGAAGCAATAACTCCAGAAGAAGCAAAGACAGGGTCAATAAGAACAACAACTTCGGCAGAAGACGAAGCTGATTATCAAATAACAAAAGATACTATAGAAGGGACCAGACTTCAGGCTATAGAGCACATCAATAAATATCAGGCCGAAACAATAAGGGGCATGATAGAAAAGTTCGATTGAAAAACATCAAGCTAGGACATCTGGTGCTTCGGAGAGTGGCCAACCCAGATACAGTGGACAAATTGCAACTGAAGTGGGAAGGTCCTTTTCTGGTAGTATCTTCATCAAGACCCGGTTCTTATAATTTGAAGGATATGGACGACAACGACATACCCAGATCTTGGAATGCGGATGAGCTTCGGCGATACTATGTGTAATTTGATGTAATATTTTTTTCATTTTTTCTATGGCACCCTTCTCCTTTCAAGAGGGGAGAAAGGTTTTTAATGGGGCCATAGCTTGTAATTTTTTCTTATTTAGCCCTACAAGGGCCAAATCCCTCAAAGATGTAATATGTAAAATCTGAGCCTGCACCATCGAGTGCAAAAAGAAAAATAGGGAGAAGCTCAAAAGACATCCCCAAGGGGATGCAGAGCATGAAGAAGTTCAGAAGTTGTTCCTAAGGGGATGAAGAACTTAAATGCCACCAAAATAGAAGGTGAAGAAGCTCAAAAGTCGTTCTGAAGGGGATGCAGAGCTTAAAAGAGTCCAAAGTCGTTCCTAAGGGGATGCAGAGTCTGGGTGTGGTTTCGTGTGTGTGTTCGGGACATTCATTTGCACGTTACATTACATCATTCATTGCATTCATACACATTCATGTAGACATTCGTAGGATCATCATCATCATAACATGAAGCATAAACAGAAATACTCTAGCTTTGACAACAATGCTTTGATGAGCACAAAGAAATAAGAATATGCTTCGTTGTGTACGAAAAGAAGGGAAGGTGTTTTTCGCCTTCGGCTCAAAAGATACAAGTTTCGTCCACAGCAAATCAATTTATACATGGATGGAAAGGTAAAAATATATTACAAGGTATGGACAAATATACAAAGTAATGTTCAATTCTCGATTACAATGTCTTTTACAAAGATAATACAAATGCTTCTAAGCTCTATACAGGCAGGCCTTAAAAATAGCTTCAGCAGCCTTCGGAATGTGCTTTGGATTATCAATCTTCGGCACCACCATCCTGTAGACAAACAAGCAGTATAAGGTAAAAAGTAATTACAAGAGATGGAAAGCAAAAGGTATAAGTTTCATACCGGCTTAAGCAAGCTTCGGGCCTTGTCACCAGCCAAATCCTGCCCACCCTTCGCCCAAATCTGGGTTATAAATCTATTTCCAATACTCCAGGCTTCGCTTGTGATATCAACCAAGTCTGATGGAGACAAGCTGAAGGTTGGCCTGTTTACCGTTTTTTTGTGCGTACAACCAGCCTTCATAAACGCTACAGCTGTGCCGCGAGAAGCTAGCAAGGCACAGAAGTCAACGTGCCCAGCTATCACTTCATCAAGCGCCTCAACTTCGTTTTCAATATGTCCGAAGGTGCTTGGTAGGCCTTCAGCCGAAGGGGTAAATTCTTCAGAGCTAGCTCCAACCGAGCTGAAGACCTTTTTAAGTCGTCGCACGCAGCGGTTGCCAAAGTTTAAACAGATGTTCCGAAGCTCTTTCAGAGATTGCTGCAGCTTTGTATTTTTGTTAGCTTCGGCTTCGTATTTTGCTTGGAAATCTTTTCTCTCTTATTCGAAGCTCTCTGATTTTTTGAGTAGTTCCTCGTTTAATCTAGCATTTTCGGCTTGGGCTTCTGCAAGTGAACCCTCCATTGCCTGAAGCAGGAAATCTTTCTTCTCAATAGAAGCTTCATAGTCTTTAATTTTGTTTTCCAAACCCTCAATTATAATTTTGTTCTTTTTGTCTTCAAGGTCTTGTTGCATTCTCAGTGCCTTGCTTAGCAACATACTCTGTAGAAATAAACCTTCATCAGAAAATTTGGCTTCATCACAAAAATAAAAAGAAAATTTTGCTTCATCTTAAAAAGGAATTTTACCTTGAAGTTGGAATAAAACAAACTGCCGACAATATGTTGTTGCCGGTAGCCGCTAATATCAGATTTGAGCTTCAGAAAGCCGACACTCTTTGATAGAGTGCCGATTATCTTTGCCCTGGTGCGGTCGCGAATGCATCCTAAGACCCCTTCATCAAACCCACCAAAGAGCATGGCTCATGGCTGGTAGCCACAGGATATACCATACTCCTGTAGCTCCTTCTTTTCGGCCTCGGATAATTCTTGCCCGACCAGGTTTCGAAGGTCGAAGTCTTTTTCCTTCGAAGCAGCATCAGCAATCTTCTTTCCTTTGTTAGGCACTGTGGCCATGACCTCCTCTGTAGCCATAGCTGCCTCTTCCGTAGCCATATCCAAAAGCAGTTTATCAATTCCAGAAAGTGTACTTTCAAGGTTGGCAGCTTGGGCAGTAGCTGCAGCTTCGGCAGAGGTATTTGCTTCGGCAGTGGCCTCGGCGCTTGCAATAGGTGTTATTTTAGATACCAAGGCCAACGGTGGCGTCCGTTCAATGGCTTGCATTACGGTAACGATTCTTTGCTTTTTCTGCCCACCCGCCTTCTTTGCAGCCGAAGGCTCATCCTTCTTCTATAAAAGCTTCATCACTTCTGGTCCCAGAGGACTTAGCAGCTTGATAGGTAGAGATTCAGTCATTACCTTTAAAATTTCTGCCACTTTGGCAGCAAGAGGCATTGAGGGAGTTTCCTCTGCTGCCTCAGTCATCTTCGGCTTTGGGCTCTCAGCCTTCCTCTTCTTCGAAGCAACATCTTTCGGCTCAGGAGTGGATTTTATTTTCTTTCAAGCTTTTTCGTCCTCCTTTACCATTCTAGTAGCTTGTCTGCTCAGAATACTGATGATTCTTTTTCTCTTAACACCTTTGGCACCTTTGTCAAGTCGTTCATAATCAGGGTATTCAAATTTTAGGGCATCCATCACCCGGTTCAACCTTCGCTTGGGTCGGGTGCCGAAGGCTGCTGTCATCAATTGATCTTTTTTCCTCATATAATTTCCTAGTATTTCATTACACATAGTTTCGATCATCTCTAGCCATTCTTGGCATGGCTCATTAAACTATTTTTCAAACTTGAAACGATAGGCTAATCGAACAAGGTCATGCTTCTTCTTCGTTTCCTTCATCTTCGGCATTCCCCAGCCACTTGACATTGGGAAGGTTCGGTTGGCCAGGTATTCATGTACCAGGTCCCTGGTGCTGATTTGCTCAGCAACCACCCTGAACTCTGTTGCGGCTAGCTGGCATGCTGACCCTAGTTTCATATTGCACAAGGGCCTAGTCATTCCGAAGTTTAAGGACAGCGAGCACATGACCATCGTCATTAGTTTCCCCCTCTTCTTTTCATCAGCCTTAATATAAAACCATTCACCTTTCCAGCTAGTTGGCCATTTTGTGTGGTAACTAAGAACTAGAGCCTTCATATCCTTGCGATACGCAAAATTGTAGCAACAAAATTTTCATGAAGACCGTCTGCTCTGGCCTTCGTCTGGTAGTGCAACTCGTGCACTCGGCAGAACGCTTCGGCATCTGGGCTCATCCCTTGGCTTCAGAGGGCCCAGATGAAGACGCTAAGCCTAACAATGGCATTAGGGGTCAGCTCATGAAGATATATTTCGAAATTTTTCAAGACTTCCCCTATCATCTCGTTTAGAGGAAATCGCAGTCCTGCTCTAAAGAAGCTCTTGAAAACCACTACTTCATCATTCTTTGGTGCTGGGGTGGTCTCTTCTCCGGCAAATCGGACAAGTTTGCTTTCAGCTTCCCTAAAGTAGCCCAGCTTCATCATCATGGGCATGTCAGCTTCAGACACAGTAGATTTCTCAAAATCCAGATGGCTCGGTTTTGTTGGGATCAAAATACTATAATCTTCCTCATCTTCATCAATATTTTCTTCTTCAGCAACGGTCTATTCAGCTTCGGCAACAGGAGTACCCTCTGTCACAACTAGACATGATTGTTTCATGACTTCGGAAATTGGTGTTGCCTCGGTGATCTCGGTTTCTTCTCCCTCACGAGACACCCTTGCATTCGATCACACTCTGGCCATTTTTGATGGATTTTTTGTGGTTTGATGAAGCTGATGGATTTTTTGCAGTTTGACAAAGCTAACATGTTTGATGAAGCTGATGGATTTTTTGCAGTTTGACAAAGCTAACATGTTTGACGAAGCTAATCTCAAATGACGAAGCGCTCGCTCGAGAGAGCAATGAAGAAAGCTTCGGCTGTGGTTAAATTTTTTAACAGCACAACAGTGCAATGGCAATGAATGTTGTGGTAACTCCTCACCAACCTGTATGTTTATATAGTGCTGCATAGAGGGAAGGTGAATCGCCAGGCCGCGCACACTCGCTGAACGGTGGACCGCCCGACACTTGGAATATTATAATCGTTTCTCGGCGATGGGCTCAGGGAAGGTGTTTTTCGGACCTTCGGCATTCCGAAGCCTTCGTGTTTTCGCGGATCAAGCTCGTTATGAAAAACGATCTAGCACCACGAAGGGGCTACTGTTGGGGGTCTTCTTCTTCGCCGAAGGTCCTCAAGTAAGAAACACCTTCGGCAAAACAATACAAAGGCAGGCGCGACATGAAGATACAACCCGAAGATAGTATGGACAGAAGCCGAAGCTATTACTAAAGGAGCTTCATCTCGGCATTATGGTGAAGACGAAGGACAATACCGACCTAAGGAGGAAAAGTCTATCTAGTCCTTAACAGTTTGTATTATGATTATAATTGTGTGACAAGGACATAAATGTAATTTTAACCGGGTTGCGTCCCGTGCCTATAAATAGGTGAATAGTAACCCCATACTGTTCACGCTGTCTTGCAATCCCTCGCATGTCACTTTCAGATTCTTACCTTCTGTCAAGCCAAAGGTATTAATGTGACTCAATATCATTAATGTTTATTCATGATCATATAATGAAAATATTGATAATCTATTGGTCTAATACAACTATTCATGTTCTTTCTATGTCTTATATGTTCTTGCTGTTATTCTTACATACTGAGATGATAAAGGTATGCCCTTCATAACCTTCGTCTGTAGACCATTATATACTAAGGGAGATAATGCTTCGAAGGACGAAGGTCTTTAATCATTGACATTTGTGTTGCCTTGTTCTTTGATTCATAGCATTTGAGAACAAGTCCCCAACATTTTTCTTACAAATCTCGAGGACAGCATTTTGATGAATTAAAGAATTCTCCAAAAGGGTTTGAGATAAAATGACTACCAATAATGATATCATCCTTGATAAAGTGTATTTCTCGAAATTAAATAAATAATGATAAGTAAGAATTGGTATTCAAAACAGGAGAAACTTTCAATTTATTACTCCCTCTATAAACTATAAAAGGAAGACACGCTTTAAAAATGTTGGAACTAAAATAATTAAAAGTACATATTATATATTCACTTCTTTTAAAGGAACTAGGTAATAAGCATTTTTGTATGTACTTCAAACTTGAATATACATTTAAGAAATATTCTCTAAAGAATCTAAATTAAATAAAAGGTTATATAGATATTGTTTTTCTAAGTAAATAACAAACATCATTTTATGTGATTAAAATAGATGGTCTTAAATAAATTGAATAAATGGTATGAAGGGATCTTTAATTATTGGTGTGAATCATTCACCAATTTTTCACAAATGTGAGCATTTATTTAAATAAGTAGGGTACAAATAGATAAAATTATACTTGCATCCCATGATGGAGTTTTGCTTGTGCATAAATTAGAAATTTAGAATTTAAACTAGGTTTGATTTGGATTTGAAATAAGAAAGAAAAGAATGAAAAAGAAAAGAAATGAGATAAACTAGCCGTATTGGGCCAGGTCAAACCTTTTAGCCCAACATCACTACCGAGCCATGTGACCCAGCCGGGCCATCGACGCCGACAGTTGGGCCCCTGTGGCCGGTCTCGCGGTGCGTGCAGGCACTCGGGAGGTACCAATGACAAGTGGGCCCAGGAAGGGGAGCGTGATGTTGCGTTAGTTTGAGACTCTTGCACGTGGGCCCGTGTGCCAGGTCTTCTCCCTCCTCGCGGTCACCCTGCTAGAACAGCGTGCAGCTAAAATTCCTCCGCTCGAATCGCGGAGTCCATTGTAACTAACCAGCAAAATCCAGCTGGGCTGGGGATTCTCGGCTTCGGTATATATAACTAAACTGAAGGCGGGTCCTGCTCCTCATCCAATCGGGTCGAACCCCTTTCCCCCACTATGATCTGGGAGCATGAAACACCGGTTACCAGGGGTGTCGCCGTCACCGGTGATCTCCATGTGCAACGCCCAAGCCATCGCTAGCGGGAGATTCTAGGGTTCCCTTGCACGCATGGAGTCTGCGGGAGGTGACCCCGAGCACTTGGCTGACCTCTACTCGAAGGAATTCCTCATCGGTGTGTGGTGTCGCTGTGGAGCCGCGTGCTGTCATGAATAGAGCTTCAGACTGCATAATCATCGGTAAGTAGCCTTCGACCGAGTTCGTCGTTAACTCCTCATCGGGTAGCACCAGACACGGTAGGTAATCGGGCACCAGAGAGTGTTGTGGCTGGCATCGACAATGTCCTCCACCGTGGGGAGGCCAGTGGGCCGCCGTGAATGCAACCAGAGGAAGAAGATAGGCGAGCGCCATTGATCTGGTCTGGAACAGTTAAGATTAGACGTCTAGCTACCCCTTCACGCGTCTAAATCTAGCCACTGGATCTGATCGGGTGGTCAGTATTGACTCAAGCATAATTAAATTGTGGTCGTTTGATCTCACGCGGGCGACTCAGATTAAATCTTAGGGATACCCTTTCGGTGGTATAATCGATGCCGTAGATCGGTGATCTGATGGCCGACATGTTGTACTGGTTCGCTGATCTAATCGTAGCCACTGATAAGGGATTGGACGGTCTTGGAGACTTCGTACCCCTTCGGTCGCGGCAAAACTGCAAAAGAGCCCCTCAGTTCCTTTGAAACCAACCCGTCGTCCCTTGCCTGTTATAGAATAATTACAGTTCAGTCCTGTTTTTCACGAGTTAACCCTTGAGTTCTTGGAAAATTGTGTCCCTAGTTCAGAACTAGTAGAATATTCATAATTTAAATCAGAAAATGATTTTCTTTGTATAAATAATTCCATATAGTTTAATATTTAAATCACATAGATCTTCCATAAACCATAACTTTATAACCGTAACTCCGAATTTAGTGATTCTCGTTCCCACGATCTCGTAGCAACGCGTAGATCATTATTATGCAATTTATTCTTATTTTTGGTGTGATGTTAATTTTGTCTATACCATGTTTATTTGTATTGCTACGACTAGCAGTGAGGTCACGAGAATCTGTGGATCATCCTAGTACCTGGAATCTCAAGTCTCAAGCAAGTTGTGCCCTTGACCACTTTTATTACCCAATAATGTTCTTTATAATCACTTATTCATGCATAGGTTTAATTTTGATGGGACCCAATAGGCTGCCCTAGTCTGCTTATCTTGTTACCTTGTTTACCCCTGAATCATTTGGGTAGTTTTGTTATTGCTTTACATGGTTTTGGGATTAATATTATGTTATGTCCATGTTCTAATTATTCTATTATTTTATTTATGTTCATGTCATGATCATTATTTTTAATTAGAACATGGAGCTTAACTTGAGAAACACGTGCCACCATAAGGGTGGAATGGGACACCCTTGGCTCACTAACTTGGAAAGCTAGTGGAAGACTACCTTACCTGAAAGGGACAAGGGCAGTAGGGGAGTAGGTGTGTAGGGAGGTTCTCGGGTTGATTTTGCTGTGATGGCGGTCAGATGAGGGATACCTACATTGCTCTTCCTAGAAATTGTAGCGGGTTTTCGGAAGCTAGTGGAACTTTGTAAAGGTCTCGTAGTGGATCCCTAGCCATTCACCTCGGAAGTGTCTAAGGGCCTTGCAAACCCTGGCAACATGGGATACACGACTTGTGGGTATAGGGTACAACCTCTGCAGAGTGTAAAACTGGTATACTAGCTGTGCTCGCGGCCATGAGCAGCTCAGAACTCTCGCATGATTAAATTACGGAACTAAATTTAATTTGTCATTTGCATTGCATGGGATTTATTATTAATTTTGTTCTATTATTATTATAATGATTTGGTATTTACTTACATCTAGTAACTGCTAATAAAATTTTGACCAACTTTAAAAGCAATGCTCAGCTTTAACCATTCTCTTTGGTAAGCCTTACACTTCACATGAGCTCCCACCTTTGGTGAGTTCATGCACATTATTCCCCACAACTTGTTGAGCGATGAACATATGTGAGCTCACCCTTGCTATCTCACACCCCCCACGAGTCAAGAAGAGGTACCATCGGATGAGGCACATGGAGGTTGCTGCGATGTGTTCGTGAGAGGTCTAGGCCGTCGTCTCCCAGTCACCTTTGGGTTGCTAGATCATTGTCTTCATATGATATAATTATTTATTTATTTTTGCACAGAACTTCTATTATATAGTAAAGATGTGGCATTCGTTTCTGTACCACTATTCATCATATGTGTGAGACTTGGTCCTAGCACACCTGGTGTTTATTATGCACCCGGGTCTTGGTGCCCCCGAAACCCAGGTGTGACACGCTGCCACCGTGATTCCTCGGTCAAATTGACCACCGTCATGGTGACTCCCTTTAAATTGAGCTTGCCCTGAGCCCCGCCTCTTCGTTACGCACCCAATCCACCCTTTGTTTTCCTCGTTGAACCGTTGGTAGCCAAGAACACTAGGTTCTTCCCATTAGTGGTCACTAGCACCGCCGAGTGGTGCACCCATGTGGTCAGCCTTTCCTAAGGTTGGTCATGTTTGTTTGACTCGTGTTTCATAATCTTTAGATCTTGGTGAAGCTTATGCGCTTGCCCGTTTGAACTGTACCGCGCAGGGTTACCCGAAACACCGTTGTGTTATCTGGTGAACGCCGCCGAGGGCAGTGTCCACGTCGACCGGCCAAACCGTAGCTCCTCTGGGCGAACTTAGGTGAGCACCGTATACTTGATGGATCACTGGTACTAGTCGTGACCTCTGATTGAACCCTACCATGCTAGACACCTCGGTCTACCTCACCAGAACTCATTGCTCCACCGTCGACATGGCTAGTGAGGCTCTAGGTGGTTTGAGGTCGTTTAACTTAGGGGAAATAAGAGGTAAGTCTCGGGATCACATTGGTAGGCTCGATTTCATTGGAAATGGTCGTCGTCGATGGGTCAAGGCGGCGGATGGCCAGAGCTCGTTGGGGTTAGACCGTGGACCAGAGTTTATGAATGTAAGAAAAGCGAAGGGCCTTTGTGCAACTGTTAGTGAGTGGGGGAAATAGTGTTTAGACCTCTTATTCAGTTAACCAAATCTACAGGGGTCTCCACACAAAATGCGCAGCACGGACGCGGACGGCCTGTGCGGGGGCCGTTTTCCCTATGTTGATGGACCGAGCCCGTTGGTTTTGGCCTGTCACTGTTGAATCTTTTTCCTTTTCTTTTACCTGACAACTAGTAAATTACACTATAAAATGTAGGAAAATGATAAAATAGTGAAACCAATTTTTAAGAGTCCACAAAATTATGTAGTTCCTAATAAAATTATTCTCAGGATTTTTGCAGTAACAAATAGGTTTTTGATTATTTAAAAGTACCCTTAAGAGGCTTGAAAGAATTTTAGAAATAAAACCATAGGTCCAAAAATCATAGAAATTTATGGAAAATTTATATATCCTTAGAATAGCTCTTGGTAAAAATTTGAGCATGTTTAGAGTTGATTTACCCAAAAAACCAGAAACTAGCTAAGTATAAGCATTTGAAACCCTAAATTTTGGTACTAATTTAGGGTTAGATCAAACTTGAGTCATACATAGTGTTAAACAGAAAATTGACCAACTAGAACATATATAGTTCTATGATTGTCTAAAGAAAGATTAATTTGATTCCTTTGGGCAAAGGCTATACAACCTAGAAATAGGAATATACTTGTCATATGTTTACATAGGAGTATGTGAGCTTTCCACCTCTCCCTAAGTGAGAGTTTGCATAGCATATCATTACATGAGCATTCATATACTTATAATTGACTTGTGGAGCACCTAGAAGAAGAAATTGAAGTGGAAGTGGAAGAGGAAATCTGAGGTTTCTCTAACTGAAGGTGTTCCTGAAAGTCTTTCCAAAGGTGCTCCAGTAGGGTTTTTTGCCAACTACAATATCCTAGTAGAAGAGCCTAACTCTCCTCATCAAGGCAAGCCTCGGTGCATTTGCCACCTCCTTGTTGTTTTAAAACGTTTATCACTTATATGCTTCATTAGGTGGTAGGAGTTGAATGATTAAACCTTTGTTGCATAACTTACTTGAACTATTGATTATCATCTTTGATACCTGATTTGAAAAGCTAAATGCACTTAGTATGCTTATAGATTAGGAACAAAATGTTTTGATCTATGAATCATGTTTTTACAAAGAAAAAGGGGCTGGAATGATGAAGGTATCAAAGGCCTTGATGACTTCATCATTTTAGAAGGGTACCTCTGACAGGTACCAGGATTTTAGAACTTTAATTTGAAACCAGATGTTGAGCAGGAAAGGTCGCCTGTCTGTTTCGTTTAAGGACCTCAACAATTGTTTGCCTGCCTTTAACTGGCCACATGCCTCATCATGGGTAAGCTTAGCCTCGATTGGACCAATACCAGAAAGGCTTGCCCGCAATGGAAGTGGAGAGATGGCGAGAGTATCGTGTATCCACCTGGCAAGAGGCTGGATGGTGGGGTACTGAGCTCTCGGTTGGCGAGGACCCGTTCTGGTCTTGAGAAACCTGAGTGCGAGTTGGCATATGCATGGGTTAAGTGCTACATATGTCGTGTGGTTGGAGATCCCTAGTTGGGTATTAATCGATTCGGATCGCCGAACTTCTCGGATATGAAGACTGGATCTTTGACCCTCATCGTAGATAAGAAATGAAACAAGGTTACATAAGGTAAAAGAAAGCTAGACTAGGCCAAGTGATTGAACTAGACCAGGTAAATCTAGAGAAAGGTAATTACATAACTGTAAAAGTTAAAGGTTGGCCTAAGGATCGAGTAATAGTAAGCTATTATGCAAAAACTTGAGTCATTGAACATTGATGACCTATATACCTTGATGCCCAACAAACTAGCATGTCCTTGCAAGTCTTTTCTTTAGTCGGGTCATTCTTGCTGAGTAATTTCATACTCAGGGTTTTATTACCATTGTTGCTGCAGGAGAGACTATTAACACCTTTGAGTTTTGTTAAACTCACGCTGGAGACTTTTTGTTTATGTTTATTATGTGTGTGCTGCGGGAAGATGGCTTCTTCCCAGGTGTTGTAATAAGTTAGCACTTGACTCTACCCTGGGCATGAAATAATACATACTACTTGGTTTGTATACTTAAAAGTTTGCTAATGTATATTATCTTATTGTAAAGTCTTCCGCTCAACTCCTGTGTTTAAAGTCTATGTTCATGTCGGTTTATTGTAATATTTGCAACTATGGGTGAATGGTCCTTGGAAATGAATGAGTTCATCGAAACTCGGCACCCCGAGTAAGTTATCTGATTCACTTACATATCTATCCGAGGCCTTGATGGCAAGGATTGGTGTACGTGGGCCCAATAACTTGGTTGGGTTGTGACACTACTCAATTGGATTCTGTTGAATACACTTCTACGAGTAGAGTAAGAAAAGTTCTAGTTTTGGTTAAAGTTTTCATTCGCCTATTCACCCCCCCCCCTCTAGGAGACATTTAGGTCCTTAGTACCACCAAAGGGTACTTTTACTTTCATTCACTGTAATGCTAGAGGTAGATTGAAATTTGTGCCTCATGTTTATATAGCGTCTATGACTATGTAGAGGAATTGCATCTTCAATCAGGTCACATATTTGATCTTGACTTGGTCACTTAACCGGGTCCAAGGACATATCTATCATCTCCCCTTTTGTTCTCGGATTTAGGTGTTAGCACTCTATGCTCCACATCCTTTGAAAACACGTCAAACCCAATGTGTTACTATGGGGGATGGATATCTCTCAGGTCAACATGGCACGGATACACTCCATGGGCCACCTAAGAGGCCCCCGATGGGTCTCCCATGGGACACTTCGCGGGCCCCAGTTGGATGTAATCGAGGACGATCGAAGGAGTCACACGCCGAGTCAAGGGAATCAGTGTCGGCAGTGCTACTCCTTGGCGCGACAGTGTCGGGCGCCAGCGCGGTAGTGCCAGCATTTAATATTTTCAAAATTTCTTCTCTTTCTTCTATGCACATGTGACTTAACCATTTCCTATCTCCTCTGTGCGCATGTGCCCCATTTCACCGACAGACTCACGTAGGAGACTCCCCTCCTCCTCTCTCCTCCTTTCCTCATTCTACACCACATCCTCTCACAAATCCGAGGAGGCTCTTCATATGGTGGGGGATCCATCCCTCTCCCATTAGAGCCAGGAGGAGATCCAAGCCCCAAGGATCTGTTGTTTGCTCCTCTTCCCTCTCAAATACAAGGTAATGTGATGGTTTCCAAAACCCTAGCCATTCTCTATTGATTTTGTTTAGTTCCTCTAAGTAGATCAGTAAGATGTTGATCAAATACGTGTAAACATATGATTGGTTGTATGGATCTACAACTCTGAATTTGAAACGACACACTGGTACGCGTGGTAGTGCCACACCAGAGCGTGGTAGTGTCGCGTCTCTAGTCAGCAGTGCTGAAACCCTATGTGGCCTTTTCAACCCTAGATTCTCTCCTTCATGCATCGATCCATGGTTATACATATTCCCTGAACTTCAGTTTCTGATATTATCCCACTGGTTGTGTCAGGGTGATGAAGGAGAGTGTCGCACCAAGATGTGGATCAAACACCGTGGACGGATGAAACAACCAGCCCATCGTGGTGGTAGAAGCAGCAGTGGGCAGTGGCAAAGTCCTAGAGAACAATCTCAGCAAGAGATGCAAATTGAGATGTATGGGAGATCAATCCAAGAGGATGCTTGTCCTAAAACTCCAGAGAACATCGATGAGTATGACTCCTCCTACATGGTTCACTTTTCTGAGGAGGTCAAAGTCAGGAGGCCCTAGGACACTCAGGATAGGCATAGGTTGAGCTACTTTAATTAGTTTCACTCTGTCTAGGAAGCTCACATGAGAATGCCCTATGTCATACCTATAGATAGGAAATTTGACTATCACTTCTAAAATTCTTTTCACTCAGACTTTTATGTATTTATGTTATTTAGTGCAAGACATGACAGAGTGATTCAGATGAAGTATACTGATGAGAGCACATTGATAGCAAGGTGGACAAAGTCCTGAAGAATGTTATGAATGCCTGCAAGAGGTTTGGATTGTATGACATTATGGGTTTCTAACACAACTGGAACTCTGAGATCTTGTATCAATATGCTTCTACCTACTATTGTGAGTCATCCTCTGATGTGATGCACTGAATGACTAAGGGCAGACACTACAGGCTGGATTTTGTCACTTTTGCTTGTCTGTTAGGTTTTATAGCAGAGGACAGGAGCTTTAGTGAGATTCATAATGAAAGGAACCTAACAGATTAGGAGATTAGTTTTATGTATGCTGACTCGTCTACTGCTGATCGTATGTCTAGAGGGCTCAAGTCCTTCTTTTGTATCCTCAACAACCTCTTCAGGTAGACTCTTCTCCTAGATATTAGTTTAGCTTCAAATCTCTATGTGTATGCTAGAAATCTGCTTGCTAGGATTAGACCCAATGGTGATCCTTTCTCAGTCTCTCGCTTTCTTTGGGCTGAGGCTTCTAAAAAGATGCAAGGAGAGCACTTCCTATGCTCCTTATATTATGTTCATCTTCGAGAGGGTGATCAGTTATGTCTTCAATCATGAGTGCCTTCATCAGCCATTTCATGTTGAGAGGTCCCAATCCTCGACTCTTGCTGCTCAGGCTCGCTCTTCTGCTAGTGAGCGTCCAAGGGCATCTTTAGGTGGAGAGCCAGCTAGGCGCTCTTTTCCTAGTGACTGGCTAGATCCCTCTCGTCCTTCATCAGCTTATGGGAAGAAGCCAGGGAAGCTCACGCGTTGGTTTCGCAAGATTTTTGGTACGTTCTCTTATGCAGCTAACACTGCATATGAGGCTCGTCTTGAGATCCGTGAGCTTCGTCAGCGTGCAATACTTCCTCCTATCCCTACTCCATAGCCTCCTCTAGCATACAATGATATTTTAGAGAATGATGAGGATGAAGAAGAAGAGGAGGAGATTCAACCAGCTCACACCAGGCATTCACGCTACCCATCGTGGTGGTAGGGTTGTGATTTCTGATGATGAAGATGTTGGTGATGACATTCCATGGGATGAGGTTGTTTGTGAGGACGACTAGTCTCTTTTGCCTTCGACTTCTCACTTTTTGGTGCTTGTTGCCAAAGGAGGAGAATGTTATGGCATTAGAGAGGGGTCATATTTGTTTTCTTTGCCATGGTTGTCTGTTGCTTAGTTGTGAGATGAGAGAATAGTTAGTTTAGCGCTATGTGCTCTCATACATTGTGTTGTAATAATGTATTCTCTCATACTCTAGTTTAAGTCTCATGCACTCATGTCGTTGAATTATGTTTATGTTAAGATGCTTGTGTGGTTATTTATTTCCACTACTTTTGCTATTATCTATTACATCATATGCAGATGAGTTTATATACTTTGATTTGACTATACCCACAAGCTGCTATAGATGTGAGATCTCACATTTCTCTTATTTGTGAAATCTTGACATTTTGAGCCAAAGAGAGAATTCAATTCTTGCTTCACAAATTCAGGGGGAGGCTTTACATCCATAATTGAAAATAAATCTGTGTATAATGCTTTCATGTAAGCTCTAATTATGTTATCATCAATCACCAAAAAGGGGGGAGATTGTAAGTGCAATCAAGCTCTAATTGTGGGTTTTGGTGATAATGATCGCACAATTTGAAGTCTAATATGTTTACTAAGCAATGTGATAGGAAAAGCACCAAAAAGGGAGAAAACTTATGGCAAAGGAGGGACTTCAAGAGTTTATAAAATATGTTGTACATTTTATTTACTTCACTAGTGTAGAGATGTCGTACTATCAAGTTTCTATGAGTTTGACGGTTGTTCTTGGTTCTCCAATGCTCAAACCCTACAAAACACCTCTACCTAAGCCAGTTAGCCAGTGCCAAAATCTTATAACAATCTAATTAGTTTGGGCTGCACGGCACTTTTGGGCATATGTGCAGCACTGTCGTGCCCCAGCACTGCTGGACATTAAATGACCATTGGAATGTAAAAACTCATGTTTTGACTGTTCTACATGTTTCCAATAGTAACATGTTGCATATCCTGACATCTAGATACAGCAGACAGGGTTACTAATATCCCTTGGTCCCCTTTGAATCTCCCTCTCTCTCTCACTTGCTCCACTTGGGCTCAAATTTCAGTTGCTTCTCCTCCAAAGCTAAGAAAAAACCCAAGAACAGCAAGAACCCTAGGTTTTCCTCAATTTTCCCATTTGAGCATTGGAACTTCTCAAGGCTACCACTCTCTCATTAAATATTGGAGCTTGCTCCTAGCCAGCGTGTGGTTTTCTTCTTGAGCTACAAGATTGTTGTAGCCTTGGTACGCTGTAAGTTTTCCCAGATCTTAGTGAAAAACATCTCATCCTCAGAGCGAAAGATCTTGGCTTGAGATCAAGGAAGGGTTTGTCTAACACTTGGCTTTAGTGGCTCCCCTCAACAACGTGGAGGTAGGCAAGCCTTTGTGGTGAGCTAAACCACGGGATAAATGCCTCATTCAGATGTGCTAATCTGATTTGCTTATTTGTGTAGTTAGGATTTAAGTTATGTTTATTTGAATGCCTCTCTACTCGATTCAGTCTACTTACTGCTCATTGCTAGTTTGATCTTCATATTCTGGGTAGAAGTGAGAAATCATATCAATTAGATTCTATAAAAGTTTGGCTGCATTTAGAACATTTTAGATTGTTCGGCAATACCGGACCTTTGCACGGCAATGCCGGACTGCGGCAGTGCCGGGCTTAAGAGCGACACTACTGAAAGGGAAATGGCCTTTATCATTTTCTCTAAATTGATTTTGATAATTGATGACCATCACAACCTAATGGACTAACTAGTTTGCCTAGTTCATTGTTTCACAGGTGCATAAGTCTATCCATCTCAATTCTAAGCGTATGAGTGTTTATGTATATGGGCCTGGCCCATTAGGGTTCTATATATTGTATCCCTATAGCTAGGGTTTCACTATACACAATACACTATCACATGGTATCACAGCCTTAGGTTCTCGCAAAGAGATAGAGTTCACTCTAAAGCCTCACACAAGCATCAAAGATTCTCCAAGTGCAACAATTGTGATTGTGCTCATTAGTGATTAAATGTCTTGTGAGAGATTCTAGAGAGTGTGAGCTAGTGTTTCATTGGTCGCTCTTTGTTGCCTGGTTTTTTTATCGTGCTTTCTTCATCTCTTTCTAAACTCTCTGTGACTTGTAAAGCTAGCAAAGACACCTAATTGTCTGGTGATCCTTGTGGGGTCTAAGTGGCCCTCAAGATTAAGAAGAAGAAGCACTCAACCGGTCTAAGTGATTGTTTGAGAGAGGGAAAGGGTTGAAAAAGACCCAGCCTACGTGACCTCCTCAACGGAGAGTAGGTTCTTCGGAACTGAACCTCGGGAAACAAATCGAGTGTGTCTTTGTGTTAATCTTGTATTGCGATTTGATTCTTCCTCACCACTCTCTCTCTCTCTCTCTCTCTCTCTCTCTCTCTAAGTTCTCTTGCTTGAAATTGTTTTGAGTTAGCTCCCAAAGTTATTTGCATTGATTGAGAAACTCATGGCAAGAGGAACTATCTTCTGCACTTCGATTTCATTACTACTCATTCTAACGCTAACCTCGGTGAAGTTTGTGTTTGGAGTTTATAATCAATAGGTTTCACCTATTCACCCTCCTCTAGGCGACTTTCAACTGTCGCTCAAGGTTTTAACAGTCTCTTGAGCTGAAAATTTACAAGTAGCCTATTCACCCCCCTACCAGATCCTTATAGAGCTCTGCACTCCCTTAGGAACGACTTCAGATGTTCTTCACCTTTACTAGGTTATTTTCATTTGGGCTCTGCATTCCCTTAGGAACGACTTTGGAGCCTTATTCACTTTTCGTTACACTCGATGGTGTAACCTCAGGATTACATATACAATTTGCTGAAGGGTATATTCCCTTGATGTTATTTGGAATGGCGATGAACTGAAGGAAAGTAAAAGACCAAAATTACAATAGATTTTTGGACTTTGTTCTAATTTTGTCGTCTTGACATAGCCCCTCAGGCTCTTAGTAGATATGCTTTGACTCAGGGACCACATTGTTAACTGTTCTAGCTTCAAATTGCTCCCTTCTGTCGTGGTGTGGCATGTTTTGTGTGGAGAATTGTGGCTGGACCTATGATTGGGCTACAAGTTGTTGTTCATATGGCGAAAGTGAAAGGGAAATGTGCTCCTAGGCCATTCCTATTATGTTTTGGTGATTGGATGCTCAACACATATTGTTTTGTCTAAAATGAGCTAAAGTGAAAGAGACGCAAATTGGAAAAGCAAGGTATGATTCTAGACTTAGTAAATTGTTTTTGGCACTAAAATTGTTGTACTAAGTGCTAGGAGACTTCTCAAAACAAGAAAATTTGATTTGAAGAAGTGTGGCTTAAGCAAGCTAGACTTGCACCAGCCTGTGGTACACCATACTGTCCGGTGTGCACTGGACAGTGTCCAGTGCCTAGGCTGGCACCCTGGTGAACTCGCTGCTCTCGAGAAAAGTTGGGGGTGCCACGACTAAAATTCATCGGACTGTTCGTTGTGCTAGCCGAGCGCCCTGCCAACGGTCGTCTGCGAAATCCGTGGGTGACACATGGACTTCGCCAACGGTCATCAGGTTGTACCGGACTGTCCGGTGTGCCACAGAGCCGGTGGCTGCAATAGTCGGCTTCGCCAAACAAGGAAGGAAATCGCACACTGTTCACTGTTCGGTGCGCCCATGGACAGAAGGCAACCAAGGCCTTCCAATTGGGACTCCAACGGCTCCTAGCTGCCTTGGGGCTATAAAAGGGACCCCTAGGCGCATGGAGCACAAGACCAAGCATCCATTGAACATCTTACAATGCCTAGACTTCGCAACCACACATTCGTTTCATTGTGATAGAGATTTGAGCACTTCTTTGAGCTGTAACTTTGTTGCGTTGTTTCGTGTGCTCGTTTCTTGACTTGAGTGCGTGTTGTTGCTGTGACTCTAGTTCTTGTGTGTGTTTCTATTCCTTCCCTTACTCTTGTGGTTTACTTGTGATTGATTTTGTAAGGGTGAAAGGCTCCAACTTGTGGAGATTCCTCACAAAGGGAATACTTGAGAAAAGGAAAAACTGTGGTACTCAAGTTTGATCTTTGGATCACTTGAGAGGGATTGAGTGCAATCCTTGACCGAAGGAGGTCACCACAACATGGAGTAGGCATTGGCTGAACCACGAGACAAAAATCACCGTGTCACTTCTGCATTTCCTTAGTGTGATTGTCTTTCTTCCATAGAGTTCTCACATACTCACTTGCACTATTGTTCCAAAGTTTAAAACATATATCAAAGGAACAATCAAGTGAAGAGTTCTCTTCCTCTGTCTCTATTCACAATAACTTGGTTTTTATTTCACTAACATTTATAAACCAAGTTTGTATTGTTTAGAGTTGATCATCCCAGGATCACCTATTCACCCCCCTCTAGGTGCTCTCAATTGGTATCAGAGCCATTCTTTTCATCAAGGGACTAACCGCCCGAAGAGATTGATCCTAAAGGCAAGGGAATGATGATCAATGATGAGAAGGAGAAGGAGTCTCCCTATGTTGATGAGCTAAAAGGTGACAAGCCCACCAATTCAGGCTCAAACAATAAGAGGAAGGATGGAAAGAAGAAGAGGCGCATCAAGAAGATCATCTACTACGACAGTGATGCCTTCTCCTCTTCACCAAGGGATGACGACGACGAAGACTCTTCGTCAAAAAAGAAAACGGTTAATCAAAACTATTCTTTTGATTATTCTCGCACCCCTTATAATTTGAATGCTCATTTATTGTCTATTCCACTCGGTAAACCCCCTCACTTCGATGGAGAAGACTATTCTTTTTGGAGCCATAAAATGTGTAGTCACTTATTTTCTCTTCATCCTAGTATTTGGGAAATAGTAGAAAACGAGATGCATTTTGATAGTAGTGATAATCTAGTTTTTATTAATGAGCAAATAGATAAAAATGCCCAAGCTACTACTGTTCTGTTAATATCTCTATGCAGGGATGAATACAACAAAGTCAGCGGCTTAGACAACAGGCTCAAGACTCTAGTGA
The DNA here is from genome assembly GCA_029449295.1 of Zea luxurians. Lineage (NCBI taxonomy): Eukaryota > Viridiplantae > Streptophyta > Magnoliopsida > Poales > Poaceae > Zea > Zea luxurians. The sequence continues at coordinate 1,615,759 of JAOPSE010000185.1, forward strand.
ACAAGATCCGAAGCTATGGAAGTACAAGATGGACGGATCATGATGTCGTTCGACTCATGCTAAGGTCATTTACTATTATTGATCCTCATCTTGTAAACCTCCGTGAAAATCCCAGGTACACCAAGATGACTGTAACACCCTGAATTTGGGGGTATAAAATTTCTTCTCTAAATGCCTACCAAATTCAGGTGTTACCTCTTGTCTCTCTCTCTAGACTCTCTCTCTCTCTCTCTTCCTTTTGATTAAAATTAGGTTAATTAGGTGTGGGATTAATTATTTATTTTGTCAAAACTATGTGAGTCATGAAATGTTGCATCATGCTGAGCCTAAATCTTCCTTTTGTTTGATGCACATGTCTAAAATGGTTTGAACTTGAGTTGAAATCCATAGAGGAAATAAAAAGAAAAGCAATTAAAAATCCAAGGAAAAAGGAAAACCTATTTCAGCCCAGCATGCCCATCTTGGCCTAGCCCCGCGTGCGCCCGCCTCTCCCTGACATGCGGACCCCGCCTGTCAGCGCCATCCCACACGCGCTATCTCTCCCTCTCGCTGCCCGGTGGGGCCGACCTATCGATGCCGGTTCCCTCCGCGCACGCGAGCCTGCTCCCTCTGTCTCGCGGGCCCCTCTCGTTAGCCTGGCTGCCCGTTTGCTCGCCCGCTTTATCTATTTCGTGGGCCCCGCCTATCAGAACCGTCCCCCCAACCACCCGCGCTCTTCGCCGTGGACGCGCCCACGACCACGCGTTTCCCGGCCATGCCCCCAGGCGCCCGAGCCTTTTCTAGAGCCTGCCCACACTCAATCACCCTCCCCCGCTCAGTTGTGCCCTCAGTCGAGCACCCTGGCCCTCTCTCTCGCTCTGAGCACGCACCCATGAAGCTCGCCGTGGTCCGCCGCCCATTTTGTGGCTGCCATTGAGTTTCTGTCGCGCCTGTTGCCTCGGTGAGCTCCGCCCCTTCGCGAGCAACGTGGGAACCTCCTGGTTCGGCCCCAGTTCCTCTAGTTCACCCGGTCCGCGCTCATCGGCTTCCTCTCGTGAAGCCGGAGCTCCACCGCCGTCGACCCGAGGCCTCCCAGCGTCCCCGCGGTTGCCCAAGCGCTCCAGAGTCTCCACTCAGGGTCAACAACTCCACTCAGGGTCAACAACTCCCCCACGCCCTTATTTCCCCATGTGTTGCCCTATCCTTCACGTAATTGTTCGCCGGAGTGGGTCTGTGCCGCTGTTGGGCCGCTCCACCGTGGACTAATCCCTCTGGTGCCCCCGCGTCGGCGCTGTGCCTATGGTTGAGTCCGCCGTGTCACCTCAAGTGCGCCCGAGCCCTTCCCTAGTGCCCTAGACCCTCGCTGTGGCCGTGCCCTTGCCTCCGGTGAAACCTCGCTGTGGAGACGGGCGACGCCGCCGCAAGCAGGCTAGCCACCCAGCTCGAGCCCGCCATCAGATCTCAGGTGTCCATCTAGGATCTGACGGACTAGTTTCTATTTAACCCGACCCGATCTCAACCATCTGATTTAGATCTGGTCGCTCAGATCCATGCCCTCGCTCGCGCTCTACAGCTGGGCCCAGCTTGTCAGCCCCACTGACCCTAAGTCGCTGCCATCCCTGCCCGACCTATCAGTCGTGCTTGCCCGTCCACGCGCACACAATCGTGCTCAGATCTAATCTCGGCCGTTGATCGTATATCTGACGGCTGAGGAGACCCGTTACCCCTTCGCACGGTAGTTTTGCAAAAGAAACCCTCGGTTTTCATGAAAACGATCCGTCGTCCCTGGTTTTTGCGCGCATGCCCCTATATTCTTGCATATAGAACCCTAGATTTTTATTTAATTACAGAATTATACCTAATATAGGGTCTTAAATTCCAAAACTTGTTTATTTCATATCTTTTGCAATGAACTCCAAATTGAGTGATTGAAATTGCAAAATGTTCATAGGATTATTCTCTATCTATGTAAATTATAATCATTCACTGTCTACACATATTAATTTTATGCCTAGACAACAGGTCAGTTTAGGTAATGGTTTATTTATTTAATAAAAAAAATAAAAAGGAAAACCCCAATGGTAATTAGATGTTTAACCTTGTGAGATTAATAATATGTAGTGTATGAATCCAGCCCTGGTATAATTTCTTTGTGTCTCATTAAAATAAGTGGAATTAAATCATGTAATCTATGGAGATAGATAATATTTAAGGAATCACAAATTTCTAAGTGTGCTAGTTCACCCTAGAACCTGAGTTTACCTTTTGTGTTTATACTGTTCTATCAAACTTGTGTTCACTTGATTGTATATGTTTGGTGTATTGTTCATTTGTCTTTATCCAAATGTATTGAATGCATGATCGCTTTGTTTAGACAACGAGCAGCCTGTGGTTCCTGAGTGTGTTGCCGAAGATCTTCCTAAGCAACAACCTGGTGAAGGCAAGTGTCCTCTGACCTATGATGTCCTACTTACATTATAATTCATTGTCCCGCATTAGTTTATTGAAACCTAAAGATTGACTAGTCTGTATTTACCTTATCCTTGTTTACCTTTTGGGTTATCATGGTTAGCTTTATGATATTGCTTTACCTTAATCAACGAACATGATGTGAACATATATGATACGATGATGTTATCCTGATGATGATCTTGTGATACTTTAGGGGACTCAGTCTGTTTCCCTGAGTACCTCTCTGTAAGGACCTGTTCATTGAGTGACCACCCTGGATAATAGTACAACCATGAGGGTGGAATGGGATGCCCTTAGCTGATTAATTAGAGGAATTTGATGTGTAGTTGGCTTCGCCGTAGGGCAGTCAATGGGGTCAGGGCATAGTACTTGCTCTACCGAGTTTCTTTCGATTTGGTTTTGTTAGTCACCCTTCCTATGGGGAGAAGTATTGTGTTTATCAAACTGGATAAACCTAACGGGCGGCTATGACCTCTAGGGAATCTTTGTAAAGGCTACGTAGTGAAACCTTGCCTACTCACCTTGGTAGTGTTTGAGGGTTTGATCGACCTAAGGCAAAAAGGGATCACGACACGTGGGTAAAGTGTGCGACCTCTGCAGAGTGTTAGAAACTGGTATATCAGTTGTGCTCAAGGTTAAGAGCAGCCTTGGGATCCTCTTTGATTAGAACTTTGGATACTTTTATGATTATAGTTAATGATGATAAATACAATTCTGATCTCTGGTATTTCCTCTTAGAGGGAGTACATTTGGGTAATAACTAGGTTTATTACTAAAACTTGGCTTACTACTAGTAATAAATACTTGACCAACTAAAAGCAACTGCTTTAACCTTAACTCCACATACAGCTAGTCCACTTTAGCCAAACGGGCATTTGATGAGTACGTTGATGTGTACTCACCCTTGCTTTAAAAAGCACCCCCACCCTAGGTTATCCCCACTGTATTCAATGCTCAGGAGGAGATGCAGGCAACATGGTGGACTTTGAGGAATTCCAGGACTATGATGAGTTCTAGATATGTTAGTGGCAAACCCCAGTCAGCTATCTATGAAGGCATTATCTCTACGTTTCGTATTCCGCACTTTGATAATATTAATGACAATGTTATGTTAAAGACTCTGTGGTTGTCTTGGACATCTTGATGTAATAAAGTACCTTTTCCGCTATTTATTTCGAGTAATGTGTGATGATGTCCAATTATGTAATTGTCGTGTACGTGAGTTTCTGATCCTGGCACGTACATGGTTCACATTCGGTTTGCCTTCCAAAACCGGGTATGACATAAGTGGTATCAAAGTTGTACTGACTGTAGGACCGCTAACCAAGACTAGAATGGTCGCCCTAAGGACTATAGACCCCTACCCTTACCTTGACCTTTGGTGTTACTTCAAAAGTTGGTCATCTTGACCAATTCTATGTTATATTATTATCTGTATACTCATCTCACATAATTTTTATCCCACTTTACTTTTGGTTTATTTGCTGGTCATATAGTTCTATTCTCACTCTTGTGCTTACAATGTCTTTTGTAGATGGCCTGTATTAGATGCACTGCACGTAAGTCAGTGGTCCTCTTTTTGCCCTCTTGCCTTGTGGAGCACCCACTGCGCCGCACGGTGACAGGTCAGTCTAGCCACCTGGAGAGACTGCATCGCTGCCTGCACGAGGAGTAGGAGCGCCGACACCAGGAGCAGGAGCGACAAGACTCTTCCCCCTTGCCTCAGCAGGAGGTGGAGTCTGGGAGGCAACCTTTGTCACACCCGGTTTTGAAGGTAAACCGAATGCGAACCATGTATGTGCCAGGATCAGAAATTCATGTACACATCGATTATATAAATGACTCATCATAGCACAATGCTTCGAATTACAATAAAGAGTAAGTAATGATATTAAAGACTAGAGTCATTTACATAATATAAATCAAAGTACACAGAATCAAAAAGTAGCCAACGTAAATTAACCCACCACAGGCAGCTGACTAGGGGAGCTCTCTAGCCTAATCCTCGAACTCGTTGAAATCCTGGAACTCCTGGAGATTTGCCTCGACGCCTTCTTCTTTACCTGAGCATAGATCGCACTAAAGGCAACCTGGTGTTTTGTGAAAGCAAGGGTGAGTACACATCAACGTACTCAGCAAATGTCCCATTTGGCTGAGGTGAACTAGCTTTATGTGGGGTTAAGCTCAAGCAATTGCTTTTAGTTGGTCAGGTATTTATCATTAGTGAAAGCCAAGTTTTAGTAATAGCCAACCCGTGAACCATTTCCTCATTGAGGAAACATCATTGTTATCATCGAACCAAAACCATAAATAGAACCATTGTATCTCAGATCATCTGTATCTCTAATCAAAGAGGATCCCTAGCCCGCTCATAACCGTGAGCATGACTGATATATCAATTTATAACCCTCTGCAGAGGTCGCACAGTTTACCCACAAGGCGTGATCCCCGTTTTGCCCGGAGATCATGACTCTCCATTGATCACTACCAAGGTGACCAAGCAGGGTCTTACTACGTAGCCTTTACAAAGATTTCCCAGAGGTCATAGCCACCCGTTAGGTTTCTCTAGTTTGATAAACACAGTACCTCTCCCCAAAGGAAGGGTGACTAATAAAACTAAATCAAGAACCTCTGCAACCAGCCTCGGCAGAGCAAGTACTATACCCGGACCCCATTGACGGTCGTACGACGAAGTCAACTACTCTAGTTCCTCTAATTAATCAGCTAAGGGCATCCCATTCCACCCTCATGGTTGCACAGTTTTCCTGGTTGTCGCTCCCGAAACCTGTCCTTACGAAGAGGTACTCAGGAAAATGACCTGAGTCCTCTAAAGTACTGTAACACCCCAGTGTTACTCAGGATTTTTCTCCAGTACCCAACTTGTGGCCATTATCACAAGTGATTTTAGTTAAGCAAGAGGCACCAAAACTTAGGGAATTAAAACCTAAGCTAAGACTTTTTCATCTCAAGAACCATACTCTAAACCCATCATGCACCTCAAGTGAGAAAATTTTTCAAAACCCTAACACTACCCAAATTAGGTCATTTGAGCACAAAAAGGGAATTAGTGAAAAGACTATGAAAAATATTAAATCTTAATATGGACCAATTAACAAAGTTATAGTACATTAAATAAACTACAAAATGTAGTAAGGGAGTTTGATCATTGGTGTTGGGGACTTGTTCTCAAATGCTAAGAGTTAAGAACAAGGCAACATAAAAAGTGTTAAATATTAAAATCCTTCGTCCTTCAAGACATTATATCCTTCCGGATATAATGAATTCCGGACGAAGGTTATGAAGGAAAAAACCTTCGTAAGCTCGATAGATAATAAAGAAGAATTCATATACCAAATACGAAGAATAATTTAGATATTATTATCAACTTATATTTATTTGCATTATCATATTCAAAATAACAAATTATAAATGCACCTTCGGATTGACGGAAAGTAAAGGTATAGGCGTGATGCGAAAAGCGAATGCTGAGTCAGCCTGAACAGTGTGGGAGTACTGTTCATCTATTTATAGGCAAGGGATGCAGCCCGTGTAGAATTACATTTGTGCCCTTTACATTTATCAATAACTCTATAGTAATTCTTCGGGGTCTAATTTGCCTTTTTATCTTTAAGTCGGTTCCCCTTCTCTGCTATCATCCCGAAGCTTTTCTGCGCACAGCTTCGTGATCATCTTATCCTTCGTCATAATCGCTTTCCGTCTCGCTCAGGCTTCGTCCTGACCATACTCTTGTATACTCATGACCCGATTCTGAAGATACCTGTTCACATATTTCACTTGGAAAACATTGTTAAATCATGTTTTTGAGGACCTTCGGAAGCCGAAGGCCCCCAACAGTAGCCCATCGCAATATTAATTTGCTAGAATGATAAATTCATATTGCGACATGGATGAAGGCCCTAAGCCGAAGGTCCGAAAAAAACACCTTCCCTTTGCTAGAATAGCAACAGTCATTGACAAGCGGGACCCTCCAGTTTTCAACGGACTAGGTGTATAAATAAGAACTTACCACGAGTTTATTTGGCACGCTTTCTTGCCATCTGCTCTTGCTCACTCGACTTTTAGCCTGTGCGCAAAAACACTTGCTTGGCTTTTTAAATTTTAAAGCTTCAGATTTGAGAGCACTTTCTCAGCGTTTGCGAAGATGTCTGAAGATAAGAAAGTTGTTGCTGAATCGAAGCTGAGCCTTTCTGAGGAGATGCATCTCGGGTTTCTTCAATCAATAGCAAAGACCAATACAGAGAAGATCACTAGGGAGATTTTGGAGGGTTTATCTGAAGACACTGGTGACAGTGACAGCTATGATGTAGAAAGTGGGGGTGAAGACTCTGAAGATCGATCGTGGCGAGCAAGTCACACAGTCTTCGGAAAATCGAGCATTAAACAGAGTCATCTTGATAACATGAGGGGAAGATATTTTCGAGACATGTCTACTGTGAGGGCAGATGACGGGGAGAAGACTGTGCCTACTCCCGAAGAGAATGAAGTCGTAATCTTCCGAAGCTTCTTAAAGGCTGGACTGCGGTTTCCCTTGAGCAGTTTTATCGTGGAAGTACTAAAGATATTTGAAATCTACCTTCATCAACTTACTCCCGAAGCAATCATAAGAATGGGCATCTTCGTCTGGGCCGTGAGGGGCCAAGGTTTTGAACCAAATGCAAAAAGGTTCTGCAACATACATGAGCTATTGTATGAGACAAAACCCTGGGGTAAAGAGCAGTATCACAACAATTTTGGCTGCTACAGCTTCGGCGCCCAGTCTAGGTCAAGCTGTCCCGTGCCAACCTTTCGAAAGAGGTGGCCTGGCGACTGGATGACGGAATAATTTTATGTGAAGAATGACTTGAAAACATGGGAAGATATTAAAGATATCATTATGCGCCCTATCTGGCAAAGCTTCGGCCTTCGGAGGCCGAAGGTGGAAATGAATGAAGCAGCCAAAGAATGCCAGAGAGCCTTCGGCGTGGTTTGCTCTTTTATTGGGACAAGGGATTTGGTCCAAGAACATATTGCCTTCAGAATATGGCCACTTGTAGAAAAGTGGGAAATGCCGAAGGAGACCGTTAGAGAAACTGACGAAGGTGGATTAGTTAGGCTAAAATACACATTCCAATATGGAGATAAATTCGTCGAGCCAGATGATGACTGGCTAAAAAGTATTGAGGCCGTAAGTGATGAATTGCTTGGATTATACTCGAAGGCCGAAGACACTGCACTATCAGCGGCCTTCGGAGGTCGAAAGAAGAAGAGACTCAACCGAGTATTTGATGCAATTGGGTTTGTCTACCCCGACTACCTTTATCCAACGCAGGGTCAAAAAAGAAAGAATACATCTTCTGCGAAGGAAGCTGCTTCAGCCGCTCCTAGCGAGCCGGCGCCGAAGAGGAAAAGGGTAAAGGTTCTCACACACCGGCCACGTTATATTGAACCGGCCACAGTGCCTGAGTTTGCTGGTGAGACCTCTTCGGCCATCGAAGCTAAAGAACCAACTCCCCTGCCAAATATTGAAGGGTTGGCCGAAGTGCCGGCGACGGAAAAAATAGAAGACCCGAGGGCTGGAGAAACAAAGACATCAGAAGTTCTAAGTCCTTCAGCAAAAATTGAGGCAGCAAAAAGCCAAAAGGTTCCAGCAGTGACCCCCAAAAGAAAAAGGATGGTTAATGTGCTGGATGTTTTGGAGACAATTAAGTCTTCAAGCACAACTCCGAAGAAAATTGTTGAATCTTCCGAAGTGCATATTGAAGCATTTGATACCAAAACTTCAAAACATCAGTCTGAGACTGAAGCTGGGCCTTCAGAGCCCACCAAGGTGAAATCCTTGGAAGTCGAAGAAACAGAAACAGCAGAACAAATTTTAGCTGAAGAAACTGGTACTGCCGCCCCCAAAGCATCTTCCGAAGCCTTCGATTATATTCTACGTCATGCTTCGGGGAAAAAATTGACTGAAAAAGAACTGCAAGAGGCCCAGTTTTACGCCCAAAAATTGAAATATCCAAAGGGGGCGTTGATATTCAACGGCAGTGGAGAAGAAGACTTTTTGTATTGTCTCCCTGACAGCAAGGAGATTTCTGTCTATCGGGAGATGAGCAAGAGCTTCGGATTCCCAACACTAGAAGACGGGCTCTCGGTGCTGTCGAAAAACGAGCTAACCGACAGCCTGGCATATAATAGCTTAAAGGTGCAGAGAATAAGATTTTCGTATTTTTTCTTGAAACCAAATTTTTTTGTTTGCTTAAATTTATTGACGCACACACATTTTTCTTTGCAGGGCCTTATACTTAGCAATGCCCTCAGGGCCCAAAAAGATGCCGAAGACGAAGGGTGTGTTATGGCCCTGAGCAACCTTTGTTCCGAAGTAATTGAACTAAGGAACGAAGGTCTCGAAAAAGATAAAATATTGCATTCATTGATAGATAGAATAAAAGAAGACGAAGCTACTTTTAAAGTTCAAGCTGAGGCTCAGAGGCATGAAATTGAAGATCTCCGAAAACAACTAGCCAGAGCTAAAGAGGAACGCACACTTGAAGAAACGAAACGAGAAATCAGTGAACAATGGGCAAACCATTTGGAAAAAAGCGTTGAAGAGCTTCGTGCATCTAAGAAAAGATGCTATGAGAAATCTATAGAATGTGTTAAAAAAAAGTAAAAACCAGCTTCGCCAGCGTTGGCGCTTTTTCAAGTGAAGAGAACTTCATAAAGGGTGACCCCGAGGGCCCAATCGAATGGATCAGTCACGAAGCTGAGGCCTTTGAAGAAATTTTGAATAGCCGCGGAGACATATGTGCTTTTTCGGGTGCCAAGGAGATTGCTACCATTTTGGAGAGGAAAGGCTGTGAGCATGTGAAATTCTTGGCACAATCCGAAGCCGCCTTATCCTCCAAAGATATAAAAGACCCCTCGGCCGAAGCAAGCCTGGTCGGTGGAAAATTTTTCACCGACATCTGGGACAATGGTGGCCGGGAAATGGCCCAAGAAATTATACGAAAAAGCAAAAAAGGCATTCATGACGCTAGAAAAGTAGCAGAGGCCGCTGAGAAAAGTGCAGAGCCCGAAGGGCAAATAGGTATTGACTAGTGGTTTTTGACTCTTTGTTGTAATTTTTTGATTTCGAACTTGTTCACGGTTTGTAATAGTAATATAGCCGTATCTTCTCCTCCCTCAGAACCTGTTGAGCCATTTTCGGGCCCCCACGCGAAATGGGATGACGAAATTAGGAAAATGGCCAAAGCCATCATGGATAAAGTTGTTGGTCAGCTACTAAACGAAGCTGCAGAAGTAGTTCTAAGGGAAGATTAGATGCTGCTGTAAAAACATTTAGAATATAATGTTTGTTGAGAAACATGTGTAATATTTTGTAACTTTGAATGTAATATATTAACTATTTATGGTTCTATTCTTTACGATGCATGAAACTTCATATACATACCGTTTTTGAGCCTTCGGCGAAAAAACACCTTCCCTTCTTTTCATGCTTCGTAAATAATATTCGTGTTCTCATATGATCAGTAACCAATCCTCGTAAAATTAATAACCAATAGATGTTTCCATTTGTCGAAAGTATAACTCTTCAATAGCTATTTTTTGTGCCTTGTCACTATTTCTTTGAAACATTTTTCGAATGTCGATACTGGGACCCCCTTCTTTGCGTTGTTGATGCAATATGATATATGATGTTATGCTATGCGAATGATGTAATGATGTGATGTTATGCAAAGTGATATTTGCCGAAGGTCGACGTTTTTTTACTGCAAGCCTCCCTTAGGAGCTTCTTCACCTTTTACTTTTAGCGGAATCAGCGTTTATTTTTCGCTGTAAGCCTCCCTTAGGTGCTTCTTCGCCTTTTACTTTCAGCGGAATTAGCGTTTATTTTTCGCTGTAAGCCTCCCTTAGGAGCTTCTTTGCCTTTTACTTTCAGTGGAATCAGCGTTTATTTTTCGCTGTAAGCCTCCCTTAAGAGCTTCTTCGCCTTTTACTTTCAGCGGAATCAGCGTTTATTTTTCGTTGTAAGCCTCCCTTAGGAGCTTCTTCGCCTTTTACTTTCAGCGGAATCAGCATTTATTTTTCGCTGTAAGCTCTGCATTCCCTTCGGAACGACTTTTGAGCAAAAAACTTACACTGCGCTCCCTTAGGAATGACTTTTGAGCAAAAAACTTACACTGTGCTCTCGTAGGAACGACTTTTTGCTGCTTCGACGAAATTACGCTGCGTTCCTTAGAACAAAATTTTTGACAATTCGAAGGTCCTCCTTGCTACCATAAATTCTTATGCTTCGGCAACTTAAGCCTGTGGAGAAGATATATTTTCATTATGGTAAAAAGCGAAACTGTTACAAGAGATTAAAAACGACAAAAAAAGCACTTAAGCCTCCCATAAGTGTTCCTTATTAAAAAGAAAATAATACTGAATGCGAAAAACTGCTGTCACGGTAGGATATTTGTCAGTAAATATGCTTCGACTCTGGCACAGTGCTATTGACTGTGCGAGCTTCGGACTCTTCTCTGAAGTCCCGTTGGTGGTGAGTGTGCTGACTCCCTTCTGGCTGTTGGCCACGTTGCGTTGGTGGTGGAGGCTGTTGCCAAGATGCTTGGGGTTGGCTTGCCGAAGCAACAGAAGCTGCAGGGTGGTTGCCTACATATTCTGGAATGTAAGGCGAATGGTACGAAGCAGTATGCATGACTTGCTTCGGCTGACTTTGTTGTGCTGCAGCTTCTGCTATCTCCTTTTGCTTCTAGATGGTAACATGGCACATCCTGGTGGTATGGCCCTTGTCCTCACCATAGAATAGACAATAAATTTTCCTTGGTTGATCCCCAAATCTTCCTCCGAAGCCCCTGGCGCCTCTGCCCCTTGTAGCTGGCGGCTGGAAAGAGCTTTGCTGCTGCCCCGAAGCTTGCGAGGAGTACTGTGGCCTTTGCTGTTGACTCCCTCTATCATCACTCTGAGTAGAGTTGTGAATTGACCTGACATGCCTCGGATGGAATCTTCCTCCGAAGCCCCTGGTCATTTCAGAGAACCTGTATGCTTCCTCCCTTCTTTGGCAGAAGTCATTGTCAGCTCTAATATACTCGTCCATCTTCTGGAGCAGCTTCTCCAAAGTTTGAGGAGGCTTCCTGGCAAAGTATTGAGCTGAAGGTCCCGGCCGAAGCCCCTTAATCATGGCCTCAATGACAATTTCATTGGGCACTGTAGGTGCCTGTGCCCTCAGACGCAGGAACCTTCGGACATACGCCTGAAGGTATTCTTTGTGGTCCTGGGTGCACTGGAATAAAGCTTGAGCAGTGACCGGCTTCGTTTGAAACCCTTGGAAGCTGGTTATCAGCATGTCCTTCAGCTTTTGCCATGAGGTGATTGTTCCTGGCCGAAGAGAGGAGTACCAGGTTTGTGCAACACTCTTGACAGCCATGACGAAAGATTTTGCCATGACTGCAGTATTGCCACCATACGAAGATATGGTTGCTTCATAACTCATCAAAAATTGCTTCGGGTCTGAATGACCATCGTACATGGGGAGCTGGGGTGGCTTGTAAGACTGGGGCCAAGGTGTAGCCTGCAGTTCTGTTGACAGAGGAGAAGTATCAACAAAAGCAAAATTTCCATGATGGAAATTTTCATACCAGTCGTCCACGTTGTAGAAGCCCTCCTGATGAAGCTCTCTGTGCGGAGGCCTTCGGTTCTGGTCATCTTGAGCAAGATGACGCACTTCTTCAAAGGCTTCGTCTATCTGCCTTTGTAGGTCAGCTAGACGAGCCATCTTTTCCTTCTTCCGTTGAACCTGTTGATGGAGCATCTCCAAATTTTGGATTTCCTAATCCAAGTCGTCCTTCGGATGCGTTGGACTGGTGGCCTTCCTCTTCTGGCTTCGGGCCTCCCTAAGAGAAAGGACATCCTGATTGGGATCCAGCGGCTGTAGAGTGGCAGCCCCTGTTGCTGAAGCTTTCTTTGGCGGCATGACAAAGGTGATGCTTGCCGAAGGTGTTCAAAACTCAAAAAATGGAAGTGAGTTCACCGGAGGTGGGCGCCAATGTTGGGGACTTGTTCTCAAATGCTAAGAGTTAAGAACAAGGCAACATAAAAAGTGTTAAATATTAAAATCCTTCGTCCTTCAAGACATTATATCCTTTCGGATATAATGAATTCCGGACGAAGGTTATGAAGGAAAAAACCTTCGTAAGCTCGATAGATAATAAAGAAGAATTCATATACCAAATACGAAGAATAATTTAGATATTATTATCAACTTATATTTATTTGCATTATCATATTCAAAATAACAAATTATAAATGCACCTTCGGATTGACGGAAAGTAAAGGTACAGGCGTGATGCGAAAAGCGAATGCTGAGTCAGCCTGAACAGTGCGGGAGTACTGTTCATCTATTTATAGGCAAGGGACACAGCCTGTGTAGAACTACATTTGTGCCCTTTACATTTATCAATAACTCTATAGTAATTCTTCGGGGTCTAATTTGCCTTTTTATCTTTAAGTCGGTTCCCCTTCTCTGCTATCATGCCGAAGCTTTTCTGCGCACAGCTTCGTGATCATCTTATCCTTCGTCATAATCGCTTTCCGTCTCGCTCAGGCTTCGTCCTGACCATACTCTTGTATACTCATGACCCGATTCCGAAGATACCTGTTCACATATTTCACTTGGAAAACATTGTTAAATCATGTTTTTGAGGACCTTCGGAAGCCGAAGGCCCCCAACAATTGGGATTTTGCAAATTCCCAAAATAGCCCCTTAAGTAAAACCTCTATGGGAAATTCATAAAATCCAAAATTCTGAAATCTGACCTCTTCACAAAGATCAGCTGTGTTCTCATAATTCAAAAACTAAAATCCACTTGGTCCAAATATCAAAGTGGTGCCAAATTTCCTTGAACACACCTTGGCGAAGTTTGGGAACTTTTCTCAGCCGTTTGACATAATCTTGGTAAAGATTTACCTCGGGACGCGGTCGTGAGACACTGACACCTTGGCGACACGACAACTCACTATACACGACCCTAAACCTCTCGACTTCCACACATAAACGACAAAGCTACGTTGGGGGAGCATATCTTGTATAGTGATCATGCCCAAATACGCGAAGATTTGCAACCTATGGACGTTTAAACTCGGGCAGAAGCAAAGAGCCATGTGCTCGACGCCGTGTCAGGCCAGCCGAGCGTGGACTGGCCGCGGCAACGCGTGCCCCAGCGCGCTTGTGCCTCGCCCCGCCTATAAGTGCCACCACGGCTTTAGTCGTATCCCCTCGCACGCTCTCACTCTCGTCCAAGCCGGAGATCACCGAAGATCGCCACAGAGAGCAAGCGCCACCATCCGCCAAGCCACCCGAGCTTCGGCCACCGTGGCCAGCCCACCCCAGCCATTCCCAAACCACGATAGCAGCTCAGTTAGCTTCGCCAGAGACCCGTGAAGCTCCCCAAGCCCTCAAACCCAGCAGAACCTCGCCGGAGACCCCGAATCACCCTCGCCGGACTTCTTCCACTCACCGACGAACGTGGACTGGGTAAGTCTCTGCGCCATTTTCCAATTCCTCACGTGTACCGCCTCTGCGTCACCTAGTCAAGCCTCCCGAGCCAACCAATTTAACTATCTCGCCGTGAGCAGGCCAGAGCACCCGCCGCGGACGAACTCCCCCGCCTGCGCACGTGGACCGGCCGACTCTGACCACCTCCGACGCTGACCCGTACCTCGACGTGACCGTCGTGACCTCCCCGGCCTCCTTGGACACCTCACCGGAGCTATCTCGCCGCCAGTAAGCCCCTCCGCCCTTTCCTCCACCGTGGGTACTGTTCCCATAGGGGAAGGACCGCGGGTTAGATTTAGGGTTACCCCAGGGGGTCATGCGTAATGTCAATGACTCAGTGGAATAGTAGACCGAGGACTAGTTTGTAAGGAATGCAGGAAAATTACTAGGGACCCTACGCAAAGTGGAAATTCCTTTTCCATTCTAAAATTCAATTCTTTAAATCTGCAGTAAAGTAGTTAATTGCATAACTTAAGAAATACTTATCCAAATTTAGTCAAACAAATTTTGTTAGACTCTGTGATTTATGCACTATCAAACAAAATTAGTAAACCCCATGCTTTCGATACTAAGTTTTAGAGTTTTAAATTAAATAAGAAAACTGTCCAAACTTTATTAATACAGAGAAAAATAGAAATAGTTCTATACTAGTTTGGAGAAACATTGTAGAGATACCTATCTAACATATACACTGTTTAAAAATACTAAGTACCCCAGTATACAAGAATAAACTAGGAATGTCCATTAAAAGTTGTTTCTGCCCAAACCTTAGAAAAATATGAAAGGTAATAGAAAATAAAGACCAGAGGATGACCATATTTTTCCTAGTATACCTGAGTGATAAAGAACATAGGAAAATATATATGGAACCCTAGTCTAGAGCTAATCTAAGGTTATAAATTTTAATAGGCACTAAGAAATCAATAAAATCCATGATTAAAAATATAAGGACAAATACAATAATGGCAAGAAAAATCTAGTAGACCTCTAACTACTAGTCTACCACTACAAAAATGGTAAACACCCCACACCATCACAGTAAGTGAGTTAAACAAATAGAACTTAGATTTAGCCAATACTTCAATTAAATCAAAAGAAAGGCTAAAATATGAAACAGTGAGCAAGAAAATTTTTATCCAATTACATATGATGTATACCACTAGAGAAAAATATGAAACTAAAATAAAAATGTGATGTAACACACATTACCCCCTACCCCATGAAAAAGGCCATATATTCCAAGAAATGCTACCACCCCTTCCCTTTGAGCAAAATTAGCCAACTTCTAGAATGGTTGCTCTTGCACAAAGAAGAAGATAGAAAAATTAGTAAATATATTGCTTGACATTTTCAATTATAGTAGTAACAGAAAGCACCATAAAGCCCTAAAACTTTAGAAAATCACAATAAAATGACCAGTAGGTATCATTGGCTAAAACTTAATAAAAGGTCTTGTTATTACACCTAAATGCCAGCAAAAATAAACCTTAGAGAAAAATCCACTGTTAAAAAGGAGTTGCAGTTCAAAGCACCCCCTTTGCCCTAACATTTAATATTTTTGTACAGAGTAAACCCTTATCATTTTAAGCCTCAATTTTTTAGACTGAAATTTATACACCAGTGAGAAGCCACTGTAATGTTTACAGAATTTTTGGAAATTGTTAAAGCTATGTTGTAGTTCAAGCCCACTTTAAAAAGCATAAATAGAAAAGGGGAAAAGAGGAAAATTAACAAAGGTAATGTACCTCACCCATAATGATTTTAGCAAGAATCTTGATAAAACCTTTCACTAAGACACTAAAGAAAATCAGTGGGACACCAAAATAGTTTGACCACTTAAACTTGACCATACTTGACTCTAAATGGCTAAGTATAGCACTAGAGCTTCCAGTAGTAAGATTAAAACTTTACCTTATCGACTTAATCGTTGTTATTACTACTAAATTGCATATCATGGCATACATGTATCTTACTCATTGCATTCATTAGATTCCAACCTCGCTGACGGAGAGTATATGCTCATTCCCGAGCAAGGAGCTGTCCAAGAGGAAGTTCAGGAGCCAGCCCAGGAACCTGCCACCGAGGATCTCCCTGCAGCCTCAGCTTTTGGAGGAAATATGGTAACCGGTAAGCCTAGTACCTGAGTGAAGTCGGGCGTGGACTTTACTCCTCACTTGTCCTAAGACTGGGTCTCCCATGCTAGCTATGGTGGGTACAAGTGTGGTCACTACACGGCGGCAGCCGGGGTTAGTGGAGCATTGTATGCCAAGACGGTGAGCCCTGGCCACAAACGGGGAATCGATGGGGACCGTTGATATGTGTGGGGACGGAGTGCCCCTACATGTCGTGTGTTTAGGTTTACCTTGCAAGGTTAAAACTCGATTCGAATCGTCTGCTTCTCGCAGCTAATGAGACTGCTTGACCCCTTGTATTGCATCGAGTAATAAGTAAAACAAGGTTTACTTGAGATAACATGTTGTTTGCACTAAATGATTGTTACCCTGTATGCTTAGAAAGGAGCGAACCTAGCTAAATTAAATACGCTAGAACTAGAAAAGCTAAAATCGTTTTTAGACTCAGCTAGTGCTTTTGGCAAACCAAACCCCTTAGCCAAACAGCTGCATGCTCTAGAGGTAGAGGAGTAGACTCCTCACACCGGGTAAGTCTAGTTGAGTATTAGTATACTCAGCCTTGCTTGTGGCATATTTTTTTTCAGGAACACTACAGGATATGGTTGATGGTGTGACTTGGCCTTCTACCCTGCCACCGGGTTGGAAGGTTGAGTGGGATGCTACCTTGACAGGGGAGGAGTAGGAGTAGGGGATAGGCCTTGCCCTATTCCTCAGTATTCGACGTCATTGATTATCCGCTGCACTTTAATTATGAACTAGTTCCCTTTTATTTAAAACTCCGATTTATGTAATAACTCTAGTACCTTAATTTGTGGTTTCATGTTTTATTGTATTCTCTCTGTGCCTCACCTTCGCGTGAGCTAGTGGTATTCGATCCTAGGGAAGTGGCTTTATCAGACTAGATCTGAGGGACTGACGGGTTATTCCGATTTAAGTGTGTTGCTGCCTCTAAGGCGTGACTTAGGCACTTAAGTTGGAATAATTCGGGCGGTTCTGCCACAGCTGGTATCAGAGCGAGTACCACCACAGAGAAATCAATAACTCGTGAATACCAACTTTTCAAAAATAAAAATTTGCTTAAAAACCAGTATTGGAATCGTTAGGACTAGAACGCTAGACCTAGGACGAAAGGCCTTAGGAATAGTGGGAAAAATAGGTGGCTATATAAGTAGGCCATATAGGCCATTCCTAGAATAGCCGGGATGCCCTAGAAGCACCCCTCCGATTTGAGAGGAAACATTCCTTCCAACATGCATGCATCATAAAATATGAAGAAATTGGAAGCTAAGGAAGAATACATCTAAGTGTGAGTGTAGCAAATAGGGTTAATAATGAATAACATAAGGAGTAGAACCTAAGCTAACCCACCCCCCTTTTTCACAACCCGGGCACATGTGTTTTCCTTTCCACTGCCATAGCACTTACATCTAACCCTCTTTCATAGATGACTTCACCCACCCCCATCAATGGAGGAGACACTCGTTTCAGTTTCGACTACCTTTCCCACAAGGGTTTCCCTCTATCTTGTGGGAGGTGCTCAGCTCCACCGGTTACCCTACACCCCCTCTATACATGGTGTAGTTGTATGAGGAGCATCGGGTGGTACGTTGCCGGGTCTGGCAGACTCTGGAGGCTCACCCTCTGCAGCCGAGTTGGAGTTCCCTTGATTTCGAGACTATCAGGTTCAGGGCGGAAGACACCACTGAGGTCGCAGCACTGAAGACCCTAACCACCTTCTGCGGATATCATCCCCTAGAGATGGTGATGCATCCACTAGGACTCTTCCCCGCTGAGATGAAGGATGACCGCATGTGGTGTAACAGAGTGAGCCACGTGAAGGACGTGTGGGCTATGCATCCCGACCAAGTTGGGAGGATCACCGTTTAGTGTATGAGCGCACTGTACTGCCTGCAAGCCCTGCAAAGCGATGCCATGGCACACCTCACTAACCTTGCTCAGACCACTAAGCTCACCCTCGACAGTCGAGAGGACTTCGTGGTCGACTTGTCTTCAGAATTGGTGGAAAAGGACCTACAGGTGGAGCAGTTAAGCCAGTGCATCGCAACCTTAGAGCAGCAGATGGAAATCCGGGATAACACCATCGATATCCTCGAGATCCAGCTCCATGATGTGTAGGAGGAGCTTGAGGAAGCCAATGACCACCTAGAGATGCACCACCAGGACATGGAGGCAAATGAGGCAGGAAGCGAGGGAGAAGAGGCTTCCGAGGAACTGGAGCCACTCCCTAGTCCCAATGCAACTCCCTCTGGAATGCCCCCTTCACCTACATCCAGCGTTGCTTCTACCACTCAGGGTTGACGGGATAGTTTGGAGGATAGGAACCCATGCAAGCTTAGTTTGGCATCAGATTTTGGGACTAGGCTTATGGGTAATTCCCCTAAAATGTTATAACCTAGGAAAACTTTTATGAGAAATGAAAGGAATGCAGCATGTTATTCTCGTTTAATTTTAGTACTATGTTATGACATTTTCTTCTCATAATATAAAGGATTCTGTTAGAACCATGAGTCAAGATAACAATGGCAGAAATTTCTGTTTTCAGATGGCAGCTAGGCACGTCGTTGGCAGAACGAGCAGGTTCCCCCACCACCCCCTCCAGCTCCCACAGTGCAGGAGCTGATGGCTCGGCAGAATGAGATTCTACGGCAGCTATTACAGCGCCAGCCCCACCCTCAGCAGTATGGTGGAGGCCAGCCGCAGCGTCCTTCGGCCGCAGCAACCTATCAAGAGTTCCTGAACATGCAACCGCCCTTGTTCACCAAGGCAGAGGATCCGCTAGACGCCGACGTGTGGCTAAGGGTTGTGGAGTCAAAGTTTCCACTCCTCGCGGGAGCTTGCCCTGACAACATGAAGACCCGTTTCGCTGCACAGCAGCTTCGCAGACCTGCAAGGACATGGTGGGACCATTTCCGTGCCATGTTACCTGTTGATTGTGAGGTGACATGGGAGGAATTCAAGACTGCTTTCAGGGGACACCATATTCCGGCGGGGATTCTGGACCGCAAGCTTAACGAGTTCTTGGCATTAACTCAGGGAACCCGCATGGTGTTGCAGTATGCCCATGCTTTCAAAGACCTGTGCCAGTATGTGGGCTATCATGCAGATTCTGATGAAAAGAAGAGAGACCGTTTCCGTAGAGGTCTCAACATCAAGTTGCGTGAGTGCCTCAACACTGTTCGGGCTGATAGCTTCAATGAATTGGTCAACCTTGCCATATCACAGGAAGACTGTATTGTAGCTCACCAGGCAGAAAAGAAGAGAAAGGTGCCAATGTC
Organism: Zea luxurians; assembly: GCA_029449295.1. Classification (NCBI taxonomy): domain Eukaryota; kingdom Viridiplantae; phylum Streptophyta; class Magnoliopsida; order Poales; family Poaceae; genus Zea; species Zea luxurians. The sequence goes on from JAOPSE010000185.1 coordinate 1,635,186, forward strand.
AGGACCCTCAGCTCCACCCCAGAGATTCTGGATTGTCTCCAATAGTTAGAGCAGAGGATTCCAGCAGCAAGCAGGAAGATGGGTTGTTAGGCCGCCTCAGCAGCAACAACAAGCACCCAACCGTTTCCCTGCTCCTGCTCTAAGGAACAATCAGCAGCAGTTCCGCCAAGGGAATGGAAGCAAGTGCTTCACGTGTGGCAATGTGGGCCACTATGCCAAGAATTGCCCATGGAATTAGCAAAGGCAGATGCCAGCACCAGACCAAAACAAAGGAAGGAAGCAGAAAGTGCAAGTCAGGCAAGGGAAGCTCAACTTCACCACTCTGGAGGAGCTACCTGAAGGAGCACCCATCATGACTGGTACCTTTTTAGTTTTTAATCAACCTGCATTGATTCTATTTGGCTCTGGTGCATCGCATAGCTTCATTAGCCAGAAATTCATCGTTAAATGCCAACTGCCTTTCTATCATACCCAAGGGTCTTTCATGATCGCAACGCTTGGGGGCAAAATTGCAACAAACCAATTAAATCGAAATGTGCCTATTTAGTTGGGAAGCAAAATTGTCAAAACCACCCTCCTCATTCTGGGGATGGATAATGTGCATATTATTTTGGGATCCAACTGGATGACCCAGCACTAAGTGGTGCTAGATGTCGCCAACCGCATCGTTGAAGTCCATTCCCCAATCTATGGAAAATTCACCTTATATTTGCCCAGCCAAGAAACCACTCGGTCATGTGCTTTTACTATGATAGAGTTACCCTTGAAGAAAATTCCAGTGGTCTATAAGTATGTAAATGTTTTTCCTGACGAGTTGTCAGGAATGCTGCCAGACCGGGATGTTGAATTCGCCATCGAATTGCAACCAGGAACGACACCTATTTCCAAGAGGCCCTACCGGATGCCACCCGCTGAGTTGGCAGAACTGAAGAAGCAGTTGCAAGAATTGCTGGACAAAGGTTTCATCCACCCAAGTACTTCACCTTGGGGATGTCCAACTTTGTTCGTGAAGGAGAAGGATGAAAGCTTGAGATTATGTATAGATTACCGCCCACTCAATGTGGTGACTATCAAGAACAAGTATCCTTTGCCTTGTATTGATGTTCTTTTCGATCAATTGGTCGGAGCCAAGGTGTTTTCCAAAATAGACCTTCGCTCCGGCTATCATCAGATCAAGATACGAGCGAGTGATATTCCGAAGACTGCCTTCTCAACCAGATATGGGCTGTATGAGTACTTGGTGATGTCGTTTGGGTTGACAAATGTACCCGCGTACTTCATGTATTTTATGAATTCAGTCTTCATGCCTGAACTGGACAAATTCGTGGTGGTTTTCATCAATGATATCTTGGTGTACTCAAGGAACGAAGAAGAGCATGCCGGCCATTTGCATGTAGTGCTCCAACGTCTGAGAGAACATCGCCTTTACGCCAAATTGTCCAAGTGTGATTTTTGGCTAAAGGAAATCAAATTCTTAGGTCACACTATCTTTGAGGGAGGCATAGTTGTTGATCCAGAAAAGGTGCAAGAGGTGATGAATTGGAAGCCACCCGCAATTGTCTGTTAGATTCAGAGTTTTCTGGGATCGACCAGGTATTATCGACGATTCATTTCAGACTTCTCCCGAACTGCGAAGCCTATGACTGAATTGTTGAAGAAGGGAGCAAAATTCAAATGGGGTCAGAAATGCGAAGATGCTTTTCACACCTTGAGGCAACATCTGACCACAGCACCTGTCTTAGCGCAGCCTAATAACAACAAGTCGTTTGATGTGTATTGTGATGCCTCTGGCACTGGACTGGGTTGTGTTTTGATGTAAGACAACCGAGCGATTGCCTACACATCGAGAGCACTCAGGCCTCATGAGCAAAATTATCCCACTCATGACATAGGTTGGCAGCCGTGGTTCATGCATTAAAAATGTGGAAACACTACTTGATGGGAACCCACTACAATATCTATACAGATCATAAGAGCCTCAAGTACATCTTTACTCAGGCTGATCTCAACATGAGGCAGAGAAGATGGCTAGAATTGATCAAAGACTACGACTTGGAAGTACACTACCACCCGGAGAAAGCTAATGTGATAGCTGATGCTTTAAGTCAGAAGTCACAATGCAACTGTATGATGATGGATTCTCGCATCAATACCCTGTGTGATGAGTTGAACAAGATGAGGATCGAAGTGATTCCTTCTGGTACCTTGTCTCATATCTCCATCGAGCCAACCTTGTCAGACCAGGTTATTATGGCCCAACTCAGTGACAAGGGAGTGCAAATCATCAAAGAGAATCTTAATCAGAAAGTGGAGAATTATAAGTGCTTTCGCCAAGACAGCAAGGGGATACTGTGGTTTGAAGACAGATTGGTGCTTCCTAAAAACAAAGACCTAAAGAAGAGAATCTTGGATGAGGCTCATTGTGACGGAACCTCCCAAGTCATTAGGCCCACCTACAGTTGTCCTTGTCCAACGGACATCAGACAACCCTGCAGATGCCCCTGAATCACTTGACAAGTTCGGTATCTACTTCTCTTACCTTTCCCAAGAGCGTTTCACCCGTCACGCAGACATTATAGATCATCGGAGATACGATAATGCAGAAGCGATTACATAAACTAACCTTTATTTAAAAAGTAAGACAAAGTTATATATTATAGACCAGGATAACTTATGAGTGCAGAGTAGTATTATTACACACCAAGGGAGGCAAAAACCCCCTCCCGATAAGTTTTAAACAAAAGTTCTTATGGAGGAACTCTTCCTCCCGTAGCTTTACTCTTGCTTTTCTTCTTTTGGGACCACCTTGGAACAGAAACAACAAAAGTTTGTTGCTTCCTCACCTAAAAACAATAGGGAATAAAACCCTGAGTATGGAATTACTCAGCAAGACTTACCCGACTAAAGAAAAGACTCTCAAGGGTATGCTGGTTATAAGGGAGTCAAGGTAAGGTTTCTCAATGATCAAAGACACTGTTTTGCAGAAATGCTTACTAAAAGTGGATCCTTAAAAATCCAGTTTTATTGTCAGATTAGGTAAAATTACCTGCATCTAGAGTTCTTTCTACCCTAGTTCAAACACTTGACCTGCACTAGCCAATTTCTTAACAAGCCTTTCATCTTCACTGGAATTCTATGTATAGGGCAGTGACCAAGTCTTCATAACCGCGAAGGTACGGCGATTCGAAACGATTATACTCAGCTGAGGATCTCCGATCACACGACATATGTAGCACTTAACCCTTGCATATGTCAACCCGCCACCGGGGTTCTTAAGACCAGATCAGGTTCACGTCAACCGAGAGCACAGATACACCACTGTCTAGCCTCTTGCCACGGAGGGTACACGCTACTCTCGCCACCGCTCCACGCCCATTGCGTGTTATCTTATTCTGGCCTTAGTCTGCCCGAGGCAAGGCTTACCCATGACGAGGCATGTGACCAGTTAAAGGGTCCTCGGTCATCAAGCCTACATCGACACGGTCCTTAATTGACTCAGACGGAGACACTACACCGAGACTCCTTTCTCGTGCAAGTCACCCGCCCGGTCTCAGCTTAATCATTTGAACCCAAGGTTTGGTACCTGGCAGAGGTACATCTTTTCCGATGTTGAACCCATCACGACCATAATGGATCCACCATCAAGTTTTGTTTTCAAAAACATCCCACACACTTTTGCCATATCATCTTTTGTAAAAACAAAACATTTGTTTTTCTAAAGCAAGGCTAAGCATCAAAATCTTTTGTAAAATAGGTGATCAAGGAAGGTAATCAAATTCAAGGAAGGTAATGCAGGAATTGTTTTATCAATCAACTCCTATCACCTAATGCAACAAGCAAGTGATAAAGATCTTTAAATCACAAGGAGGTGGCAAATGCACTGGGGCTTGCCTTCGTTTATAGGTGAGTCAGGCTTGGATCCACAGATGTCAAAGTAAAAACAATTCCCTGCCTGATGTTCCGTAGGTGGTGGCAGTGAAGTCTTTTCCTCTTCTACCTCAACCTCTTCTTCGTTTTCTAGATATAATTGTGTATATATATAAGAATGAATGCCATGTAATGCTCATGAGAGTGCAAAGAAAATAAGAATTTATTATCTAAAGTCTTGAATACAATTTTCCTTCACGGTTCTCCGAGAAACTAGGGTTTCCAGAGTCAGTAAAGGAATTCAAAGGGCAGGGGGTAGGGTTTTGGGTTCCAAGTATCAAACAAGGTCCAAATCAAACCAAATTCTACCCAAGGCTTCTAAATAATGTTTAAAGTTCAAATAAAAAGTTTGGGCATTTTTTGGAATTATTATCCATTTTCTAAAAATCCAGAACCAATGCTTTAGGCAATTTTAAATGCTCCAAAATTCCTTATTTGACCTAAAAATCATGAAACTATTTTTATTAAATACTATGGAAAATTAGGAATATGGCAAAATTAGTTTGACATTTTTACCATTTTCTAAAATTGTTGGAGTCCTGCCTGAAAAAGAAAAGAGAAAAGAATGAACAGTCCTAGGCTGATTTCAGCCCAGGCGGCCCAACTAACACAGGAAAACGCGCGCGCCCGCCCACGCTGGCTGCTTTGTGAAAAGGCCCTCGGTTTACTGGCTAACCCGAAGTGGGTTCAATCACTGTTGCACTGAGTCGCTGACAGGTTGCAAGAAGGACCTCCACGTTCTATTTCTTCGCCGCCCGAAGTCCCCGACGGCGATGAGCACGGCAGAGCTCCGGCGAGCGCGTAGACTGGCTGAATGGGGCAAGGACTGGCGCTAATTTCTGGTCTAACCCTAATTCTAGCCCTGAGGAGTGTTCCCCTCATTAAATTTCACAAACGACTATACCAATGTCTCTGGCCACGGTGAGCGCGTGGATAAACTAACAAACCACACGTTCCCGGTGATTGATGGTGGTCTAATTCAATTGGAGTGGTCGAGGAGTTTGAGGAGGGCCTAGGGACGCTAGAACAAGCAACAGAGAGTCTTGGACTGACCTGAGTTGAGCTGGCCGCGGCGAGGTGTTCTTCACGGTGTATTCGAACCGATTTGGGGGAAGTGCGAAATTCGAGCTCGCTGGTGATCGGCTGGGGACAATACTGGGTGGCTGGGTGTGTGATGACCTTGTGGAGCTCGGAGTGGCTTCAATTTATAGGGAGCGACAGCGGTGACCGGGAATTTCAGTGGTGACGCGCGGCGGTCGGAGGAGGGAAAAAGCACTGGCGCAGTGGCTTGGTGTCCTACGCCGTGGCAATTACTCAGGCGATCACCGGTCATGCTAAGCTCGGTTAGCCGCGATGTGGTAAAGCGTCTGGACACGCGGCGGACGACGGTTATGGTTCCACGGCCGTGAGAATCTTATCCGAGGGGTGGTGAGCAAGAGGGGAGTCACGGCGGCTAGCCGGAGTGGCGCCCAGCTCAACAGCGGCAAAGATTTTTCTACCCCGCGATGTTATCCATCTACTCCGGGCACGAATCGGGACGGCGATGGCACGAATTGCGGCGGAGGGATCGTCGACGGTGAGGTCTCTGCGCTGGTGCTCTGATCCTTATCAGATCACTGTACCATGGCGAGTCATTCAGATAACCTGATAGAGCAACTTTGGGTCCCATTTTCTCCAGATTTCCTATGGTACCAAGCCCAAACATCTATAGCAAAGTTGTTCTACTATAAAGGATCTACAACTTTGTTATATTAACCTGGGGCAAATTCCTTGAAGTTCTTGATCTGTAGAGCTCCAAAGATGTCCAAGTACCACTGTTAATCTGAACTTCAAACTCCAATAGCCTGACAGCCCGACTTTGAGTGTAATTATCTCCAAATTCTCCATAACAAATTTGCTTACACTCTTAAGCAAAATTGTTCCCCTATCATAGAGCTACAAAATTATGTGGTGCCCTAAGGTGAATTCTCACTGATTTGAAAACTACAGAGCTCCAAAGTTGAGCTTATAACACTGATTTCAGACTTAGCATAGAACTCAAATGAGGTCCATTTTGCAAATAAGTCCAAAATCCAAGATTTAGCTTACAACTCCACATATTTGTGAACCAAATGACTTAGGATACTCATTTATCATGGTTTTTGCACTTTAGTCCAAAAGTGGACTAATTTTGCACATAGGCCCCTAGGGTTTGGATTTAGGGTTTTCTAGGGTTTCAATTAGGGTTTCTGGTATCTCAGGGGTGTAAATGCAATGTAGGTCCATCCTTGATAACTTTTATGATTATTTCACTAAATCTTTGGGGTTTTCTCTATTTGGCTCCTGTTTTACCCCTCAGATCCCTATTTAGGGTTAAGTACCCTACACTAGGGTCTTATTTGCAAAATGCTACAACAATACAACTTGCTTGAAATTTTTGCCTAGTGGATGCATTCTAGGTGTATCAAACATATGAAATGCTGATGCTTATGATGTCATGCTCAAGTTTTAGTAACAGTAACACCAGGGGTGTTACATCCTTCCCCCCATAAAAGAATCTCGTCCCGAGATTAAAAGTCCTAGGGTAAGTAGTGGAAAAGGAAATGCTTCATGTTTTATTTCCTGAGTTTTGGTACAGGGCAGGGGTGGGTTAAGGGCTCACTCCTTTATTACAACAATTGTATACACTTTACAAATTACATGAGGCTAAAAAGCCTGGGAAATTCTTATCTAAGAAGTCTTGAGTTTCCCAAGTAGCCTCATCTTCGGAATGTTGGTTCCACTGTATCTTGTAAAACTTGAGAGTTTTTCTTGGGTAATCCTGTCCTTTTGATCCAAGACTCGAATAGGATGTTAAGAATATGTCGAGTTTGGTTCAAGGACAACATCTGTCACTTCAATGGTTCGATCTGGAACCCGAAGACACTTCTTCAATTGAGACACGTGGAACACATTATGCACATCAGACAAGGTTTCAGGTAGTTGGAGTCGGTATGCCACTGGTCCACATTGCTCAAGTATAGAAAAGGGACCAAGTACCGGGGTGCAAGCTTCCCTTTAACCCTAAAATGCGATACACCCTTCATTGGGGAGACCTTCAGATAAACATAATCCCCCACCAGAAAATATAAGGGCATTCGCCGTTTGTCTGCATAACTTTTTTTGACGAGCTTGAGCTTTCTTCAAATTATGAATGATTCTCTGAACCTTTTCTTCGGTCTCTTTTACTATATCAGGCCTGAAGAAGTACCTTTCACCAGGTTCAGACCAATTTAGCGGAGTACGACATCGTCGTCCATATAAAGCCTCAAAGGGTGCCATATTGATGCTTTCTTGATAGCTATTATTATATGAGAACTCCGCTAATGGTAGACATTCATCCCATTTCTGTGGAAACTCTAGAACACATGCTCGCAACATATCCTCAAGTATTTGATTGACCCTCTCAGTCTGCCCACTTGTTTGAGGATGATAGGTCGAACTGTGGAGCAATTTGGTACCCAGGGATTTATGAAGTTCTTCCCAGAATTTGGATACGAATTGAGGTCCACGATCCGACACTATAGTCTCGGAACCCCGTGCAAACTGAAAATGCGAGCAATGTATAGCTCCGCATAGGTGATGACGGGATATTTTACTTTGACTGGAAGGAAGTGGGCGATCTTTGTAAGTCGATCAATGATAACTCAAATGGAGTCAAAGCCTTTTGCTGTTCTGGGTAATCCCACAATAAAGTCCATACTAATATCTTCCCATTTCCATGTTGGTATTGGTAAAGATTGTAATGGGCCGGCAACTTTCAGGTGTATGGCCTTGACACGTTTACAAGTGTCACATCTAGCCACATAGCGTGCAATTTCAATTTTCATCTTCGTCCACCAATAATGCTATTTCAGATCTTGATACATCTTAGTGCTTCCGGGATGAATAGAATAGCGACTAAGATGTGCTTCATCTAAAATTTGCTGGCGGACCCCTTCATTTTTAGGCACCACTATGCGGTTGTTAAACCATACCACACCTTGATCGTCTTCTCGGAAGCAATTGGCTTTTCCAGCCCTTATCTTCTCACGTATATGTTTCATACCCTCATCATTTTTCTGTGCGTCAATTATCCTTTATAAGATGACTGACTCTAGCTTCAAATGATTTGAAGTCCCATGCTGAATTATTCCCAGGTTCAACTTTTCCATCTCCTGGCATAATGTAATGTCAGAAGTCCTCATTGTTAGACAATGGCAGGAAGCCTTGCGACTGAGTGCATCTGCCACTACATTTGCTTTGCCTGGATGATAATGAATTTCCAATTCATAATCCTTGATCAGCTCGAGCCATCTCCTTTGTCTCATATTGAGCTATGACTGGGTAAAGATATACTTCAAACTTTTATGATCTGTACAAATGTGACAGATATTACCCAGCAGATAATGACGCCAAATCTTTAGGACATGAACCACTGCAACTAACTCCAGATCATGAGTTGGGTAATGCTCCTCATACCGGCGCAACTGCCTTGAAGCATACGCTATTACTCGGCCTTCTTGCATTAATACATAGTCGAGACCACTGCCCGATGCGTCACAATACACATCAAAGGGCTTATTAATGTCCGGTTGAGCCAATACCGGAGCAGTGGTTAATAATGTCTTCAATTTCTCAAAAGCTTCATTACACTTTAAAGACCAATTGAATTTAGTCTCATTCTTCAATAGACTTGCGATTGGCTTCACAAGCTTGGAAAAATCTAGTATAAATCGGCGGTAATAACCAGCCAGTCCAAGGAAACTTCGGACTTGATGAACAGTGGTCGGGGGTTTCCACTCCAAAATGTTCTTGACTTTGCTGGGATCTACCGCAATCCCCCTGGCAGACAGTACATGTCCCAGAAATTGAATTTCTTCCATCCAAAACGCGCACTTACTGAACTTGGAATATAATTTGTGTTCTCTTAAGTGCGTTAATACGACCCGTAGGTGTTGGGCATGCTCCTCTTCATTCTTGGAATATATTAAAATATCATCTATGAAGACCACTACAAACTTGTCCAACTCGGGCATGAATACCGAGTTCATCAAATAAGTGAAGTGGGCTGGAGCATTCGTCAGCCCGAACAACATTACCAAATATTCAAATAATCCATACCGCGTAGTGAATGCGGTTTTTGGTATATCCTTGGGCCGAATACGGATCTGATGATAGCCCGATCTGAGATCAATCTTGGAGAATACCCTCGCCCCGGTCAGTTGATCATAAAATGTCAATCCATGGAAGGGGGTACTTGTTCTTGATATTGACCTCATTCAAGGGTCGATAATCCACACACATCCGTAAAGTTTGATCCTTCTTCTTGACGAATATGGCTGGACAACCCCATGGCGACGAGCTTGGTCAGATGAATCCTTTTTCTAGTAGATCTTGTAATTGAATCTTCAATTCTGCCAGCTTATTTGGAGGCATTCGGTACGATCTCCTAGAAATGGGAGTCGTACCGGGCTTTAACTCAATTACAAACTCTACATCTCTTTCGGGTGGCAATCCAGGCATATCCTCTGGAAAGACATCTGGGAACTCGCATACTACCGGAATATCCTTGATCTCCGGTATAATGGTTTCATAAACTCTGCCAGTAGTTTTGGTTGGAATGGGAATAGATAAAAGAATTTCCTCTAGATTATGACTCAACCTGATGGTTCTCTGATCAGTGTTGAGGGTTGCTTTATGTCGGGCCAACCAATTCATGCCCAAAATCACATCTATGTCTTGGCCTTTCAGAACAATCAGATTAGTAGGAAAGTACCGTCCGGCCAATGTTACAGGCACTTGGAAAGCCACTTCCCTAGTAAAGATTTGTCCCCCAGGTGACTGAATTTTAAACCCTTCTTTTGATTCATGGTATGAAATGCAATGTTGCTCCACAAATTTCTTGTTGATGAATGTATGTGAAGCACCATAATCAAAGAGAATAATTGCGGGATGATTGGCCATAAGGAACGTACCCATCATTACCGGTTCACCGTCCAGTGTGGTGGCCACTTGAGTGTAATAAATTCGTCCTGTCTTCTTTGTATTCTTGCCCGCATTTCCCTTAGCTTGAGAAGAATTCCCAGTACCTTGTTGATTGTTTGTGCGATTCTGCTTCGGATAAGGGCAATCCTTAATAAAATGCCCAGATTTTCCGCAATTGAAACAACCTGTTGACAAACTGGGAAGGGCCGGGAAACGAGTGCCAGGGGCACCCGGCTGACTTGTTGTAGTGGGGGCAGCATTGGGACGGATGACATTGGTTGTTTAAATGGGAAGGAGGGTGGACGTGATGAAGAACGACACTGATTAAAAGGCCGGATAACTAACTGTTGCCTTTTCTCGGGGCCCTGACTAGGCCTGTTGCCTCCACTCCCCTTGGTTTTTCCAGAACTTGTATATTTAGATTCGACTGCTAGCGCTGTGCTGACAGCCCTTCCGTAGGTGAGGTCGATGCAGGTAGCCATTTTCCTTTGCATCCAATCATTTAGACCCCTCATGAAACAGTTCTTCTTCTTTATGTCGGTGTTGACTTGGTCAATTGCATACTGAGACAAATGATTAAATTTATTGAGATACTGGGTGACAGTATCTCCACCTTGCTTCAACTTCATGAATTCCTCTTGTTTCCTGTGGAGTACTCCTTCTGGTATGTAATGCTCTCTGAAGGCTAACTTAAATTCATCCCAGGTAATCTGATGATTGGCCGGCTGTATGGCAACAAAGTTCCCCCACCAAGTGCTGGCAGGGCCACGCAATTGCTGAGCTGCGAACAGGGGTTTCTGAGTTTCGGAACACCGAAGAAGTCCAAATTTCTGCTCAATGACGTGGATCCATTCGTCCGCCTCTAAAGGGTCTTCTGCCTTGACGAACAACGGTGGGCGCGTTTCGGAGAAGTCCAAATAAGATGTCTCACGGAGACCTTGCGGATAGCCCCGCCCTCCTTGTTGTTGAAGTTGTTGACCTGCCATCTCCAGTAGGAAACGGGTATTATCTGCTGTAGCATTTACCAAGGCGGCGATAGCCTCAGCAAGTGTGGGAGGAACTGGAGGTGGGTTTGGTGTTGCCTCCCTCCCACGGGAGGTACTAGCCACATCCTGAGCACGAGTCCGGGAAGGCATCTGTGGCAACAAACATTTGAAACAATATGATATGCCAAAGAAAACCATCCATTTTACATTACTAAAAAGAGTAATGTTACAGACTCGAATTTTTACAACAGGATTACACCACTTATTATACATCACTACTATTTCTACTATTATATTATACTATTCTACTCCTGCTTTCTGTTGCTCCCGGTAGCCTCGTTGTCGGGTGTAGGAGACCACTCATCGACCAACTTCATAGAGGGAGGGGGCCTGAAAAGGTCCAATTCACCACCAAAAGCTTCTCCCGCTACATGAGAAGGTCCGACTTCTGTCCCGACAGAATCCTCAGGCACATTGGGGTGCAATTGTGAATACAGTATATGAACTTCTTCATGTAGAGATTGCAATAAGCATGCAGGTTATCGATGGCTGAGCTAAGCTCTTCTACTCTGGCTCGAGCTTTTGCCTCCTTAGCCCAGGCAATCGAACGATACTGAACCGCCCAGTCGAGTGCTAAATCTCGATCTGCGAGCTGATCTTGCAGGCGGCGGATGTCGCTTCTTAATTCATTAATTCTGTCGCCATCCGCAACCCAGATGTCAGTCCTACGTCGGAGTTCTGTTTGAAGCTGATTCACTTGCGCTTCAAGATCCCCGATCGGATCATTACTCCCACTACTGCTATCCTCGTGTCTTGGGGCAAGTTGATGACGTGGCACACCAATTGGGCCAGTATGCCTGCGCGCAGTTTTCCTTGTGCGCGGCGGCATTTTTCTAAGGGGAAAATCTTATTAACATAGTTCTTAGCATGATGCATGTGTAATTACAGAACCAACCTTAGTTGATTCAACCTTCTATACATTGCACTCCTCCTATCTAGTCTTTCATATAAATTCTTCAGAAATAATAGGTAAGAAGGGAAGAAATTTTCTAGATAAGTCTTTAGAAAATTCTTTTGAAGATGCCTCATAATATCTGCAGAGAAGGGCTTCGCTCCTATACCAGCTGTGACGGAACCTCCCAAGTCATTAGGCCCACCTACAGTTGTCCTTGTCCAACGGATATCAGACAACCCTGCAGATGCCCCTGAATCACTTGACAAGTTCGGTATCTACTTCTCTTACCTTTCCCAAGAGCGTTTCACCCGTCACGCAGACATTACAGATCATCGAAGATACGATAATGCGGAAGCGATTACATAAACTTACCTTTATTTAAAAAGTAAGACAAAGTTATATATTACAGACCAGGATAACTTATGAGTGCAGAGTAGTATTATTACACACCAAGGGAGGCAAAAACCCCTCCCGATAAGTTTTAAACAAAAGTTCTTATGGAGGAAATCTTCCTCCCATAGCTTTACTCTTGCTTTTCTTCTTTTGGGACCACCTTAGAACAGAAACAACAAAAGTTTGTTGCTTCCTCACCTAAAAACAATAGGGAATAAAACCCTGAGTATGGAATTACTCAGCAAGACTTACCCGACTAAAGAAAAGACTCTCAAGGGTATGCTGGTTATAAGGGAGTCAAGGTAAGGTTTCTCAATGATCAAAGACTCTGTTTTGCAGAAATGCTTACTAAAAGTGGATCCTTAAAAATCCAGTTTTATTGTCAGATTAGGTAAAATTACCTGCATCTAGAGTTCTTTCTACCCTAGTTCAAACACTTGACCTACACTAGCCAATTTCTTAACAAGCCTTTCATCTTTACTGGAATTCTATGTATAGGGCAGTGACCAAGTCTTCATAACCGCGAAGGTACGGCGATCCGAATCGATTATACTCAGCTGAGGATCTCCGATCACACGACATATGTAGCACTTAACCCTTGCATATGTCAACCCGCCACCGGGGTTCTTAAGACCAGATCAGGTTCACGTCAACTGAGAGCACAGATACACCACCGTCCAGCCTCTTGCCACGGAGGGTACACGCTACTCTCGCCACCGCTCCACGCCCATTGCGTGTTATCTTATTCTGGCCTTAGTCTGCCCGAGGCTAGGCTTACCCATGACGAGGCATGTGACCAGTTAAAGGGTCCTCGATCATCAAGCCTACATCGACATGGTCCTTAATTGACTCAGACGGAGACACTACACCGAGACTCCTTTCTCGTGCAAGTCACCCGCCCGGTCTCAGCTTAATCATTTCAACCCAAGGTTTAGTACCTGGCAGAGGTACATCTTTTTCGATGTTGAACCCATCACGGCCATAATGGATCCACCATCAAGTTTGTTTTCAAAAACATCCCACACACTTTTGCCATATCATCTTTTATAAAAACAAAACATTTGTTTTTCTAAAGCAAGGCTAAGCATCAAAATCTTTTGTAAAACAGGTGATCAAGGAAGGTAATGCAGGAATTGTTTTATCAATCAACTCCTATCACCTAATGCAACAAGCAAGTGATAAAGATCTTTAAATCACAAGGAGGTGGCAAATGCACCGGGGCTTGCCTTCGTTTATAGGTGAGTCAGGCTCGGATCCGCAGATGTCAAAGTAAAAACAATTCTCTGCCTAATGTTCCGTAGGTGGTGGCGGTGAAGTCTTCTCTTCTACCTCAACCTCTTCTTCATTTTCTAGATATATATGTGTATATATATATAAGAATGAATGCCATGTAATGCTCATGAGAGTGCAAAGATAATAAGAATTTATTATCTAAAGCTTTGAATACAATTTTTCTTCACGGTTCTCCGAGAAACTAGGGTTTCTAGAGTCAGTAAAGGAATTCAAAGGGCAGGGGATAGGGTTTTGGGTTCTAAGTATCAAACAAGGTCCAAATCAAACCAAATTCTACCCAAGGCTTCTAAATAATGTTTAAAGTTCAAATAAAAAGTTTGGGCATTTTTGGAATTATTATCCATTTTCTAAAAATCTAGAACCAATGCTTTAGGCTATTTTAAATGCTCCAAAATTCCTTATTTGACCTAAAAATCATGAAACTATTTTTATTAAATACTATGGCAAATTAGGAATATGGAAAAATTAGTTTGACATTTTTACCATTTTTCTACCATTTTCTAAAATTGTTGGAGTCCTGCCTGAAAAAGAAAAGAGAAAAGAATGAACAGTCCTGGGCTGATTTCAGCCTAGGCGGCCCAACTAACACAGGAAAACACGCGCGCCCGCCCGCGCTGGCTGCTTTGCGAAAAGGCCCTCGGTTTACTGGCTAACCCGAAGTGGGTTCAATCACTGTTGCACTGAGTCGCTGACAGGTTGCAAGAAGGACCTCCACGTTCTTTTTCTTCGCCGCCCGAAGTCCCCGACGACGATGAGCACGGCAGAGCTCCGGCGAGCGCGTAGATCGGCTGAATGGGGCAAGGACTGGCGCTAATTTCTGGTCTAACCCTAATTCTAGCCCTGAGGAGTGTTTCCCCTCATTAAATTTCACAAACGACTATACCAATGTCTCTGGCCACGGTGAGCGCGCGGATAAACTAACAAACCACATGTTCCCGGTGATTGACGGTGGTCTAATTCAATTGGAGTGGTCGAGGAGTTTGAGGAGGGCCTAGGGACGCTAGAACAAGCAACAGAGAGTCTTGGACTGACCTGAGTTGAGCTGGCCGCGGCGAGGTGTTCTTCACGGTGTATTCGAACCGATTTGGGGGAAGTGCGAAATTCAAGCTCGCTGGTGATCGGCTGGGGACAATACTGGGTGACTGGGTGTGTGATGACCTTGCGGAGCTCGCAGTGGCTTCAATTTATAGGGAGCGACAGCGATGACCGAGAATTTCAGTGGTGACGCGCGGCGGTCGGGGGAGGGAAAAGGCACTAGCGCAGTGGCTTGGTGTCCTACGCCGTGGCAATTACTCCGACGATCACCGATCATGCTAAGCTCGGTTAGCCGTGACGTGGTAAAGCGTTTGGACACGCGGCGGACAACGGTGATGGTTCCACGGCGGTGAGAATCTTATCCGAGGGGTGGTTAGCAAGAGGGGAGTCACGGCGGCTAGCTAGAGTGGCGCCCAGCTCAATGGCGGCAAAGATTTTTCTACCCCGCGATGTTATCCATCTACTCCAGGCACGAATCGGGACGGTGATGGCACGAATCACGGCAGAGGGATCATCGACGGTGAGGTCTCTGCGCTGGCGCTCTGATCCTTATCAGATCACTGTACCATGGCGAGTCATTCAGATAACCTGACAGAGCAACTTTGGTCCCATTTTCTCCAGATTTCCTATGGTACCAAGCCCAAACATCTATAGCAAAGTTGTTCTACTATAAAGGATCTACAACTTTGTTATATTAACCTGGGGCAAATTCCTTGAAGTTCTTGATCTGTAGAGCTCCAAAGATGTCCAAGTACCACTGTTAATCTGAACTTCAGACTCCAATAGCCTGACAGCCCGACTTTGAGTGTAATTATCTCCAAATTCTCCATAACAAGTTTGCTTACACTCTTAAGCAAAATTGTTCCCCTATCATAGAGCTACAAAATTGATGTGGTGCCCTAAGGTGAATTCTCACTAATTTGAAAACTACAGAGCTCCAAAGTTGAGCTTATAACACTGATTTCAGACTTAGCATAGAACTCAAATGAGGTCCATTTTGCAAATAAGTCCAAAATCCAAGATTTAGCTTACAACTCCACATATTTGTGAACCAAATGACTTAGGATACTCATTTATCATGGTTTTTGCACTTTAGTCCAAAAGTGGACTAATTTTGCACATAGGCCCCTAGGGTTTGGATTTAGGGTTTTCCAGGGTTTCAATTAGGGTTTCTGGTATCTCAGGGGTGTAAATGCAATGTAGGTCCATACTTGATAACTTTTTATGATTATTTCACTAAATCTTTGGGGTTTTCTCTATTTGGCTCCTATTTTACCCCTCAGATCCCTATTTAGGGTTAAGTACCCTACACTAGGGTCTTATTTGCAAAATGCTACAACAATACAACTTGCTTGAAATTTTTGCCTAGTGGATGCATTCTAGGTGTATCAAACATATGAAATGCTGATGCTTATGATGTCATGCTCAAGTTTTAGTAACAGTAACACCAGGGGTGTGACACTCATCTCTCCAAATTCTCCATGCACCCAGAAAGCACCAAGATGTATCATGATCTGAAGCCCCTGTATTGGTGGACTAGGATGAAGAGAGAGATAGCTCAGTATGTATTGGAATGTGACACCTGTCAGAGGATAAAGGCAAGCCACTTAAAATCAGCTGGTGCCTTGCAACCCCTATCAATACCTTCATGAAAATGGGATGACATCAGCATGGATTTCATTGTGGGTCTGCCCAACACCTCTCAACATCATGATTCAATTTGGGTTAATGTGGACTGATTGACGAAGGTGGCACATTTTCTTCCAGTGCACACCACCGATAAGGCTCATAAGTATGCTGAGTTGTACATTGACCGAATTGTGTGTTTGCATGGATTACCCCAGACAATTATCTCTGACCGAGGACCCCAATTTGTAGCCAGATTTTAGGAGCAATCGCAAGAGTCTTTGGGAACCAAGCTAATAAGAAGTTCAGCTTACCACCCCCAGATTGATGGCCAGACCGAAAGGATAAATCAAATTCTGGAAGATATGCTGAGGGCCTTTGCGATCGATTACGACAAGAACTGGGATAAGTACCTCTCCTTGGCAGAGTTTTCTTATAACAACAGTTATCAATCCAGCCTGAAGATGGCACCTTTTGAAGCTCTATATGGGAGGAGATGTCGAACACCCCTCAACTGGTCACAGCCCGACGAAAGAGAAATCTTTGGGCTTGACCTAATGTCGAAAGCCAAAAAGAAGGTCAAGCTGATCAGAAAGAACCTAGAAGCTGCTCAGGTCAGGCAAAAGAGCTACCATGACAAGAGAAGGAAACCCCTCCAGTTTGAAGTGGGAGATTTCGTGTATCTGAAAGTATCGCCCACAAAAAGAGTGCAAATGTTTGGGATCAAAGGCATGTTAGCCCCTCGCTACATTGGACCTTATGAAATCATGGAAGCCTGTGGACCCGTGGCATACAAATTGAAGCTACCTTTGAAAATGTCTGCCATCCACAATGTGTTCCATGTATTCCAATTGAAGAAGTGTGTTCGTTTGCCCGCAGAGGTCGTAACAGAACTAGATGTGGAGATAGAGCCAGATCTATCATACCAAGAGCACCCCTCCAAGGTTCTAGATTGCAAGGAAAGATCAACTCGTGCGAGGTCGATCAAAATGTATAAGATCCAGTGGAGCAACCATTCGGAAGAAGAGGCTACCTCGGAGACTGAGGAATTTCTACGTTCAAACTACCCCGATTGTTTACATAAGGAGATCGGTACGTAACTATACCCCAGCCCCCTGCCCTTTGAATCCAAATATAAGAAAGCTAATCTTAACATAAACCCAATTAAGCTATGAAACAAAAACAAAAAGGACTTCCTTCTGAAGTTGCAAAGAGGATGACATTCGAAGAGCAAGTTTCTAAAAGAACCTTAATGAACAACTCACACCTGGGAGATAGACCATAACCTCCTCATCACCCCTAGAGGATCCCGACTCGAATCTCGGGACGAGATTCCTTTAAGGGGGGAGGGCTATAACACCCCAGTGTTACTCAGGGTTTTTCCCTAGTACCCAACTTGTGGCCATTATCACATGTGATTTTAATTAAGCAAGAGGCACCAAAACTTACGGAATTAAAACCTAAGCTAAGTCTTTTTCATCTCAAGAACCATACTCTACCATCATGCACCTCAAGTGAGAAAATTTTTCAAAACCCTAACACTACCCAAATTAGGTCATTTGAGCACAAAAAGGGAATTAGTGAAAAGACAATGAAAAATATTAAATCTTAACATGGACCAATTAACAAAGTTGTAGTACATTAAATAAATTACAAAATGTAGTAAGGGAGTTTGATCATTGGGATTTTGCAAATTCACAAAACAGTCCCTTAAGTAAAACCTCTATGGTAAATTCAAAAAAACCAAAATTCTGAAATTTGACCTCTTCACAAAGATCAGTTGTGTTCTCATAATTCAAAAACTAAAATCCACTTGGTCCAAATATCAAAGTGGCGCCAAATTTCCTTGAACACACCCTGGCAAAGTTTGGGAACTTTTCTCAGCTGTTTGACATAATCTTGGCATAGATTTACCTCGGGACGCGGCCGTGAGACACTGACACCTTGGCGACGCAACAACTCACTGTACACGACCCTAAACCTCTCGACTTCCACACATAAATGACAAAGCTATGTCGGGGGAGCATATCTTGTATAGTGATCATGCCCAAATACGCGAAGATTTGCAACCTATGGACGTTTAAACTCAGGCAGAAGCAGAGAGCCACATGCTCGACGCCGTGTTAGGCTAGCCGAGCGCGGACTAGCCGCGGCAACGCGCGCCCCCACGCGCGGTCACCCCTCCCCGTGCGTCTGTGCCCCACCCCGCCAATAAGTGCCTCCACGGCTTTAGCCGTATCCCCTCGCACGCTCTCACTCTCGTCTAAACCGGAGATCACCGGAGATCACCGCAGAGAGCAAGCGCCACCATCCGCCAAGCCACCCGAGCTTCGGCCACCGTGGCCAGCCCACCCCAGCCATTCGCAGACCATGATAGCAGCTTGGTTAGCTTCGCTAGAGACCCGTGAAGCTCCCCAAGCCTTCAAACCCAGCAGAACCTCGCCGGAGACCCTGAATCACCCTCGCCGGACTTCTTCCACTCACCGGCGAACGTGGACCGGGTAAGTCTCTACGCCATTTTCCAATTCCTCACGTGTACCGCCCTTCGTCACCTGGTCAAGCCTCTTGAGCCAACCAATTTAACTATCTCGTCGTGAGCATGCCGGAGCACCCGCCGCCGACGTACTCCCTCGCCTGCGCACGTGGACCGGCCGACTCCGACCACCTCCAACGCCGACCCGTACCTCGACGTGACCACCGTTACCTCTCCGACCTCCCTGGACGCCTCACCGGAGCTATCTCGCCACCAGCAAGCCCCTCCGCCCTTTCCTCCGTCGTGGGTACTGTTCCAATAGGGGAAGGACCGCGGGTTAGATTTAGGGTTACCCCAGGGGGTCATGCGTAATGTCAGTGACTCAGTGGAATAGTAGACCGAGGACTAGTTTGTAAGGAACGCAGGAAAATTTTACCAGGGACCCTAGCGCAAAGTGGAAATTCCTTTTCCATTTTAAAATTAAATTCTTTAAATCTGCAGTAAATTAGTTAATTGCATAACTTAAGAAATACTTATCCAAATTTAGTCAAACAAATTTTGTTAAACTCTATGATTTATGCACTATCAAACAAAATTAGTAAACCCCATGCTTTTGGTACTAAGTTTTAGAGTTTTAAATTAAATAAGAAAATTCTCCAAACTTTATTAATATAGAGAAAAATAGAAATACTTCTATACTGGTCTGGAGAAAAATTGTAGAGATACCTACCTAACATATACACTTTTTAAAAATACTAAGCACCCCAGTATACAAGAATAAACCAGGAATGTCTATTAAAAGTTGTTTCTGCTCAAAACCTTAGAAAAATAAGAAAGGTAATAGAAAATAAAGACCAGAGGATGACCATATTTTTCCTAGTATACTTGAGTCATAAAGAACATAGGAAAATATATGGAACCCTAGTCTAGAGCTAATCTAAGGTTATAAATTTTAATAGGCACTAAAAAATTAAGAAAGCCATGATTAAAAATATAAGGACAAATACAATGATGGCAAGAAAAATCTAGTAGACCTCTAACTACTAGTCTACCACTAAAAAAATGGTAAACACCCCACACCATCACAGTGAGTTAAACAAATAGAACTTAAATTTAGCCAATACTTCAATTAAATCAAAAGAAAGGCTAAAAATATGAAACAGTGAGCAACCAAATTTTTATCCAATTACTTATGATGTAAACCACCAGAGAAAAATATGAAACTAAAATAAAAATGTGATGTAACACACATTACCCCTACCCCATGAAAAAGGTCATATATTCCAAGAAATTCTACCACCCCTTCCCTTTGAGAAAAATTAGCCAACTTCTAGAATGATTGCTCTTGCACAAAGAAAAAGATAGAAAAATTAGGAAATCTATTGTTTGACATTTTTCAATTATAGTAGTAATAGAAAGCACCATTACGCCTTAAAACTTTAGAAAATCACAATAAAATGACTATTTGGTATCATTGGCTAAAACTTGGTACAAGATCTTGTTATTGCACTTAAATGCCAGCAAAAATAAACATTAGAGAAAAATATGCTGCTAAAAAGGAGTTGCAGTTCAAAGTACCCCCTCTGCCCTAAAATTTAATATTTTTGTACAGAGTGAACCCTTATCATTTTAAGCCTCAATTTTTGAGACTAAAATTTATACACGAGTGAGAAGCTACTGTAATTTTTACAGAATTTTTGGAAATTGTTAAAGCTATATTGTAGTTCAAGCCCAGTTTAAAAAGCATAAATAGAAAAGGGGAAAAGAGGAAAATTAACAAAGGTAATATACCTCACCCATAATGATTTTAGCAAGAATCTTGATAAAATCTTTCACTAAGACACTAAAGAAAATCAGTGGGACACCAAAATAATTTGACCACTTAAACTTGACCATACTTGACTCTAAATGGCTAAGTATACCACTAGAGCTTCTAGTAGTAAGATTAAAACTTTACCTTATCGACTTAATCATTGTTATTACTACTAAATTGCATATCATGGCATACATGTATCTTACTCATTGCATTCATTAGATTGCAACCTCGCTGACGGAGAGTACATGCTCATTCTCGAGCAAGGAGCTGTCCAAGAGGAAGTTTAGGAGTCAGCCCAGGAGCCTGCCACCGAGGATCTCCCCGTAGCCTAAGCTTTTGAAGGCAAGCTCCGATTTTATGCATAACCGTTTATATATGCTACTTTACTACACTTAATGTTTGTAGGTTTGTAATGTACACTTAAGTGTAGGAGTTGTTTGAAACCCTTAGTTGCATGAACTCAGGATTCCTTTGAGATGGATACTAGTATGCTAGGTCGAGTAGCTGCTTTGCTAATCAGGATCTCGGTAGAAGTCGAGTGATTTTTCTAGCTCTCGCGCGAGGTCAGGCATTGATTGTATTCATCTTGATAATGGGATCTATGATGGTCTATGGACTTGGATCCAGGGTGGATGCCTTGTCTATGAGACAAAAATGGAATTAAGGATTAATGTGTGGATACCTGAGTCAAGCGTTTGAAAGTACTAAACACATGTCGGGAAATATGGTAACCGGTAAGCCTAGTACCTGAGTGAAGCCAGGCACGGACTTTACACCTCACTTGTCCTGAGACTAGGTCTCCCATGCTAGCTATTGTGGGTACAAGTGTGGTCCCTGCATGGCGGCAGCCAGGGTCAGTGGAGCATTGTATGCCAAGGCGGTGAGCCCTGGCCGCGAACAGGGGATCGATGGGGACGGTTGATATGTGTGGGGATGGAGTGCCCCTACATGTCGTGTGTTTAGGTTTACCTTGCAAGGTTAAAACTCGATTCGAATCGTCTGCTTCTCGTAGCTAATGAGACTGCTTGACCCCTTGTATTGCATCGAGTAATAAGTAAAACGAGGTTTACTTGAGATAACATGTTGTTTGCACTAAATGATTGTTACCCTATGTGCTTAGAAAGGAGCGAACCTAGCTAAATTAAATATGCTAGAACTAGAAAAGCTAAAATCATTTTTAGACTCAGCTAGTGCTTTTGGCAAAACCAAACCTCTCAGCCAAACAGCTGCATGGTCTAGAGCTAGAGGAGTAGACTCCTCACACCGGGTAAGTCCAGCTGAGTATTAGTATACTCAGCCTTTCTTGTGGCATATTTTTTTAGGTACGCTACAGGATATGGTTGATGGTGTGACTTGGCCTTCTACCCTACCACCGGGTTGGACGGTTGAGTGGGATCCTACCTCGACAGGAGAGGAGCAGGAGGAGTAGAGGATAGACCTTGCCCTATTCCTCAGTATTCGACGTCATCGATTATCCGCTGCACTTTAGTTATGAACTAGTTCCCTTTTATTTAAAACTCTGATTTATGTAATAACTATAGTACCTTAATTTGTGGTTTCATGTTTTATTGTATTATCTCTGTGCCTCACCTTCGCGTGAGCTAGTGGTATTCGATCCTTGGGAAGTGGCTTTATCAGACTAGATCTGAGGGACAGACGGGTTATTCCGATTTAAGTGTGTTGCTGCCTCTAAGGCGTGACTTGGGAAATTAAGCTAGAATAATTCGGGTGGTTCTACCACAGTTGGTATCAGAGCGAATACCACCACAGAGAAATCAATATGTCGTGAATACCAACTTTTCAAAAATAAAAATTTTCTTAGAAACCAGTATTGGAATCGTCAGGACTAAAACGCTAGACCTAGGACGAAAGGCCTTAGGAATAGTGGGAAAAATAGGTGGCTATATAAGTAGGCCATATAGGCCATTCCTAGAATAGCCGGGATGCCCTAGAAGCACCCCTCCAATTTGAGAGGAAATGTTCCTTCCAACATGTATGCATCATAAAATATGAAGAAATTGGAAGCTAAGGAAGAATACATCTAAGTGTGAATGTAGCAAACAGGGTTAATAATGAATAACATAAGGAGTAGAACCTAAGCTAACCCACCCCCTTTTTCACAACCCGGGCACATGTGTTTTCCTTTCCACTGCCATAGCACTTACATCTAACCCTCTTTCACAGATGACTTCACCCACCCCCATCAATGGAGGAGACACTCATTTCAGTTTCGACTACCTTTCCCACGAGGGTTTTCCCTCCATCTTGTGGGAGGTGATCAGCTCCGCCGGTTACCCTACACCCCCTCTGTACACGGTGCAGTTGTACGAGGAGCATCGGGTGCCACGTTGCCGGGTCTGGCTGACTCTAGAGGCTCACCCTCTGCAGCCAGGTTGGCATTCCCTTGATTCCGAGACTATCGGGTTCAGGGCGGAAGACACCACCGAGGCCGCAATACTGAAGACCCTGACCACCTTCTGCGGATATCATCCCCTGGAGATGGTGATGCATCCACTGGGACTCTTCCCCGCTGAGAAGAAGGATGACCCCATGTGGTGTAACAGAGTGAGCCACGTGAAGGACGTGTGGGCTATGCATCCCGACCAAGTTGGGCGGATCACCGTTCAGTGTATGAGCGCACTGTACCGCCTGCAAGCCATGCAAAGCGATGCCATGGCACACCTCACTAACCTTGCTCAGACCACTAAGCTCACCTTGATGAATTAACGTTATTAACATGAGTGTTTATAAATGAAAAACAATTTATTATCACGCGCAGACGTCGCGCGACATACGCGAACAGCGCGCGACGAAACGTGCGAACGACACGCGATGACATGCGCGAAACAGCACTGCGGCACGCGAGACAATGCGCACGACAGCGCGCGACTACGCACGTGAACAACCCGATGACGTGCAAACGATGTCGTGCGCGAACAACGACAAACAAATAATTAATTACTAGTCGGTTGCCCATGCGTTGCGACGGTTTATAACAATACCCACGTAAAATATCCACAAAAAAATTTAAGATTTTTTATTGATTGTCTTCGCTCTCCGTATAATATTTTTTTGATTTGGCTAACTGATGTTATTGTTTACTCCATGCAATATGTCTTGGTACAACACGACCAATGAAGTGAGTGATTAGAAGAGAGTTCACAACGACTGACTGAACGAACAGAGATTATAAAATGACATAATTCCACCATACAGAGACCAAATAAGATAAAGTTTAAGCTCAAGTTTCTAAAATAAGTCACATGAACTTAAATTTATAAAAAAGGTAGATCAAAAGATAGAGTGATTGCCAAAGTCAGGCATCAATAAAAACTAGATGCGCTTCATATAAATCCATGCAATATGTCTTGGTACAACACGACCAATAAAGTGAGCGATTAGAAGAGAGTTCACAACAACTGACTGAACGAACAGAGATTATAAAATGACATAATTCCACCATACAGAGACCAAATAAGATAAAGTTTGTGAGCTCAAGTTTCTAAAATAAGTCACATGAACTTAAACTTATAAAAAAGATAGATCAAAATATGGAGTGATTGCTAAAGTCAGGCATCAATAAAAACTGGATGCACTCCATATAAATTATGCTACTTCGTAGCAATTACTAACGTTTAAAACCAACAAATAACCTTTCATTTTACTATTAGTGTGACAAATCATTGTTGCTCCATCCAATTCAGCAACCTCAAACACCATGGAGTCCATTGCGCCAATGTGGTCTCAGAAACGACTTAATGCTTGCAAGAACCAAGAACGTCGTGCTATGCTTGGGTTGTAGCCTTGGCCCGTAGTGCTGGCCCGACATGATTATATATTTTTATTTTACAAAAAATGTATATACATATATACAATTTATATTATGTTTATATTCTGTGCTCTCAGAAACGACCTAATGCTTGCAAGAGCCAAGAACGTCGTGCCGTGCTTGGGTTGTAGCCTCGGCCCGTATTACTGGTCCGGCCCGACACGATTATATTTTTTATTTTAAAAAAACGTATATACATATATACAATTTATATTTAATATTAAAAACATTTGAGCATGATATTCTACTGGTTAGATAGCTTCACCTAGTGTCTTCCAGCCTTCTTTCATCAGGGCATGGGTTCGAACCCCACCTCCTGCACTCATTTTACATTGATTTAATTAAATGGGCCGACGGCCTAACCAGAGTTGTGGCCCGCGGGCATCTGGCCCGGGCCGTCGTTTGGCCATCTATATGTGTGCAGCGGATTAATTATAATAGCTATGAGGGGTTACTTGTAAAAAGATGACGCGGGACGACCGTTGAAACTGGTGCTTTAAGTATAGTATAGAAAAGTATTTAAGCTGGTATTAATCAAGTTAATTAACATTTATATTTATAAAAGCCTGAGTTAAAAAATGCGAGCAAGCCACGCAGGGGCCAGGGAAGGGACGAGGATGCGCAGACGGTGGGGCTATGGCATGGGCGCCTCTGGCATGAACGGCGAGACAAAAACGTGGCGAGCCACGGTGATGTGCTGCGTGCACGATGCACCGCACGAATGACAACGAGGCTACTGTTGCGCCATGGGGCTCGCCGGCCAAGTAGGGCCGCAAGCCGCACCGTTGCGGGCTGGCTAGCTGGTCGCGCCACCGCGCTGGCAGGCCATTGGCCGTCACGTTGGCTGGCTGTGGGCCGCCGAGCCGGGGTTGCAGGCTGCAGGATGCCGCGTCGAACGAGCTCACGGGCGGAGGCTGCGCCGACCCGGGCCTCTGGGTCGCTTTGTCGTGCCAGGCCGTCGGGGAAAGTGGTTGACAGAAGGAGGGTACCTTGATGGCGACGACTCCAGACTCGGCGAGGACGTGGCAACTGACGACGAATGCACGGTGTGGACCAGCGAGACACGCGGCGGAGGCAGTTTTTCTTGGACGAAGGGGTGCATCCTAGGAGAGATAGAGGAGTGGGGGAGGAGGGTGCCGACTTCTACTGGTTTAAGGGCGACATGGGCAGCTGCGATGCGGTTTTCTCGGCCTAGAGAGCGTGGACAGTTGGGGAAGACGAGCAGTGGACTGGCTGACCGATGGGCCTTCAGGCACCGGGACAAGCGCTGACAGCTGCTTGTGCCCATGCGGCTCGTGCTGCTGGGACACAAGCCGCGTCGCGCCTGGGCCCTAGGGCATGCGCGATTGGGCCGTGGAAGCAGGTCGGGGTGGGGGTGCAGCACGCTGGGGTGGGGCGCGCAGCGTACGCGAGTGTGGGCCAGCCAGATGCAGCGGCGCACGACATGGCGACCCAGGCCGGCTGGGCCGAGGGGAAGCGGGAAGGGGGGTCTTGGGCTAGCATGGGGCAGGCCGAGGGGAGGGACGGAAGAAGGCGTGTGGGTCGCGCGAAAGGCCGGCTAGGGGGTTGAGGGAGGTTTTCTTCTATTTTTCCTTCCTTTTGTTCTTTTTGAAAACTTATTTTAGTTTTGAATTCAAATTCAAACATGCTTTCTTAGTTTGAATGAATGCACCACCACAAAGAAAAAATATGCCCTGACATGCTATGCAACAATCAAGGACCCTCTTAGGGTTTTATTTTACTAGGTTTATGCCAATATAAAACAAAATAAGTCTCCATTTTTAGGAAAAAGAGAAGGAAAGCAAAGAAAAGAGAGAGTAATACCTGAATTTGGTGGATATTATGAAAGAAATTTTATACCCCCAATTTTAGGGTGTTACAGCCTTCCCCTGCACCTCAGCTAGAGATGCCCCTACACCACCACAGGGCATCCCAGCTGCTGGAGGAGACCCTGACGGAGATGGAGACGACGATGATGGTGGTAGTTCGAGCCACAGCATAGAGCTCTCGGAGGAGCAGAAGCCGGAGGGATGGATCGCTAGACCCATCACTCGTGACGCCGCTCGCGGTTGTCACTTCCATGATGTTCTCGACACCTTGCTGTGTCGGGCCTTTGACCGACACACTTGGTCCATTGAGTATCGTTGTGTAGTCTACTAGCATCGTCGCGGGTTATACCTAGACAAGTCGGAGGCTACTTGCTTGGTGGGTCGTCCGGACGATGATCTCCGGGGTGCAGAGGCCTTCTCAGGGCACTATTCTATCACTGAGAGGGACATTGCCAAGACAGCCATGCAAGATGCTGCACGGCGTAGCTTTCGCAGTACTGCTCATTGTTCATCGGGGTAGCTGATGGCCTCGACCTGAAGTACTACCCTCGCCATTCGACCGGTAGTGGTAGAGATGTGATTGTCTCGCCCGTTGGTGAGGGCAATCCTAGGCTGAACAGCATGGTCAACCTGGTCGTCGTGCTCAACACCGAGCTGGACCACGCCCTTGACGAGTTGGGCAAGGCTCGGGTGGAGATTGAGAAACTACGTGCTGAGCGCGCGGCACGCCACTATTAGGATGGTGGTTCCCCCGCTCCAGTTGGGATTCAGCACCCTTACCGCTCGTCGCCCCGTGGTCGCTTTGCTTATGGCACCCCTGACTGTAGATTTGGAGCCATAGGTCTACCGAGTCGGAGTATGTAATAATGCTTAATTCAGTGTCTTAGTCTTAGTCAGTCTTGGTTAGTGTTAGTTTGCTTATCATGATTTTCTATGTCTGTCGTGATGAACTCGTGATGAATTTGGATTTTTGTAATGATTGTCACCAAGGTGTGGGCATCCCCTGCAACTTGGTGTGGTTATTAATAAAGTCAGTTAGCTAGTTGGGCAACCTATTTCCACTCTCCTCTTTATCTGAGAAGTTGTGTTTAGCTGTGTTAAGAGTCAGTGAAGATGTTCATTTGTTCAGTGTTGTGAAGGCTTCTATATATCTTTTTCTATGCTGAAAGAATGCAGAGTCAGATCTGATGTGTGTATGCTTTCTACAGATGTCAGACAATAGGCGCAGAGGTGGAAGGCGTGCTCAACAGGAGCAGCAGGCACCTCAAGAGGAAGCACCTCAGCAGCAGTTGCCACCGCCACCCCCAATGACTATTGAATAGATGATCCTGATGTAAACCCAGGCAGTCCAAGCGATTGGCCAGACTTCAGCAGCAATGCAGTAGGTGCAGCAGCAGCAACCCCCACCTCAACCTCAGATGCAAGTGTAGATGCCTCAGATGCCCAGGGATAAGTGGGCGGAGTTCATGAGGGGTCATCCCCCTGTCTTTGCCCATTCTACTGACCCCATGGACGTTGAAGATTGGCTGCGTACCGTGGAGCGTGAGTTGCACACTGCTCAATGCAACGATCGTGAGAAGGTTCTGTATGGTCCCCGCCTGCTAAGGAGAGCAACACAGTCCTGGTGGGAGTCTTACCTCGCCACCCATGCCGACCCTGAAGCCATCACCTAGGAGGAGTTCAGGGAAAACTTCCATCATTACCATGTGCCTAAAGGATTGATGATCGTGAGGAAGGAGGAATTTCTAGTGTTGAAGCAAGGGCGCCTATCTGTTAGCGGGTACAAGGACAAGTTTCTGCAGTTGTCACGCTATGCACTCGAGGATGTCAATACATATGCTAAGAGGCAGTACCGCTTTCTTAGAGGCTTATTTGATCCCCTTCACTACCAGCTGATGAACCACACCTTCCCTACCTTCCAGCATTTGATCGACAGAGCCATAATGACTGAAAGGAAGCGCCGAGAGATGGAGGGCATGAAACACAAGATTGGTGGATCTTAGGCCGGGAGTGGCAGCTCTCCCCACTACTCAGGCAATGTTATGTTAAAGACTCTACGGATGTATTGGACATCTTGATGTAATAAAGTACCTTTTCCGCTATTTATTTCGAGCAATGTGTGAAGATGTCCAATTATGTAATCGCCATGTACATGAGTTTCTGATCCTGGCACGTACATGGTTCGTGTTCGGTTTGCCTTCCAAAACTAGCTGTGACAATGACCCCCGAGTAAATTCTCGAAAAATTCGTAAGCGGGCGCATGATGGTGAAGGAGCTAGGTACGTTGAAGACATTGCCAACGGAGCGCTTCCTCTCTACGAGTCACATCCCATTGTTCTCAAAGCAACCAACAGCAAGGAGGCACTACCTATCAAGGTGGCACAAGTGGAGGCTGTCGGGCTCAACGAGGAGGAAATGGCGCTTGTAATCAAGTGCTTCAAAACCGCTTTGAAGGGACACAAGGAGTATCCCAACAAGAATAAATCAAAGGGAAAGTGTTCCTATTTCAAATGTGGTAAGTCTGGTCATTTTATAACACAATGTCCCAATAATGATAATGACTAGGCACAAGAAAATAAAGGGAAGAAGGAGAGGAAGAAAAACTACATAAAGGCCAAAGGCGAGGCACACATTGGCAAGGAAGGAAACTCCAACTACTCTTCATCCGAGTCTAACGATGAAGGACTTGCTGCCTCTGCCTTCGACAAGTCCTCTCTCTTCCCCAACGAGCATCACACATGCCTCATGGCTAAGGAGAAGAAGGTACGAACACGAGACACCCCTAAGTACACCTCTTCTAGTGATGAGAAATCTTCCGATGGTGAGGTAGATTATAGTGATCTCTTTAAGGGGTTAGATAGATCTAAAGTAGATAAAATCAATGAATTAATTGATGCCCTTAATGAGAAGGATAGGTTGTTAGAAAAACAAGAAGATATTCTCTATGAAGAACATGATAAATTTGTTAATGTTCAAAAATCTCTTGCTCTAGAAACTAAGAAAAATAAAATATTGTCTTCTGAGTTATCTTCCTGCCATGATTCTATTTCTAGTCTTAAGAGTTTAAATGTTGATTTAAATGCAAAGCTAGAAAAGTGAATGTTACTAGTTCATTTGTGGAGCATGTCTCTATTTGCAATAGATGTAAAGATGTCGATATTGATGCTTGCAATATCATGCTGCCACTATTCTTAAATTGAATGATGAAGTTGCAAATCTTAATGGTCAACTTAAAATTTGCAAGAGTAATTATGAAAAGATAAAATTTGCAACGGATGCCTACACCATTGGTAGACACCCCTCCATTAAGGATGGACTTGGTTTTCAAAAGGGAACCAAGAACTTAACAAGCCAAAGGAATTTCATTCTCATCAAGGAGAAAGGGAAGGTTCCTATGGCTAGTAGCTCTCATTCTTCACATAACAAAAAGAACCATGCCTATCTGTATGCTCATGTGAAGAATGCTTCTAGTGTTGTTCATCTTGATCATGTTGTTTTACCTACTCGTCATGATGCTGCTTTTGATTCTTATGCCATGTATGCATCATCTAGCTCATCGTATGTTCATGGTAGGAGTAGACCTAGGTGCCATGTTCATCATATTGTCTCTCATGCGCCTAGGAATGCATCTAATGGCCCAACTATGCTTTATCATACTTATGTTGCTTCATATGTGCTATCTTGCAAAAATGATAAAGTAGTTGCTAGAAATTTGGGGCCTAAGTGCAAGAGAGACAAAATTTGCATCTGGGTTCCAAAGTCTTACATGACTAACCTTGTAGGACCCAACAAGAGTTGGGTACCTAAAACCCAAGCTTAAATCACCTTGCAGGTGTATGCATCCGAGGGCACAAGCTGGATTATTGACAGCGGATGCACAAACCACATGACAGGGGGAGAAGAAGATGTTCACCTCCTATGTCAAGAACAAGGATTCCCACGACACGATCATATTTGGAGATGGGAATCAAGGCAAGGTAAAAGGTTTGGGTAAATAGCCATCACTGCCGAGCATTCAATTTCTAATGTGTTCTTAGTAGAATCGCTTGGTTACAATTTACTGTATGTAAGTCAATTATGTCATATGGGCTATAATTATTTATTTACAAATATTGATGTATCTGTCTTTAGAAGAAGTGATGGTTCATTAGCTTTTAAAGGTGTATTAGACGGCAAGCTCTATTTAGTTGATTTCACTAAAGAAAATGTCGATCTAGATGCATGTTTAATAGCTAAGACTAATATGGGCTGGCTCTGGTACCGCCGTCTAGCAGATGTTGGAATGAAGAATCTTCATAAACTTCTAAAGGGAGAACATGTGTTAGGACTAACTGATGTCTGTTTTGAGAAAGACAGACTTTGTGCAGCGTGCTAGGCAGGGAAGCGGGTGGGAACTACTCATCCAAGCAAAAATGTGACGACATCAAGACCACTAGAACTCCTCCAGATGGATCTCTTCGGGCCCGTTGCTTATCTTAGCATCGGGGGAAGTAAGTATGGTCTTGTTATTGTTGATGATTTTTCCTGCTTCACTTGGGTATTCTTTTTGTAGGATAAAACATAAACTCATGGTACTCTAAAATGCTTCCTAAGGAGAGCTCAAAATGAGTTTGAGCTCAAGGTGAAGAAGATCAAAAGCGACAATGGATCTAAATTCAAGAATCTACAAGTAGAAGAGTTTCTTGAGGAAGAAGGCATCAAGCATGAGTTCTCCGCTCCCTACACGCCATAACAAAATGGCGTATGTCAGTACCCTCAATCAGGGGTACCTTCTGCTACTGCATAAAGGCGCCACACCCGTGCAATGCCTCAAAACCACGTGGAGAATGGCGCCCAATGGGTAGGTCCAGGAGCGCCGCGTGGCAAGGAAAGGGAGTACATCCCGGTGTTCGTCGCTAGGACCGGACCCCCGCAGGAAGACACCGGACCCCTATACATACTAGTCCGGGACCCCAAGAAGGTATGCCGGATCCCCTGGAAGGCCTCAGCATTGGCAGGGTCCCGGGACGGGGAGGACCCCGCAAAGGTAGGGGTCCGGTGCAGGCACGTGTTCAGACCTTGTCCTGCACTGCCCACTGCTGTCACGTGGCTTGTGGCCCGACACTTAAACCAGCGGGCCAAGCCTGGCATAAAGCCCACTCAGCCGAGCGGCCTCTGCATTTATTGCTGAAAGGACGCGCCGCCTGCCACCACGCCAGCGGGCGACGCGCCCTCCTAGCATTTAATGTGTCCTGTCCAATCCAATGGCAGGCGGCGTCAGGGTCACCCAGCAGGCAGCGCGTCTGACTAGTCAGCTGGCAAACAGTGCGCCCGTGCCAAGCGGTGCCTCATCCCATCTACAAGAAGCCTCCCCTACACGCCGAGGATATGAAGATCTCGGGCGTCAGAACGCTAGAAGATCGCGTCAACAGCACACGCTCGTGGCTCCAAGTACAATATTCGTTAAGCCCCAGGGCCCACATGTCGGGGCTCAATACCTTTGTGCATGCCCCCCTTTAGCTATAAAAGGGGATGCATGCGACGTTACAAGACAGGTTCACTCACACCTAATCTTAGGCAGACACTCAGAAGCTCATACGAGCTTCCAAAGCAATACATCACACAGTGGAGTAGGGTATTACGCTCCGGTGGCCCGAACCACTCTAAACCCTCGCGTGCTCCCATGTGTTGATCCACCAGTCTCGTAACAAGCAAAACGCTTAGGCCCCTCCTCTTTTTAGGATTTAGGGCGGGTGCAATCCGCCACCCGGCCGGAGAGATTTTCCCCTCCGACATTTGGCGCGCCAGGTAGGGGTCTAGGCTTGAAGTTTTTGCTTGTTTCCTCACTCGGCATGATGGTGCGGATAATCGAGCACCACGCCGAAACTTCGGAAGATTTGATGATGGAGCAAGAAGTTGCATCCTCCGCGCCATGAGTACCTGACCACCCTGAGTCTGGGACTGCTGTTGTACACGTCGTGCAGCAGCACACACCAGCACAAGCTTCCTGGACTCCATCAAGGGCAGCGCCTACGGCGTTGTCTGCAGCCAGGGAGTTGCTACGCCACCCCCCAAGCTCCATGACCTTGCAGGGGGCCATGAAGCAGTGGCGTGACGACGTCGACCGGCTACTCGGCATGGCACATTCCACTTCGACCAGGTCTAGGCCTCGGTCATCCCAACGCTAACGTGAGGCGACGGTGTCTGTACGCTCGCCCTCCGTAAGGGGAGCACAGACCAACGACCTCTGGGCACAGCTCAACCGTAGGCGTACGAGAGAGGACGCCCGGATCTCTTTGGAAAGGGCGCGGGAGCGCTGACAAAACATCGAGGGTCGCAACCTCGACTGAGATTTTGCTGCGGAAGCACCGCAGACACCAATGGGTGCCCGGTCCCAAACAGGTATCCCCTTAGCCGGCATGGGCTGCGCCGCCCTCGCAGACCATCTACGCGCGGCGTCATGGCCGCCCAAGTTCCGGCCGCACCTGCCGGAAAAATACGATGGGACATCAAACCCGTCGGAGTTCCTGCAGGTGTACGTCACCGCCATCACGGCAGCAGGTGGAAACACCACTGTGATGGCAACGTATTTTCATGTAGCCCTGTCTGGGCCTACCCGGACTTGGCTCATGAACCTCGCCCCAGGGTCAATCTACACCTGGGAAGAGCTCTACGCATGGTTCGTTGCGAACTTCGCCAGTGCTTACCAGCAGCATGGCATGGAGGCTCACCTACACGTAGTGAGACAGGAACCCGGAGAGACCCTCCGGACGTTTATCTCCCGCTTCACCAAGGTACGAGGTACTATACCTCATATTTCCGATGCCTCCATCATCACGGCCTTCCGACAGGGGGTACATGATAAGAAAATGTTGGATAAGCTGGCCACACATGACGTGGAGACTGTCCCCACGCTCTTCGCTCTGGCTGACAAGTGCGCCAGAGCCACCGAGGGCCATGCATGGCACTCGGCCCCACAAACCGGAGTTACCCAGACAGGTGGCTCGGGCGCCGCCCCCCAGGACGACAAAAAGAAAAAGAAGGGTCGCGGCTACGAAAGGCCACAGTCAACCGCGCTGGTCGTTGCAGCTGCGACCGGGGGCCAGGGCGACCGCAACAAGCGCCCATGGCCACAAAGGGGTAGCAGCGGCTCGTCCCAGTACACCCCAACGGTCGCCACAGTGCTGTGGAGTGTCGCGAGATCATTGATCTCGCAAAGCGCGTCAGCGAGCACGTCAGCAAGCGGCGTGAGCAGTCTTCCAAGGACGGCTCCCCGCCTCGTCGCCGTCCTGGCAAGGAAAAGGTCGATGACGACGAGGTAGCCATGGCTGAGCGAGACCTCGGGTACCAGTCGCCCGAGGGGCACCTAAAGGACGTCTTCGCAAAAGACTCCCACTCCGATGGCGATGACTAAACGGATCACTGGTAGGGCCCCATGTCCCTCGGCCTACGGAGCTGAAGCCCGCCTTCCTCTAAAAACCCATCTGGACTCCCCACGGGTCCACGTTTTTGACAGGTTCATCTAGGAATGACCACAACCAGAGGCGGGGCCTCCTTCGTCGAACGCAGATGGGGACTCAGGGTCGGGACCTAATCTTACGGAAGTACCAGACCAAATTAGGGCT
Source organism: Zea luxurians (assembly GCA_029449295.1). NCBI lineage: Eukaryota > Viridiplantae > Streptophyta > Magnoliopsida > Poales > Poaceae > Zea > Zea luxurians. Next base: position 1,668,937 of record JAOPSE010000185.1, read on the forward strand.
CCATAACACTCCCCCAGTCGGGAAGGACCCTTCATGGTAATGGGAATCCCCCGACCCGAGGGCAACTATCTAGCTACGACTGAAGGAGTGCCTCCCCTGGTGCCAGAATATCTCTGTAAGTTTTATCTATAGAGCAAGTCTGAGGGGTCGAAGTTTTTCCCTTTTGTAACTAGGCAGCGCATACGTGCACGCCAACCCGGTGGGGTCTGTCCCCATAAACCCGGCATGTCGGTCCGCACCCATGCATGATAAGTTATAAAAGAAAACTACCCTCTCAGATGTACCCCTATGATAATATTATCCTACTGCCCCAAGGTCTTCTCCTGCAGTTTCCGGATTATATTTTAGCTAACCCACCCGACCAGTTCCCATCCTATCAGGCATGATGACATCTAAATTGAACAGCCAGGCTTGCGGCTTAGGACCTCTGTGTGAAAGCAGGAGGGCCTGACAGCCTGGGGGCGGCTCTGAAGAACGGGAGCCCGTTCCATGGAGTGGTCCGGAGCCTGTGTGGCCGGTTAGCCTGGTTCCGTACCCAAAACCCTGCGCACTCCACCACTCCGTGACGGGAACTCTAGTACTTAGAGCTATAAGTCCTGTGCGACCGACAGCTTGGGTCCGGAACTAGGAAAAAAGATACTTGCCTCCTAGGGTGGTCCGGAGCGGTGTAGCCGCTCAGCCTGGTCCCGTACCGTGGGCCTACACACTCCACCGCCCTGTGGCAGGTGTCCTAGTACCTAGAACCACCATCTAGGGGGTTCGGACACACAACTTGGCTCCCTCAGGCTAGACCCTGCAAGTCCCGAGCATGTATCAAAGGATGGCTAGTGTCAGATGGCGGGTCCTACGGGTGTACTACTAACGCGACTTTGCTAAAGCTGTGTACAGATTCAGGTCTCGGCGAGGCCGCCTCCCGAAGGCTGTTGACAACCCTTTCAGACGCGCTGGAATCCAATCTCGACACATCAAGCCTGCATCCCAGGCGGGGGCCAGATACCAAGGGGAGTCAACAGCAGCAGAAATGAGTTATGCACAGATAAGTGTTAAACACTGCTTTATAAATATTACTCAAAAGTACCTTACAAAAACAGGAAAAATCCTGGGGCCGGTTCTAAAGAACAGATGCCCGTTCCATGGGGTGGTCCAGAGCCTGTGTGGCCGGTTAGCCTGGTTCCATACCCGAAATCCTGCACACTCCATCACTCCATGACGGGTGCCCTAGTATTTGGAACTATAAGTCCTGTGCGTCCGACAGCTTGGGGTCCAGAACAAGAGAAGCGATGCTTGTCTCCTGGGGTAGTCCGGAGCCGTGTAGCCGCTTAGCTTGGTCCCGTACCGTGGGCCTGCACACTCCACCACCCTGTGGCAGGTGTCCTAGTACCTAGAACCACCATCCAGGAGGTCCGGACACACAACTTGGCTTCCCAGACCAAGATCCTGCACGCATATGTTATTACATTTTGCTTCCGAGCAAGCATATGTTATTGCATTCCCTTACAAGTGGGGCCCTAGCTCCATTTTTTCAGGAATGAACTACACTGCACCAGCAAGAGTCACGCTGGAAGCTAGCTCTAGACAGCCCCACCAACGGCGGCGACCACCTCTGCATCGACGGATCGCCGGCAGCAGCGACCACCTCTGCACCAGCAGCGACAACGACCTACGCTCTGGGCGGCTAGACAGCAGCAGCGATAGCCTCAGGGCGAGCGCTACTGTAAAAAGGTCCTCGCCCCCGTCCTCCTACGGGGGGCGACAACGAGGCCATTAAAGCCAAAAAGTCGGGGACTCAGCGGCAGATGGCTCTGATGCCCTCGCCAGCGGAGGCAACCACCTCTACAAGGGGTAGCCTCACCAGCGGTAGCGACCACCTCTGTACCAGTCGGCGGCGGCTGCCTCAGCATGCACAAAGGGGTCCTCGCTCCCGTTTGACCAACGGGAGTGAGGACAAGACCATCCAAGAACATCGCCGCTACCACTGCGGCGGACGACATCTTGTACGATCCCCCCAGTGTGGCCGACGGGCAGGAGAACGGGTGGATGAGCTGGACCCGCGCACGGCATGACCATCGCCCGTGCGGTGGACGGACAGCCATGCCCCGGCCGGAGCGGCAGGAGGCAGCGTCGGAGGTGGCGCCAAAGTCGTCTAGCCCAAAGGGCCGGACACGCTGCAGCTGACGGCCTGCAGCCAGCCGGTCCCGCGTAGCCGAGGTTCGCCTCCTCTGCAAGGCTAGTAAACACCCTTCTCCTCCGAATGCTGGAGGAAGAAGCAGGTCGCCAGCCCACGCGGAGGGCAGGGCCCCGACTTGGCTCGCCCCCCGCCCCGGTGAGGATGATGAACATCCTTGAAGCTGAGACTGGGGGGGAAGCCGCAGCCCAGCTTGCTTCTCCCCACCGCGAGGCTGGTGGTCATCCTTCTGGATGGCCACTGGCGGGGGACTGCAGCCGGACTGCATGATGAAAATCCTTAAAGCCGAGTGATGATAGAAGAGCACCGACCCTCACGGGGTTGCACTCCTCTAACGGTAGCAAAAGGAAGACAAGATCGGCAGCTCAACTGCAGTCGCAAGCTCTCCGATGATAGGACCACCGGAGGGGATGGCTCTGACATGTCCCCCTCCAGTGAACATCGGCGCACCCCATCCAGAGGCCCAGAAGGCGGGAGGGAGCAAAGGATGCAAGAGGAGCAAGGCATGACTTCTACCCGGGGGGTCGACCCCTTTTTAAAGGAAGATGTCCCCCTCTTGCGCCCCGGAGCGCCACGGGCAAAGTCTCCGGGTGTGCACCAAAAGGTCCACCCTATGACACGGGGGCCAGGCCCCACACGTCGTGGAAGCCGCCCCGAAGTGTGAAGAAGGCAAACCACCACACAGGGGGCCTACAACGGCCCTGGGTAATGCGCCCCTTCACTTTCAAAGCAACTAGCGGTCAGGAAGGCGAACCGTCGCACAAGAGGCATGCAACCATCTCGCGGTTAGGCGCCCCCTCATTTTTCGCCAAAACCGGCGGTCAACAAGGCGAACCGTCACGCGGGAGGCGAGCAGCTGCCCCACGGTTGTGCGCCCCCTCGGCTTTGCCACAATCAACGGTCCAACATGGGGATCCAGGCCCACGCGTCATGCAGTCGGCGCGATCGGCTACTAGGCGCAGAAGAACCGCACCACCGCTTGCGCCAATGACGCGCCCCCTCGGGGCCGTCGTAGAGGACTGAAAAAGATAAGCTTTCAGGGCCGATGCAGCGACTCGAGGCACCCCACGCATGGCCCATCGGTGACGAAGGTCACGGGCAGGTCAGCCGTGGGAACGGGCGTGACAGTCGGCATGGCCATATGCGGGCCGGCAGTAATTGCGCCAGCAGGCCCGTAGGAGCAGCAGGCAGATCACCAATCAGGCTCTGGCCCCACCTGCAGGCTCGCCTCCTCCCCTAAGGCGGGCCCGGGGGCCACTGTCAGTACCCTCAATTAGGGGTACCTTCTGCTACTGCATAAAGGCGCCGCACCCGTGCAACGCCTCAAAACCACGTGGAGAATGGCGCCCAATGGGCAGGTCCAGGAGCGCCGCGCGGCAAGGAAAGGGAGTACATCCGGGTGTTCATCGCTAGGACCGGACCCCGCAGGAAGACACCGGACCCCTATACATACTAGTCCGGGACCCCAAGAAGGTATGCTGGATCCCCTGGAAGGCCTCAGATTGGCAGGGTCCCGGGACGGGGAGGACCCCAGCGAAGTTAGGGGTCCGGTGCTAGCACGTGTCCAGACCTTGTCCTGCACTGCCCACTGTTGTCGCGTGGCTTGTGGCCCGACACTTAAACCAGCGGGCCAAGCCTGGCATAAAGCCCACTTAGCCGAGCGGCCTCTGCATTTATTGTTGAAAGGACGCGCCGTGTAACACCCCTGGTGTTACTGTCACTAAAACTTGAGCATAACATCATAAGCATCAGCATTTCATGTGTTTGACACACCTAGAGTGCATTCACTAGGCAAAAATTTCAAACAACTTGTATTGTTATGGCATTTTGCAAATAAGACCCTAGTGTAGGGTACTTAACCCTAAATAGGATTCTGAAGGGAAAAACAAGAGCCAAATAGAGAAAACCCTAAAGTTTAAGTAAAATGGTCATAAAATGTTCCTAAGAACGGACCTACATTACATTTACACCCCTGAGATACCAAAAACCCTAATTGAAACCCTAGAAAACCCTAAACCTAAACCCTAGGGGGTTAAGTGCAAAATCAGTGTACTTTTGGACTAAAGTGTAAAAACTATGATGTTAAGGCATATAAAGTCAATTGGTTCACAATCATGAAGTTTTGTAAGCTAAACCATGAATTTTGGACCTATTTGCAAAAATACCCCATGGGTGTTCTAGGGCTAAGTCTGAAAATTCAGTGATATTGACTCCACTTTGGAGCTCTATATCTTCCAAAATATTGAGAATTTACCCTAGGTCACCACATCAAATTTGTAAACCTATCAAAGGATAACAACTTTGTTTAAGGGTGTAAGCATAGTTGTTATGAATAAATTGGAGATAATCAAACCCAAAGATGGGTTGTCAGGTTGTTAAAGTCTGAATTTCAGACTGACAGTGCAACTGAGGTGACTTTGGACATGAATTCAAGCATGATCGAGCAAGAATTTGCTTAGTATTGCTATCACAATGTTGTAGCTGGATCTTAGGGCTATAACTTTGCTAAAGAGATACAATCAAGTTACTACATAAAATTGGAAGTAAACGGCTCTACAAATCGCTCTGTCAGAAGCACTGAATGAAGAACACCATTGTACAGTGACCTGAAACAGATCAGATCATCTGATTCTTCCCCTCGTCGCCGACGATCTCTCTGCCACGATTCGTGCCACCGACGTCTCGATTCGTGCTCGGGGTAAGTGGATAATGCCTCAGGGTAGAAAGATCATCGCCGTCGTTGAGCTAGACACCAATTCGGCTAGCCGCCGTACCTCCCCCTTGTTCACCAACCACTCGGGTAGGATCTCACCGCCGTTGATCCCTCACTGCCGTTTGCCACGTGCCCAGGCATCTTACCACATCGTAGTAGATCACGTTAAGCATATCCGGTGATCGCCGGTGAGCTCGCCACGGTACAAGCCACTAATCGTTGCGCCAGTACACCCTCTTCTCTCTGGCCGCCACCGCGCCATCCCCGATTCACCATCCACCGCCCCCGGAGCCTATAAATTGAGCACACCCTCGGCTTCGTTAGGTAATTACGCAACCAGTGAAGCAACTCGTACCTCGAATCATTCCCTACAGCTCGCGAATTTCTCGTTTCCCCCCAATTCGGTTTTCCGCCATCGTGAAAACAACCTCGTCGTGGCCAGCGCAATTCCGGTCAGTTCACCCTCTCTGCTCTCTCGTTTGAGTGCTTTCATACCCTGTAGTGATCGTCAACCCATCCAATTGAGCTAGACCGCCACCAATCACCGGGAACGCAGTGTTCTTTGGATTATCCACACTGTCATCGTGGCCAGAGACGAATAGGTAGCCATTCATGCAATTGACTTAGGGGAAACACTGGATAAAGCGTGAATTCGGTTTCTGCCGAAGTAGGGCACTAGTCTTTGCCCCGTTTGGCCGGTCCAGGAGCTCACCGGAGCTCTGCTGCGCTCGTCGCCGTCGGGGACCTTGGCTCGTAAAGGAATAGAACGTGGGGGGCTTTCTTGCAAGCTGTCAGTGACTCAATGAAACAGTGAAAGAACCCATTCCCAGTTAACCAGAACGCCAGGGCCTTTCTTGCAAAGTTTACAGCATGGGCGCGGGTGCGCGCTTTCCAATTGACTTGGGCCGCCTGGGCTAGATTCGGCCCAACACTGTTTCAGCTTTTTCTTTTTTTCTATGAGACTTTGGAAATCTGTAGAAAATTGTAGAAAAATGGTAAAAATGTCAAATTAATTTTCCTAGATTCCTAATTTTTCATAGTATTTAATAAAAATAGTTTCATGATTTTTAGATCAAATGGGGAGTTTTGGAGTATTTAAAATAGCCTAAAACATTGTTTCTGGATTTTTAGAAAATAGATAATAATTCCAAAAATCCCCAAACTTTTTATTTGAACTCTAAACATCATTTAGAAGCCTTGGGTAGAGTTTGATTTGATTTGGACCTTGTTTGATAACTAGAACCCAAAACCCTACCCCCTGCCCTTTGAATTCCTTTACTGACTCCGGAAACCCTAGTTTCTCGGAGAACCATGAAGGAAAATTGGATTCAAGACCTTAGATAATAAACTCTTATTATCTTTGCATTCTCATGAACATTACATGGGCATTCATTATTATGTATGGCTATCTTAAGAAAACGAAGAAGAAGTTGAAATAGAAGGAGAGAAGACTTCACCACCACCTCAAGAACATCAGGCCGACAGCTGTTTTTATTTTGACATCTGTGGAACTGAGCCTAAATCACCTGTAAACCAAGGCAAGCCCCAGTGCATTTGCCACCTCCTTGATTCTTTTAAAATCTTTCTCACTTGCTTGATGCATTAGGTAATAGGGGTTGAATGTTAAAACAATTCCTGCATTACCTTCCTTGAATTTGATTACCTTCCTTTGAATCCCTGTTTTATAAAAGGTTTTTACTATGCTTAGTCTTGCTCTAGCAAAACAAAAGGTTTTGTTTTTATAAAAGATGATGTGGCAAAGTGGGAGGGATATTTTTGAAAATAAAACTTGATGGTGGATCCATCATGGCCATGATGGGTTCAACATCGGAAAAGATGTACCTCTGTCATGTACCAAACTTTGAGGTTTGAAATAATTAAGGTGAGACCGGGCAGGTGACTTGCACGAGAAGAGAGTCTCGGTGTAGTGTCTCCGTCTGAGTCGATTAAGGACCGTCTCGATGTAGGCTTGCTGACCGAGGACCCTTTAACTGGTCACATGCCTCGTCATGGGTAAGCTTTGCCTCGGGCAGACTAAGACCAGAATAAGATACCACGCAATGGGAGTGGAGAGATGGCGAGAGTAGCATGTACCCTCCGTGGCAAGAGGCTGGACGGTGGTGTAACTGTGCTCTCGATTGGCGTGAACCTGATCTGGTCTTAAGAACCCCGATGGCGGGTTGACATATGCAAGGGTTAAGTGCTACATATGTCGTGTGATTGGAGATCCTCAGCTGAGTATAATCGATTCGGATCACCGTACCTTCGTAGTTATGAAGACTTGGTCACTGCCCTATACGTAGAACCCCAGTAAAGATGAAAAGTTGTTAAGAAATTGTCTAGTGCAGGTCAAGTGATTGAACTAGGGTAGAAAGAACTCTAGTGCAGGTAACTTCACTTAACTTGTCAAATAAAACCGGATTTTTAAGGATCCACTTTTAGTAAGCATTTCTGCAAACAGAGTCTTTGATTATTGAGAGACCTTACCTTGACTTCCTTATAACCAGCATACCCTTGAGAGTCTTTTCTTTAGTCGGGTAAGTCTTGCTGAGTAATTCCATACTCAGGGTTTTATTCCCTATTGTTTTTAGGTGAAGAAGCAACAAACTTTTGTTGTTTCTGTTCCAAGGTGGTTTCAAAAGAAGAAAACCAAGAGTAAAGTTGCGGGAGGACGGGTTCCTCCATAAAAACTTTTTGTTTGATACTTATCGGGAGGAGTTTTTGCCTCCCTTAGCTTGTAATAATAATACTCGGCACTCGTATATTATTCCTGGTCTGTAATATTTAACTTTGTCTTACTTTTGAATAAAGGTAAGTTTATGTAATCACTTTCGCATTTCCGTATCTAACGGGTAAAACGCTCTTGGGAAGGTAAGGAAAGCAGATACCGAACTTGTCAAGTGATTCAGGAACACCTGCAGGGTTGTCTCAGGTCCGTTGGACAAGGACAACTGTGGGTGGGCCTAATGACTTGGGAGGTTCTGTCATAGCTGGTATCGGAGCATAGCCCATCTCTGCAGATATTATGAGGCATCTTCAAAAGAATTTTCTAAAACATATCTAGAAAATTTCTTCCTTTCTTATCTAAGTATCTCTGAAGAGTTTAGTAAAAGACCAGATAGGAAGAGTGCAATATATAGAAGGTTGAGTCAACCAAGGTTGATTCTGTAATTACACATGCATCATGCTAAAAACTATGCTAATAAGATTTCCCCCTTAGAGAAATGCCGCCACGTACAAGAAAGACTGCACGCAAGTCAACCAGGTCGATCGGTGTACCTCGTCACCAACTTGCCCCGAGACATGACGACAGCAGTAGCGGTAGTAACGATCCAATCGGGGACTTAGAAGCTCAAGTTAATCAGCTTCAAACAGAACTCCGTCGCAAGAATAACATATGGGTCGCGGATGGCGAGAGGATCAATGTATTGAGAAGAGACATCCGCCAACTGCAAGACCAGCTAGCGGATCGGGATCTAGCGCTGGACTGGGCTGTGAACTCTCGTTCACTAGCTTGGGCCAAGGAAGCTAGAGCTTGAGCCAGAGTGGAAGAGCTTAGCTCAACCGTGGATAGCTTGCAGGTTTATTGCAACACACTACATGAAGAAGTTCATGTACTGTATTTGCAACTACACCTGAACGTCCCTGTGGATCCTGTCAGGACGGAAGCCGAACCTTCTCAAGTAGCGGGAGAAGCTTTTGGTGGTGAGCTGGACCTCTTTAGGCCCCCTCCCTCTATGAAGCTGGTCGATGAATGGTCTCCTACGCCTGACAGCGAGGCTACCCAGAGTGACCAAAAGTAGGGATAGTATAGTATGGAAGTAGTACTATTGTGTAATAGGTGGTGTAATCCTATTGTAAAGTACGAGTCTGTAACATTACCTTTTTAAGTAATGTGAAACGGATGGTTTGTATGGCATATCATATTGCTCCAAATGTTCTTTGCCTCAGATGCCTTCCAGGACTCGCGCTCAGGATGGGGCTGGTACCTCCCGTGGGAGGGAGGCGACCTCAAATCCACCTCCAGTACCTCCGACACTTGCCGAGGCCATCGCTGCCTTGGCAAACGCCACAGCAGATAATACCCGTTTCCTGCGGGAGATGGCAGGTCAACAACTCCAACAACAAGGCGGGCGAGCCTATCCGCAAGGCCCCCGGGAGACATCTTATCTAGACTTCTCTGAGACACGCCCTCCGTTGTTCGTCAAGGCAGAAGACCCTCTAGAGGCGGATGAATGGATCCGCGTCATTGAGCAAAAATTTGGGCTTCTTCGATGTTCAGAAACTCAAAAGCCCCTATTTGCAGCCCAACAACTGCGAGGCCCTGCCAGTACGTGGTGGGGAAACTTTGTGGCCGTTCAGCCGGCCGATCATCAGATTACATGGGATGAATTCAAGCTGGCCTTCAGAGAGCATTACATACCTGAAGGAGTCCTCCACATGAAGCAAGAGGAGTTCATGAAATTGAAGCAAGGCAGAGATACTGTCACCCAGTATCTCAATAAATTTAATCACTTATCTCAGTATGCAATTGACCAAGTCAACACCGACATAAAGAAGAAGAACTACTTCATGAGGGGTTTAAATGATCGGATGCAAAGAAAAATGGCTACCTGCATCGACCTCACATACGGAAGGGCTGTCAGCACAGCGCTGGCAGTTGAAGCTAAATATACAAGTTTCGGAAAGTCCAAGGGGAATGGAGGCAACATGCCTAATCAGGGCCCCGAGAAAAGGCAACGGTTAGTTATCCGGCCTTTTAATCAGGGTCGTTCTTCATCACGCCCACCCTCCTTCCCATTCAAGCAACCAGTGTTTATCCGTCCTACCCTTGCCTCCACTACTACAAATCAGCCGGGTGCCCCTGGCACTCGTTTCCCTACTCTTCCAAGCTCATCTACCGGCTGCTTCAACTGTGGGAAGTTCGGACATTTCATTAAGGACTGTCTGTACCCAAGGCAAAATCTAGCAAATAATCAACAGAGTTCTGGAAGCTCCAAGGGAAATGCAGGCAACAATACTACGGGCCGAAATACAAAGAAAATAGGACGAGTTTATTACACTCAAGTGGCTACCACACCGGAAGGCGAACCGGTGATGATGGGTACGTTCCTCGTAGCCAATCAATTGCACTTATTCTCTTTGATTCGGGTGCATCACATACTTTCATAAGCAAAAAGTTCGTGGAGAAACACTGCATTCCATATACTAAATCAAGGGAAGGGTTTAAAATACATTTGCCTGGGGGACAAATATTTACCAAAGAAGTGGCTTATCAAGTGCCCGTAACATTGGCTAGACGGGACTTCCCTACTAAGATGATTGTTCTGAAAGGCCAAGACATAGATGTAATTCTGGGCATGAACTGGTTGGCCCAACATAAAGCAGTTCTCAACACTGATCTGAGAACAATCAGGTTGAGTTATGGCCAAGAAGAAATTCTTTTGTCTATCCCCATAGCTATTCCAGCTAGACCAATTGGCAGAATAAATGAAGCCATAATACCGGAGATCAAGGATATTCCGGTAGTATGTGAGTTCCCAGATGTCTTTCCAGAAGAATTGCCTAGATTGTCACCCGAAAGAGATGTAGAGTTTGTAATTGAGTTAAAGCCTGGTACGGCTCCCATTTCTAGAAGATCGTACCGCATGCCTCCAAATGAGCTGGCAGAACTTAAGACCCAATTGCAAGACCTACTAGAGAAGGGATTCATCCGGCCAAGCTCGTCACCATGGGGTTGTCCAGCCATATTCGTCAAGAAGAAGGATTAAACATTGCGGGTGTGCGTGGATTATCGACCCCTTAATGAGGTCACTATCAAGAATAAGTATCCTCTTCCTTGGATTGATATTTTGTTTGATCAACAAACTGGAGCAAGGGTATTTTCTAAAATTGATCTCAGGTCGGGCTATCATCAGATCCGTATTAGGCCCGAGGATATACCCAAAACCACATTCACTACGCGGTATGGTTTATTTGAATACTTGGTAATGTCTTTCGGACTGACGAATGCTCCTGCCCACTTCACTTATCTGATGAACTCGGTATTTATGCCCGAGTTGGACAAATTCATGGTGGTCTTCATAGATGATATTTTGATATACTCCAAGAATGAAGAGGAGCATGCTCAACACTTACGGATCGTATTGACGCGCTTAAGGGAACATCAATTATATGCCAAGTTCAGTAAGTGCGCGTTTTGGCTGGAAGAAATTCAATTTCTGGGACATGTGTTATCTGCCAAGGGGATTGCGGTAGATCCCAGCAAAGTCAAGGATATTTTGGAGTTGAAACCCCCAACCATTGTTCATCAAGTCCGAAGCTTCATTAGACTAGCTGGCTATTACCGCCGATTTATACCAGATTTTTCCAAACTTGTGAAACCAATCATGAGTTTATTGAAGAATGATATTAAATTCAATTGGTCTTTAGAATGTAATGAATCCTTTAAAAAATTGAAGGTATTATTAACCACTGCTCCAGTATTGGCTCAACCGGATATTGAAAAGCCGTTTGATGTGTATTGTGACGCATCAGGCAGTGGTCTCGGCTGCGTATTAATGCAAGAGGGCCGAGTAATCGCGTATGCTTCAAGGTAGTTGCACCGACATGAGGAGCATTATCCCACTCATGATCTGGAGCTAGCTATAGTGGTCCATGCCGTGAAGATATGTCGTCATTATCTACTGGGAAATGTCTGTCACATTTATACAGACCATAAAAGTTTGAAGTACATCTTTACCCAGTCTGAGCTCAATATGAGACAAAGGAGATGGCTCGAGCTTATTAAAGATTATGAACTGGAGATCCATTATCATTCAGGCAAAGCAAATGTAGTGGCAGATGCACTCAGTCGCAAGGCCTCCTGCCATTGTTTAACTATGAGGACTTCTGACATTACATTGTGCCAGGAGATGGAAAATTTGAACCTGGGAATGATTCAGCAGGGGACTTCAAATCACTTGAAGCTGGAGTCAGTCATCCTATAAAGGATAATTGACACACAAAAGAATGATGAGGGTATGAAACATATACGTGAGAAGATAAGGGCTGGAAAAGCCAATTGTTTCAGAAAAGACGACCAAGGTGTTGTATGGTTCAACAACCGCATAGTTGTGCCAAAGAATAAAGAAATCCACCAACAAATTTTGGATGAAGCACATCTTAGTCACTATTCTATTCATCCTGGGAGCACTAAGATGTACCATGATCTGAAACAGCATTATTGGTGGACAAAAATGAAGATCGAAATTGCACGCTATGTGGCAAGGTGTGACACTTGCAAACATGTCAAGGCCATACACATGAAGGCTGCTGGGCCATTGCAATCATTACCAATCCCAACATGGAAATGGGAGGATATTAGTATGGACTTTATTGTGGGACTGCCCAGGACTACCAAAGGGTATGATTCTATCTGGGTTATCGTTGATCGACTGACAAAGATTGCCCACTTCCTACCTGTTAGGGTAAAGTATACAGTGGCCACTTATGCAGAATTATACATTGCCCGTATTCTCAGTTTGCATGGTGTTCCAAAGACGATAGTGTCAGATCGTGGATCGCAATTTGTGTCCAAATTTTGGGAAGAGCTTCACAAGGCCTTGGATACTAAGTTGCTCCATAGTTCGGCCTATCATCCTCAAACCAGTGGGCAGACTGAGAGGGTGAACCAAATACTTGAAGACATGTTACGGGCTTGTGCTTTGCAGTTCCCCCAGAAATGGAATGATTGTTTACCCTTAGCGGAGTTCTCGTACAATAATAGCTATCAGGAAAGTATTAAGATGGCACCCTTTGAAGCTTTGTATGGGAAGCGGTGTCGCACTCCGTTAAACTGGTCTGAACCTAGTGAAAGAAATTTCTTCAGCCTGATATGGTAAAAGAGATAGAAGAAAAAGTTCAAATGATAATTCAAAATTTGAAGAAAGCTCAAGCTCGCCAGAAAAGTTACGCAGACACACATCGGATACCCTTATACTTTCCAGTTGGAGATTATGTCTATCTGAAGGTCTCCCCAATGAAGGGTGTAACACGTTTCGGGGTAAAAGGGAAGCTTGCACCTCGATACATTGGTCCTTTTCTTATCCTTGAAAGGTATGGACCGGTGGCATACCGACTTCAACTACCCGAAACCTTGTCTGCTATACATAATGTGTTCCACGTGTCTCAGTTGAAGAAATGTCTTCGGGTTCCAGATCGAACCATTGAAGTGACAGATGTTGTCCTAGAGCCGGACTTGACATATTCTGAGCACCCTATTCGAGTCTTGGATCAAAAGGATAGGATTACCCGAAGAAAAACTCTCAAGTTTTACAAGATACAGTGGAACCAACATTCCGAAGATGAGGCTACTTGGGAAACTCAAGACTTCTTAGACAAGAATTTCCCAGGCTTTTTAGCCTCTTGTAATTTGTAAGGTGTATAAAATTGTTGTAATAAAGGAGTGAGCCCCAAACCACCCCTGCCTTGTACCAAAACTCAGGAAATAAAAATGTGAAGCATTTCCTTTTCCACTACTTACCCTAGGGCTTTTAATCTCGGGACGAGATTCTTTTATGGGGGGAAGGATGTAACACCCCTGGTGTTACTGTCACTAAAACTTGAGCATAACATCATAAGCATCAGCATTTCATGTGTTTGACACACCTAGAGTGCATTCACTAGGCAAAAATTTCAAACAAGTTGTATTGTTATGGCATTTTGCAAATAAGACCCTAGTGTAGGGTACTTAACCCTAAATAGGATTCTGAAGGGAAAAACAAGAGCCAAATAGAGAAAACCCTAAAGTTTAAGTAAAATGGTCATAAAATGTTCCTAAGAATGGACCTACATTACATTTACACCCCTGAGATACCAAAAACCCTAATTGGAACCCTGGAAAACCCTAAACCTAAACCCTAGGGGGTTAAGTGCAAAATCAGTGTACTTTTGGACTAAAGTGTAAAAACTATGATGTTAAGGCATATAAAGTCAATTGGTTCACAATCATGAAGTTTTGTAAGCTAAACCATGAATTTTGGACCTATTTGCAAAAATACCCCATGGGTGTTCTAGGGCTAAGTCTGAAAATTCAGTGATATTGACTCCACTTTGGAGCTCTATATCTTCCAAAATAGTGAGAATTTACCCTAGGTCACCACATCAAATTTGTAAACCTATCAAAGGAGAACAACTTTATTTAAGGGTGTAAGCATAGTTGTTATGAAGAAATTGGAGATAATCAAACCCAAAGATGGGCTATCAGGCTGTTAAAGTCTGAATTTCAGACTGACAGTGCAACTGCAGTGACTTTGGACAAGAATTCAAGCATGATCGAGCAAGAATTTGCTTAGTATTGCTATAACAATGTTGTAGCTGGATCTTAGGGCTATAACTTTGCTAAAGGGAGACAATCAAGTTACTACGTAAAATTGGAAGTAAACGGCTCTACAAATCGCTCTGTCAGAAGCACTGAATGAAGAACACCATTGTACAGTGACCTGAAATAGATCAGATCATCTGATTCTTCCCCTCACCGCCGACGATCTCTCCGCCACGATTCGTGCCACCGGTGTCTTGATTCGTGCTCGGGGTAAGTGGATAACGCCTCGGGGTAGAAAGATCATCGCCGTCGTTGAGCTGGACACCAATCCGGCTAGCCGCCGTACCTCCCCCTTGTTCACCAATCACTCGGGTAGGATCTCAGCGCCATTGATCCCTCACTGTCGTTTGCCACGTGCTCGGGCATCTTACCACGTTGCAGTAGATCGCGTTAAGCATATCCGGTGATCGCCGGTGAGCTCGCCATGGTACAAGCCACTAATCGTTGCGCCAGTACACCCTCTTCTCTCCGGCCGCCACCGCGCCATCCCCGATTCACCAGCCATCGCCCCCGGAGCCTATAAATTGAGCACACCCTCGGCTCCGTTAGGTAATTATGCAACCAGTGAAGCAACTAGTACCTCGAATCATTCCCTAGAGCTCGCGAATTTCTCGTTTCCCCCAATTCGGTTTTCCGCCATCGTGAAAACAACCTCGCCGTGGCCAGCGCAATTCCGGTCAGTTCACCCTCTCTGCTCTCTCGTTTGAGTGCTTTCATACCCCGTAATGCTCGTCAACCCATCCAATTGAGCTAGACCGCCACCAATCACCGGGAACATAGTGTTCTTTGGATTATCCACACTGTCATCGTGGCCAGAGACAAATAGGTAGCCATTCATGCAATTGACTTAGGGGAAACACTGGATAGAGCGTGAATTCGGTTTCTGCCAAAGTAGGGCACTAGTCTTTGCCCTGTTTGGCCGGTCCAGGAGCTCGCCGGAGCTCTGCTGCGCTCGTCGCCGTCGGGGACCTTGGCTCGTAAAGAAATAGAACGTGGGGGGCTTTCTTGCAAGCTGTCAGTGACTCAATAAAACAGTGAAAGAACCCATTCCCAGTTAACCAGAACGCCAGGGCCTTTCTTGCAAAGTGTACAGCGTGGGCACGGGCGCGCACTTTCTACTTGACTTGGGCCGCCTGGGCTAGATTCGGCCCAACACTGTTTCAACTTTTTCTTTTTCTGTGAGACTTTGGAAATCTATAGAAAATTGTAGAAAAATGGTAAAAATGTCAAATCAATTTTCCTAGATTCCTAATTTTCCATAGTATTTAATAAAAATAGTTTCATGATTTTTAGATCAAATGGGGATTTTTGGAGTATTTAAAATAGCCTAAAACATTGTTTCTGGATTTTTAGAAAATAGATAATAATTCCAAAAATCCCCAAACTTTTTATTTGAACTCTAAACATCATTTAGAAGCCTTGGGTAGAGTTTGATTTGATTTGGACCTTGTTTGATAACTAGAACCCAAAACCCTACCCCCTGCCCTTTGAATTCCTTTACTAACTCCGGAAACCCTAGTTTCTCGGAGAACCGTGAAGGAAAATTGTATTCAAGACCTTAGAAAATAAACTCTTATTATCTTTGCATTCTCATGAACATTACATGGGCATTCATTATTATGTATGGTTATCTTTAGAAAACAAAGAAGAAGTTGAAGTAGAAGGAGAGAAGACTTCACCACCACCTCAGGAACATCAGGCCGACAGCTGTTTTTATTTTGACATTGTGGAACTGAGCCTGAATCACCTGTAAACCAAGGCAAGCCCCGGTGCATTTGCCACCTCCTTGATTCTTTTAAAATCTTTCTCACTTGCTTGATGCATTAGGTAATAGGGGTTGAATGTTAAAACAATTCCTGCATTACCTTCCTTGAATTTGATTACCTCCCTTTGAATCCCTGTTTTATAAAAGGTTTTTACTATGCTTAGTCTTGCTCTAGCAAAACAAAAGGTTTTGTTTTTATAAAAGATGATGTGGCAAAGTGGGAGGGATATTTTTGAAAATAAAACTTGATGGTGGATCCATCATGGCCATGATGGGTTCAACATCGGAAAAGATGTACCTCTGTCAGGTACCAAACTTTGGGGTTTGAAATAATTAAGCTGAGACCAGGTGGGTGACTTGCACGAGAAGAGAGTCTCGGTGTAGTGTCTCCGTCTGAGTCGATTAAGGACCGTATCGATGTAGGCTTGCTGACCGAGGACCCTTTAACTGGTCACATGCCTCATCATGGGTAAGCTTTGCCTCGGGCAGACTAAGGCCAGAATAAGATACCACGCAATGGGAGTGGAGAGATGGCGAGAGTAGCGTGTACCCTCCGTGGCAAGAGGCTGGACGGTGGTGTAACTGTGCTCTCGGTTGGCGTGAACCTGATCTAGTCTTAAGAACCCCGGTGGCGGGTTGACATATGCAAGGGTTAAGTGCTACATATGTCGTGTGATTGGAGATCCTCAGCTGAGTATAATCGATTCGGATCGCTGTACCTTCGCGGTTATGAAGACTTGGTCACTGCCCTATACGTAGAACCCCAGTAAAGATGAAAGGTTGTTAAGAAATTGTCTAGTGCAGGTCAAGTGATTGAACTAGGGTAGAAAGAACTCTAGTGCAGGTAACTTCACTTAACTTGTCAAATAAAACCGGATTTTTAAGGATCCACTTTTAGTAAGCATTTCTGCAAACAGAGTCTTTGATTATTGAGAGACCTTACCTTGACTTCCTTATAACCAGCATACCCTTGAGAGTCTTTTCTTTAGTCGGGTAAGTCTTGCTGAGTAATTCCATACTCAGGGTTTTATTCCCTATTGTTTTTAGGTGAAGAAGCGACAAACTTTTGTTGTTTCTGTTCCAAGGTGGTTTCAAAAGAAGAAACCAAGAGTAAAGCTGCGGGAGGACGGGTTCCTCCATAAAACTTTTTGTTTTATACTTATCAGGAGGAGTTTTTGCCTCCCTTGGCTTGTAATAATAATACTCGGCACTCGTATATTATATCCTGGTCTGTAATATTTAACTTTGTCTTACTTTTGAATAAAGGTAAGTTTATGTAATTGAGAGCACCTAGAGGGGGGGTGAATAGGTGATCCTGTGAAAAACTTAAACTTATAGCCACAAAAACTTGTTAAGTGTTAGCACGATAATTGCCAAGTGGCTAGAGAGGAGTCTCAACAAAACACAGAAACCACAGAAGATCAATCACAGAGATGACACAGGGGTTTATCCCGTGGTTCGGCCAAGACCAACGCTTGCCTACTCCACGTTGTGGCGTCCCAACGGACGAGGGTTGCAATCAACCCCTCTCAAGCGGTCCAAAGACCCACTTGAATACCACGGTGTTTTGCTTTCTTTTCTTTATCCCGTTTGCAAGGAATTTCCACAAATTGGAGTCTCTTGCCCTTACAAGTATATGATCACAAAGAAGCACAGAGTAAGGGAGGGAAGCAACACACACAAATCCACAGCGAAATGCGCACACAAACGGCCAAGAATCGAGCTCGAATGACTATCTCAAAGTTCTCACTAGAACGGAGCTCGAATCACTTAGAATCACAAACGAATGCGCAAAGAATGAGTGTGGATGATCAAGAATGCTCTAAGGTTGCTTGGTGTACTCCTCCATGCGCCTAGGGGTCCCTTTTATAGCCCCAAGGCAGCTAGGAGCCGTTGAGAGCAAATCTGGAAGGCCAATCTTGCCTTCTGTCGTCGGGAGCACCGGACAGTCCGGTGTACACCGGACACTGTCCGGTGCCCGATTTCCTTCCTAAAATGGCGCTGCCGACCGTTGCAGACCGTTGCAGATCTGGGAGCCGTTGGCGCACCGGACATGTCCGGTGCACACCGGATAGTCCGGTGCCCCCTTCCGACCGTTGGCCCGTCCACGTGTCGCGCGCAGATTCCGCGGCCGACCGTTGGCCCGGCCGACCGTTGGCTCACCGGACAGTCCGGTGCACACCGGACAGTCCGGTGAATTTTAGCCGTACGCCGTCGGCGAATTCCCGAGAGCGGCCACTTCAAGCCGAGCCAGCCTGGCGCACCGGACACTGTCCGGTGCACCACCGGACAGTCCGGTGCACCCAGACTGGGCAGACTTTGGCTGCTCAAGCCATCTCTTCTCCAACTCGATTTTTTCTGTTTCCAGCACTTAGACACAATACATTAGTCCATAAAACAATGTACTAAGTCTGAGAAACATACCTTTATCCTTGATTTGTACTTTGTCCACCATTTTACAATTAGGCACCTGTGTTGGGCACTAAATCACCAAAATACTTAGAAATGGCCCAAGGGCACATTTCCCTTTCAATCTCCCCCTTTTTGGTGATTTATGCCAACACAACACAAAGCAAGTAGAACAAGTACAAAAACACTTCAAATAAGAACTCAAATTATTTTGATTCAATTTTGACATATATGGATCACTCTATGCCACCACTTGGTTTGTTTTTGCAAATCAAACTCAAATCTCTATCTCTAAGTCAAACACACATGTTGAAACATAAAGAGAGTCATTCCAAAAGAGATTGATCAAAGATTTCAAAAACTCCCCCTTTTTCCCATAATCAATACTTCTCCCCACAAGAAGCCAACTTTTGATATGAGAGACAACAAAAGAGTTTTGACAAACCAAACCAAAAGCTCTATTCTACTATTTTCAAAATTTCTCAAGTGATAGCTGATCCATTTATCGCTTTGGCCTTTATTTTCTCCCCCTTTGGCATCAAACACCAAAACAGGATTAATCTTGGCTCTATAATCCCATTGCCTCACCAAAATCTTCAATTAAGAGCAAATGGCAATAAGAGTTCATGAGATGAACTTGGAATAAGTTACCCTCTCATCGGAGTGCAGTGGAAGTCTTTCATGGTCCAAGTCCACCTTTTCCCTTTCAATTCTCCTTTGAGACTAAAACAAGCAAACTCAAGCATATGGTTAGTCTCAAAGGGTCAAGTTGTAACACATCTCCCCCTAAAACTGTGCATCACTTTGCAACGGACTTGTGAGGTCCAGGGAGTGTTTGTACAACTTGAGCACCATACTTAACAACAAAATGCAAAAAGGAACATGATCAAAAGCATAAATACATGTATGCTACAATTCAATCCAAGTTCCGCGAATCTAAGACATTTAGCTCACTACGCAGCCTGCAAAAGGTCTTCTCATCTAGAGGCTTGGTAAAGATATCGGCTAGCTGGTTCTCGGTGCTAACATGAAACACTTCGATATCTCCCTTTTGCTGGTGGTCTCTCAAAAAGTGATGCCGGATGTCAATGTGCTTTGTGCGGCTGTGCTCAACAGGATTTTCCGCTATTCGGATAGCACTCTCATTGTCACATAGGAGTGGGACTTTGCTCAGATTGTAGCCAAAGTCCCTGAGGGTTTGCCTCATCCAAAGTAGTTGCGCACAACACTGTCCTGCGGCAACGTACTCGGCCTCAGCGGTGGATAGGGCAACGGAGGTTTGTTTCTTAGAGTTCCATGACACCAGGGACCTTCCTAAGAATTGGCACGTCCCCGATGTACTCTTCCTATCGACCTTACATCCAGCATAGTCGGAATCTGAGTACCCAATCAAGTCAAAGTTAGACCCCTTTGGATACCAGATCCCGAAGCAAGGCGTAGCGACTAAATATCGAAGAATTCGCTTCACAGCCACTAAGTGACACTCCTTCGAATCGGATTGAAATCTAGCACACATGCATACGCTAAGCATAATATCCGGTCTACTAGCACATAGATAAAGCAAGGAACCTATCATGGACCGGTATGCTTTTTGATCAACGGACTTACCTCCTTTGTTGAGGTCGGTGTGTCCGTCGGTTCCTATTGGTGTCTTTGCGGGCTTGGCGTCCTTCATCCCAAACCGCTTCAGCAAGTCTTGCGTGTACTTTGTTTGGGAGATGAAAGTGCCGTCCTTGAGTTGCTTCACTTGAAACCCAAGGAAGTAGTTCAACTCGCCCATCATCGACATCTCGAATTTCTGTGTCATCACCCTGCTAAACTCTTCACAAGACTTTTGGTTAGTAGAACCAAATATTATGTCGTCGACATAAATTTGGCACACAAAAAGATCACCATCGCAAGTCTTAGTAAAAAGAGTTGGATCGGCTTTCCCAACCTTGAAAGCATTAGCAATTAAGAAGTCTCTAAGGCATTCATACCATGCTCTTGGGGCTTGCTTAAGTCCATAGAGCGCCTTAGAGAGCTTACACACGTGGTCGGGGTACCGTTCATCCTCGAAGCCAGGGGCTGCTCCACGTACACCTCCTCCTTGATCGGCCCGTTGAGGAAAGCGCTCTTCACATCCATTTGGTACAACCTGAAAGAATGGTGAGCGGCATATGCTAGCAAGATACGAATTGATTCTAGCCTAGCCACACAGGAGCAAAAGTCTCCTCAAAGTCCAAACCTGCGACTTGGGCATAACCTTTTGCCACAAGTCGAGCCTTGTTCCTCGTCACCACCCCGTGCTCGTCCTGTTTGTTGCGGAACACCCACTTGGTTCCCACAACATTTTGCTTGGGACGAGGCACCAGTGTCCAAACTTCGTTGCGCTTGAAGTTGTTAAGTTCCTCCTGCATGGCCAACACCCAGTCCGGATCTAGCAAGGCCTCTTCTACCCTGAAAGGCTCAATAGAAGAGACAAAAGAGTAATGCTCACAAAAATTAACTAATCTTGAGCGAGTAGTTACTCCCTTGCTAATATCACCCAATATCTGGTCGACGGGATGATCCCTTTGAATCGTTGCTCGAACTTGGGTTGGAGGTGCCGGTTGCGCTTCTTCCTCCATCACGTGATCATCTTGTGCTCGCCCTTGATCACACGCCTCCTTTTGATGAACCTGTTCATCGTCTTGAGTTGGGGGATGCACCGTTGTTGAGGAAGAAGATTGATCTCGTTCATCTTGTTCCTGTGGCCGCACTTCTCCAATCGCCATGGTTCGTATAGCGGCCGTCGGAACATCTTCTTCATCTACATCATCACAATCAACAACTTGCTCTCTTGGAGAGCCATTAGTCTCATCAAATACAACGTCGCTAGAGACTTCAACCAAACCCGATGATTTGTTGAAGACCCTATACGCCTTTGTATTTGAATCATAACCTAATAAAAACCCTTCTACAGCTTTGGGAGCAAATTTAGAATTTCTACCCTTCTTCACTAGAATGTAGCACCTGCTCCCAAATACACGAAAGTAAGATACATTGGGTTTGTTACCGGTTAGTAGCTCATACGACGTCTTCTTGAGGAGGCGGTGAAGGTAGACCCTGTTGATGGCGTGGCAAGCCGTGTTCACGGCTTCCGACCAAAAGCACTCGGGGGTCTTGAATTCTCCAAGCATAGTCCTTGCCATATCTATGAGCGTCCTGTTCTTCCTCTCTACCACACCATTTTGCTGAGGTGTGTAGGGAGCGGAGAACTCGTGCTTGATCCCTTCCTCCTCAAGAAACTCCTCCACTTGAAGGTTCTTGAACTCGGACCCGTTGTCGCTCCTTATCTTCTTCACCTTGAGCTCAAACTCATTTTGAGCTCTCCTGAGGAAGCGCTTGAGGGTCCCTTGGGTTTCAGACTTATCCTGCAAAAAGAACACCCAAGTGAAGCGGGAAAAGTCATCAACAATAACTAAACCATACTTACTTCCTCCTATACTTAGATAGGCGACGGGTCCGAAGAGGTCCATATGTAGCAGCTCCAGGGGTCTTGATGTGGTCATCACATTCTTGCTGTGATGCGCTCCTCCCACCTGTTTACCTGCCTGACAAGCTGCACAAGGTCTATCTTTTTCGAATTGTACGTTAGTCAAACCTATCACGTGTTCTCCCTTTAGAAGCTTGTGGAGGTTCTTCATCCCCACATGTGCTAAGCGGCGATGCCACAACCAGCCCATGCAAGTCTTAGCCATTAAGCATGCATCTAGACCGGCCTCTTCTTTTGCAAAATCAACTAAGTAAAGTTTGCCGTCTAGTACACCCTTAAAAGCTAGTGAACCATCACATCTTCTAAAGACAGACACATCTACATTTGTAAATAAGCAGTTATATCCCATATTGCATAGTTGACTTACAGATAGCAAATTATATCCTAGAGACTCTACTAAAAATACATTAGAGATAGAGTGCTCATTTGATATTGCAATTTTACCTAACCCTTTTACCTTGCCTTGATTCCCATCACCGAATATAATTGAATCTTGGGAATCCTTGTTTTTGACGTAGGAGGTGAACATTTTCTTCTTCCCCGTCATATGGTTTGTGCATCCGCTGTCGATTATCCAGCTTGAACCCCCGGATGCATAAACCTGCAAGGCAAATTCAGGCTTGGGTCTTAGGTACCCAACTCATGTTGGGTCCTACAAGGTTAGCACATATATCCTTAGGGACCCAAATGCAAGATTTGTCTCCCTTGCATCTTGCCCCTAACTTCCTAGCAATTACCTTCTTACCCTTTCTACAAATAGCAAAGGGAGCATTGCAAGCATAATAAATGGTAGAGGGACCATTCATAACTTTTCTAGGAACATGAACAGTATTCTTCCTAGGCACATGATGAATATTTTTCCTAGGCATATCTCTACCATGCTCATAGGAAGGACTCGAAGCAAACATGGCATGAGAATCATAAACATGTGAATCAAAAGCATTATAAGCATTTCTAACATGTCTCCTATTATGATACATAAAGGCATGGTTCTTTTGCACACTACTAGCCATAGGGGCCTTCCCTTTCTCCTTGGCGGAGATGGGAGCCTTATGGCTTGTCAAGTTCTTGGCTTCCCTCTTGTAGCCAAGTCCATCCTTAATTGAGGGGTGTCTACCAATTGTGTAGGCATCCCTTGCAAATTTTAGCTTATCAAAATTACTCTTGCTAGTCTTAAGTTGAGCATTAAGACTAGCCACTTCATCATTTAGTTTTGAAATTGAAACTAAGTGTTCACTCCAAGCATTAATATCAACATCCTTACACCTAGTGCAAATTTCAACATGTTCAACACAAGAGTTAGGTTTACTTGCCACTTCTAGTTTAGCAGTTAAATTATTAATTTCACCTTTTAAAGAAGAAATGGTTTCGTTACAAGTAGAAAGTTCACAAGAAAGCATTCCATTTCTTTTAACTTCTAGAGCAAGTGAATTTTGTGCACTAACAAATTTATCATGCTCTTCATATAAAAGATCTTCTTGTTTCTCTAAGATTCTATCCTTTTCATTCAAGGCATCAATCAATTCATTAATCTTAGCTATCTTAGTTCTATCCAATCCCTTGAATAAACTGGAGTAATCTATTTCATCCTCACTAGACTCATCATCACTAGAAGAATCATAAGTATTAGCATTATGATTGATTACCTTCTTCTCCCTTGCCATGAGGCAAGTGTGATGCTCGTTGGGGAAGAGAGCCGATTTGTTGAAGGCAGTGGCGGCGAGTCCTTCGTCGTCGGAGTCGGACGAAGAGCAATCCGAATCCCATTCCTTTCCAAGGTGTGCTTCGCCATTGGCCTTCTTGTAAACCTTCTTGTTCTCTCTCTTCCCATTTTTCCCTTGCTCCTGGTCACTATCATTTTCGGGACAGTTAGCAATAAAATGACCAACCTTACCACATTTGAAGCATGAGCGCTTCCCTTTTGTCTTGGTCTTGCTTGGCTGCCCCTTGCGACCATTTAGCGCCGTCTTGAATCTCTTGATGATGAGAGCCATCTCTTCATCATTGAGCCCGGCCGCCTCAACTTGCGCCACCTTGCTAGGTAGCGACTCCTTGCTCCTTGTTGCCTTGAGAGCAATGGGTTGAGGCTCGTGGATTGGACCGTTTAACGCGTCGTCGACGTATCTTGCCTCCTTGATCATCATCCGCCCGCTTACAAATTTTCCAAGTACTTCCTCGGGCGTCATCATCGTGTACCTGGGATTCTCACGAATATTGTTCACGAGATGAGGATCAAGAACGGTAAAGGACCTTAGCATTAGGCGGACGACGTCGTGGTCCGTCCAACGCGTGCTTCCGTAGCTCCTTATTTTGTTGATAAGGGTTTTGAGCCGGTTGTACGTTTGAGTTGGCTCCTCTCCCCTTATCATGGCGAATCGTCCAAGCTCGCCCTCCACCAACTCCATTTTGGTGAGCATGGTGATGTCATTCCCCTCGTGTGAGATCTTGAGGGTGTCCCATATTTGCTTGGCATTGTCCAAGCCGCTCACCTTGTTATACTCTTCCCTGCACAAAGACGCTAAGAGAATAGTAGTAGCTTGTGCATTTCTATGAATTTGTTCATTTATATGCATGGAATTATCCGAGCTATCAAACTTCATTCCATTCTCTACAATCTCCCATATGCTTGGATGAAGAGAGAATAAGTGACTACGCATTTTGTGACTCCAAAATCCGTAGTCCTCCCCATCGAAGTGTGGAGGTTTGCCAAGAGGAATGGAAAGCAAATGTGAATTCGAACTATGTTGAATACGAGAATAATCAAATGAAAAGTTCGAATTGACCGTCTTTTTGTAGTCGTTGTCGTCGTCCTTTTGGGAAGAAGTAGACTCATCACTATCGTCGTAGTAGATGATCTCCTTGATGCGCCTTGTCTTCTTCTTCTTCCCATCCCTGCGCTTGTGGCCCGAGCCCGAGTCGGTAGGCTTGTCATCCCTCGACTCGTTGAAGATAGACTCCTTCTCGTTGTTGTTGACCACCATCCCCTTTCCCTTAGGATCCATCTCTTCGGGCGATTAGTCCCCTCTTGAAGAGAACGGCTCTGATACCAATTGAGAGCACCTAGAGGGGGGGTGAATAGGTGATCCTGTGAAAAACTTAAACTTATAGCCACAAAAACTTGTTAAGTGTTAGCACGATAATTGCCAAGTGGCTAGAGAGGAGTCTCAACAAAACACAGAAACCACAGAAGATCAATCACAGAGATGACACAGGGGTTTATCCCGTGGTTCGGCCAAGACCAACGCTTGCCTACTCCACGTTGTGGCGTCCCAACGGACGAGGGTTGCAATCAACCCCTCTCAAGCGGTCCAAAGACCCACTTGAATACCACGGTGTTTTGCTTTCTTTTCTTTATCCCGTTTGCAAGGAATTTCCACAAATTAGAGTCTCTTGCCCTTACAAGTATATGATCACAAAGAAGCACAGAGTAAGGGAGGGAAGCAACACACACAAATCCACAGCGAAATGCGCACACAAACGGCCAAGAATCGAGCTCGAATGACTATCTCAAAGTTCTCACTAGAACGGAGCTCGAATCACTTAGAATCACAAACGAATGCGCAAAGAATGAGTGTGGATGATCAAGAATGCTCTAGGGTTGCTTGGTGTACTCCTCCATGCGCCTAGGGGTCCCTTTTATAGCCCCAAGGCAGCTAGGAGCCGTTGAGAGCAAATCTGGAAGGCCAATCTTGCCTTCTGTCGTCGGGAGCACCGGACAGTCCGGTGTACACCGGACACTGTCCGGTGCCCGATTTCCTTCCTAAAATGGCGCTGCCGACCGTTGCAGACCGTTGCAGATCTGGGAGCCGTTGGCGCATCGGACATGTCCGGTGCACACCGGACAGTCCGGTGCCCCCTTCCGACCGTTGGCCCGTCCACGTGTCGCGCGCAGATTCCGCGGCCGACCGTTGGCTCACCGGACAGTCCGGTGCACACCGGACAGTCCGGTGAATTTTAGCCGTACGCTGTCGGCGAATTCCCGAGAGCGGCCACTTCAAGCCGAGCCAGCCTGGCGCACCGGACACTGTCCGGTGCACCACCGGACAGTCCGGTGCACCCAGACTGGGCAGACTTTGGCTGCTCAAGCCATCTCTTCTCCAACTCGATTTTTTCTGTTTCCAGCACTTAGACACAATACATTAGTCCATAAAACAATGTACTAAGTCTGAGAAACATACCTTTATCCTTGATTTGTACTTTGTCCACCATTTTACAATTAGGCACCTGTGTTGGGCACTAAATCACCAAAATACTTAGAAATGGCCCAAGGGCACATTTCCCTTTCAGTAATCACTTCCGCATTTCCGTATCTCCGATGATTTGTAATGTCTGCGTGACGGGTAAAACGCTCTTGGGAAGGTAAGGAAAGCAGATACCGAACTTGTCAAGTGATTCAGGAACACCTGCAGGGTTGTCTGAGGTCCGTTGGACAAGGACAACTGTGGGTGGGCCTAATGACTTGGGAGGTTCCGTCACACGCTGCCTGCCACCACGCCAGCGGGCGACGCACCCTCCCAGCATTTAATGTGTCCTGTCCAATCTAATGGCAGGCGGCGTCAGGGTCACCCAGCAGGCAGTGCGTCTGACCAGTCAGCTGGCAAACAGTGTGCCCGTACCGAGCGGTGCCTCATCCCTTCTACAAGAAGCCTCCCCTGCACGCCGAGGATGAAGATCTCGGGCGTCAGAACGCTAGAAGATTGCCTCAGCAGCACATGCTCGTGGCTCCAAGTACAATATTCGTTAAGCCCCTGAGCCCACATGTCGGGGCTCAGTACCTTTGTGCATGCTCCCCTTCGGCTATAAAAGGGGAGGCATGCGACGTTACAAGACAGGTTCACTCACACCTAATCTTAGGCAGACACTCAGAAGCTCATACGAGCTTCCAAAGCAATACATCACACAGTGGAGTAGGGTATTACGCTCCGGTGGCCCGAACCACTCTAAACCCTCGTGTGCTCCCGTGTGTTGATCCACCAGTCTCGTAACAAGCAAAATGCTTAGGCCCCTCCTCTTTTTAGGATTTAGGGCGGGTGCAATCCGCCACCCGGCCGGAGAGATTTTCCCCTCCGATAGTGTAGTAGAGGAAGAACAGGATGCTCATCGACATGGCGAGAACAATGCTTGGAGAGTACAAGACGCCTAAGTGATTTTGGTCGGAAGCTGTAAATACAGCTTGCCATGCCATAAACCGACTCTATCTTCATCGCCTCTTCAAGAAGACGTCTTACGAGCTCCTAACCGATAACAAACCCAATGTTTTATACTTTCGTTTATTTGGGAGCAAATGCTACATCTTAGTTAACAAAGGTAGGCATTCAAAGTTTGCTCCCAAAGCTGTAGAAGGGTTTTACTAGGTTGTGATTCAAATACAAAGGCATATAGAGTCTTTAACAAATCTTCGGGTTTGGTTGAAGTCTTTAGTGACGTTGTATTTGATGAGACTAATGGCTCTCCAAGAGAGCAAGTTGGTCTTGATGATGTAGATGAGGACGAAGTTCCAACGACCGCAATGAGAACTATGGCAATAGGTGATGTGCGACCACAGGAACAACAAGAACAAGATCAACCATCTTCCCCAACACTAGTGCAACCCCCAACTCAAGATGAGGAACATGTACCTCAAGATGAAGGCACAAATCAAGGGGGAGCACATGAAGTAAAGGATAAAGAGGAAGAAGTACAATAGGCACCTCCAACTCAAGTCTGGGCCATCATCCAAAGGAATCATCCAGTAGATCAGATTCTAGGTAACATCGGCAAGGGAGTAACTACTCGTTCATGTTTAGCTAATTTTTGTGAACATTACTCTTTAGTTTTCTTCTATTGAGCCTTTTAGGGTAGGAGAAGCCTTGCAGGATACGGACTAGGTGTTGGCCATGCAGGAGGAACTCAACAACTTCAAGAGAAATGAAGTGTGGAGTCTGGTGCCACGTCTGAAACAAAATGTTGTGGGAACCAAGTGGGTGTTCCACAACAAGCAAGATGAGCACGAGATGGTGACAAGGAACAAACCTTGACTTGTGGCAAAAGGTTATGCCTAAGTCGCAGGTTTGGATTTTGAGAAGACTTTTGCTCCTGTAGCTAGGCTCGAATCAATTCGCATATTATTGGCCTATGTTGCTCACCACCTGTTTAAGTTGTTTCAAATGGACGTAAAGAGCGCCTTCCTCAACAGACCAATCAAGGAGGAAGTGTACGTGGAACAACCCCTGGCTTCGAGGATGACAGGTATCCCGACCATGTTTATAAGCTCTCTAAGGCGCTCTATGGATTTAAGCAAGCTCCAAGAGCATGGTATAAATGCCTTAGGGATTTTCTCATTTCAAATGCTTTCATGGTCGAGAAAGCGAACCCCACTCTTTTTACTAAGACTTGTAATGGTGAATTGTTTGTGCCAAATATATGTCGATGACATAATATTTGGTTCTACTAATCAAAAGTCTTGTGAAGAGTTTAGCAGGGTAATAATGCAGAAATTCGAGATGTCAATGATGGGCGAGTTGAACTACTTCCATGGATTTCAAGTGAAGCAACTCAAGGAAGGAACCTTCATCTCCCAAACGAAGTACACTCAAGACTTTCTCAAAAGGTTTAGGATGAAGGACTCTAAGCCCGCCAAGACGCCCATGGGAACCGACACACACTTGGACCTCGACAAAGGAGGTAAGTTCGTTGATCAAAAGGCATACCGGTCTATGATAGGTTCATTACTTTATCTTTGTGCTAGTAGACTAGATATAATGCTTAGCGTATGAATGTGTGCTAGATTTCAATTCAACCCCAAGGAATGCCATCTTGTGGCCATGAAGCGAATTCTTAGATATTTAGTTTATACGCCTTGCTTCGGATATTCATATTCCGACTATGCCGGGTGCAAGGTTGATAGGAAGAGCACTTCAGGGACTTGTCAGTTTCTGGGAAGGTCCCTGGAGTCTTGGAGCTCTAAGAAACAAACATCTGTTGCCCTATCCACCGCTGAGGCCGAGTATGTTGCCGCAGGACAGTGTTGCGCGCAACTACTTTGGATGAGGCAAACCCTCCAGGACTTTGGCTACAATTTGAGCAAAGTCCCACTCCTATGTGATAATGAGAGTGCAATCCACTTGGTGGATAATCTTGTTGAGCACAGCCGCACTAAGCACATAGACATTCGACGTTTTAGATTCGCGGAACTTGGATTGATCTATAGCATACATGTGTTGTATGCCTTTGATCATGTTACTTTACGCATTACTATCTTTACTTATTTTTTGTGCTCAAGTTGTACAAGTCACCCCCGGACCTCACAAGTCCTTATGTTGTTGGACATATTTAGGGGAGGATGTACTAAAACTTGACCATTTGAGACTAATGTGTTTGTTTGAGTGATCTTGATATAGTCTCAAAGATGAATTGAAAGGGAAAAGGTGGACTTGGACAAAGAAGAGGCTTCCATTGCATTCCGGTATCAATATCTTGTCCCAAGTCCCTATCTGTGTTTTCTTATTGCTTTTGGCTTTACTTGTGATTTTTTTGAGGCAATGGGGTTAAAAGGCCAAATAGTTCTTCTGTTTTGGTGCTTAATGCCAAAGGGGGAGAAATTAAGGCCAAAGCAACTAGATCAGCTACCACTTGTGAATTTCAAAAAGGTAAGTGTAAGTGTACTTGGTTTTTGATCAAAACCCTTTTACTTCAAAAATTGCTCTCTTGTGGGGGAGAAATTTGATTATGGGACAAAAGGGGGAGTTTTTGGTATTTGACGAAAACTAGTCTTGAAAGACATTTTGATTTGCCAAAACAAGTGTTTTTGACATAAAGGAAAATAAATTTATTTTGCAAAAACAAACCAAGTGGTGGCAAAAGTAATCCAAATATACCAAATCCTATTGGTCTTTAATTTGACATCAATTTGCACTCTCTAGCTTGCATTTGAGAATGTTGTTGCATTGTGAGTTGCTTTTGATGTGTTGGCATAAATCACCAAAAAGGGGGAGATTGAAAGGGAAATGTGCTCCTTGGCCATTCCTGTTATGTTTTGGTGATTAGATGCTCAACACATATTGTTTTGTCTAGAATGAGCTAAAAGTGAAAGAGAAGCAAATTGAAAAAGCAAGGTATGATTCTAGCCTTAGTAAATTGTTTTTGGCACTAACATTGTTCTACTAAGTGCTAGGAGACTTCTCAAAACAAGAAAAATCGATTTGAAGAAGTTTGGCTTAAGCAAGCCAGACTTCACCAGCCTGCGGTACACCGGACTGTCTGGTGTGCACCGGACAGTGTTCGGTGCACAGGCTGGCACCCCCGCGAACTGGCTGCTCTCGGGAAAAAATTAGGGGCGTCACATCTGAAATTCACTAGACCGTTTGGTGTGCACCGGACTGTCTGGTGTGCCAGCCGAGCGCCTAGCCAACGGTCGGCTGCAAAATCCACGAGTGACATGTGGACTTCACCAACGGTCATTCGGCTTCTCCAAACAAGGAAGGAAATTGTGCCCTGTTCACTGTCCGGTGTGCCCACAGACAGAAGGCAACCAGGGCCTTCCAATTGGGACTCAAATGGCTCCTAGCTGCTTTGGGGCTATAAAAGGGACCCTAGGCGCATGGAGCACAAGACCAAGCATCCATTGAACATCCTACAATGCCTAGACTTCGCAAGCATGCATTCGTTTCATTGCGATAGAGATTTAAGCACTTCTTTGAGCTGTAACTCCGCTACGTTATTTTGTGTGCTCGTTTCTTGACTTGTGTGTGTTGTTGCTGTGACTCTAGTTCTTGTGTGTGTTTCTATTCCCTCCCTTACTCTTGTGGTTTAATTGTGATCGATTTTGTAAGGGTGAGAGACTCCAACTTGTGGAGATTCCTCACAAAGGGAATACTTGAGAAAAGGAAGAAAACAGTGGTACTCAAGTTGGATCTTTGGATCACTTGAGAGGGATTGAGTGCAATCCTTGACCGAAGGAGGTCACCACAACATGGAGTAGGCATTGGCCAAACCATGGAATAAAAATCACCGTGTCACTTGTGCATTTCCTTAGTGTGATTGTCTTTCTTCCATAGAGTTCTCACATATTCACTTGCACTATTGTTCCAAAGTTTAAAACATATATCAAAGGAACAATCAAGTGAAGAGTTCTCTTCCTCTCTCTCTCTATTCACAATAACTTGGTTTTCATTTCACTAACATTTATAAACCAAGTTTGTGTTGTTTAGAGTTGATCATCCTAGGATCACCTATTCACTCTCCCTCTAGGTGCTCTTAGAAGGTCCCAATATGAAGAGCTAGGGCATCACCCAGTGACTTGGCAATGGGCTTGTCGAAGCAATGGACCCCAAAGGTTGTGGTTTTGACTACTGATGATGGGTATGCTTTGGAATGTAGGGGGTATATGAAGATGTGTGAAAAAACTTGGTAACTCTTCGTGGTGTGGCCCTTGTTCTCTCTAGAATAGCTTCCTTGGTTGAGAGTTGTGTCTTCCTCCAAAGCTTCGGCCTCCTCTTCCTCCTCTTGGAGCTGGTGGACGAAAGTTGTTCTGAGAAGATTGTTGCTGAGTCCCTATCTCCTGAGGTTGATTCTGCTGCCCTTGGGACTGACTAGTTTTGTCTTTATTCTAGCTCGGGTTATGAATGCTTTGGGTGAAATCTTCCTCTAAAGCCCCTAGTCATCTTTGCATATCTTCGGGCTTCTTCCCTTCTTTGGTTGAAGTCATTACCTGCTCTGATGTGTTCTTACATCTTTTGGAGAAGCTTCTTCAATGGTTGAGGAGGTTTTCTAGCGAAATACTGAGCAGTTGATCCTGGACGAAGCCCTTCAATCATTGCTTCGATGACAATCTCATTTGGGATTATGGGTGCTTGGGCTCGAAGGGTTACGACCGATTGAATCAACCAACAATCGATTCACAAACTAGTTTTTACCTTATTTCCTTACACATTAGATCTAGGAGTAGTTCTAGCCATAGTTTAGCCTTAGTTGTAGTTCCCAATCTTAATCTTCACCACACTTTGGTTTTACATCGTCTTGAGGCGCTTTGGGTGACCTACCAGCCCCAATGTCCTTCCTTCCCAACAAGTCCCTCACAGGAGACAGGATCTGGGTTCTTTCTAAAGTTCTCTACGTCATCGCGGACGATCATGTGACCTACCGTGGACAATGGACTAGCCCGCGTAGAAGACTGTAAGGTTATGCATGTCGCGCGCATGTCATAGGGATCGTTAGTATTTGAGCCAATAAATTACTTCTATAAAAATCGTTCAAATCAATGTGAATGCAGAATCCGTCGAGTCATCGTAATTAGACGAATCCGTTGTTTCCTAAACTATAAACTATACATACTTTTCATCTTCCTCCCTATATAAGTTTCATGATATCTAGATTCTTAGACAACTAGATTATCTATAAAAATTCAGATTCACACAAAACCTCTTTAGAATAAATGCATGTATTATGTTGTGTGGAACTGTGGATTGGAACTGACCGCCAGGCACATGGAACGAGTAGAACAAATGCAGCTAAATAAGTTTTGAGAATAATTTTGTGAGTCTATTTTAGACATTTTTTATTATTAAAAAAAGGACAGGACACCCTGATCGATTCGACAAGTTTCAAAAGGGAAGCTGGTAGCCTGGTACGGTGGACGGCTGCAACTGCATTCGAGACGGTATCGACCACTGGCACGTGGGCCATGTTCATAGCCTGCAGAGACACTGAGATGATGGCCCCACACCGCAGTCAGGGCCGGAACGGTGCACTCGCGAACGGAACGGGGACCCTCCCTCTCTCTCTCTCGCTCTCGCTCGCTCGTTTGTTTCCTTCCTTCTTTGCCCCGGAGGCGCCACCAGAGCATTCGTCCTCCTCCGCCTCCGCCTCGCCGCCACCACGCCCCCGCCGCCCTATCCCACCCTCCCCCCCTTCTCTCCTCGCATGGCGACAGCCCCTTGCCGGTAGCCCTAGATCTAGACATCCCTCGCCCACGCAGTAACAGCCCTCCTCCCTCCCACCTCCATCCATGCCCATGGACGCGGGGAATGGCTGCAGCGCCCGGGCGCTGGCGGCGTGCATCATCGGCAGCATCGTGCTGGCCGCCTCGGTGCTCGCGCTCCACCTCGCGGGCGGGCCTGCCGCCATCCCGCACCTGCCCCTGCCTCCGCTTTTCGGCACGCTCCGCCGCCGCCGCCGCCCCGTGCGGGTCTACATGGACGGCTGCTTCGACATGATGCACTACGGACACTGCAACGCGCTGCGCCAGGCGCGCGCGCTCGGGGACGAGCTCGTCGTCGGCGTCATCAGCGACGACGAGATCAAGGCCAACAAGGGGCCCCCCGTTACGCCGCTCCACGAGAGGTCCTGTGTCGATGGTCCTTCCGTTTCAAACTTTCAATCTTACTACTATTACTATTTTTTTATCTCTTGATCTCATGATGTGACGCAAAACGGAATTCTAGTCTTCCTGTATCATGCGGGAGGTTACGGGGGTGACGTTTTATTCTCGGTAGCTACCTGCGCATGACATCAGTAACTCTGCATATTATGCAAATAATCCTCGAATTATCCTTTATGTCTCAACTTTTTATACTGTGTTATTCCTTCACGTGGGACCTGACTACAGAGATTCACGCCTCTGCTTCTCTGTGTCGGGGAGTATCAATTTTGTTACTCCATGATTCCTCTTCCTCTATGTTGTTTAACAAGTTTCTGATGATTTTTTTGCTCTGATAATACAGAATGATAATGGTCCGTGCTGTGAAATGGGTAGATGACATCATTCCAGATGCACCTTATGCCATAACTGAAGAATTCATGAACAAGCTGTTCAATGAGTATAACATAGATTACATCATCCATGGAGACGATCCTTGTTTGCTACCAGACGGTACTGATGCATATGCTCTTGCCAAAAAGGCTGGTCGATACAAGCAGATTAAGAGAACCGAGGGAGTGTCAACGACAGACATTGTTGGTACTAATTTCGCTTTACTTTTTCATTTCACCTTTTGATGTTAAAGTTTGCTTTGCTGATGATCATATAGAATTCTGAAATAGGGATTGTTTAGGTACTAGTTTCTAGTTTTTATTTATTTAATTATCGTAGCTATCCTTTGATGTTGCAATTGATCCTAGGTCTACCCGAAATTCCTTTTGTCAGCCAATGTACTATTCAAACGATTTCCTCAGCTGATTTGTTCATTAGGAAACCATTGTGAACCAAGTGTCGTTAAGAGTGTTTAAGGGATGGGTGTACCACTATTGTTCTTTTTCCCAAGACTGCATGCACAACAAAGCTTCTGCTGTACCCATTTCTAGTTTAGAGCACTTGGGGACAGTGAATTGGTCATTTGCAGTGAGTACGATTTATATGGTGATCAAAAGGTTCTATTATCATTGCTGATCGAGTATTGCTTCATGATAGGACGGATGCTTCTTTGTGTTAGAGAGAGATCATCTGATGCACATAATCATTCTTCACTACAAAGGCAGTTCAGTAGCGGACATGGTCAGAAAGTCGATGATACTGGATCTGGAACTGGTACAAGAGTATCTCATTTCCTTCCCACATCTAGGCGAATAGTTCAGTTCTCAAATAGCAGGGTATGACTTCTGCAGCTTCACATACATTAATATATCACTTATTGGACTATGCACGGATGTTTTGAGACCAATTCTTGGAGTTATTGACTGTAGACATTCCCATGCAGGGTCCAGGTCCAGATTCTCGGATAGTTTACATGGATGGTGCTTTTGATCTGTTCCATGCTGGACATGTCGAGGTAAATGTGAATTCCTTTCCACA
This sequence comes from Zea luxurians, assembly GCA_029449295.1. Taxonomy (NCBI): domain Eukaryota; kingdom Viridiplantae; phylum Streptophyta; class Magnoliopsida; order Poales; family Poaceae; genus Zea; species Zea luxurians. Next base: position 1,703,656 of record JAOPSE010000185.1, read on the forward strand.
TGCCCTCCCACCTGAAAATGGGTAAAGAAAAAAAAATCCTGACATCTGTGTCATTTTAGTCCCTTCAGGACACAATCACCTGTGCATTCTTGTGTTGGCTGTACTTATGTTTTTTGCAAGGAGCAAACTAAAATTAACCTCCAACATTTTGTGATTCATATAATTTTGTATTTATAGTTTCTTGCATGTAGATATTACGACTTGCTCGAGAACTTGGAGATTTTTTGCTTGTGGGGATTCACACAGATCAGACCATAAGGTAACATGATGATTGCATCTCTATTATCCCCTATCATATATTTACAAGTTTCCTTAAGTTAGATCAGGTTTGCAGTAGTCCTTGTCTATAGTCACTAGTCAGGGTGCATTTCTTTTGGAGCATTATATATCTCTAAAGTATAGTATTCAGCTTATTTTTCTTTTGGTGTTTACTATTTTTGGCAGTGCAACACGAGGACGACATCGCCCAATCATGAATCTCCATGAGCGAAGTTTGAGTGTTTTGGCTTGTCGTTATGTTGATGAGGTGATCATTGGTGCTCCATGGGATGTTTCAAAAGATATGGTGAGTTATCTGTTCTGCTCTCACCATGTGGCGAACTAATTTAGTTATAGCACACATAATGAAATGTTTGTACTTTGCTGGTTGCTCCTTGTACACAGCACTCTTAACACAATAGTCAATACATTGACCGTAAGATCTGTAACTTGGCATTTATGCTATGCCATTGAAAATCCCGGTCAAGAGTATATTAATATAGATAAAAAAAGGTTGGCATGCTGTTCCTCATGGATTGATACAGAAGGAATAAGCCTTGCATGGTATGCTTGCATCCATACATATAGTTTGGAACTTTGGATATAAACTAAGGCTGAGGCTTTGAGCTTTTCTTAACCGAGCCCTAGACATATTCAAATAGTTAATTGATATCGAGATCAGATTTTTCTTGTTCCACCACGGATGAACCGAATTTTATTACCCAAAACCAATGAAACTACAAAAGTTTAATGTTCCATAGTGTGAAACCCCACCGAGCTAACGAACTGCCAGATTGCACTGAACACACAGGGTTAAGCCAACAGGCGACCAAGGACTACCGAAGTCCAACAAAAGCTAGAAAGAGAGCAACACAAACGACTTCCAGGTTTTACCCTACTCGCTATCAGGGCTAAGAACTTCATTACATGCCCGGATCGGCTAAAAAGCATCTAAATCAGATTCAAATAGGTGTAAACGCATTAGCGCTAACCTGTTTTATTTTGGATGCTACATTGGACTGAAATGACCATAGAGTAGAGACTAGTCCCAATTTTGATAGAAGTGGGAATCAAGTTCTTACAATCGTCATAATCTTAAATACTCATAGCCTGCATAAGAGAAGGACCAGGTCTCGAACCCCTAGCCTAAGAACAATGTTTTTGAGTCGAGAAATCGAGTCGAGTTGTGCATCTACCGACTATTAGACTGGTTGAATATTAGTCGATGATTATATTTTTATATTTTCTATATATGCATGCTAATACTAAAAACACGCTGAAACACTAAAAACACCTTGTTTAGTATATCTTCATTCATCTCCATATTCTACAATACATCATTAAATACTTAACAGAATCTCGTAGCAAGTCTTCTATTGTTCTCTCTGATTTCAAAGAACTTGTTTGGATTAAAAAACAGTGTTGCCCCATACATATTGGTATCCATCTGACTGCCCCACCTCTTATTAACAATAGAAATTACTTCATCCATTAATCGCTCTTTGTGTTCAAAAGCTTCATTGATGCTCTTTTTTGCATGCTCCACCAAGGTTTTAAAGTCGGCAAGTCGACTCTAGTCGCCTGAGCACCGATAAGGTCACTAATCGCGATAAGTCGTTGATTTGCTCGATTAGTCGAGTCTAGTCGACTCCTAGTCGTCCTATAGTCGTCCACCTATAACAGGACCATATGTATATATATATATATATATATATATATATATATATATATATATATATATATATATATATATATATATATATATATTCAAAATTCAAATGCAAGTCATAAGGTTAATGCAGGACAACAGGACACTACATTGCAAATACCATTTTAGCATAAAGGCAGGGTAGCATTAAAACAGTACAATTGCAAATCTATTAACAATATAACTGTAGCAGCATGCTTTCACTATAAAAGTCATAAGAATGGCCGCGGCTGCAAAAGGCCGCCGCGTGCTGGAGGTTGGAGCAAAGGTGCCGCACACTGGAGGCTCGAGCAGAGGGCCTCTGCAGCAGCCACACGATGAAGGGGGGCAGCCACGCGATGGAGCAACGGACACACAACAGGGCGAAGGGAGAGGAGGGTGGCGGCGCTGGAGAAGGGGGCAATGGAGCAAAGGCGGTGGCGCTGAGCAGGGCGCACCAGGGTTTTCAAGTCGGTAAGTTGAGTCGAGTCGACAAGGTACCGACTTGGTGACTAGTCGATAAGTCAGTCGACTAGTCGTCGACTTGCCAATATAGTGGCTGTTTTGCCTATATAATGGCTTCATATAGACAATATATCATTTATATATGAAGAAAGATGATGTTTTACCTCTTTTGAAGTCTGAATTTGAACGAAACTGAAATAAACAGCAAGTCTTACCTCATTTGAAGCCTCAAACTGAACCAAATCAGCCACATAAGTGGTAAGTCATAAACTCATAAGTCATAACAGCCATATAGTTCAAATTGAAAAACAAATAGCAAGAAAATATAGTTCAAACTTGAAAGGAAATAAGCTCCATTAGATAGCTAAGCTGCTGCTGCAGCTAGATAGATACTAGATACTCTAAATATCTCTCAAATCAAGATCATCCATTGCATTTTCTTCACCACCAGCACCAGCATGAGTTGGACTGCTATGTGGGGATTGATGAGAGGGTGGGGGAGGGTGAGCAGAGGCCGGGCGAGCTTGCTGCGAGGGCGGGAGAGGGGGAGCAGGACTCACCAAGTCACTAGGTTCCTGCAGATTGATAAGGGCAGCATGCAGACTGTAGACTGCAGAGGAGGGGCGGCCGACGGCTTCAGTGTGGGTTAGGTTAGGGTTTAAGTAGTGTAATGGGCCGCTTGGGACGAATTGGGGACAAGTCGGCCGACTAGCTAGAACAAGTCGACGACTAGTCGACTCAGAAATTTCAGTCGTTGACAAGTCGCCCGACTTGCCAGAAAAGTCGAGCCGGTCCCCAAAGTCGAGCTCCCAAGACCGACCGGACGACTAGTCGCCGACTTGAAAACAGGGGGGCGCACACCGCGTACAGGTGGCGGCGGCTACAGTGCTGCGTATCTAGGACTCTAGGTTGGGCAGAACAAAGTATTTAGACCTTTAGAGATGGTGGGCCAACCCATATAAAAGAGACCGGATACTGGCCCAAAACGGACGAAATTAGTCGGTCATGACCCTAGTCGGACGACTATCACGATTAGTCAGCAACTAGGACGACTAATCGCTTCCTAGTCGCCCTAGTCGAGTCGAAGACCCTGATCGAGCTTGCTCTAGCGATAAGGCCGACCAATCTTGATTAGTCGGACAACTTTAAAACCTCGTGCTCCACGACGGCCCACATTTTAGCCATTGTTGGTCTCTCATCACCATTAACTACCCTCAAGAATATTTGAAGAGGTTGTGAAGCTCATGCAATCTTCTACTGCTTGCCAAAATGCAACATACAACACATGCTTTTTCTACTTCAGTGTTCTTCAATTTGCTCTCAGAACATTCATCACTAACAAAGAGAGCTTTCAGCCCTTGTCTTTGTTTCCACATACTAGCCAATGTTAGAAAGGATGTTGTAAACCGAGTAGTTGCAAGCCTCACAAGATCTCTAACATTTGTCTTGGTCCTCATCAAGTCATAAATCCTTCCATGTCCATAGATAAATCTGGTTATCTTTGTTTTAGCAATTCAACCACTAAACTCTTTTATCTTCCGAATAACCTCCAGCATGAGATCCAAGCAGTGGGCAGCACAAGGTGTCCAAAATAAGGTAGGAAACTTGTTCATTAGCATCGTACCTACTAGGGTTGAGATATGGTTGGGTGGGCTCACATTTTTATACTTAGACCCAAATAAGTCACCCGACTCAAATGCTATGACTAGTCATAACTAGTCGACGAGTCGAGCGACTAGTAGAGAAAGTCGAGTTGCTCAGATCAACTATCACCTCTACACTGACTTCTCGACTAGTCGCTCGACTTTAAAACCTTGCCTAAGAAAATGTAAAAGGAAATGGAATAAAGATGGCACCTGCACAAAGCAATATACCTTGCAGAGTGATTATGTGCAATATTGTTGCTACTTGACTACAAATGAAGGCAAAAAAATGAAGTTAATAAAGAGCAAGTCCTATAGGTTTTCCACTATTATGTTCCTCGTTTCTCCAACTGAGGACCTTGGTCTTTATTATCTGAGAAACTGAGCAGCTCGTAAATGAACGTGGTTGGTAAGTCTCTGGAAAGCTATCAGTGACTGAACTTGCATCCCAGCCAAATGCTACCTTATAGCACCAGTATATTGGGAAAAGGTGGGCATTGTTCACCAATACAGGTGCCATCAGTGTCCTGAGGTTATCCACACAATTAGAAGGCGCATACTATTTAGATATTTTAAGGATAATAATTAAGCCCTCTTATGTATTGATAGATGCTAGGTAAATGACCATGTGATGCAATTGACGTTATGGCTTAGTGTTTTTGTGTCCTGAAATCTCCAGCTTCCTTTTGTCGTTTGCAGATTACCACATTCAATATTTCGTTAGTTGTTCATGGAACTATTGCTGAAAACATGGACTTTACGGAGGTAATTAAGTTTTATTTATAAGAACCATTTGTTTACTTGAACACGCAAATGTTGCAACATTGATAACTAGCTGTTCCTATTGCATTTTTTAGGATGATTTACACCCATATGCTGTTCCAATGGCTATGGGCATTTACCGCCGACTGGAGAGTCCCTTGGATATCACTACAAGTACTATCATCAGGAGGATTGTTGCTAACCACGAAGCCTACCAGGTAAACGCTGCGATCTGATGGTTATGGGTCCTTTATATGCAGCAGCATGCAGTATGTTGCACAGTGTACATGTTCGCAGTTACACGCATCCGTTGATTTTTTGTCGTCTACATATCTCAATGAATGTGCGTGCATATTACTTTTTTTGCTGATATTGTGCCGATGCATCATTAACTGCTTGAGCAAAGGCAGCCTTGCATGTCAGCACGTGTCATTAAATAATGTCTGTTTTCTTGGGACCAATCCCCCCCCCCCCCCCTTTTACTATATTACACGCCTGGCAACGTGTTCTTCGGTGTGGGGCTGTTGCCGTTTCATTTATTTATTATTCTGGTCCATTGATCTGGTGGTGTCTGTATTCACTTTCGCTGTGTCCATGTGCGATTCTGCAGAAGCGGAACGAGAAGAAGGAAGCAAGCGAGAAGAAGTACTACGAGAGTAAAAGCTTCATCAACGGGGAGTGAAGTTACGAGTAGCAGAACTTGGATGAAGATTGCTGCCTAGACCGTTTAGCAACGGCAACAGTTGGGCGATCTACAGACTACAGCCGTACCTTTTCTTCGGTATCTTTGATGTTCCGCTGACATAGCTTAGGAAGCATGAGCCAATGACTAGGCAGAGGAGATGGCGAGTCTAGGAGCATTTCCATCGTTTCCCTAGCGTCTTCAGCCAATTCCCTGCCCCCGATGTATTGTATGTATATGCGCCTTCCAGCTGCCCATTGAAACTATGCGCCACAGTATGAAAACCCTGAATGTTAGCGTGGTTGACAACTATTTGCTGCTGGTGTTTCTTTCCCGTCTGCACTGTATGCGCTGGCAGGCAGTCATTTTCTTGAAAATCTGGTTGGGTTCCACTGTGTTGCTGAACTTGAATGAACACATGGACTGTCCGGTGTCGGCGATGGCAACAGCGACTGATGGTACACCTGGACGGCTGTCCGGCCGGCTGGCTGGCTGGATGAAACGAACGTGGGTTGGTGACACGTTGGGATCTGATGATACGATATGGATCTGTGAATTAACTGCTGACAGATGGTTGCCGCCGATCTGCTGCATCTTGTCGCGGATGGAAAGAGATGTGCTACCTGTGATCCGCGCGCACATCTGGTGCTGGGGCTGTTCGTGCCTGCTCTCTTGTGAGCAGCATTTACTGTAGTCTGTCCACTGGACGCTGACGGGTTTGCTTCGCCAACAGACATTTGTTTTCGCCTTGATCTTGGATTAGAACGCTCGCGTCCTGGTTTTCGGAGTGCTTCTTCATCGTCTGACTCACGCGTGACCACGGTTGAGTCGATAGACTCCGCCTCCGTTTGTTTCTTCTGTTTGGGTAATCGTTTGTCGTTTCCCTTGGGAAGGTACAGAGTATTGCACCCTCGTCCCGCACCTTCCCTCCTCTTTCCCAACAGCATTCGTATAGATAAACCAAAGATAAGGAATAGCAATCTGACGAAAAATGCACCCACACGGCCACACATATGTATCAATTGTTTTCAAATATATAGATTCTTAGGCGTATAATTTTTATGGTCATTCACTCGTTCAGTCAATGTCAGTGCATGTTGTATTTTTTTTAACTTTAGAGCTAGTTTTAGAACTCCATTTTTCTAACAGATTTCTATTCTCTCATAAAAAATAAACTATTTTCTCGTGAAAAAATGAAAATATTTTAATAAATTGGGGTTCACAAACTAGCTCTTTAAAAATTATAAACCATGCCAGTTGTCCTGTTAACTGTAACAGCAGATTGTTTTTGTGTGTGCGTTAGCTGTTTGGATGAGCGACTGAACGTGCAGTCAATCAAAGGCTCTCCGCCTGATCCTTGCATGTGCTTTCGCCCGTCATGCATGCTAGGTAAAGGCCTTTTTTTTTCACTTTGATCAGCAACAGCACGGCGGCCCTAACCAACTTCGCTTTGCTCCTTGACACTGCTGCTGCAGGCTGCAGCAATATGATCACAGTAGCAGTGGGTACCGTGCCGGTGGTAAATTATACGCCCGGCCTGTGGATGGACCTAAAAGACAGAGAAAGAAAGGTGACATACATGACAGGCGCTAACTGTATTCTACAGGGCCTGCACATGATGCAGTGCAATGCAGCTTTCTTTCTTTTTTCTCTTCAATTCGGCGCCGATGGTAGCTAGCTTTTGCTAGTTCCAAGGTAGCAGAAGATCTTGATCAGCCCGCTGCCTGCCGATAGCTCCTTTGCCTTTGTTTTGTTTTGCTTTGCTTTCCACCATGGGCAGGGCAGGAGAAGCACCCGTGTGCACAGTTGCATTGCACATGCCGACATGCGTGCATGGGCAAATGGCGAGACGCCCACGCCACCCTACCCCCTGGGGGTGTACCATCGTTATGTGGCCGGTTGGCAGATACTTACGTCCCAACCCAGTTATCACCTGAGACTTAGGGATGTTCCTAAAACATCCGACTTATATCACAAATCTAATATTTTAACATAGATATACATATAATTTAAAACTAATTTTTAGTAATGTTATGAAGAATATTATGAAGTATTTAAATAAATTTTTGTATAATTTTTTATGTATATTATTTTCTCCCTACAACAAAAAAGATGAAAAAACATCTGAATCCGTATTCAGATAGACATCCAAATTTTATATTAATTATTAAAAAATATCTAGAACGAATTTAATGTTTATTTTTTGTGACGATTAATAGCCTCAATACTAAAAACAAGAATATAAATTTATATAACAAATTCTATATGTTATTTGTTCACAATCGAAGAAAGAAGATCAAAAAATTGACATCCGAATAAATATCCGGATCTATTCCTACTGAGGGTGTGCGTGCGCCCGGCCTCGACACCACCGCGCCGCCGCCAGGCTCGCCGGCGACGACCCTCCATGCCACCGCGCGTCCCACACCACCTGCGCACCGTCGCCTCGTCCCACGCCGGGCTGCTGTCTCAGGCCCCTTCCAGAATCCAGAGCATGGAGACCAATTACTCGCTGCGCCCACGGATGGAACACTATGCACATGCATAGAGTGGCTTATCCAGGATTTTACTATAAAGTATGCCGACTAAAATTTACATATAATTTGATCAAACTATTTTAGTCAAACCATTTGATAATTTATTGGTAGTTTTAAAATTTGAACATTATTTGGTATGCATGCACTAGATTACACAATAAACCCTATATTTAAAGATTAGGTTAAAGCAGTCATAAATCTTACATTTTAAAATGAAGTTAAAATATTCATAAACTATAATATTAAATAGATGAAAAGCTATGTTAATAGTTTTATAAAATATAGTGTAGACGTGAAAACGAGATTTATCTAACTTTTAGCTGAGACCTTCTAAGAGATATACTCCCTCCGTCTCAGGATATACTCTCTATCAACAATAATACTACTACATCGATGTACGTGTTTCTAGAGAGAACATGCCTTATATCATGGGATAAGACTAAAAAGTAGTTACACCTTATATTATAGGATGAAAGGAGTAATCGATGTCTTGACTTAATACTACACCCAGCAGTCTAGCATCCAGTGGCATCTCACGAGCCACATTCGTCGAAGAATTTGAGCGATCGAATATTGGATTGTCGATTTTATGATTGTATTGTCCGTTCAACAGGCCATTCCAAAACTTTGTTAGATAGTTCGTGAGGCAATAGGCCTAAACACATAAAAATCATAAACTACAAGACAATCAGTACAATATTCTTTCTATGTTAAATATTTTTAGATATTTTCTCTTTTATATATATATATATATATATAGTGTATACGTTGGACACGTGGGATATGCCGGGGCATCCCTGGCATACCCCATGGCTACACCACTGCATGCATATGATTTCGTCCGATAGTATATCGGTGAGGCCAAACTCTCTGGCCCTATGTGGAAGCGCATTTTTTGCAGTTTCAAAGTGATACTATGGTGTTTAATTATACTGTCATATTGGAAACCAAAATGTGTTTAGTTGGCACATTCAAAACACAGTGTTGGCGCCTTTTGGATCAAATACTAACGATCCCTAGATCACCCTCGTAGTGAGTCCATGCTTTGGAGATTATTCCTAGGTCCCACCCACGGGGAGTCGGGACCTTGGAGAGTGATGTAGTAGATAAGATGTAAGACAAATACCACCACCTACAATGTAGCCTTGAACTCGACCTTTATTTCTGCTTTACAAGACACCACCTCTATGATGGCCACCACTTATTTGGGGCCAAATAGCAACAAATCCTAGAGCTTCTCGTGATGAGCAATACCTTGGGTTCGGCTCTACGAGGTGGACGACGTCATGGACGATCCGCGACAGGGGGTCGGACGGTCCTCGATCCCGCTACAGGAGCAGGTCTTCCTAGACGATTCGGAACCTGGGTCAGACGGTCCACGATGGCACAGAGGGTCGTCTTCTCCACAAAGAACACTAGAACTCGCTCCCGAAGAGATCCCGTTGAGGGGGAGAGTTCCAAGGCATGCCCCGGGATCAGCAGGCCACCCGGGGCGTCTCTGGTCGGCGTATAGTCGAAGAGAGATAGTTGTGGCAAGCCACAAATAGATTTAAACTAAGGCTACTGAAAGTCGCCTAGAGGGGGGTGAATAGGCGAAACATAAAAATTATAACTTTAAACCCAGACTTGATCCCTTGATTTGCAGTTAGAACAAGATGAACAATTATCAGAGTATAAAACTAAGTCCTTTGCTTGCAAAGAGTATTGCTTTCAAAGAATGCGGAATTAACAAAAAACAACACAACTAAAATATCTATGAAGAATAAAACAAGTGGGCTTAGATAAGAAGAAGAAAGACACAAGTTCTTTTTGCAGGGCGTTGCTTCTAAATATGAGAATTTAACTTGAAGCAACACAAAGTAATATCAACAAAGAATAGTGCAAGAGAACTTATAGAGGGAGAAGACAAACAAATCACACGCAATAAACACAAGTGACACGTGTGATTTGTTTTACCGAGGTTCGGTTCACCAAGAACCTAATCCCCGTTGAGGAGTCCACTAAGGATGGGCCTTTTTCAACCCTTTCCTTCTCTCCAACGGTCACCAAGACCGGCGAGTGTTCCTTCTTCTTTATCAATAAAAGATTAAAGTCTCCGCAAGGCCAACCACAAAGATAACGGGCTCTTGCTAGCTTTACAATGAATGGGAGTCAAAACTCCATGCTCAAATGATCACAAGATGTAGCACACACTTTCTCTCAATGGTTCTCACAAGGCACTATCACTAAACGCACACGAGGAGCTCTTTCTTGCTTGATCTCTCTTTTGTGGCACTTATGAGGCTTTGATGTATATAGAAGTGTTGCTCTAGTAGATAGGAGTGAATACCCAACTCTTGTGTATGATATGGATCAATGAATGTCATGAATGGGCTGGTTGGGGTGGCTTTTATAGCCCTCAACCACCCATATAGCCGTTGGGGCGCATCTGCCAGAAACTGCACTGGCAGACAGTCCACGGCTAGGGCCCGGACGGTCCACGACCCTCCAACAGTCGATTCTGACATCTTCAACGGATACACTTGACAGATCAACGGCTAGATCAACGACTATCCACCTCGGTGACACCACGCGGATGGTCCGCCCTTGATCCCAGACGGTCCACGCCAGCTCTATAATTCCTTTTGCTCAACTTGTCATCTTCGGGCTGAACTAGGTCTTCACATGTGGATAGTCCGTGAATTATAGCTGTACGGTTTGCACTGTATAGCTAGACGGTCCGTAATTTAGTCGGACTATCCACGATTTGGAGTTCCTGGTCGAAGTCAAAATGGTGTCGCGGACGATCCGCACTCGGCGATTTCAGAACTTGAGTTTCTGACTTCCCGTTGATCTTTGCACAATCTTCTCAAGTTGCTTTGGCTAAACTTGAGAGAGATCTTATGACTTAGACAAACATCTCAAGTGGCTTTCCATCTAGTCTAAGTCATGGATCATGAACATTTTGATTCTTTAACTCATATTTCTTCTTTTGCTCAAACTAGCTCCAAGATAGTGATATGTTGATTTTGAGCTTTCCAACTTTTCTAGAAGTGTTGAATAGGTTCCTTGGGGTATTTAGAACTTATCCAAAGAGTAGAACTATTGGTAGTTCATCTATTCCATGTTTTACCCCTATTTGGTTGGATCTGAGCTGATTGCGACTTAGAGACTAAACCATTGAACTTATGGACCTGTGAATCAAAGATTAGGCAAACTAGTTAGTCCGAATGGTTGTGAATGTCATCAAGCACCAAATTATAAGAAATGGTTTAAGGCCATTTCCCTTTCAATCTCCCCCTTTTTGGAGATTGATGCCAACACAAACCAAAGCAAATATGAAGTATGAAATTGTAACTAGTTTGCAATTGGTCAAGTGTTCATAAGCTACTGAAATGAAAGCAGTTCTAAGTGAATATGAGTGATATTGACATGATTGTAATTTTGGACCTTATTTGCACCACATGCAATGGTTTTTGCAGACTTTTGATAAAATCTTTTCAAAGTTATTTGTATATGTGATGAGGACATCACTTCTATACATACAATGAATGGACCGATAACACGATCGCGTGCACGACAGCTAAATCTCCAGGTACATTCTACCCTAGTCAATTGTGTTTCAGAGCTTACGCTTGGGGCCATGGATGTTTTGAGGATTAGGAACCTTGGAGAGGACCAGCAAGGACTTGGGAAAGGCCTAGGTGTTGAGGAGGAGCAGCAAGGGCGTCCACAACAGGAAGGAGATCAAGTTCGAGTCAGCTGTGACTCCATCTCGGGTTCCAGGACCAGTCTGCACTAAAATGGATGCCCAAGATGCATCCGGACTCCGATTGCGACGGACTGGATATGGTTGGAAAGATAACGAGATTATCTAACCAACCCAACTGGTTCCACCCTAAAATTCATCCAGAGTCAACAGGAATCGTCAAAACAAGTCAGCGTTCAGATTCTGTTTTGGTGCTGCGACACCGTCTGTTGGGCCGTTGGGCCGTGTATCGCGTCGGAGCCCATTAGGGGCGAGTCCAGGGGTCACACACGCCCTAATACTCTATTTATTCAGTAGTCGCCGCCACATTTAGGTTTGGGTTTTGCTTAGATCAATTCTATCATCGAACAGTATCGCCGTCATCGGTTTGTGAGACCCCATCCCGTAATCAATACAATTTTGGTTGCGTTTCTTTCCTGTTCTTGCTTGTGTTCTTGATTGCGCTTGCAGGGATAAGCCTTCGTGGCGAGGTCATTCGTGTGTCACGGGTGATAACCAACGGAGCCGTGGTGTAGTGATTGCGAGGAACCGTTCGCTCGGAGCCTTGGATCATCAACGTCGAGATCTCCACTCAATCAAGTTATCGTATCTCACGGAAGATCGGGCCGCGTCTACTATCAATTGGTATCAGATTTCCAGGTTGCCCGTGAGGTATAATTCTACCTTTAGATTAGTTTTGTTTCGTCCCATAGTCCACAAAAAGCCAAAAAAATTACGATCAGTTTATTCCGACCTAAAACCATCGCCTTAGCCTTTGCACAATTCAGTTTTAGAGTCCGCAGTTCTGAGTTCGTGTTCTAGTTGAGTTTGGTTGCTGGATTAGATTTGTTTTGGTTCAGTTTGATTGTGTCCATCCGCTTCCATCCTACAAAACCGACTCTATCCACAAAACAGATCTTATCTCAAAAACCGACCCTATCCACAAAACAGATCCTATCTCTAAAACCGACCATATCCACAAAACAGATCCTATCTCTAAAACCGACCATATCCACAAACCAAATCCTATCTCTAAAACCGACCCTATCCATAAAATAGATCCTATCTCTACAACCGACCTTATCCACAAAATAAATCCTATCTCTAAAACCGACCCTATCCACAAAACCGAACTCCCACCCTTCCAACACCTCGCCAGAAACCCTGATTTGGAGTCCAAACTTAAAACAGCCGTAACTTTCGCCTCGGAACTCGAATCGGGCCCATTTTCTTTCAAATCGCACAGAATTAAATTTTGCATCCGATTCTTTCCGGCTTTGCCGGATTTGCTGTTTTTAAAATTCCCAAATTCGGCTGGGAAATAGGACTTTTCATTTTTCAAACATTTATTCCGATTTTAGGGCAAACTTGCAGAAATTCCAGAGGATGCGTCATTGCACAAAAAAATCTGAAACTTGGTGTGTTATCTTCTTATGTGCTGCTGCAAAATAGAAAAATATAAAAAAAATATTTGAAAAAAAAAAAGAAAATCGCAAAAAAAAGAAGGGTAGCACATAAACAGAAACGCCAGTGTTCTGTGCACCTTTGTGATTATTTTGCCCCAAGCCTGTTTTCTTGTTGCACCCATATACTTGTACCTCCTTTCTTGTGCCTTGGTCCAACTGTTCTATTACATTTTCTAGGCCAGCAACTAGGACGAGTACTTGAAACACTTATTCAGCATTGCTACCTGTTATTGACTTGTGTGCCACATATATATATATATATATATATATATATATATATATATATATATATATATATATATATATATATATATTTAGTCAGCCTTCCCAGAACTCCAGCTTTCTCTCGAGCAGAACAGGTACTCCTTTGCAATCACACCCACGCTCGTTGGACAGTCACACCGGTCACCGTTTGCCACCTGCAGTGCTGGTAAGAATGTTGTAAGAGCGGGGTAAGACGCTTCATAATTTGTATTCCACACCTCCACCACCACCCTGAGAGATAGTTATAGGGTTCATATTGTTTGTTGCCTTTTTGTCTCTGTTTTGTGCTAACAATGACAGGACCAAAGAATCAAATGGACAAGGACAAGGGGCCTAAACTTAACGACGATGAGTGTGTCTCTCAGATGGAATTGAAGGAGATGATGCGCGCGATGACTGAAGCTTTTAAAAAATACCAGGACTCTGCCTCGACATCCTATGAGCAGCTTGATCGACGAGTTGATAAACTTGTTACACGCATGGACGTACTGGAGGCTCGTCCCCCACCAACAACTCCAGCCCCATCTCACTCTCCTGTGGACGACGACGACGATGACGACGATGTTTATGCACCACTGCCACAATGCTTCGCATGTAATCGACAAGGTATAGGAGGTAATGGTAGACGTCATCATCATAATCCTCAACCAGACCATGATCCATTTGCTAAAATTAAGTTCTCTATTCCACCATTCATGGGTTCTTATGATGCTGAAGCTTACTTAGACTGGGAGATGACGGTAGAACAAAAATTTAATTCCCATCTTGTTCCTGAGCAGCATAGGGTTAGACAAGCCACTAGTGAATTTAGAGATTTTGCTATCATTTGGTGGAATGAACTTGTTAACACACGTGCTGTACCACAAACATGGAATGCATTAAAAGAGGAGATGCGAGCTCGCTTTGTTTCCCCTTCTTATAGACGTGATCTTCGACAAAAATTGCAACGCTTAGATTAGGGAGACATGTCGGTACAGGAATACTACCAAGAGCTTCAGAAAGGTATGCTACGATGTGGGGTAGTTGAGGATCCGGAGGATCAAATGGTTAGGTTTTATGGGGGATTGAGGCGGGAGATTCAGGATATTGTTGATTATAAAGAATATCATTCTATACAACGCTTGTTCCATCTTTCTATGTTGGCAGAAAAAGAATTGCAGGGTTGTCAACAGCGGAGGAGTAGCACTTTCGCGCCACACCAGCCACCGGCGCCAGCTAAGGCGTCATCCTCTTCGGGCGTACGGACGTCCACATCTTCCTCCACTAGCGGCACACGCAGCACCGCACCTTCGGCATCACAGGGACACGACAATAGCAAGTCCTTGGTGCCTTGGGGTGTTGCAGCAAAACCTGCTACGACCACCTCTTCCACAAGCCGCTCCTCCGACATCAAGTGCCACCGCTGCCAGGGACTTGGCCATATTCAGTGAGATTGCCCCAGCAAACGGACATACATTGCTACTGGTGATGGTGGGTATGTTAGTGCTTCTGATGTTGAAGATGAAGATACTGTTGGAGCTAACATTGCAGAGAGTTATGATGGTGATGAAGAGGTTCTTGGTACAACAGCGACCGAGACCTATAAGGCCTTGATTGTGCAACGAGCTTTGAGTGCCACGGCTATTGACGACGACAACAGACAGCGCCACAACCTCTTCAACATGTTTCTCATCGTCAAGGACTGCCGTGTACATACCATCATTGACGGTGGTAGCTGCAACAACTTGGTGAATGTTGAGTTGGTCAAGAAGCTTGGCTTGACAACACGAGAGCATCCCCACCCTTATCACATTCAATGGTTTAACAACAGCGGTAAGTTCAAGGTAACAAAAACAGCAAGGGTGTATTTTCTATTGGCTCTTACCATGACTTTGCTGATTTCGATGTGGTGAGTATGGATGCTTGCTCTCTTTTACTGGGATGTCCTTGGGAGTTTGATACTGATGCTATTCACTATGGTAGATCTAATAAATATACTTTTATGCATAAGGGAAATAAAATTGTGTTGCTTCCTATGACTCCCACTGAAATTGTCCACTTTGAACATGAGAAAAAGACTAATGCTAAGCAAAAAGGTGTTTTGAACTCTGAAAATCAGCAACCTATTAAGTTAAAAACTCCTACTTTGCTAGCCACTAGATCTGATCTTGATGAGTTACATGCCTCTGTTGGACTTTGCTATGCCTTAGTGTGCAAAAATGCTTTCTATTCCATTGATGATAAGTCTATTACTTTGCCATCGGCTATTGCTAACCCTTTGCAACAGTATATGGATGTGTTTCCCTCTGAGATACCCCCTGGATTACCACCTGAGTTGCCTCCAGATTTTCGGGTTAGTCCTACCTTTAACATTTCAGATTTGAAGCCATATATGGGTGACAAAGATGAGATCGAGTCGAGGACGACTCCAATTCAAGAGGAGGAGGATGATGAGGATATCACTTCTATACATACAATGAATGGACCGATAACACGATCGCGTGCACGACAGCTAAATCTCCAGGTACATTCTACCCTAGTCAATTGTGTTTCAGAGCTTACGCTTGGGGCCATGGATGTTTTGAGGATTGAGAACCTTGGAGAGGACCAGCAAGGACTTGGGAAAGGCCTAGGTGTTGAGGAGGAGCAGCAAGGGCGTCCACAACAGGAAGGAGACCAAGTTCGAGTCAGCTGTGACTCCATCTCGGGTTCCAGGACCAGTCTGCACTAAAATGGACGCCCAAGATGCATCCGGACTACGATTGCGACGGACTGGATATGGTTGGAAAGATAACGAGATTATCTAACCAACCCAACTGGTTCCACCCTAAAATTCATCTGGAGTCAACAGGAATCGTTGAAACAAGTCAGCGTTCAGATTCTGTTTTGGT
This sequence comes from Zea luxurians, assembly GCA_029449295.1. NCBI lineage: Eukaryota > Viridiplantae > Streptophyta > Magnoliopsida > Poales > Poaceae > Zea > Zea luxurians. Next base: position 1,720,017 of record JAOPSE010000185.1, read on the forward strand.
GCTGCGACACCGTCTGTTGGGCCGTTGGGCCGTGTATCGCGTCGGAGCCCATTAGGGGCGAGTCCAGGGGTCACGCACGCTCTAATACTCTATTTATTCAGTAGCTGCCTCCACATATAGGTTTGGGTTTTGCTTAGATCAATTCTGTCATCGAACAGTATCGCCGTCATCGGTTTGTGAGACCCCATCCCGTAATCAATACAATTTTGGTTGTGTTTCTTTCCTGTTCTTGCTTGTGTTCTTGATTGCGCTTGCAGGGATAAGCCTTCGTGGCGAGGTCATTCATGTGTCACGGGTGATAACCAACGGAGCCGTGCTATAGTGATTGCGAGGAACCGTTCGCTCGGAGCCTTGGATCATCAACGTCGAGATCTCCACTCAATCAAGTTATCGTATCTCACGGAAGATCGGGCCGCGTCTACTATCAATATGGCCTAAGGAACAAGAATGAAATTTTATGAGCATTTCTAAGATTTAAAGATTTTCCCCCTTTTTCAAATGTTTTTCCTTTGGCCATTTAAAAAACTCCCCTAAAGAAATTCTCCCCTTTGGTATAAAATAGTTTTTCTCCTCTTAGCTGTCAAGAGGGTTTTTTGCAAATGCAATAATACCAATTTGGAAGATAAAACATTTTCAGAAAATAGGGTGGTGGTGCGATCCTTTTGCTTTGGCCTAATACTTTCTCTCCCTTTGGCATTAAGCACCAAAAATAAAGAAATTTTGAGGCCTTCTCATTATAGATATGGAATTGAAGTACATGAGTTTTAGTAAGGGTTGATACCGAACGAATATGAAGTGGAAGCGCTCCCTTTGCTCAAAACTCCATTTCCCTTTCAATTTGAGACTAATCACAACATATACTTGAAGAATGGTTAGTCTCAAGGATTTAATATGTTCAAAATTGCTCCCCCTAAACTTGTGCATACAAGTGATGAATACTTGTAGATCAATGCACTTTAGGACTTTGTGAGGTCTGAGGATGCAAGTTCTACACATTGAACATTGGTATAAGAAAAAATTTGAATTAAGAGCAAGTATTAATTGAAAGAGATATATAAGATCAAAAGATATGTCAGTTACGCTTTATTATAGTTCTATAATATAGATTGCTCTACCACTGAGCTATGGACCCCTAAGTATGTGCCTTGAGAGGAATACATATTTTGGTCTTAAATGCCAAATGCACATAATGAGGTCAATGAGAACATATCTAAGTGCAATGCGTCATAATATAAATGTGATGCTCATGACAGACTATGCACCGATGAAAGCATGTTATAAACATTTGATGCATTTACCCTTAATGGTTCAAGGAAGCTTAAGGAACTTCCACCTTTGGAACAAAGGTAACTGTAATACCCAAATTTGTAAATCATATGATTGGAGGTAATCCCCTTAAGTGTTTTGCCTCTATTTAATTGAGCATGTGAGTAACTACATTTAAAGTTAACAATTAGCTAATGGCACTTAAATAAATCATGCATCATGCTGGAGTTATTTGTGAGTGTATATATTAGTAATAAAAATTTATAGAAAGGCATCAATGCGCAAATTGGAATGTAGACCTAAATTTGGAATCCTAGAATTTGGAGAAAGAGAAGCACTAGTTATCACAAAATAAATAAATTCACCCATGCCATGTTTAAGATGGACATTTAATAAGAAAACAAATTTACCAAGAAGTTTGAATTTGAATGGGAATTTAAATTATGAATTTGAAAATAAAAAGGAAAAGAAAAGGAAAATATAATAGAAAAAGGGAAAACGTCAAACTGGGCTCGCTATGCCTCATTTTGGCCCACATAGCCCTGCACGCAGCCTAGTCCGGGAATCGGCGCCGACACCATAGGCCCACGTGCCAGACACACACATTTCCTCTTCTCTTGCCACGATCAACCGCGCACTGACCGGTGGGCCGGAGTCTTCAGCACATATGTCCTCTCTCGCCCACGCCCTCTGTCCACTGGGTCCCGCACGTCATACTCCCGTGACCTAGTCCTCGTGCCCACTAATCCAGCGTGGTGGGCGCCATAACAACCACCCTGCAGCTCGTGCTGGCGTAGCTTGCGGGCGAGATCTTCGCGTCGTTGTGGGATAAGTGGGCAGACCCCCCCTCTCCCCTTCTCCTCATCTCACCAGTTCTGCCGCACGGAGAGACCGAGAGAAGCCGAGCGCCGTGTGCCGCCGCGAGAGATCTTCTACTTGCCGTCCACCCAGTCCTCGGTGTGGTGTCCCTGGGCTTCATCTGGCCTGAAGGAAGGTGGTCGAGGCCGGACCACTCGGAATCCGTCGCCAGCGCCACCAGAATTTCTCACCATATTTTGGCTTTCGCCGCGCGCCGCGGGCAGAGGACTTCAACCTGTTAATCGAGGTACAAACGTTGTTCACGTGTTCGCGTTTTCATTCAGTAGGTATAGCGGTAGCGAATCAGAATTTGGGTCACCATAGTGCGTAGAATCGTTTGTCGGTGTTTATCGCGGTGACGGGATTGCGCCGCCGTGCTCGGCCGTCGATGGGGAGAAGACGACCCTCGGCCGTTCATCCTAGAATTTACGGTAAGGATTAGATCTCGCGTGATGGAACAGTTACCATCGATCTGCTCACGGACGGTTCCGATTGGATTGCGCGTACCTTTTCGCGTGATCAGATCGGGACCGTAGGATCGAGATCGTAAGGGCAAGATTAGATCGTAGCTAATTGAATTCGTGTCGTTGATCTATCATCCCATGGGTAGGATTCAATACCGGTTCAGTGATCGCGGATCTAATCGTAGCAGTCCATTTTAAATCGAACGGCTCAGCTAGCCCCGTACCCTTTCGACCGAGCGTTTTTCGTATGAGTCCTCGGAGAATTTGGGAATAAACCCACCATCCACCGAGACTGTGGACTGAGTCTAGGAAATCTTGCGTAGAGGCCTCTGTTGTTCTCTGAAATCATGCACATAGTCCAGGAAGATAGAAAATCAAAGAAAATGATATGGAAATTGATTTTTAATGTTAAAATAATTGTTAGAACTTGTTTAATCCCCAGAAAATTTATATTAAGTCCAAATTGGTCCATTCCAGTTCCTATAATTTTGTATTAATATTATCTATAACTCAGTAATACTGTTTTAACATGAAAACTTTATTAAAATTGATCTCTTAAATAATCTTGTACCAAACACATAAAACCTTCGGAAATTCATAACTAAATATCAGTAACTCCGAATTTAGTGATTCTTTTTCCTATGATCTCATTTTAATGTGTAGATTATTAATATGTATTTTGCATACATGATTGGTGTGATGTTAATTTCTCCTTTGTACTATGTTTGTTTGTATTGTGGCGAGTAGAAGAGCCAGTGCTCGAGGATCCTGGTGTTCAGTAGGTAGAGGTTGCTGAGCAGGAGCTCATTAAAGGCAAGTTGTGCCCTTGACCACTTTTATTACCCAATAATGTTCTTTATTATCACTTATCCATGCATAGGCTTAATTTTTATGGGACCCAATATGTCACCCTAGTTTGGTTATCTTGTTACCTTGTTTACCCCTGAACTATTTGGGTAGTTTTGCTATTGCTCTATATGGTTCTAGGTTTAATATTACATCATGTTCATGTTCAATTATACTGTTATTTTATTTATTGTTCATGTCAAGATCATTATTTTAATTGGAACATGGAGCTTAACTTGAGAAAAACGTGCCACCACAAGGGTGGAATGGGACACCCTTGGCTGACTAACTAGAAAAGCTAGTGGAGGACTACCTTACCCAATAAGGGTAAGGGCAGTAGGGGAGTAGGCGTGTAGGGAGGTTCTCTGGTTGATTTTGTTGCGATGGCGATCAGACGGGGGATTCCTGCATTGCTCTTCCTAGAAACGTAGCGAGTTTTCTGAAGCTAGTGGAACTTTGTAAAGGCCTTGTAGTGTTACCCTGCCTCGCTTCCTTGGTAGAGGTGTATGGGATTCATGACCCCTTGGCAGATGGGTAACATGACTTGTGGGTACAGGGTACAACCTCTGCAGAGTGTAAAACTGGTATACTAGTCGTGCTCGCGGTCATGAGCAGCTCAGGACTCTCGCATGATTAAACTATGGAACTAAATTCAATTTGTCATTTGCATTGCATGGGTTTTGTTATTAATTTTGATCTATTATTATTATGGTTTGGTATTTACTTACATTTAGTAACTGCTAATAAAATTTGACCAACTTATTAAAAGCAATGCCGAGCTTTAACCTCTATTATTGATCAACCTTACATATCACATGAACTCCCACCTTTGAGTTCATACACATTATTCCCAACAACTTGTTGAGCTATGATCTTTTGTGAGCTCACACTTGCGATGTATAACCCCCCCCCCCCCCGCAGGAGAAGAATAGATAGTCCAGGAGGAGCCGTCAACGAGGAGTACGACTTGATCTAGGTGGCGTTTTCTAGTCAGCTTTATGGCGCCATGGATGGACTCTTAGTTCGTTTTATATTTATTATTTACTTTTGTAAGATTTCCACTATGTAATAATTACTTTCATGATATTGTGACATTTATCTCTATACACTCTGTTATTATATGTATTGTTCTTCCTTGGCGCACATATGAGACGCACCCGACTTTATCCCTTAAATCTAGGTGTGATAATAGCTTATCCTCGTTACAAGGTTAAGCTTTAAGCTCTTTAACAAGAATATCACTTCACCTAGTTCTAACAAAAATGAATCAAAGCAGGAATGAAATTTTGAGAGATTAAACTAGGTATGAAGCAGGGTTATGCATAGACATGCTTTTTCTTTCTCTTGTAACTTAAGGATATGCAATATATGTATAAGAGGAAGATCTAGGTACATGTTTAAATGATAGGAAGTACTTTACCCTTTTTGTACCTTCACATAGAGATGCTCTCTTTATTGTGCTTTGTCTTCAAGACAATGTATAGAATTATTTTGCACAAAAGAGAATTCTACAACTAGTGATCCTTTTCTCTAAACAAATCATTATTATCACATATCAAGTAGATCACAAATTGCATAAATTTATCCTAAACTCTCCTTTTAACTTAGTGCATATACACGAGAGACATCAATTGATAGTACATGAAGCACTAAGCAACATAAGTATCAATTGAAGCTATTCAATGATCAAAAGTATAACAGATGTGATCAAATCATATGCACTAGGTTATCAAATAAGCTTATAACAGGAGAATCTAGTGATTATGCTACTTGAATAATGAAAGTTGCAATCCTGGATAAAAATGATACTTCTTTACCAAATTGGATTGAGTTGTAGTAGAATACTTCATGAGAAACTCATTCTCATACTTGAGACTAAATGAGATTACTAAGAGAAAGTGTTAGTCTCAACATGATCAAGATATAGAAATGGGCTCCCCCTAATGATATGCATCAAGTATTTGAACGACTTGGTTAGATGCACTCTCCTTTAAAGACAAATAGGGGAATTCATTGAACATCTTGATCAAGGCATATGATTTTTTTGCAATAATCAACTTATGCCTGATATTCTCAAAAAAATAAAAAGGTTTAGAATACTTACAACCACACCTTTGAGTAATTTTAAGATCTTATTGTCTAAGTGGGTGTTGTTATTCTTGACATCTTCTTTTTCATTTGAGTGCCCTCCCTCTATAGTTATCTCTTTTTTAACTTATGGAAGATACTTGAAAGAGAGATATTAGCATCACAAGGGAGTATATGATAAATGATGATTTCTTGAGATAAGAGATGCAAACAAATCATCATTCATAAGTCACATAGACATGAAGTAAAATCCTTTACTTTTACCTTTCTTCCTTTAGGTGAAGAGCACCCTTGAGGCTTGTGTCTTTTAATAAATTGAACATGCATTCACTCTCTTGTAATTTTTCATAAATATGCTCAAGAGAGATGTCATTAGTAACATAAGCACTAGTTTCCCTTTTTAGTAATCATTTTTTAGAAGGAATGACAGGTGGATTACTAAAACATGGAAACTTCATGACATGAAGTAGATTATCCCATAAATGATATTATGCACCGTTTTAACTCATAAAACAAGCATAGTTAATCTCTCAAGATCATGGGAATAAATCTAAATCATAACATGGAGAGTGATTAATGTAGAAGAATCATATCCAATTTAAGCAAGAAGAAATACATTATAAATCATTGGATTGATTTTCTTTTTATGTTAGATTACACATTTCCATAGAGAAACTCATTCTCTAGATGTGAGACTACCTAAGTCACTCAGACAAAAGCATTAGTCTCACGATTCTAGTTATAGAGAGAACTTTCCTTTATAAGTGTCCTAAGGATTTGAATTCCTTAAATGACACTTTGTTATTTTAAGAACTTGGAATATCTCTCTCTATGTCTAGAACATGGCAATAATAGGATCACTAATATAAAACATGCCATAAGGTACTTACAACAATTTAAAGCTTGTAGATTGCCATAATATAGAAATGATGAAAATGCAATCTACCATATGAGAAAGACTTTCTCCAAAGAATGGTGACAACAATCTTAAGTGCTTCCTTTTTCTATGTGACTACACAAGACACAAGAGAAATGATAATTAAAGATACTTGCACTTAAAGACATAAGTGTTACCATCCTTTGGCTTTCCTCCATGTTGTAGGCTTTGATTTTCCACATAGGATAATCCTTTATTCCCTACAACATTAATATCTTGCTCGAGATGATATGATTTTTAGATATAATAATTCAAAATAACTTTGGGTCAATCTTAGAGATATAAAACATTGTAAGATTGATAGCTTGAGTTAATAAGAATTGAATTAACCCACTCAAGCACCTCCAAAGCTTCATATCATCTCCTTTCCCGTGCGAAGCTTGTCAAGTATATTTTGGTCTCCATCTCTTGATGGGTCCATCAAGGTTAGTCAACAAAGATCTAGAAACCCAAATGTCCTTTGTGCTAGCAATTGGTAAACTCATTGCCTTTCTAGCACAAGTTGCAATTTTGGGTTGCCTAGTTACATATGTGTTGGGGACTTGTTCTCAAATGCTAAGAGTTAAGAACAAGGCAACATAAAAAGTGTTAAGTGTTAAAGTCCTTCGTCCTTTGAAACATTATTCCCCTTCGGGAAATAATGAATTCCGGACGAAGATCACAAGAGACATACCTTCGTAAATATAACAAGTGATGACGAAGGATTCATATAAAGCATGAAATATAATATAAACATCATAAAATCATTTTTATTTTATTAACATGAAGAAATAGAAATGATTTCAAATTACAAATATACCTTCGGTCTTGAGAAAAGATAAAAGTACAAGCGTGACGCAAAAGCAAATGCCCAGTCAGCGTGAACAGTACGGGAGTACTGTTCATCTATTTATAGACGCGGGATTCAGCCCGCGTAAAATTACATCCATGTCCATTACATTTGTTAACGGTTTATGAAAATCTGCCGAGGCCCCCGAAGTCTTTTCATCTTTAAGTCGGTTCCCCCTTATGCCATCGCGCCGAAGCTTCCCTGCGCATAGCTTCGGCTGCCCTCGACTTTCGTCTGGTTCAGGCTTCGTCCTGGTCGTGCTCCATATCCGTAATTTCGAATCCGAAAATACCTGTTCATATAATCCACTTGGAAAACATTGTCAAATCATGTTTTTGAGGACCTTCGGAGGACGAAGGCCCCCAACAGTAGCCCCTCGCAATATTAATTTGTAAATAATAAATTCAGATTGCGATATGGACGAAGGCCTTGAGCCGAAGGTCCGAAAAAACACCTTCCCTTTGCTAGAATAGCAACATTCACTGACAAGCGGGGCCTTTTAATTTTCAACGCCCTAGGCGTATAAATAAGATGACATCGCGAACTCATTTGGTACGCACACTTGCCTTTTGCTTCGGCCCACTAAAATTTTTAGCTCTTGTTCATTAAGATTTGCTGGTCTTTTTGATTTCGAAGCTTCGGCCTCGGGAACAATTTTTTAGCGTTTCCGAAGATGTCTGAAGGCAAGAAGATCGCTGCTGAGACGAAGCTGAAGATCCCTGCTGAGACGAAGCTGAGTCTCGAGGAGGAGAAGAATCTGGGGTTCCTGATAGCGATGGCAGAGACCAATACAGAGAAAATCACGAAGGAGATTCTCGAAGGTTTGTCCGAAGATACTGATGACAGCGACAGCTATGATGTGGAAAGTGGTGGGGAAGAGGCCGAAGATCGACCGTGGCGACCAAGCCACACAGTTTTTGGGAAAACGACCATCAAGCAGAGTCACATTGATAATATGAGGGGGCGATACTTCCGAGACATATCTATTGTGAGAGCTGATGCCGGGGAAAAAACTTCTCCCACCCCCGAAGAAGATGAAGTTGTGATTTTCCGAAGTTTCCTCAAAGCTGGGCTTCGATTCCCCCTGAGCAACTTTGTTGTTGAGGTACTAAAGACATTTCAAGTCTATCTGCATCAAATCACTCCCGAAGCCATCATAAGAATGGGAGTGTTTGCCTGGGCTGCGAGGAGCCAAGGTTTGGAACCGAACGCTAAAAGCTTCTGCAACATTCATGAGTTATTATACGAGACGAAACCCTGGGGAAAGGAGCAATACCACAACAACTTCGGGTGCTACAGCTTCGGCGCCCGCTCCGGGTCAAGCTGCCCTGTGCCGACCTTTCGGAAGAGGTGGCCCGGAGCCTGGATGACTGAATGGTTTTATGTAAAGAATGATCTAACAGCTCAAGAGAATGTGAAGAGTATCATTATGCACCCAATCTGGCAACGCTTCGGTCTGCGAAGGCCGAAGGTCGAAATGGACGAAGCCGCCGAAGAATGCCAAAGAGCCTTCGGGGTAGTCTGCTCGTTTATTGGGACAAGGGACCTGGTCCAAGAACACATTGCCTTCAGGGTATGGCCACTTGCAGAGAAGTGGGAAATGCCGAAGGAAACCATCAAAGAGTCTGACGAAGGCGGACTAGTCAGATTAAAGTACACATTCAAATATGCAGATAAATTTGTTGAACCTGATGATGACTGGCTGAAAAGCATTGAAACATTAAGTGATGAATTACTTGGGGCATATTCGAAGGCTGAAAATACTGCACTATCAGCAGCCTTCGGAGGCCGAAAAAAGAAGAGACTCAACCGAGTGTTTGATGCAGTCGGGTTCTTCTACCCTGATTATCGTTATCCCATCCGAAGGCAAAAAAGGAAAAACACAACCTCTGAAAAAGAAGAAGCTGCAACTGCTCCTAGCGAGCCAGAACCGAAAGGAAAAAGGTTGAAGGTCCTCACACACCGACCACGCCATATTGAACCAGCTTCGGTGCCTGAGTTCACCGGAGAAACTTCTTCGGCCGCCGAAGCTGAACAGCCAACCTTACTGCCAGAATTTGCAGAGATGGCCGAAGCGCCATTCACAGAAAAAATGGAAGAAGCGAAAAATCCGACTAAGGAAAAAACGTCAGAAATTTTTAGTCCTGTAGCAAATGTCGAAGCAGCAAAAATCCAAAAGGGTCCAATGGTGACCCCAAAAAGGAAGAGAATGGTAAATGTACTAGATGTCTTGGAGACAATTAAGTCTTCAAGCACAACTCCAAAAAAGAGTGCTGACATTGTTGAAGCTTCTTCTGAAGCTCCGAGGCAACAAGCTGAAGCTAAGGCTGGGCCTTCAGAGCCCTTCAAGGAGCAAACTTTGGAAGCCGAAGCAATAAAAATACCAGAACCAATTTTAGTTGAAGAAACTGACACTGCCATCCCCGAAGCGTCTGCCAGCATGTGTGATTACATCATACGACATGCTTCGGGGAAAAAACTATCTGAAGAAGAAACTCATGAAGCTAACCATTATGCAAAGGAGCTAAAATATCCAAAGGGGGCAGTAATATTCAATGGGACAAATGAAGATGATTTCTTGTACTGCCTGCCTGACAACAAAGAGCTATCTGTCTGCCGAGAGATGGCCAGGAGTATTGGTTTCCCGAAGCTTGAATCTGGATTAAGCGCCATGACGAAAGAAGATCTCGCAGACAGTCTTGCGTACAACAGCCTGAAGGTACGGGAATTAAGCGCTTGAAAAATCACCTTATTATTATTATTTTTTTTTTACGCAAATCATTCCTTTTTTCTTATATGAATTCTTTTTCGTATAGGGCCTGATTCTAAGCAACGCACTAAGAGCGCAAAAGAGCGCCGAAGATGAAAGTTATGAAATTGCGTTTAATAATTTACGCTCCGAAGTTATCAAGCTGAGAAACGAAGCTTTGGAAAAAGATAAAATTCTGCTTACATTGATAGATAAAGTGAAAAAAGACGAAGCTGCTTCAAAGGCCCAAACCGAAGCTCAAAAACGCGAGATTAAAGATCTTCGGAAACAACTGGCTAGAGCTAAAGAGGAGCGCGTGCTTGAGGAAACGAAACGAGAACTTAGTGATTTTATGGTCAGCAAATTGGAATCAAGAGTTAAGGAGCTTCGCACATTTCAGGGGAAATGTTATGTTAAATCTATAGAATGCGTGAATAAAATTAAAAACAGCTTTGCTAGCGTCGGTGCCTTTTCCAGCGAAGAGAATTTTTCTCGAGGCAATCCCGAAGATCCGCTGGAATGGATTAGCCACGAAGCAGAGGCCTTCGAAGAGATTCTGAACAGTCGTGGCGACATATGCGCTTTTTCGGGCGCCAGAGGACTTGCTTCAGTCTTAGAGAAGAAAGGTTGCGGGCATGTAAAATTTTTAGCTCAGTCCGAAGCTACCTTATCTTCCGAAGATATCAAGGACCCCTCGGCCGAAGCAAGCGTGGTTGGTGGCAAATTTTTTACTGATATCTGGAACGACGGCGGTCGAGGAATGGCGCAAGAGATCATCCAAAGAAGCGAAAAAGGCATTCATGATGCTAGAAAAGTAGCAGAGGCTGCCGAAAGGAGTACGGAGCCCGAAAGACAATTAGGTACCAATTAGTCGCTTTTATTGTGTTGTAATTTTTATGTCAAACTTTGCTCAAGATTTGTAAAGGTAATGAAGAAATGTTTTCTTCCCTCAGAAATTGCTGGATCGACTGCCGACCCCCACACGAAAGGGGATGAAGAAATTAAACAGATGGCCGAAACTATCTTGAACAAGGTTGTTGACCAACTTCTAAATGAGGCCGCCGAAGCAGTATTGAGAGAAGATTAGATGTTATTTGGAAAAAACGTTTAAAGTGTAATCTATGTAACACTTTGTACATTTGAATGTAATATACAAGTCTCTTTTCATTATTGAATTCTTTACGATGCATGAAACTTTAAATACATACCATTTTTGAGCCTTCGGCGAAAAAACACCTTCCCTTCTTTTCATGCTTCGTGAAGAAGACATTCTTCGTTAAAATTGTTCTGATGAATTCCATCCATGTTTCGTGGAAACATTCTCTGAAGCTATACTCCGAAGCTATACAACTTCGGTATTGATCTGATAAAGCCTGCCCATGTTTCGTAAAAATATTCTCCGAAGCTGTATTCCGAAGCTTATACAATTTCGAAGTCACTTTCTCAAAGCATCCTTTCGAAGGTTGAGAGTATCCCCTTCTCTTGCCAAATGCAATATGATGTATGATGCTTATGCTATGCAAAATGATGTGATGATGTTATGTTATGCATGTGACATTTGTTCCGAAGATACACATAAAATATATTCGTAAGCTCTGCATTCCCTTAGGAACGTCTTTGGAGCTTCTTCATCTTTTACTTAGACGGTATCAGCGTTGACTTTTCGCTGTAAGCCTCCCTTAGGAGCTTCTTCGCCTTTTACTTAGGCGGTATCAGCGTTGACTTTTCGCTGTAAGCCTCCCTTAGGAGCTTCTTCGCCTTTTACTTAGGCGGTATCAGCGTTGACTTTTCGCTGTAGGCTCTGCATTCCTTTAGGAACGACTTCTGAGCAGAAAACTTACACTGCGCTCCCTTTGGAACGGCTTTTTGTGACTTCACAAACTTACTCTGCGTTCCTTAGAACGACTTTCTGTTACTCCGAAGGATTTTTAATTCGAAGGTCCTCCTTGGTAACGGAAAAATTTTAAGCTTCAGCAACTTAAGCTTGTGGAGCAAATAGATCTTCCTCGTGGAAAACAACGAAATTATTACATGAAAACTGTCAATGTTTTTTGCTTCACAGAAAATACAACTGAATAGGAAAGACTGCTATCAAAGGTAGGATATGTGTTAATAAATGTGCTTCGACTCTGGCACAGTGCTATTGACTGTGCGAGCTTCGGACTGCTCTCTGAAGTCCCTCTGATGTGGAGCGTATTGACTCCCTTCTGGCTGTTGACCTTGCTGCAATGGAGGTGGGGGCGGAAGCTGTTGCCAGGAAGCTTGAGGTTGACTTGCCGAAGCTACAGAAGCTGCAGGGTGGTTGTCTATGTATTGTGGGATATAAGGCGGATGATACGAAGCAGTATGCATGACCTGCTTCGGCTGAGCTTGTTGAGATGCAGCTTCGGCAATTTCCTTTTGCTTCTGGATTGTAATATGGCACGACCTAGTGGTATGGCCCTTGCCTTCTCCACAGAACAAGCAAAACAGTCTCCTTGGCTGATCTCCGAATCTTCCGCCGAAGCCCCTGGCGCCTCTGCCTCTTGGAGCTGGTGGCCGGAAGGAAGTTTGTTGTTGCCCGGAAGCCTGTGAGGAGCATTGCGGTCTGTTCTGACTCCCCTTATCATCATTCTGAGTGTTGTGGATGGAACGGACATGTCTCGGGTAGTATCTTCCTCCGAAGCCCCTGGTCATTTCAGAAAATCTGAAGGCCTCCTCCCTTCTTTGACGAAAGTCATTGTCAGCACGAATGTACTCATCCATCTTTTGGAGCAATTTCTCCAAGGTCTGAGGAGGCTTTCTAGCAAAGTATTGAGCTGCAGGCCCAGGACGAAGCCCCTTGATCATGGCTTCGATAACAATCTCATTGGGCACCGTTGGTGCCTGCGCCCTCAATCGTAAAAACCTTCGGACATACGCCTGAAGGTACTCTTCGTGATCCTGAATACACTGAAACAGGGCTTGAGCTGTGACCGGCTTCGTCTGAAATCCTTGAAAGCTGGTCAGTAACATATCCTTCAGCTTCTGCCATGAAGTTATTGTTCCTGGCCGAAGGGAGGAATACCAGGTCTGAGCAACATTCCTGACGGCCATGACGAAAGACTTCGCCATGACTGCAGCATTGCCCCCGTACGAAGACACCGTTGCTTCGTAGCTCATCAAGAATTGCTTCGGGTCGGAGTGACCATCAAACATGGGAAGCTGGGGTGGCTTATAGGATAGAGGCCAAGGTGTAGCCTGCAGCTCAGCAGACAGAGGAGAAGCATCATCGAAAACAAAATTTCCCTGATGGAAATTATCATACCAGTCATCTTCGTTGACGAAGCCCTCCTGATGAAGGTCTTTCTGATGAGGCCTTCTGTTCTGCTCATCGTGAGTAAGATGGCGGACTTCCTCAGAGGCTTCGTCTATCTGCCTTTGCAACTCAGCTAGGCGGGCCATCTTCTCCTTCTTCCTTTGTACTTGTTGGTGTAGCATCTCCATATCCCTGATTTCTTGGTCTAGCTCTTCTTCCTGAAGTGTCGGGCTGACAGCCTTTCTCTTCTGGCTTCGGGCCTCGCGAAGAGAGACGGTCTCCTGGTTGTGGTCCAGCGGTTGCAGTGTTGAAGCCCCAGTCGCTGAAGCTTTCTTCGGCGCCATAGCTTCCGAAGGTGTTCAAAAAAGCTCGAAGTGGAAGTGAGTTCACCGGAGGTGGGCGCCAATGATGGGGACTTGTTCTCAAATGCTAAGAGTTAAGAACAAGGCAACATAAAAAGTGTTAAGTGTTAAAGTCCTTCGTCCTTTGAAACATTATTCCCCTTCGGGAAATAATGAATTCCGGACGAAGATCACAAGAGACATACCTTCGTAAATATAACAAGTGATGACGAAGGATTCATATAAAGCATGAAATATAATATAAACATCATAAAATCATTTTTATTTTATTAACATGAAGAAATAGAAATGATTTCAAATTACAAATATACCTTCGGTCTTGAGAAAAGATAAAAGTACAAGCGTGACGCAAAAGCAAATGCCCAATCAGCGTGAACAGTACGGGAGTACTGTTCATCTATTTATAGACGCGGGATTCAGCCCGCGTAAAATTACATCCATGTCCATTACATTTGTTAACGGTTTATGAAAATCTGCCGAGGCCCCCGAAGTCTTTTCATCTTTAAGTCGGTTCCCCCTTATGCCATCGCGCCGAAGCTTCCTTGCGCATAGCTTCGGCTGCCCTCGACTTTCGTCTGGTTCAGGCTTCGTCCTGGTCGTGCTCCATATCCGTAATTTCGAATCCGAAAATACCTGTTCATATAATCCACTTGGAAAACATTGTCAAATCATGTTTTTGAGGACCTTCGGAGGACGAAGGCCCCCAACAATATGAATCAATTGACAAGCTAGGAGTGGAATAGTTACCAATGGGACAATCCTTGCATAGATGTCCCTTCTTTCGGCATATGTAGCAAAGGCGATCTTCATGTTTTGAAGATTTCTTCTTTCCTTGTTTCTTGCTTGCTATATGGTTAGTAAATATTTTTCTTTTCTAAAACTATGCCTTTTTGTTTTACATAGGGACATGACTTAAACATATGTCCCTTCTCAGAGTATCTAAATTTTTTTATCATCCTTGTTAATAATCAAGCTATTTTCTTTCATATAGGGACATGACCTAATCAAGTGTCCCTCTTCAAAGCATTCACTACACTTTTTACTTTTCTTAGTGTGAAGTGTGGCTTGATCATTACCTTGGATGTTACCTTGTATGGAGGCTGAAAGGGAAATAGGGTCAAACCTTTTCCTAAAATGATTTTGGTGGTTGAATTGCCCAACACAAACAATTGGACTAACTAGTTTGCTCTAGATTATATGTTCTACAGGTGCCATAGGTTCAACACAAACCAATAAAAAGAACAAGTTAGGGTCCAAAAGAAAGGAGCAAAAGAAAACCGAAGGCTGCCTGGTCTGGCGCACCGGACAGTGTCCGGTGCACCAGGGAGATCAACTCCAAACTCCTCAGCTTCGGGTTTCTGGAAATGCCACTCCGCTATAATTCACCGGACGGTCCGATGTAGCACCGGACTGTCTGGTGTGCCATGCGGAGTAACGACTACAGCGCCAACGGTCGTCTGCAAAAGTGAACAGTGAATGCTACAGTGCGCGGACAGTTCGCATAGAGCCAGAGCAGGCGCCAGAAGGCGCACCGGACAGTGAACAGTGACTGTCCGGTGGCCCAAGCTGTCAGAGCTCCAACGCTCAAACCCTAACGGTTGGGTGCGCCCATCGACAGACAGCCTCCCTAACGACCATTTTGGTGGGTGGGGCTATAAATACCCCCAACCACCACACTTCAAGGCATCCAAGTTTTCAGCCATTGCATTCAATACAAGAGCTCTAGACTTCACTCCAAGACACAAATCCTCCAAGACACAAACAAGAGATCAAATCCTCTCCCAAGTCCAAAATCACTCCAAACATTTAGTGACTAGTGTGAGAGAGATATTTGTGTTCATTTGAGTTCTTGTCGCTTGGATCACTTTTCTTATTCCGCATTCTTGTTCTCAACACCTTTGTAATCAAAGCAAGAGACACCAAGTTGTGGTGGTCCTTTTGGGGACTAAGTGTCCCATTTGATTGAGGATAAAACCTCACTCGGTCTAGGTGACCGTTTGAGAGAGGGAAAGGGTTGAAAGAGACCCGGTCTTTGTGACGACCTCAACGGGGAGTAGGTTTGCAAGAACTGAACCTCGGTAAAACAAATCACCGTGTCATTTTCTTCATTTGCTTGTGATTTGTTTTCGCCCTCTCTTTCGGACTCGGATTTAATTCTAATGCTAACCCTGGCTTGTAGTGTGTGATTAAGTTTATAATTTTCAGATTTCGCCTATTCACCCTCCCTCTAGGCGACTTTCAATTGGTATCGGAGCACGGTACTTCATTAGAGCCTAACCGCTCGAAGTGATGTCGGGAGATCACGCCAAGAAGGAGATGGTGACCGGCGAGAAGCCCGTCACAAGCCACGGGAAAGCTCCATCGGGGGAGTCCGGTAACAAGGTCAAGGGATCCCCTTCACACAACAAGTCGCATCGAAGCAGCAAGAAGAAAAAGAAGATGAAGAAATTGGTCTACTACGAGACCGACTCTTCGTCACCATCCACCTCCGGCTCCGACGCGCCGTCTATCACTTCTAAGCGCCATGAGCGCAAGAAGTTTAGTAAGATCCCCTTACGCTACCCTCGCATTTTTAAACATACTCCATTACTTTCTATCCCATTAGGCAAACCACCGGTTTTTGACGGTGAAGATTATTGTATGTGAAGTGATAAAATGAGGCATCACCTAACCTCACTCTACACTAGTATTTGGGACGTTGTTGAGTTTGGAGCATAGGTACCATTCGTAGGGGATGAAGGATATGATTCGGACGAAGTTGCCCAAATTCGGCACTTCAACTCCCAAGCCACTACTATACTCCTCGCCTCTCTAAGTCGAGAGGAGTATAATAAGGTGCAAGGGTTGAAGAGTGCTAAAGAGATTTGGGACGTGCTCAAGACCGCGCACGAAGGAGATGAGGTTACCAAGATCACCAAGCGGGAAATGATCGAGGGGGAGCTAGGTCGATTCATGCTCAACCAAGGGGAGGAGCCACAAGCCATGTACAACCGGCTCAAGACCTTGGTAAACCAAGTGCGCAACCTCGGGAGCACAAAATGGGATGACCATGAAATGGTCAAGGTTATTCTAAGATCACTCGTTTTTTTAATCCTACACAAGTTCAATTAATTCGTGGTGATCCTAGATATAAATTAATGTCTCTCAAGGAAGTTATAGGGAAGTTTGTGAGCTTTGAGTTGATGATCAAAGGCTCCAAACAAATCATCGAGCGAGGCGCCACCTCCACACCCGAGGTGCAACCCATCGCATTCAAAGCAACGGAGGAGAAGAAAGAAGAGTCTACGTTAAGTAGGCTTCCCATCGACGCCTCCAAGCTCGACAATAAGGAAATGGCGCTCATCATCAAGAGTTTCCAACATATCCTCAAGCAAAAGGAAGGGGAAAGGCTACAAACCCTGTTCCAAGAAAGTTTGCTACAAGTGTGATAAGCCTGGTCATTTCATTGCTAAATGTCCATTATCTAGTGATAGTGACAGGGGTGACGACAAGATGGAAAAGAGGAAGGAAAAGAAGAAATACTACAAGAAGAAGGGCGGCGATGCCCATGTATGCCGTGAGTGGGACTCCGATGAGAGCTCCACCGACTCCTCCTCCGACGAGGACGCCGCCAACATCGCCGTCAACAAGGGCCTCCTCTTCCCCAACGTCGGCCATAAGTGCCTCATGGCAAAGGACGGCAAAAAGAAGAAGGTAAAATCTAGAGCTTCTACTAAATATACAACATCTAGTGATGAGGCTAGCTCTAGTGATGATGAGGATGATTTACTTACACTTTTTGCCAACCTTAACATGCAACAAAAGGAGAAGTTAAATGAATTGATTAGTGTTATTCATGAGAAGGATGAACTTTTGGATAACCAAGAGGACTTCCTTATTAAGGAAAATAAGAAGCATGTTAAAGTTAAGAATGCTTATGCTCAGGAGTTAGAAAAATGTGAAAAATTAACTAGTGAGCTTAGCATTTGCCATGACACCATTTCCAACCTTAGAGCCTAGAATGCTAGTTTTATTGCTAAGGTTGAGAAGTTAAATGCTTGTGATGATTCAATTACCAATCTTAGAAATGATAATCCTAGTTTGATTGCTAGGATTGATAAATTGAATGCCTCACTTTCTAGCCTTAAGATTGAGATGAAAAATTAATTGCTAAGGCTAAAGATTTAAATGTTTGCAATGATGTTATTTCCAATCTTAGAAATGAAAATGTCATGTTACATACTAAGATTGATGAATTAAATATTTGCAAACCCTCTACATCTACTGTTGATCATGTTTCTATTTGTACTAGATGTAGAGACATTAATGTTGATGCTATTAATGATCACCTAGCTTTAATTAAACAACAAAATGATCACATAGCTCAACTTAGTGCTAAAATTAATGAGCATGACTTAAAAAATGAAAATTTTAAATTTGCTAGAAGCATGCTCTATAATGGGAGACGCCCTGGCATTAAGGATGGCATTGGCTTCCAATAGGGAGGCAATGTCAAGCTTAATGCCCCTAAGAAATTATCTAACTTTGTTAAGGGCAAAGCTCCCATGGTTCAGGATAACGAGGGTTACATTTTATATCCTGCTGGTTATCTCGAACACAAAATTGGGAGAATTCATTCTAGGAAGTCTCACTCTGGCTCTCATCATGCTTTTATGTATAAGAGTGAGGCATCTAGCTCTAGGCAATCCACTTATGTTAAATTGCCTAAAAAGAGAACTCCTACTGCATCAAATGAGCCTATTGTTTCATTTAAGACTTTTGATGCTTCTTATGTTTTAACTAACAAATCAGGCAAAGTAGTTGCCAAATATGTTGGGGCCAAGCACAAGGGCTCAAAGACTTGTGTTTGGGTACCCAAGGTGCTTGTTTCTAATGTCAAAGGACCCAAGACCGTTTGGGTACCAAAGAACAAGGCTGGGGGCTCAAGTTGGATTATTGATAGCGGGTGCACAAACCACATGACTGGGGAGAAAAGAATGTTCTCCTCCTATGAGAAAAACCAAGATCCCCAAAGAGCTATCACATTCGGGGATGGAAATCAAGGTTTGGTCAAAGGACTTGGTAAAATTGCTATATCACCTGACCATTCTATTTCCAATGTTTTTCTTGTAGATTCTTTAGATTACAATTTGCTTTCAGTTTCTCAATTATGCAAAATGGGTTACAACTGTCTTTTTACAGATTTAGGTGTTACTGTCTTTAGAAGAAGTGATGATTCAGTAGCATTTAAGGGAGTGTTAGAGGGTCAACTATACTTGGTTGATTTCAATAGAGCTGAACTCGACACTTGCTTAATTGCTAAGACTAATATGAGTTGGCTCTGGCATCGCCGACTAGCCCATGTTGGGATGAAGAATCTTCACAAGCTTCTAAAGGGAGAACACATTTTGGGACTAACCAATGTTCATTTTGAGAAAGACAGGATTTGTAGCGCATGTCAAGCAGGAAAGCAAGTTGGTTCCCACCATCCACACAAGAACATCATGACGACCGACAGGCCGCTTGAGCTACTCCACATGGATTTATTCGGCCCGATATATTACATAAGCATCGGCGGGAGTAAGTACTGTCTTGTAATTGTGGATGACTATTCTCGCTTCACTTGGGTATTCTTTTTGCAGGAAAAATCTCAAACCCAAGGGACCTTAAAGGGATTCTTGAGATGGGATCAAAACGAGTTCGGCCTAAGGATCAAAAAGATTAGAAGCGACAATGGGACGAAGTTCAAGAACTCTCAAATTAAAGGCTTTCTTGAGGAGGAGGGCATCAAGCATAAGTTCTCTTCTCCCTACACACCTCAACAAAATGGTGTAGTGGAGAGGAAGAATAGAACTCTACTTGACATGGCAAGGACCATGCTTGATGAGTACAAGACACCAGATCGGTTTTGGGCCGAGGCGATTAACACCGCCTGCTACTCCATCAACCGGTTATATCTACACTGAATCCTCAAAAAGACATCATATGAACTTCTCACCAGTAAAAAGCCCAATGTTTCATATTTTAGAGTCTTTGGTAGCAAATGTTTTATTCTTGTTAAAAGCGGTAGAAAATATAAATTTGCTCCTAAGGCTATAGAAGGCTTTTTACTTGGTTATGACTCAAACACAAGGGCATATAGAGTCTTCAACAAATCCACTGGACTAGTTGAAGTTTCTTGTGACATTGTGTTTGATGAGATTAACGACTCTCAAGTAGAGCAAGTTGATCTTGATGAGCTAGATGATGAAGAGGCTCCATGCGTTGCGCTAAGGAACATGACCATTGGGGATGTGTGTTCTAAAGAATCCGAAGAGCCTCCACAAGCACAAGATCAACCATCATCTTCCATACAAGCATCTCCACCAACCCAAGATGAGGAACAGGTTCAAGATGATAAAGAAGAAGACCAAAAAGATAAGCCACCTCAAGGAGAAGGCAATGATCAAGGGGGAGATGAAGAAAACCAAGACAAGGAAGATGATCAAGAAATACAGGGTCCAAGACCGCCACACCCAAGAGTCCACCAGGCGATTCAAAGAGATCACCCTGTGAACACCATCCTCAGCGATATTCATAAGGGGGTAACAACTCGATCTCGAGTCGCTCATTTTTGTGAACATTACTCTTTTGTTTCCTCTATTGAGCCACACAGGGTAGAGGATGCACTTAAAGATTCAGATTGGGTGCTGGCGATGCAAGAGGAGCTCAACAACTTCATGAGGAATGAGGTATGGCATTTGGTTCCACGTCCTAACCAAAATGTTGTAGGAACCAAGTGGGTATTCCGCAACAAGCAAGATGAGCATGGTGTGGTGACAAGGAACAAAGCACGACTTGTGGCCAAGGGTTATTCACAAGTCGAAGGTTTGGATTTTGGTGAAACCTATGCACCCATAGCTAGGCTTGAGTCAATTCGTATATTACTTGCCTATGCTACTTACCATGGCTTTAAGCTTTATCAAATGGACGTGAAGAGTGCCTTGCTCAATGGACCAATCAAGGAAGAGGTCTATGTTGAGCAACCTCCCGGCTTTGAAGATAGTGAGTACCCTAACCATGTGTATAAACTCTCAAAGGTGCTTTATGGGCTCAAGCAAGCTCCAAGAGCATGGTATGAATGCCTAAGAGATTTTCTTATCACTAATGGCTTCAAAGTCGGAAAATCCGATCCAACTCTCTTTACTAAAACTATTGCAAAAGACTTGTTTGTATGCTAAATTTATGTTGATGATATCATATTTGGGTCTACTAACAAATCTACTTGTGAAGAGTTTAGTAGGATCATGGTACAAAAATTTGAGATGTCTATGATGGGGGAGTTGAAGTATTTTCTAGGATTTCAAGTCAAGCAACTCCAAGAGGGCACCTTCATCAGCCAAATGAAGTACATTCAAGACATACTCACCAAATTTGGAATGAAGGATGCCAAGCCCATCAAGACACCCATGGGAACCAATGGGCATCTCGACCTCGACACGGGAGGTAAATCCGTAGATCAAAAGGTATACCGGTCGATGATAGGGTCTTTACTCTACTTATGTGCATCTCGACCGGATATTATGCTTTCCGTATGCATGTGTGCAAGGTTCCAAGCCAATCCTAAGGACGTTCACCTTAGGGCCGTGAAAAGAATCTTGAGATATTTAGTTTATACTCCTAAGTTTGGCCTTTGGTACCCCAACGGATCCTCTTTTTATTTATTAGGATATTCAGATGCTGATTGGGCAGGGTGTAAAATTGATAGGAAGAGCACATCAGGGACTTGTCAGTTTCTGGGGAGATCTCTAGTGTCTTGGGCTTCAAAGAAACAAAACTCAGTAGCACTTTCTACCGCCGAAGCCGAGTATATTGCCGCAGGCCATTGTTGCGTGCAATTGCTTTGGATGAGGCAAACCCTCAGGGACTATGGCTACAAATTTAGCAAAGTCCCTCTCCTATGTGATAATGAGAGTGCAATCCGTATGACAGATAATTCCATTGAACACAGCCGCACTAAGCACATAGCCATTCGTTATCACTTTTTGAGAGATCACCAACAAAGGGGGGATATCGAGATAGCCTATATTAACACCAAAGAACAACTAGCCAATATCTTTACCAAACCACTAGATAAGAAAACCTTTACCAAACTTAGGAATGAGCTAAACATTCTTGATTCTCAGAATTTTGATTGATACTTTGCACACATAGCTCATTTATATACCTTTGATCATGGGTCTGTTTGGTTCAGCTTTTTTCTGACCAGCTTTTCTGAAAATCTGGCTGTGGAGAGAATCTAGCTGTGGGGAGAATCTGAGTATCATTACGATTACATGTGGAGGAAGATAAAGTTGTTCATAGGGCTCAGGATCTAGAAAGTGACGGATTCCTACTATTACAACGACTCAATCGATTATATGTTTATGTTGATTTTGGATGGTTTTTGCCCCAACGAATTTTATAGAAGCTGGCTGAAAAGCTGAGTGTTTGACAGTCCACAACAGCTTTTGGTGGCCAGAAGCTGCCAGAAGCCAAAACAAACAGGCCCCATATCTCTTTTATGTCTATGACTAATGTGTTTTCAAGTGTATTCTCATGCTTAGTCATAGAATTGAAAGGGAAATGGAGTATTCGGCAAAGACGACGCTTCCACTCAACTCCATCGGTATTATTTACTCTTTGTCGGTATTCCGCCATCTCTCCATTGGTATAATATTTCACTCATATATTGTTTGCCAAAGTGGGAGAAAATGTTATAAAGGGCTCATATTTCACTCAAAGTATCCATTTTTGGCGATTAATGCCAAAGGGGGAGAAAGTATTAGCCCAAAGCAAAAGGACCGCACCACCACGCCAATTTCAAAATTTTTCGAAACAAGTCTAAGTTTTTAAATGTTTTTTCAATTGGTATCATTGAAATTAGCATTCCTCTAAGAAATTCTATCTCAATTGGTAAAACCCTCTTGAACACTAAGAGGAGAATTTCATTAAGGGGGAGTTTTGTTTAGTCAAAGGAAAAGCATTTGAAACAGGGGGAGAAAATTTCAAAATCTTGAAAATGCTTCTCGAAATATTTCTTACATACCTTTGACTATTTGCAAAAGACTTTGAAAAGAACTTCTAAAAGAATTTGCAAAAACAAAAAAAGTGGTGAAAATGTGGTCCAAAATGTTAAAAGAAAGAAAGCAATCCATGCATATCCTATGAAAGTTTATATTGGTTTCATTCCAAGCAACCTATGCACTTAAATTATGCAAACTAGTTCAATTATGCACTTATGTATTTGCTTTGGTTTGTGTTGGCATCAATCACCAAAAAGGGGGAGATTGAAAGGGAAATAGGGTCAAACCTTTTCCTAAAATGATTTTGGTGGTTGAATTGCCCAACGCAAATAATTGGACTAACTAGTTTGCTCTAGATTATATGTTCTACAGGTGCCATAGATTCAACACAAACCAATAAAAAGAACAAGTTAGGGTCCAAAAGAAAGGAGCAAAAGAAAACCGAAGGCTGCCCTAGTCTAGCGCACTGGACTGTCCGGTGCACCACTGGACAGTGTCCGGTGCACCAGGGAGATCAACTCCAAACTCCTCAGCTTCGGGTTTTTGGAAATGCCACTCCGCTATAATTCATCGGACAGTTCGGTGTAGCACCAGACTGTCTGGTGTGCCATGCGGAGTAACGGCTACAGCGCCAACGGTCGTCTGCAAAAGTGAACAGTGAACGCTACAGTGCGCGGACAGTTCGCGCAGAGTCAGAGCAGGTGCCAGAAGGCGCACCGGACAGTGAACAGTGACTGTCCGGTGGCCCAAGCTGTCAGAGCTCCAACGGTCAAACCCTAACGGTTGGGTGACGTGGCTAGTGCACCGGACTGTCCGGTGCGCCCATCGACAGACAGCCTCCCCAACGGCCATTTTGGTGGGTGGGGCTATAAATACCTCCAACCACCACACTACAAGGCATCCAAGTTTTCAGCCATTGCATTCAATACAAGAGCTCTAGACTTCACTCCAAGACACAAACAAGAGATCAAATCCTCTCCCAAGTCCGAAATCACTCCAAACATTTAGTGACTAGTGTGAGAGAGATATTTGTGTTCATTTGAGTTCTTGTCGCTTGGATCGCTTTTCTTCTTCCGCATTCTTGTTCTCAACACCTTTGTAATCAAAGCAAGAGACACCAAGTTGTGGTGGTCCTTGTGGGGACTAAGTGTCCTATTTGATTGAGGAGAAAAGCTCACTCGGTCTAGGTGACCGTTTGAGAGAGGGAAAGGGTTGAAAGAGACCCGGTCTTTGTGACCACCTCAATGGGGAGTAGGTTTGCAAGAACCGAACCTCGGTAAAACAAATCACCGTGTCACTCTCTTCATTTGCTTATGATTTGTTTTCGCCCTCTCTTTCGGACTCGGATTTAATTCTAACGCTAACCCCGGCTTGTAGTGTGTGCTTAAGTTTATAATTTTCAGATTTCGCCTATTCACCCTCCTCTAGGCGACTTTCAGAGGCATGGTTGAGGCTTTTGGTAGAGGTATTGATTTTCTTGTTTTGTTCCTTCCTCTTGACTTTCCTTAAGTCCTTGACATTTTCTTCGAGTGATTTTGTGCATGCTACGGTTGTACCCGTCTCAAGCTTCTTCACCATGTCATCACGGTTATCTTGAGAAGGTTGAGCAATGCACTTCCCTTTCAGTTGTGTCGAGCTTGTTCTTAGCCTCTCATTTTCTTCCTTGAGTTCTTGATATGCAATATCATCTATTCCTGGAGATTCTATCTCAAAGAAGGATTTGCTTGCTAGCGAGCAACAAGCATTAACACATGACAATATAGTTTCAATTTGAACACATGTGCATGAGTGAGGTTGTTGAGATTTTAAGTTTGTTATCACAACCTCATGAGCAATACTTAACATGATATGATCATCCATAAGATTTTCATGAGAACATAGAAGTATATCATGTTTATCTTAAAAAGCTAGATTTTCAATTTTTAGCCTTCCTACTTGGTCCTTAAGCAAGGTATTCTTATTTACTAACTGAGCGATACATAATAGGGAGTTGTCTTGCTCAATTGAAATAGTTTCATACCTTTGAACCAAATCAATATGACAACACTTTAGCTCCTCATGTTCTTTAGTCAACTCTTCCAAGCTTTGGATTTTTGTGATGAGGACATCTTCTAGCTTGTGAAGAGCTTCACTTTGCTCTCTCGCTCTTTTTAAAAGTTTGAGCATGACTGCCTTATCTTCTAGGCTTAGATGAGCATAGAGTTGCATGAAGCTTCTTTCATCCTCCTCATGCTCATTTGTGCTTCTGCTATCATTTTCATTAGCCACACAACATATGTGGGAATCGAGATGGGAAGACAAACCTTTTGGAGAGGTGGATTCATCATTTGGTCTCCAATGTTCATTTTCTTCTTCTTCTTCTTCTTCCTTTAAAGGGTTAGATTCACAAGGACTAAAGGAAGTAGAAGCATCATATGAACTAACATGTTTGGACTCATCAAATCTATTTTTAATTCTAGTCCAAATATCATGTGTCATGAATAGGTTCATCATATCTAATTATGAAGGCATGATAATCTTCTTTGCTGAGAGAATTACCTAAGATGTCAAAAGCAAGATAATTTGAGCGTAAACATCTTCTATCATCCTCGGAAGAATTTTTCTTATCATAACTAGGAGGTATAATACTCTTGTCTAAAATCTGTTCTAATTGTGGGTCTATGGTCCTAAAAGCATTTATCACTCTAGTAGACCATGAAGCATAATTAGAACAATTGGAAAGTAATATCTCAAGAGTTACCTCATTGTTCTCCTTCGGTGGTGTCTTCTTGTTCTTTTGGATTTTTCTCTGAGCCATCACTTTGAGTTGTTAGACTCAATATGAAGTGTCTAGCTCCGATACCAATTGAAAGTTGCCTAGAGGGGAGTGAATAGGCGAAACCTGAAAATTATAACTTTAAACCCGAGCTTGATCCCTTGATTTGCAGTTAGAACAAGATGAACAATTATCAGAGTATAAAACTAAGTTCTTTGCTTGCAAAGAGTATTGCTTTCAAAAAATGCGGAATTAACAAAAAACAACACAACTAAAATATCTATGAAGAATAAAACAAGTGGACTTAGATAAGAAGAGGAAAGACAGAAGTTCTTTCTTGCAAGGCATTGCTTCTAAATATGAGAAATTAACTTGAAGCAACACAAAGTAATATCAACAAAGAATAGTGCAAGAGAACTTAGAGAGGGAGAAGACAAACAAATCACAAGCAATAAACACAAGTGACATGGGTGATTTGCTTTACCGAGGTTTGGTTCACCAAGAACCTAATCCTCGTTGAGGAGTCCACTAAGGACAGGTCTTTTTCAACCCTTTCCCTCTCTCCAATGATCACCAAGACCGGTGAGTGTTCCTTGTTCTTTGTCAACAAAAGATCGAAGTCTCCGCAAGGCCAACCACAAAGATAAGGGACTCTTGCTAGCTTTACAATGAATGGGAGTCAAAACTCCACACTCAAATGATCACAAGAGGTAGCACACACTTTCTCCCAATGGTTCTCACAAGGCACTATCACTAAATGCACACTAGTAGCTCTTTCTTGCTTGATCTCTCTTTTATGGCACTTGTGAGACTTTGATGTGTATAGAAGTGTTGCTCTAGTAGATAGGAGTGAATACCCAACTCTTGTGTATGATATGGATCAATGAATGGCATGAATGGGCTGGTTGGGGTGGCTTTTATAGCCCTCAACCACCCATATAGCCGTTGGGGCACATCTGCCAGAAACTGCACTGGCAGACGGTCCGTGACCCTCCAACGGTCGATTCTGACATCTTCAACGGATACGCCTGACTAATCAACGGCTAGATCAACGACTATCTGGCTCGGTGACACCACGCGAATGGTCCGCCCTTGGTCCTGGACGGTCCGTGCCAGCTCTATAATTCATTTTGCTCAACCTGTCATCTTTGGGCTAAACTAGGTCTTCACATGCGGACGGTCTGTGAATTATAGCTGGACGGTCCACACTGTATAGCCAGACGGTCCATGGCTTAGTCGGACTATCCATGATTTAGAGTTCTTGGCCAAGGTCAAAATGGTGTCTCGGACGGTCCGCCAGAAGGGGTCGGACGATCCGCACTCGGCGATTTCAGAACTTGAGTTTCTGACTTCCCGTTGATCTTTGCACAATCTTCTCAAGTTGCTTTGGCTAAACTTGAGAGAGATCTTATGACTTGGACAAACATCTCAAGTGGCTTTCCATCTAGTCTAAGTCATGGATCATGAACATTTTGATTCTTTAACTCATATTTCTTCTTTTGCTCAAACTAGCTCCAAGATAGTGATATGCTGATTTTGAGCTTTCCAACCTTTCTAGGTGTTGAATAGGTTCCTTGGGGTATTTAGAACTTATCCAAAGAGTAGAACTATTGGAAGTTCATCTATTCCATGTTTTACCCCTATTTGGTTGGATCTGAGCTGATTGCGACTTAGAGACTAAAATGCTGAACTGATGAACCTGTAAATCAAAGACTAGGCAAAACCAGTTAGTTCGAATGGTTGTGAAGGTCATCAAGCACCAAAATATAAGAAATGGTTTAAGGCCATTTCCCTTTTAGCTATGCTATATGAAAGGTAAATGGAGGTAAATAGATTGGTTCGATTGGAATGTGTTTGGAGGTTCTCTGAAGCGCCCCAATCCTCTAGGACTCAAATGTGATACAATTACTAGTCCCAGGAGGCTAGTAAACACATTTAAACAACAGATAGTTTCAGATCTGGTTAAACGAGACAAACCTATAAAGGTGGTGAACAACTTTAAGAGTTGGTCCACAACTCGGGACATAACATCAGAGTGGGGCTAAGCAGCCCGATATACGCAGCGAAGCAAATCAGCGGTCCAACAACCACAGTCAAGGTTGGGAACAGTCGTAACTCTTACCCGATCTCCTTTTTCTGAAAAACAACAAATAAGCAAGGGTGAGTACAAACGTACTCGGCAGCCCACCTTCACCCGCGGAATGGGGAAATCAGATATAATGCATGAAATATGTGGAGCTCAGGATATTTTGCAGAAACAACAATATTTTATGTAGGGTTGTTTTGAAAAACATTTTGTATTTTGCAAAGCGCATCCTCTCCAAAAGGAGCAGGAAGTTTTCTTCAGTATAGAACAAAATCCCCTGGACTAAACCATCCAGGTATCTCAGTAGTTTCCCACTGGTTTTCATTTTCAAAAACAGCTATTGGCTTCCCGTCCACCATAGCTCACGGCTCAACCGCCGGACCTTTTAAAAACCATTTTTCTCAAGCGCACCCCTTTTTTTAAAACAAAACACTAATTATCATACCACACCAGACTCATCCATACCAGTGGACATGGACTATTCGAATAGGTTTTCAAACTCTGCGCAGAGGTGTACACTTTACCCACTAGTCTGGCACAACGATCTCATAGCTAGTGGGACCCGAAACCGAATCTGTTTCTTTCCTCGCATGTCCTTACCTTAGCGATTATACCGGAAGGAGTCAGGCCACCGCCATGCCCAAACCGGACAAAACATTCCCCCTCCTTATCCTCCCAGTGCTCCCCAGCCTTCATAACCCTGGGGTTTGGACCGTACGAGTTCAGATTGAGTGACTGCCCATACAGTCTCGAGTGGTTGTACTTGTCATGAGTACAGGTAGTGAAGGATGACAAACCGGTCCTTATGTGAGGGGACAATCCTTTTGCTCACACCTAAACCAACTGAGCCATCACCTTAGGCCCTCCCCTAAACCAGGGAGTCCCTGATCATCCCTACTCAAAGGTGATAAGGGTGAAAACCCTTCATCATACCCATTTTGAAAAGCATTTTCTTTTGAAAACTCACACCTTTTCTCAAATCATTTGTAACAAATATGTAAGGATTGATTGTGGCAAGCGGCTAGGTGGCCATAATAACTTGTCTCAAAATCATATCATGCATAAAATAACAGACTGAGGGTTGTGGTTGAAAAATCATAGGTAATTTATGCATCAAAGGGATCCAGGGAGCTTGTCGTGCTTATCCGGCGAAGGGGGAAGGGGAGCTCGCGGAACTGGCTTCTGGCTCCACCGTCTGGCGTAGACTCGCAGATCTTGCCTCCACGAGACGGCACGAACGCTCCGATAACTATGCAACATGAACAAGCAAACATACAAACTAGCAAGTATACCAACAAATATTTAGTATAGTGGTCAGAATAGCGATATATGGATGGGTAGAGTCTTGAGTAGAATCTGTGTCATGTGGTGTTGAGATACTACTAGTGGTGGAGCGGAGGTGCTTACCAGGAGGGTAGACTGGAGGCGAAGCGACACTATGCGTGTAGCCAGCGGAGCCGAGTATCTGAGTGGGTGGGGGTTTGCCTTGGCTGAGGGTGTTGAGTGTGTGGAGAGGGAGAGGGTAGCTGGGTGTATTTATAGCTGGGTGTATGTGGTGTAACACAGTGAAGTTCACTGTTGGTGAGAATAGTGACGAATGAATCATCTGACTTAGTATGAACAGGAGAGTTATAGGCAGAATATGGGACAAGAGTATTTTGGGAGTTTTCTGGAACATGAACCATGCTTAAGGGATGACATGGTTGGATAGGGAATAGTTTGATAAGAAATTAGAAACAAGAATTATTGGAATCTGAGTTTGGAAGCCTGGTTCACAGGAATCTCAAAGTTAAGCATGCTCAACTTGGAGAAACCTGGGATGGGTGACCAGATGGGAAGTTCCCTACTGGAAGGAAAATCACAGTCACTGGAGTTCGTATGACTGGAATATGGGTCTGGTTGGTCTTAGGTGGACTGGACAGCATGATGGATGAGTAGTTGAAATCTGGGGGTGATCGGATGAACGGTGAACAGTAACGATGATAAATAGTAACGGTAAATAGTAATGGTGAAAAGTGATGTGAATAGTCATATGAACGAACGATGAACGATGAATAGTGGCTATGAACGAATGATGAATAGGAACTATGAACGAACGGACGAACGATCGAATGATCGGACGAACGAACGATCGGAATTTCGGTGGCAGGATAAAGATTATCTGGAAGAACGATGAATAGGGACTATGAACGAACGATGAACGATGAATAGGAACTATGAACAAACGGACGAACGATCGAATGATCGAACGAACGATCGAAATTTCGGCAGCATAACGACAGGATAAAGATTATTTGGACGAACGAACGGACGAGCGATCGAACGATCGGACGAATAGATGAACGAACCATGAACGATCGGACGAACGATCGAACGATCGGACGAACGAACAAACAAACTAAGAACAGGGGGACGAACGATCGAAGAACGACCGAACGATCCTTGTGCTAGTGTGTGCTTGTGTGGGAGATGGAGTGGGCGTGTGTGGGGGGGAGGAGAGTTGCCATGAAATGGCTTGGGGTGGGATGAGAGGAGGCCCTTGCCCCTCTATTTATAGCCATGGTGGGGGGATTAGGGGGAGGGATGAGAGGATTAGTGGGAGGATGAGAGGATTAGTGGGAGATTAGCATGGATTTGTCTTACATGAGTGAGATTAGCTTGTAGAGCTCAACGTATGACACTGGAGGCATACGTATACATATGAGCATGAGGAAAGTTATGAAGAAAATATTTATAGGGACTTCAAAAATGATTCTGAAGGTATTTCTCAAGAGGAAAATACTTGGAGATATATTGGTGGAATATTTGGACAGTATTTCTGGAAAGAAGTTGAGGGGGGTTACTGGGGAAATATCTGGGCAGTATTTCTAGAAAGAATTTGAGGGTGATCACTGGGGAAATATTTGTAGGATATGTTGAGGAGGATTTTGGAGATAAATATAGACCACTATATTTTATTTGTTGATATCAACTCGCAAACAAACATTTTGAAATGAAATTTGAAATTCATTTTGAATTTAGAGCGAGTTTGAGAAAATTTCAAGATTTGACTTTTTGGGATGCTACATTCTCAATCAGTCGTACCCCTTTATTTTTATAGGGAATGCGGTATGGACCTGTTCCTAGGTGATATCCAACACATCCCACATGATTAGATGGATAACCACACACGAGATAAGGATGATTGTCCGAGTCAATCTAACCGCGGGGACACGAACCGTCCAGGCCCTCGGGCCAGACCGTCTGCCACTTTTTATGTTCAACACATGCCTCCTACCTTTTGGTGGAGCTTGGCAAACCAAAAGCACCGGCGCACTTCAGAAACAATAGATCTCATGAGTTATTTTGTTCTCAAAGTAAAGACTTAGCTCAATGCAAGTCATCGGCTCTTGTGATCAGATAATATAAATATTTGATAGAACTTTGATGCACAAAGGTTGTTTTAGATTGCATCCTCTTCGTCCATGTCTGCTTGATCAACTTGTCAATAGGCTAAAACTTGTGGTCTCCCCCCAGCCCGAATAAGCAAACAAATTGGGCCAGTAATATGGATTCATCATTGTACCACCCATACTTGAGTAGGACAACACATCAGCGATGAATAGACTGGAAAGTACCATGACATCCTTGGAGGAGGATGACCAGGCGATCATGGCTGCACTACCTTTTGGGTCGGTTTAGTTGACATAGGCTTTCGATCAGATCGCCTTTTTGACTTTGTTTGTTTTATTGGTCGGTCGTGTGGAAGGACTTTCTTCTCCATGTATTTAGCAAGCAGTTGATCAAAAGCAGGGCTGACTTTACTAAGCAGACCAGATGTCTTAAAAGTGTTTTGCTTCCTACTACCTGTTTTAGAATGTTGTGGTCTGACAGTCTGAGGTTGTTGCTGTTTTTGGTCGTTCGTGGACCATCCGGCCTTCATAACCGGACTTTCCGTGCCTATCCCGGACTGTTTGGCCTTAGTGCCCAGACCGTCCTACATATGCAGGACAGGTGACCATGATCAGATGTCTGATCGTGCTCGCTCCCGGTGCCTCCGATCTTTCTTTTGTCCGGAGCCTTCCGATTAATCACTTGTCTTAATATATTTGGCATGCAAGGGTCGTGATCGTGCACGGACTATCCAACCATGCCCAGAACTGATTTATCGTGCAGTGAGGATGGCGCAGCATTGGCCCTAGATATGAGTTCATCGACATACCACAATATGGCTAGGACTGAGAAGCCCCATTTGTTGCCGATGTGTTTACCACAGTTATTTTATTGTTCAATTTACGTGACAAAAATTAGGCGTATTGGTTTTTTTTCTAATGCATGTGTCATTTTCTCTATATCCTCCGTCATACTTTTAATCTGGTTGTCACATAAAGAATTCTTAGGAGATTGAACAATGTCGGATGTCATGGTGTTACTTACAGTGGGGTGCCACATGAAGTCCTTTAGGGAGATGACATCCACTTCCTTCTTCTTGATGGTCCTTCAGTGTCAATCCACCGTAAAGTGTGAGAGGTAACACCTCTCCAACTCCTCGAGTTGCTTCATCATGTAGTCTTCAAATTCTTGTTGGCCATCGGTCGACAAACTCTCAAAAGTTGGCCCAAGGATCTTGTCTTGGGAGACATTGACGCGTTCATTTCGATCGACCATCATGGTCGATCTAATAAATCTGATCCTTCTTTCCCAGCAGAGTCGCCAAAAAATGTGTTGGCATCTTTTTTGGACCAAACACTAACGATCTCTAGATCGCCCTCGTAGTGAGTCCAGACCTTGAGGATGACCCCTAGGTTCCACCCATAGGGAGTTGGGACCTTGGGGAGCGAGGTAGTAGATAAGATGTAAGACAAATATCACTACCTACAATGCAACCTTGAACTCGACCTTTATTTCTGCTTTACAGGGCACCACCTCTATGTTGCCCATCACCTATTTGGGGGCCAAACAGTAACGAACCCTAGGGCTTCTCGTGATGAGCAATACCTTAGGTTCGGCTCTGCAAGGTGGACGGCGGCGGCGGTCCGTGACAGGTCAACGAATTGCCTGGCGGCTCCCTGTGGTGGCGCAGACGGTCCGTGGCACGGGGCCATCGGTCGGCGATCCTGCTGTGGGAGCGGGTCTTCCCTGCACGCTAGGCGAATGGTTCCACCTCGGGTCGGACGGTCTGCAATGGCGCAGAGGGTCGTATTCTCCGCGAAGAACCCTAGAACTCATTCCCAGGAGAGATTTCGTCGAGGGGGAGAGTTCCAAGGCGTGCCTCGGGATCGGCAGGCCACCCGGGGCGTCTCCCATCGGCGTAGAGTCAAAGGTAGATGGTTGTGGCAGGCCACAGATAGATCGAAACTAAGGTTATGCTATGTCTACTCCTAAGACATGAAAAGTAAATGCAGGTAAATAGATTGATTCGATTGGAATGTGTTCGAGGGTTCTCAATCGGTCGTACCTCTTTATATTTATAGGGGAGGAGGTCTAAATCTATTCCTAGGCGATAGCTAATAGATCCCACATGATTAGATGGATAACCACACATGAGATAAAAATGATCGCCCGATTCAATCTGATCATGGGGGCACAGACCGTCCAGCCCTAGGGCCGGACCATCCGCCACTTTTGGTGTTCAACATAGTTTTAACAACCATGGTTTACCCCAAACTATGGTATTTTTGAAGGTTTGCAAATTCCACTCAGGACCTCAGCTTTCTTTTCTTCTCTCTACACATACAATTGTGAACTATAATATTTCAAAACTATAGTATTTTAAAATTGCATTTCCAAACAGGCACTCATATATGGTTTGTACTGCTCGAGGTAAGGGACATGGATCGTGGCAAGCAGAGGTCTTTGAGCTGAGCCGCAAAGACACTTGCGGTAGCCGGGAGGACCTGAGAGTGTTTGTTGCTTTTGTCCTTCTCTTCCTCTTCTCTACACATGCCTATAAGTCACCGGGATAAACCCCTGACGAGATCCCTGCCCCTACTTAAATTATAATTAAGACATATGTCCTTTTTTATTAATGCAAAAATATTGTCACTTATATACATTGTCAGATGTAAGAAATTATTATATGTACATCAAAATAAACACATTTGTACTATGAGTGATCTCTTGACAATGTAATTATTTATTTTTTATCATTAATTATTATATAAAAATATCACCACGTACAAGTTTAACAGATCCCTGCGGGGAACAAAGAAGAAGATGAGGAATGCTTCTCTATCCTCATGTCCCCGGGAACGAAGAAGATGAGAAATGCTTCTCTATCCTCATTCCAGTTTACTGGTCGGAGGAAAATTTCACACGTCTACATCCTTATAAGGAACAAACTTTCTCATCCCATATTCTAGTGTAATAATTTCTCATGGAAATCGAAGTTCGGGATCATTACCATCTCTACCCAAGAGTATAATTTCTCTATGATACTATAAATTCAAGAGTTATAGACAAAGACCGGAAAGAAAAAAATAGTAAAAATGCTTATGAAAAGATTTTGTTGGTCTTATGGCCTCATGCTCACTTCGATTGGTTTTTTCCACATGGTAGGCGCTAACTTTTATATAACAAATAATAAATAGAAAGGAAATAGTTTGATGAATTTTATATCTAAATATCTGACAGTGTCTTCTCCGTCAAGACAGCCGCCGTGGAGTGCGAACGGATCACCTTTTTAAGTATCCACCAGACCACATCACCCCTCTCCCCCACCGTTCCTTTTCTCCACCAGTGAAGCACACTCCGACCTGACCCTCTCTATCTCTGTAACACATACAGACACACAACTCATCTGCGGAAGCTCGGCTGCTGCTCCTTCAGTCAGTCTAACAACGGTTGAGGCGTTGCTGGTGCTCCTGCCGCTTACCCTGCTCTGTTCACTGTTCTGTTCCGCGCATCCCACAGGAAGGGAAGGGAAGGAAGCAGCAGCAGCACACAGCTTTGCTCTCGCTCTCGGCTCCCCGTCCACCAAAGGAGGAAACGCGCAGCCCGCAGCGCTAGCCGTCGTCTATCTCGTCTCCTAGTCCAAGGAAGGAAAGAGGCGGTTGGCATGAAGCGACCTACCAAGAATGAGACGCTGGGCTACCCCCGGCACAAGTAGAGCAAGAGCCCCAGCAACCGAGCCACAGCGAGGAGGAGGACTCGAGGGAAGAGATGGGCAACTGCGGCACGCGGGAGGAGAATGCCGTCGTCGCTGCGCACGCGCAAGGTACCCTTTCGAGTTTGCCCCTGGTGGATATCTTCGCGGGATTCCCCTGTCGTCGGCGCTTGTTTGGATCTCGGCCGCCTACCCTGCCCTGTTCGAAATCCACCAAAATTTCATTTTTGGCGGATTGTTTCTCAGGCCCCCCCCTGGGTTCTTGGTTCTTCGGCTCACCGCGGATTGCTATAATTACACTTACACATACACTACCTCTGTCTTTCTACCGCGACGGCTTCCGGTGTAAATTAATCAGTGCCGTGAAGTTTTGGTTGCGAAACTGGATTTTTTTTTTGCCGGGGGATGGGAGAAGGGGTTGTCCCCATGTCGTTGTGATTACGGAAGGATGGTTTCGATTGAGGTCGCATGCCAAATTCCACTCCAAATGTTAGGTTTTAATACTTCAGTACGGGGGTTTTGCTGATCTTTTTGGTTTATTCCACCCCCCTCTTGAGATGAATCCGGTTCTATTTATCCTCATTTGCTCATGTTTTATCTTCTTGTGAAGTTGCCATGCGCCGCGCGTTTCCTTATCTTTTTTATCTTTGTATCTCGAAGCCTACTTCATTGTGCACATTGAGAAAATCGCAAGGCACTTGCCGCACTTTTCCCCAGCGTGCTTCGCTTTCTGTGCCCTCTTCTCCTCCCCACTATTGACTAGAGATAAAAAAAATCACGATCCTCCAAGTTAAAAGTCTGTTGCAGTTGCTACTTGCGTTTATTAAAAGCAATTTGAGGTTTTCTAACTTACGTGCAACTGTGCAGTAGATCTGGTCCCCTGACCTCTCTCTCTCTCTCTCTCTTGAAATTATGACCTCCTTTTTACCCTTGCTGTAATCAATTCGTGCATGTGTAACTCTTCTTTATTTATTTTCTGCTTTCTACTTAACTCCGTTTTCGAATATTTGTATTCATTTTTCAACCTAAATGTGACAACTAAAAAATTTAAAAATGACGGAGCGAGTATTTTTTAGGCGAAAGGTCATTTTAATGGATGCCAGCAGTAGGCAAATCATTCATTTCCACTTCTTATTTTACCTTTATAATAATTTCCAAACAGAACATTGTATCTCAGCATGAGTAAATGCTTGTAATTCTACACGAATCCTTGCGGTATAAAACTTTTCATAAGTATGCCCATGACCTATACTGGTACTTCGATGTTAATACGCGAGATATCGTTGTTAGTTGTTACTTCAATTCTGTAGTTAGGTATTATGCTTCATATTTCCTTCGTTCTTTTGTTTGGGGGTTGAGGACTTACATTTCCTTCTCATACTTCCAGTTCAACAGCTCCACTTGTTACAAAATCCTG
The DNA here is from genome assembly GCA_029449295.1 of Zea luxurians. Taxonomy (NCBI): domain Eukaryota; kingdom Viridiplantae; phylum Streptophyta; class Magnoliopsida; order Poales; family Poaceae; genus Zea; species Zea luxurians. Next base: position 1,756,058 of record JAOPSE010000185.1, read on the forward strand.
CCAAGAATGCCATTGGAGATAGGAAGCACAACCACACCTCATCAGATATAAGTGATCCTTCCACACCTAGGAAAGCTGAAGATGCCAAGAACATTTCCATATACAACGACGTGATTGTCTTCACATTGTTTGAGCTAGAGACAATCACAAAGAGCTTCCGTGCCGATTATGTTCTCGGTGAAGGAGGATTTGGGACCGTTTACAAGGGCTACATAGATGAAAATGTCAGGGTGGGGCTGAAGTCACTGCCTGTTGCAGTCAAGGTGCTCAACAAAGATGGACACCAAGGGCACAGAGAATGGCTTGTGAGTTGATAAGTTGTTCAGTTATTTTCATGCTCACTACGTTTTCATTACATGCATGGAAACATGAAAAATTGTCTACTAATATGGTGTGCTTAAAAACTATGCATGTCATATTGACATGGATACATGTAAATATCATCAGGTTCATGTCGCTAACAAGCATGCTGACAAATAAAATACACATATTGAGGATTCCATGTGTTTCAGTGGCAGTCATGGTTTTGTTTTTAAGGGCGTCTGGATTACTTCTCACTACTTTGTTGCAGTCCTTGAGTCGTTGAGTCATGTATGATATTGAGTCCTTGAGTCGTGCTCATCCTTGAGTCAGTGCTGTTACTGACAAATAATGTAATTTGTTTGTCATGCTTGAAAATTTTGAAGTAGCTTACTTGCATGACCAAGAAACATTACTGAGCAAAGAAACTTGAGGCATGAAGATGGAAGTCCTTGAGCAAATGTAGATTTATTCGATAGGTTAACTAAGTGTATGTAACTACCTGTAAAATGCTATTGGGTTATTTTTGCACATGGTTTGACAGTTATCATGCTTATTACTAGCCTACAAAATTATTATCATATCTTTTGTATTTATGTCAGACTGAAGTTAACTGCCTGGGGCAGTTGAGGCATCCAAACTTGGTGAAGTTGATTGGATATTGCTGCGAAGATGACCATCGGCTGCTTGTCTACGAGTTCATGTTTCGAGGAAGTCTAGAAAACCACCTATTCCGAAGTAATACTTCTACTCCTGTTTGTCCCAGATGATTGCTTGCTTGGTGAACTGTTGATTTTGCTTGATTACAGGTGGTACCTAGCTGGCTTTTTCTGTACTCTGTATGGACATTTTAGGCAACTTCCCAACTGACCATGAACATATAAGAAATGAACTATTTTACAATTACGCACTACCACACCTTCGTGTTAATTTCTTCTAGATCTGTTGATTTTTGTCATGCTCCTTTAGTTACACAGGCTACTATAGCTGTTACTTTCCCCTGCTAGCATGTATGATATGTAATGCCAGTGCATTATTTTTCTTGATTCATTCGCAATGAAATTTTATTCAGATGACAAGGGAAAATTCCGTTGAGCAGACATCTTGTTTTTCATGTTCTCAGAGACAGCTACACCATTACCCTGGGGTACTAGGATGTCAATCGCACTGGGAGCTGCTAAAGGGCTTGCCTGCCTCCACAATGCTCAAAGGCCTGTCATCTACAGAGATTTCAAGACATCAAATATTCTACTGGACTCTGTTGAGTGTTAACCGCTTCCTCATGCTTCCTTCTCCTTTTTCAGTTCTAATGCTATCATCCAATGGTAATACATATATGTTTGACATATTTATCTTCTTGTTTCCGTTGCCACAGGATTATACTGCTAAGCTGTCTGACTTTGGCCTGGCAAAAGCTGGCCCTGAAGGTGATCAGACCCATGTATCAACACGGGTGATGGGAACCTACGGTTATGCTGCCCCTGAATATGTGATGACCGGTACTTTCCTCACTGTTTGTATATGCCTGGTGTCTGCATTTCTTAGAAGATATCATCTAACAGTTTGGGTATGAACTTCATGTCGAATTTCCAGACACTGAACTATTGTTTCTACTCCATGAGCTGAGATCACATATTTTGCCACTTCCTATGCTATGTCTTTCACTATCTGAATATAGTAAACTTTGTAGCAATGTCTTATAACCAGGAAAAAAAGTATTATTCTTAATGCATGATCTGATATCACATATACACATATACCATCACACCTACACTTAATGATACCTAATGTGCAGGCCACTTGACTGCTAGAAGTGATGTCTACAGCTTCGGTGTGGTCCTTCTGGAGCTCTTGACAGGGCGCAAGTCAATCGACAAGTCGCGGCCCAGCAGGGAGCAGAGCCTGGTTGACTGGGCCCTCCCCAAGCTGAACGACAAGAGGCGGCTTCTCCAGATCATCGACCCGAGACTGGAGGGGCAGTACTCGGCCAGAGCCGCCCACAAAGCCTGCAGCCTTGCGTTCTACTGCCTGAGCCAGAACCCCAAGGCCAGGCCACTCATGAGCGACGTCGTCGAGACCCTCGAACCGTTGCAGGGCAGCGGTGGAGGCGACGGACGCGGCCAGCCTTCTGGCCTTCCTGACTATAGGGGTCGCCGCAGGATAACCGGGAACAGTGTCCACTTCAGGGCCATCCCGAACCCCAAGTGCTCCCCCGCCGTCCCGGCCACGGCTTGCAGAGTGCGGTGATGGGTGCTGTGTTTCGGTTGGAGCTGCCGGGGTAGGTTCCGTTGTGTATATTGCGGCCGTGGGCAGTGGTGTGTGTGTGGGTGCATGTGTGTGCTTGGCGGCGGCGGGGTTTCGGTTTCTTCTCGGGTTTTGGCCAGCGTTTTGATGTGTAAATTTGATCTGCTTGCTGCATTGCTGCTGCTGCTTTTGTAAGGCCCTCTAATTTTCACTGTGGTCTTATGTATCCTTCGACTGAGCGAGCCCTGCTGAAACTGGCGGGTTCGGGATTAACCCTAGAAATGAAATGAAAGGCTGAACCGAGAGCGGTTGGATGGCTGATATGGCATATGCTGCTGTTGTGTTGTATCTGAGGAATCAATCAGTCTGTATCGAGTCTCTTGGCAAGTTTTCTCTTGTTTGGGGCATCCTGGTATAGTAGGGAAGAACAATCGTGTGACCACATGATGCGCGATGGTAAACTGACAATGTTTGGAAATGTAATTGGTGATGTTTTTTTTTTTGGATCAAATCGATCTGGACACATACATTTCTCCATCTGCAGAACAAGTTAGACGCTGGGAAGTTCTCCGGGGGTGATTCTTGAGCGTCTCGTATGCCGATTCGATCTGCCGGTGTCAGTAGTAGCAGGAGGCACCGCGAGTCCGCGCGTGCAGCCAGTGAGCATCCCTGTGAGGAATGCGGCGGCCGCCTCGCGGGGCAGTGCTGGGACGGGAGGCGCCGGCGCCGGCTGTGTCGCCGACGGAGAGGCAGGCGGGAACGACCAACCGAGGACGCCGGCGTCCAGGTCCCCCGGGCCCCGGGGGAGTCACTCCGTCCGAAGGCGTGGCTGAGATTGGGCTTGATTGTCTGGGCCAGCGGACGGCCCAATTACTTGTGCCCTACTGGAGTTTTTTTTTTTATTCTGACGCCCCCCTGCGGACTCGTGCCTACTGGTGTCGGTTGCGATCACATTCACCGACAGCAAAGTAGAATGTACTGGAGATATCAGATGCAGCAGCTCTGGGGAACAGTAGACCACCTCACCAGAGCAGCAGCAACAGCCAAGAAAAAAAGGCAGCCGATCAGCGTTGGTTAAAACGTCATTATCCATCTTTACTGACAGCAAAGAAAACCTCGGTGTCGCCAAGGCTCTGATTGTATATGTCCGTGAACAATAATCTTTCCACACTTGGAAAAATAGACCCAATCACTCGAAAACATACACGTGCAATATCAATCGGCTAATCTGGAGGTGGAATGGCATAGAAAAGAATAACAAAGAGTAAGAACAGGGTTCCCTACAAGAGAGAAAGAAAGTATAAAAATGATCGAGGTTATCTGAAAATAGTCTATGAATCATGATACGAAATTGTCTTTTCTAAATTAGTGGTCGTTTTAGGTCTTCATTTTTATGTCTATATTTAAATGAGTGAGAATAAATCTAGACATATATACAAAACATATACATATCGAATGAACTTATTAAAAAGGCTAAAACGACTTCTATTTTGATACAGATGGAGTATATTTTAGAAGCAAGAATTTAGAAACTGTTTGTTGAGGCCAAAGTGTGCGGACCCAAGGTTCACCATTTCTAACCCAACCTGTGAGGTGTGAGCATAGGACCATAGGTCGCAGGAGCCAAAGGCTGGGAGCTCAATAAGCGTAGAAACCCTTAGGCACTTATTCGGTTGAACAAGAATCGAAGGAGATTGAGGGGTATTAAATCCATTTCTATTCAATTCTATCTAGGAATAGATTTAATCCACTCCAATCTCCCTCCTAACCAAACAGGTCCTTAAAGGGCCCAGAGCGAAATCAACGCTGCAAGTGCACTAATTGGTCCCGAAGATAAAGCTAAAGGCATGGTACCAAGAACCTCCGGTCAACCTTCGACCTCAGGGGCCGATGGCCCTCGGGTCAGAGTTCAAGGTGCCAAGACGACGACGACTCCTTCATGCAATAAGGAGTAAACACTCGAATCGAAGGACGTAGTAGTCAATTAAGGATATCCCCAGCAGATCACGTATTCGGCCGCGGATGCACATTTTGCGCGTCAGTATTTAATTATTAATGCTTCCAATGGATCACAGATCCGGCCGTGCAAAATGAACGCTTAGCCGCACGGTCGTGCATTCTCACGGGATTCTCTCCTCTGTGGGTGTGCTTGCTACTGGGCATGCACACTTTTTCCGATCGCACATCCGTGTATGCCTGCAAAAACGTCCGCATGCGCATGCGACAATTGCTGGGGATATTCTAAGCGTCCTAATGGATCATAGCCTTGTCTCGACAAGGGCATGGGAATGTAAGGTTGTTGTATATGTGAATGTCATTTATACCCCTAAGGTGTTGTACAATTCAAATGAGGGAATATTTTGGGATATTCCCTAGCCGCCAAAGGTTGTTTTTGTATAAGTGAATGTGTGTAGCCATATCGTTATGGACTTTGCCGCTAATGAGAAAGAGGTAATTTAGCTCATATCCTAAAAGTGTCTTTGCCTCATTAATTTTGTCTCACTCGGTGAAGGCTTGTCTATCTTAGGGAGACCTTCGACGGTTCAACATCTCCTATATCTCAAACTTATAAGGACTTGCTTTTATCCATGTGCATAAGTTTTACAGATCTAAAGAAAGCTTATTGAAAAGATCCATTTCCTCTCCAAGGATAGACACCACTATGTATAGAGTCACAAGTTGCAAATGCTTCTCTTTGCTCGATTGTTTCTCTGATTACCACCTTATCTGGCTAAAGAAGGAAGATGCGAAAAAACAAATTTCACAAAACCATTTGGTACATATTGCTTCAACTACATGCCAAAGACATAAAAAATGCAAGCTCATCCTCCACATGCCTGAAGAATAAAAGTCCATTCAACTTGTCCTAAAAATTCCACTTAGCCTTGTTGCCGCTCAAAGAGGAACCAGTGTCATCGTCACCGCTGATGGAGGCAAGAAAGGCATCCTCTGTGCCTTGGACTTCCTAAGGTACTTCTTGTGCGCCTCATTGTCGAATTTCCTCTTGAACTTGTGTTTACTGATGGTGTACTAATGAGAACATTATTGGCTCAGATATGATCATGTTAATGGCTCTTGTTACAAAGGTGAAACTCTTCCACATTGTAACTACTTTTGATATATTTGAAGAATTGATATTGCACCGTAAAGTGTGTATGTTTTTATTTGTAAACCTTCTTACATGGATCAAGCGATGTGATGAGTGCACAAGGAATGCATTGAGAAACAAAGAAGTTGATTGGGGACCAAGTAATGATATTTACAACATCCCCAACCAGGCAACCACGTCATCAGATTTGAAGCCATACTTGAGTGAGGAGCACACACTAGAGTCGAGGACGACTTTACTGCAAGACAGAGAGGATGATGAGGACATCACTGCCATTGGTACAACCACATCAACAACCGTTCACAAGTGTTTGGGAGTTGAACCTTTTTGAAGTGGAGGCAACCAGACAATAAAAGCTGTTGCACCCGAGTGGATCTCGTAACTACAGCAAGTACAAGTTCAAATGGGGCATAACTTTCAAATCCCAAGTCCCTTTAATGCAAATAAGTACACATTGGAAAGGTCTTCTCATCTACTTTCTGGTAGATCAAGAATTAATAAGAGATCACACCCAAAGCACCCAGGAACTGCCGAGTGAACTTCTGCTCTACCCAAGTGAATTTCTATCACACCTGGTTTTAAGGGCAAAACCGAATGCATAGCATATGTGTGCCATGATCTATTTCCACACATATGTTGACATCACAAGTGTAATATATCAAAGGAACAATGCGTAAAAGTGTACATAAAGATTATAATAACATATTACACTTTGAATAGACTATGTCTTAACCTTTATTCATCAAAGTACATCAAAACATGGTCATCCTTCCATAGGTCGTCAGACTAGAACTCAACAAAATCCTCGCCAAAGTCTTCCTCATCATCTTCTGATAAAAATTAAGCAAGGGTGAGCTCACTTATGGTGGGGGCTCAGCAAGTGGAAAGAATATGCAAGGTTACAAGGTAAGTCTAAGGTTCAGTGCAGTTAGCATTTTAGTTGGTCAATGTTTTATTATCAACATTTGATTACTAAGTATAAGTGTATCCCATCCCAAAATTAAATATGATAAAAATAAGTATAGTCAAAAGTAGTTAAGTGAAAACACTTAAACAAACCACATATCCCAAAAGATCATGATTTAATATCCATCTTTGAGTTTGATTATCATGTGAGGGTCCAGGTCGCTTTTAACCGTGAGCACGACTGATATCAGTTTTACACTCTGCAGAGGTGGTACAACTTTACCCACAAGCCGTGTATCCCCTCTAGCCTGGTTCGGCCAAACCCGTAAACACTTCTGAGGTGAATGGTTAGAGATCCACTATGAGGCTTTCATATTATACACTTAATACAAAGCAACCTGCTATGGTTTCTAGGCCAGTGTGGAGGCCCTCTATGTGAGGTACCTTAGCCAAGTATACCACCCCATGTTAATGTGAGCTGCCACCACCACCACCCCCTCCCTCTTGCCCATATTTTAGGAAAGGTTGCTAAGCATTAAACATACAAAGCTAATTACCAAAGCCAGAACCATGATCGCGCTCGTGGTTACATTGTTTTCTTAGGTGGTCACTCTCCAATTAACACAATGTGATCTTGCTTAATCATCGAATTAACAACAACAATGTAAACTTAACACTTGAAACATTAATATCATCAGCAGGAGTACCAGCATAAAGTTAAAGTTGTAGCAATAGCATAGCTACTTAATTATATCATAACCTGGGTCAAACAAGGAATAAGGTTGGAAATGTTAGATGTATCTGAATAGGTAACCCATCAAATTATGCATATCATAAATGTAGACTTAGTTATCATGTGTTGATTAGGATCAAATAGAATATGTAGGGAAAGAAGTCCAGTTTCCTTGCTTATAGAAAACCTGAGGTTCTTCAAAATTGAATCTTGATTCTTAACCACTGGATCAATCTCTAAACATCACACAACAAACAAGAAGAAACAAACACCACTCAATAACATACATCAATTATCATAAATCAAGTTAAAAGGGAAACATGACAAAAGATCATTTACTTTTCAAAAACATCACAAACAAGGGTTATAATGAAAGGTATTCTTTTTGAAAAGGTATGATCTATACTTTATAAAATAAGACATAATATTAAAACTATCTTACTTATAAATATACAAATATTAGCTTCACTATTTTAATCGTTTATAAAATCCATATGTGGTATGTCCAATGTTAAGAGTTCATAAGATTATAAACACATTATAATCCTATTTATAGAGCCTATTACACATCTCTAACTTGCTCTTAGTTTATGGTGAACCACTTAATCCTAAGGGCAAAATGGTTCAACTCTTCATCGGTGAATCCGAAGATAAAATGCTATCCATGACTTTGCTTTGTCTTGGCATAAGCTTCGTGATGACACACCATGTTTCGTCTGTCGTTCTTGTCAATCTCCAACGAGTTATGAGGGTCAAACCCAAAAAACCACCCACTAGTGGGTTTTGATGCCCAAACCATCAAAACCCTCGTGAGTACGTAGCACATACGGTATGCTTCCTTCATGATCTCAATAGTGCCACCTCTAGTCCTCAGTCATCTGATCGACAAATCCTCCAGTGTCTCTATTTGACTTGGTCAACCACTGCCTTGTCTTGGTCAATACAGTCTACTCAACCATGTACTCTTGGACCTACCAATGTCCCTAGGTGCCATCCACCACGGTGGACCATCTCTTGGCCTTTTTTAGTCTTTTGGTTGAAGCCTTATAACGTGTTTCATTCACCGGTCCTAGTCCATGGGCGTGAACCCGCCTGTTGGGGGCCTTCCTCTTCTGAAGGTCCTCAAAAACTCAACTAACATGTTTCTCAGTATAAATGACTGTTACAGGAGGCTTCAGCCTTGAGATGAAGGTGTGCGTAACATGAAGGTGTGGTTTGAAGAAAGGGCGAACGAGCGTCGAAGCTATGGCTGAAGGACCTTCGGCTTAGCATAATAACGATGGTGAATGATGGAACCGACTTAAAGAAGAAAAGACTACCTGGTCCTTGATTGTTTGCTTCGTGGTCAACAGTAAATGTCAGGGACATGAATGTAATTTTGATCAGGCTACGTCCTATGCCTATAAATATATGAACAGTAACACCGTACTATTCACGCTGAATTGTAATCACTCTCGCGTCGCTCCCGCTTTTCCACCTTCTGTCAAGCCGAAGGTACAAATGTAATATAAATATTATTGATGTTTATTCATGTTTATAAAATGAGAATGTAAATAATCTAATGATTTGGAATGATTGTTTATACTCTTTCTGTATTTCACATGTCTCTATTTACATCTTTATTCACTGAAATAATGAAGGTATGCCCTTCATGACCTTTGTCTGAAGATCATTATATCCCAGGAGAGATAATGTTTCGAAGGACGAAGGTCTCTAATCATTAACGATTGTGTTGCTTTGTTCTTGGTGTATAGCATCCGAGAACAAGGACCAACATTGGCGCCCACCTCCGGTGAACTCATTCGACCATCTTCGGCAAGCATCGACCTTCATTATGCCGTCGAAGAAGACAGCAGCGCCAGGGGCTGCACTGCAGCCACTGGACGTTAATCAAGGCTCGACACCTCAGGAGGAGGAACTGGACCAAGAAATCAGGGATCTTTAAGCTATCCATCAACAGGTCCAAAAGAAGAGAGAGAAAATGCTTTGGCTCGTCGATCTCCAGAGGAAGATTGATGAGGCCGCCGAAGAAATGCATCACCTCACCCAGGATGACCAAGACCGAAGGCCCTAGCATAGGGAGCTTCATCAAGAAAATTCATACAATGATGATGAATGGTATGGTGATTTTCATCATGGTAGTTTTGCTTTTGATGATGCTTCTCCCTTGGCAGCAGAATTGTAGGTTACCCCATGGCCCCCATCATACAAGCCACCTCAGCTTCCTATGTATGATGGGCACTCAAACCTGAAGCAGTTCCTCATGAGCTACGAAGCAACCATACCTTCATATAGGGGTAATACTGCAGTCATGGCAAAATCCTTCATCATGGCAGTCAAAAGCGTAGCACAAACTTGGTACTCTTCTCTTCGGCCAGGGACAATTACGTCTTGGCAGAAGCTAAAGGACATGTTGGTCACTAGCTTCCAGGGCTTTCAAATGAAGCCAGTCACCGCTCAAGCTCTATTCTAGTGCACACAGGATCAGGAAGAGTACCTCCAGGCGTATGTCAGAAGGTTTCTCCAACTGAGACCCAGGCGCCTACAGTGCCCAATGAGGTTGTCATTGAGGCCATGATCAAGGGGCTCAGACCAAGACCAACAGCACAATAATTTGCAAGGAAGCCATCCCAAACCTTGGAGAAGCTTCTCCAGAAAATGGAAGAATACATCAGAGCTGATAATGATTTCTAGCAAAGAAGGGAAGAAGCTTACAGGTACTCTGAGATGCCCAGGGGCTTCGGAGGAAGAGTCCACCCTAGGCATGTTAGGTCAATCCATAACGCCAACCCAAGTGATGATAAGGGAAGCCAACCCCAAAGGCAACAACATAGCTCCCAATCATCAAGGCCGCAACAGAGTTCTTTCAGGCCACCAACTCCAAGAGGTAGAGGGGGCAGAAGTTTCGGAGGGAGATACGGAGACCAGCCCAGGAGACTGTTTTGTTTGTTCTGTGGTGAAGACAAAGGCCACACCACAAGAACGTGTCAGGTCACGATTCAGAAGCAGAAAGAGCTTGCCGAAGCTGAAGCACGACAGAATCAGACGAAGCAAGTCCTACATACTGCTTCATGCTATTCTCTCTACATCCCCGAGTACATAGGTAATCAATAGCCTACGACCTCTGTTCTTCGGCAAGCCACTCTCAAGCTTCCTAGGCCCAGCTCCCACCACCACCACCACCGCTAGCACCTACTTTGGCCCAAAGCCAGCAGCCAGAAGGGCACCAACACGCTCAACAGCAGCGCGATTTTTAGGAGGTGTCCGAAGCTCGTACAGTCAATAGCACTGTGCCTGAATCCAAGCACATCTACTAAAGAATATCCTATCTTTGGTGCATCTTTATCTTTTCCGCCGTTTTATTTTTCTTGTATGAAAGACAATTCACGAAGGATTGAATTTTAATTTCATGTAATAATATTGTATTCATTAAGTGGAATGCTTCCTCTTAACAAAGTTCCGAAGCTATAAAAGTCGTTCCTAAGGGAGCGCAGAGTAAGTTTCGAAACTGCAAAAGTCGTTCCTAAGGGAGCGCAGAGTAAGTTCCAAAGCTGAAAAAGTCGTTCCTAAGGGAGAGAAGAGTAAGTTCCGAAGCTCCAAAGTCGTCCCTAAGGGGATGTAGAGCTTAAATGCCATCAAAATAGAAGGTGAAGAAGCTCCAAAGTCGTTCCTAAGGGGATACAGAGCTTAAATGCCACCGAAATAGAAGGTGAAGAAGCTCCAAAGTCGTTCTTAAGGGGATGCAGAGCTTAAATTCCACCGAAATAGAAGGTGAAGAAGCTCCAAAGTCGTTCCTAAGGGGATGCAGAGCTTAAATGCCACCAAAATATAAGGTGAAGAGACTCAAAAGATGTCCCTAAGGGAATGCAGAGTCTGAGTTTTCATGCGGATACGTGCCTTCGGCATAAACATCATGTTGCATCATATCATCACATCATTCCGCATATCATTACATCATACTTCATGTTGCATGAACAACAGGATTGAGCACGAAGAAAACCTTGGGCAACTACATGATGAATGAAAGCGTGCCGAAGCACAAAGCAAACTTTCGTCAATCACAATCTCACCAGAAAATTTTTTTGCCGACACCATACTACAGCTTTACTATAGAAGGGCTTTTTTCTTTACGAAGCATGAAAAGAAGGGAAGGTGTTTTTTCGCCGAAGGCTCAAAAATGGTATGTACACAAATTTCATGCATCGCAAAGAAATATATTACAATAATGTATACATAGATATACAATGTTCAACTTGTACGAATATTACATCATACAAATGTTGTGTTTCCTAACTACACAAAAGTTTAGTCTTCATTCAAAATTTTCTCAGCAGCTTCGTTCAAAAGTTTGTTGACAGCTTCTTCAGCAATCCTTATAGTTTCTAACGTCGCCTTCATTGTTGGATCAGCTTCGGGATCATAGGGCTCAGGTGGAGGAGAAAGTTCAGCTATAGTAAAAGTAATAAGTTGTTAATCTGAAGCCAGAAAAAATACTAAAGCTATCAAACAGCTAAAATACCTATGCGCCTTGCGCGCTCGACAGCCTCTTCGGCTCGCTTGGCTTCTTCTCAGGCCTCATGAGTTTCTTTTTCATTCCTCTTAATAGCTTCATCGGCTAGTTCTCGGCCGCCTTTCATCCAAATGTTGGAGTAAAATTTTACGCCCATCAGAGTCGCTTCAGCCGAAGGATCCTTTGTGTTCTCCACAGTAAAAACAGCCTTCGTTTGGGTTGCAGTTTTAACGTGTTCGCAGCCAGACTTTTCCAAAATTGATACAACCCCTGTAGCACCGACAAAGGCGCAGAAATCACCACGATCACTAAGGATCTCTTCAAAAGCTTCGGCTTCTTCACTGATCCATTCGATGATTCCTTCGGGATCGCCTCTAATGAATTTTTGCTCGGATGAGTAAGCACCCACCTTTGCAAAACTGTCTTTTAGCTTCTTGACACAATCCAAGGATTTCTCATAATATCTTTCCTTTGATTCTCGAAGTTCATCTACATTCTTCTTCAACCTTGCGCTAGTCCACTCACTTATTTCTTGCTTCGCCTTAGCCACTTCGAAATCTTCATTCTTCTCGGCAAGTTTTTTCTTTAAATTTTCTATTTCGTCCTATGAACTTCGGACTATGCGGCAAGATTGGCTTCACTAGCCTTGACCCTATCCACCAAGGAAAGTAGAATTTTGTCCTTCTCTGCAGCTTCATTCCTCAGTTTGATAACCTTCGACCGAAGATTACCAAGGGCTATCTGGCAACTTTCATCCTCAACATTTTTCTGTGCTCTCATAGCATTGCTCAGAATTAAGCCCTGCAAAAAGAAGATAAAGAATCAGCACAAGAATAAGACACAAGAAATAATCTGCCCTCCATACCTTCAGACTATTGTACACAGGGCTGTCGACGAGGTCATCCTTCGACATAGCAGAAAGGTCAACTTCAAGCTTCGGAAATCCTATATTTTTTGCAATCTCCCGACAAACATATATTTCCTTGTTGTCCGGAAGGCATTATAAAAAGTCATCTTCATTAGTACCATGATACACCAAGCCCCCCTTTGGGTACTTCAGTTCCTGGGCGTAGTGTTTGGCCTCTGCAATTTCTTCTTCAGACAACTTTTTACCCAAAGCATGTCGAATGATGAAGCTAAGCTCTTCAGCAAGTGCTTCGGGAGTAGGAGATTCAACTTTTTCGGGCGCATCTTTTTCCTCCAGAGCTAAACCAGCGTCTGAAGACCCTTGTTCAGTTCTTTGCTCAGTTCCAGCAGGCTCTGCTTCAGTCGGTGCTAGGGGCCCAGCTTTGGGTTCAGCACGAACTATAGCAGCTTCGGTAGTCTCCATTGCAGGAGCATGAGTTGATGCCCTTGTCGACTCTAGGACGGCGTCCAGCACGCTAGCCATCCTTCTCCTCTTAGGAGTTATTGCAGGAGCTTTTGATACCTTCGGCAATTCTGGCTCCAGTGGCGGGCTTAAGATTTTTGGTAGCTCTGCCGTTTCCTCTAGCTCTAGTTCTTCGGCCGCCTTTTCTTTGTCTTTGGTTGACCCGGTTGCAGGTACTTTTGACACCTCCGTTGATCCTTCTTTGGAGCCGGTACGAGCTGGCTGTCCTGGCTCAGTGGTGGAAGATGTCTCTTCAACAAGCTTCGGCACCGTGGCCGTCTCAATATATCTAGGCCGGTGCGTCAACACCTTAATCTTCTTACCCTTCGGCGCAACAGAGGTGGCCGAAGTAGCACCTTTTCTTTTCTTTCCTTGCTTTCGCAAGGGATAGCTATAATCTGGATATACGAAACCAATTGTCGGCGTTTTGAGACCGGGGGTCCCTCAGGCCGACGAGTGAGTGCCGCGTGTCCCAGCCCAGATGGGTCGAGCGCGTGGGCGAGCGCGAAGGGGGGAAAGGAGCGAGGCGGCCCGAGACCGGCGTGAGAGAGGTGGGAATCCCGCGGCCTTCGTGTTCGTCCCGTGCCCAGGTCGGGTGTGCTTGCAGTAGGGGGTTACAAGCGTCCACGCGGGTGAGGGAAGCGAGCGGCCCCAAGAGAGCGCCTGTCCCGTCCTCGTCCCGCGCGGCCATCCCTCTCTAAGAGGGCCCTGGTCCTTCCTTTTATAGATGCAAGGAGAGGATCCAGGTGTACAATGGGGGTGTAGCAGAGTGCTACGTGTCTAGCGAGGGAGAGCTAGTGCCCTGAGTACATGCCAATGTGGCAGCCGGAGAGATCTTGGAACCCAACTAGTGTGATGTCGTGGCCGTCGGAGGAGCGGCGGAGCTTGGCGGAGGGACAGCTGTCGGAGCGGTTGTGTCCTTGCTGACGTCCTCCTGCTTCCGTAAGAGAGCTGAGAGCCGCCGTCGTCACAGGGCATGCGGGGCGCCATCATTGCCTATCTGGTGGAGACAGCCAGATGGGACACCGGTCTTGTTCTCTGCGGCCCGAGTCAGCTCGGGGTAGGGTGATGATGGCGCTTCCTGTTGACGTGGCTGGCCTGCGCCCTAGGTTGGGCAACGTGGAGGCTCCTCCGAAGCTGAAGTCGAGTCTGTCTTCCATGGCCGAGGCCAAGTCCGAACCCCTGGGTCGGGCGAGGCGGAGGTCGTCGGCAGAGGCCAGGGCGGTGTCCGAGCCCTGGGGTCGGGCGAAGCGGAGTTCGTCGTCTTCCGGGTCTTAGCCCGAGTCCGAGCCCTGGGTCGGGCGGAGCGGAGTTCGCCGTCTTCCGGGTCTTAGCCCGAGTCCAAGCCCTGGGGTCGGGCGAAGCGGAGTTCGTCGTCTTCCGGGTCTTAGCCCGAGTCCGAGCCCTGGGTCGGGCGGAGCGGAGTTCGTCGTCTTCCGGGTCTTAGCCCGAGTCCGAGCCCTGGGTCGGGCGGAGCGGGGTTCGCCGTCTTTCGGGGCTGAGCCCGAGTCTGAGCCCTGGGTCGGGCGGAGCGGAGTTCGCCGTCTTCCGGGTCTTAGCCCGAGTCCGAGCCCTGGGTCGGGCGGAGCGGAGTTCGCCGTCTTCCGGGGCTGAGCCCGAGTCCGAGCCCTGGGTCGGGCGGAGCTTCCTTTGCGTTAAATGCTCCTGCGACTTGGTCGGTCGGTGCGACGATTCAGTCAGGGTTGCTTCTTAGCGAAGGCAGGGCCTCGGGTGAGCCGAAGATGTGTCCGCCGTTGGAGGGGGGCCTCGGGCGAGACGGAAATCCTCCGGGGTCGGCTGCCCTTGTCCGAGGCTAGGCTCGGGCGAGGCGTGATCGAGTCGCTCGAATGGACTGATCCCTGACTTAATCGCACCCATCAGGCCTTTGCAGCTTTATGCTGATGGGGGTTACCAGCTGAGAATTAGGAGTCTTGAGGGTACCCCTAATTATGGTCCCCGACAGTAGCCCCCGAGCCTCGAAGGGAGTGTTAGCACTCGCTTGGAGGCTTTCGTCGCACTTTTTTGCAAGGGGACCAGCCTTTCTCGGTTGCATTTTGTTCCGGTGGGTGCGCGCGAGCGCACCCGCCGGGTGTAGCCCCCGAGGCCTCGGAGGAGTGGTTTCACTCCTTCGAGGTCTTAATGCCTTGCGTAATGCTTCGGCTGGTCTGGTTGTTCCCTCATGCGAGCTGGCCGTATCCCGGGTGTACGGTCGGGGCCCAAGTTCTCGGGCTGGTATGTTGACGCTGTCAACGGTTTGGCCGGAGCCGGGTTTGCGAGAGCAGCCCCCGAGCCTCTGCACAGGGCAAGAGGGCGATCAGGGACAGACTCGGCTTTTTCGCATACGCCCCTGCGTCGCCTTTCCGCAAGGAGGAGGGAGGGAGAGCGCCATGTTACCCTCGATGGGCGCCAAACATGGTGTCTCCGGTGAGCTGCAAGCGGGTAATCCGAGTGGACGTCCGTGCCCCGTTCGTTAGGGGTCGGCTAGGGGCCCAGAGGCACGCCCAAAAGTACCTGCGGGTGATCTGCCGGACCCGGTCCCCTGGCGACGGGGTCCGAGGGCTCGATGCCTCCCTCCGATGGGATTCCGTTACAAGATCGCTCCCGCTGGTCTCGGAAATGTCCTAGGGTACCTCGGGAGCGCAGCCCGAGCCTTGGTTATGTATCGAACGTACCCCTGGTCATCTCTCGCTCGGCGTCTGAGGCGGCTGTGAACCCTTCGGGGGCCAGCCTTCGAACCCCTGATCAGTAATGGGCGCGGAGCCCGAGTAGCCTGAGGCGGCCGTGGAACCCTTCGGGGGGCCGGCCTTCGAACCTCTGACCAGTAGTGGGTGTAGGGCCCACGCGATCTGAGGCGGCTGTTGAACCCTTCGGGGGGCCAGCCTTCGAACCCCTGATCAGTAAGGAGGCTCGGAGCCTGGTTCCTTCACGGGGAAGGATCCCTTTCGGGGTATCCCCCTTTCCCGGTCCCTGTCGCAAGAGATAGAGAAAGAGGAAAAAAAGGAAAAAGGATACGAAACCGAACGACGCGGCGTACCTTTTTTTGCGCGGTTGTTTCGGCGAAGGCGAAGCGTCGCCCGCTGCTCCTGCCAGAAGCGCCGCCTGTCCGGCCGCGGAGTTAATGCGATGGGGCGAGTAGTTGGCGGGGCGGCCGTTGCGCGTGCGCGAGCCGTTCGAGGAACGGATCACGGGCGCGTTGTCTTCGCGCCGTGGGAGGGGGTTCTCTTGCTGCCCCCGGATGGGACGTGAGCTTGGCTGACGACGTGACCGCTGCTCCCGCGCGCCTGCCACCGTCATTATTGCCGGCCCACTTTTGGCCGCATTGACCGCCGCGTCAGGCTGGCGCTGCTGGGTCGCGCGCTGGGTCACCTCGAGTCGCGGTATTGGTTCCGCAATCGAGGAGGCGCGGTGGTGGCGCAAGCGGCGGTGCAGTTGCTTGCATGCAGCATCCGGCGCGCCGGTTGCACGACGCGTGGGCCTGGGCCTCCATGCTGGCGTGTCGGGAGTCGGAGAAGCGCGTCCACTTGGCGCGGTTGCATGCCGCCTGCATGGCTGTCCGCCTCTTTCGCCCGTTGGTCTGGGCAAAAGTGGAGGGTCACTTGTAACCGCTGGGCGGTTGCGTGCACCACGCGCGGCGGTTTGGCTTCTTCTGCTCGGAGCCAGTCTGCATGACATGCGGGACCCAGCCCCCGCGCCGCAGGGGAGGGCTTTGGAGCGTGTTGGAGAAGACTCAGCCCGTGACGGTTGGGGGTGCAAGCAGGGGGAGTTGCCTTTAAAAGGAGGGTGACCCCTTTCGAAAGGCGACCGTGCTCCCTTATGCACCGCGTCTTTCCACCTTCCAAGCCCCCGGATGGGGGATACCCGCCGTCTTTTTGCCTCGTTGTTGGAGGGACGCAACTCCGTGGGAGTTGGCACCTTTCAGCCATCGTTCGGCTTCAAGGATTTTCATCATGCAGCCCGGCCGCACCCCTCCACCGGCGGTCACCCAAGATGGTGACCTCCAGCTTGGTGGTGGGGGAGTGCGAGCCGGGCTGCGGCTTCTGTCCCTACCTCGGCCTCAAGGATTTTCGTCATCCAGGCCAAGATGGAGGATGAGGCGAGTCGGGGGGCTGCCTCCGTGGGGGTCGGTTGCCCTCTTCTTCCCCTGGCGTCTGGGGGAGAACGACATCCTCCAGCTTCGCGGAGACTTCCTCCAGCCATGCCGGGAGAGGCGGGCCGCCGCCACTCAGCCAGGGCGCAGCACTACGTCCTCCGTCCGGACGACGGTTGCGCCGTGCACCGCGAGGGCAGCGCCCACGCTCTGGGTGGTCCTGGCAAGGGCGGAGACCTGCCGGCGCGCTTCGAGGCATCGGCAGCCGGAGATGGCTTCTCTACCGATGAGATTGCCAACTCCGCCAGTAGCCCTGGGTCTCCGTCTCCCAGCCTGAATGGCTGGCTCTCGTCCTCGGTGGGTGAGAGTCCTTCTGCCGTAGCACCCGCCCCGAAGCCGCTGCTGAAGCTGCTTCGTCGCTCGGGGCGAGGGTAGTCATCGCTGTCGCCGGATCGGGCGCCGGCGGGCCACCCGTCGGCCCGCGATCGTTCCGCGGGCTCCCCAATCTTGTGGGGTTGTTCGTGCCCGTGGGGACAGAACCGGAGTTCCGTTTGTAATGGCACTCCGAATGCCAGTGTTTTTGTTCATTATGGCTTTCGGGGCCTGAACATGTATGTAATTTCGGCACGGAGCCGTGTTTTTTCCACATTTTCGAGCGCTAAGACTCGTCTGTTGATTATCTGAACCGCTTCACCAAGCATGAGTCGCCCCGTGTCAAGGTGACGAGTGAGGTATCCGTATCCCGGAGGCGTAGGAGTCCCTCGGCTCGGTCAGCCTTGCTGTCCGAGGCTCCTCTAGCTTAGTTAAAGGGACCCCTCGGCCGCTCTTCGATGAGCCGAGGCCAGGGGTAGCGATATCAGTATGAACAGAGACGGAGTCGGCTCGAAAATGAAACCTGGTTGGCCGGAGCCTAGCCGGGTTGTCCGTTGGCAGGACTGACGTCGGAGTTGATCAGCCGAGGCCTCAGGTCGGGCTGGCGCCCTTAGGAGATGGTCGGCCGAGGCCCCAGGGGCAACCGGCCGAGCCGCCTGCTCGGGCCGGATTCCCGGAGAAGTCCCTAGCAGCGATTGCCCGGGCGTGGTGATGACGTCGTCCTTCGGAGCGGAGATCCTCGGACCGCGTTGCCGTCCGAGGTTAGGTCGGGCCTCGCCGAAGGTGTCGTCGATGCCGAGGGTGTTGCTGCCCCCTTCCAGCGTCAAGACCCGAGCCTTTTTTCGAGGAAAATTTCGACGCAGAGGGGGTTCCCCCCTTTTAGCCCCCGAGAGAGGGTCGGGCTTTGCCAAGGCGAGGCCGACCCTTCCTTGATGACTAAATTTTGCGTGGGTGCGAGGTATATGAACGACTTGAAAACATCTTAAGGGTAGAAGCGACGTAGCTGTTGGATGTTCCAAGCGTTGCCGTAGACCTCGCCTTGACTGTTGGCCAGCTTGTACGTTCCGGGCTTCAGAACTTTGGCGATGACGAATGGCCCCTCCCAGGGGGCGTGAGCTTGTGCCTCCCTCGGGCGTCTTGCCACAGCTGAAGCACCAGGTCGCCCACCTGGAAGTCTCGGGGTCGGACCCCTCGGGCGTGGTAGCGCCGCAGAGACTGCTGATACCGCGCCGAGTGTAGTAAGGCCTTGTCCCGAGCCTCTTCCAGCTGGTCCAGCGAGTCTTCTCGGCTAGCTTGGTTGCTTTGATCGTCGTAGGCCCTCACCCTCGGGGAGCCGTATTCCAGGTCAGTGGGCAAGACAGCCTCGGCCCCGTAGACCAGGAAGAACGGAGTGAAACCCGTGGCCCGGCTTGGCGTCGTCCTCAGGCTCCAGACCACCGAGGGGAGTTCCTTCATCCATCGCTTGCCGAACTTGTTGAGGTCGTTGTAAATCCGAGGCTTGAGCCCTTGTAGAATCATGCCGTTGGCACGCTCTACTTGCCCATTCGACATGGGATGGGCTACGGCGGCCCAGTCCACCCGGATGTGGTGATCCTTGCAGAAGTCCAAGAATTTTCTGCCGGTGAACTGGGTGCCGTTGTCGGTGATGATGGAGTTCGGGACCCCGAAGCGATGAATGATGTTGGTGAAGAACGTCACCGCCTGCTCGGACCTGATGATGTTCAGAGGTCGGACCTCAACCCACTTGGAGAATTTGTCGATGGCGACCAGCAGGTGCGTGTAGCCCCCGGGCGCCTTCTGCAAAGGGCCGACGAGGTCCAGACCCCACACAGCGAAGGGCCAGGTGATGGGTATCGTCTGCAGAGCCTGAGCGGGCAGGTGGGTCTGCTTCGCATAGAATTGACACCCTTCGCAGGTGCGGACAATTCTAGTGGCGTCAGCCACCGCCGTTGGCCAGTAGAAGCCTTGCCGGAAAGCATTCCCGACGAGGGCTCGAGGCGCTGCGTGATGGCCGCAAGCCCCCGAGTGTATCTCTTGCAGGAGTTCCTAACCTTCGGCGATGGAGATGCATCGCTGGAGGATGCCCGAGGGGCTGTGGTGGTAGAGCTCCTTCTCATCGCCCAGCAGGACGAACGACTTGGCGCGTCGCGCTATCCGCCGAGCCTCGGCTCGGTCGAGGGGTAGCTCTCCTTGGCGGAGATATTGCAGGTACGGGGTCTGCCAATTTCGATCAGGCGTGGCCCCGCTTCGCTCCTCCTCGACGCGCAATGCCTCGCCCTCGGAGACCGAGGGTACCTCGGGTTGAGCTGAGGGTGCCTCGGGCCGTGCCGAGGGTACCTCAGGCTGGACCGAGGGCGCCTCGGGCTCGGGAGGGTCGTCGATCTTGACGGAGGGCTGATGCAGATCCCGGGAGAAGACATCCGGGGGAACCGTTGTTTGCCCCGAGGCTATTTTTGCCAGCTCGTCCGCAGTCTCGTTGTAGCGCCGAGCGATGTGGTTAAGCTCGAGCCCGTAGAACTTGTCTTCCAGGCGCCGAACCTCACCGCAGTAGGCCTCCATCTTCGAGTCGCGGCAGTGGGAGTTCTTCATGACTTGGTCGATGACGAGCTGCGAGTCGCCGCGAGCGTCGAGGCGTCGGACCCCTAGCTCGATGGCGATTCGCAATCCGTTGATCAGAGCTTCGTACTCAGCCACATTGTTGGACGCCGGGAAATGGAGGCGTAGCACATAGCGTAGGTGTTTCCCGAGGGGTGAGACGAAGAGTAGGCCCACGCCGGCTCCCGTCTTCATCAACGACCCGTCGAAAAACATGGTCCAGAGCTCCGGTTGGATCGGAGCCGTCGGTAGCTGGGTGTCGACCCATTCGGCTACGAAGTCCGCCAAGACCTGGGACTTGATGGCCTTCCGAGGCGCGAACGAGATGGTCTCGCCCATGATTTCCACCGCCCACTTCGCAATCCTGCCCGAGGCCTCTCGGCACTGGATGATCTCCCCCAGGGGGAAGGATGACACCACAGTTACCGGGTGAGACTCGAAGTAGTGTTGCAACTTCCGCCTCGTCAGGATCACTACATACAGCAGCTTCTGAACTTGTGGGTAGCGGATCTTGGTTTCGGACAGTACCTCGCTGACAAAGTAAACCGGCCTCTGAACGGGCAATGCATGCCCCTCTTCTTGCCTCTCGACCACAATCGCGGCGCTAACCACCTGAGTGGTCGCAGCGACGTAGACCAAGAGGGCTTCTCCATTGGCTGGGGGCACCAAGATAGGCGCCTTGGTGAGGAGCGCCTTCAGGTCCCCGAGAGCTTCCTCGGCCTCAGGGGTCCAAGTGAAGCACTCGGCCTTCCTTAAGAGGCGGTACAGAGGCAGGCCTCTTTCGCCGAGGCGCGAGATGAAGCGGCTCAGGGCCGCGAGACATCCCATGACCCTTTGTACACCTTTTAAGTCCTTGATGGGCCCCATGCTGGTGATGGCTGCGATCTTCTCCGGGTTGGCTTCGATGCCCCGCTCGGAGACGATGAACCCCAAGAGCATGCCCCGGGGCACCCCGAAGACACACTTCTCGGGATTGAGCTTGACGCCTTTTGCCTTGAGACACCGGAATGTCACTTCAAGGTCGGAGAGGAGGTCGGAAGCTTTCCTTGTCTTGACTACGATGTCATCGACGTAGGCCTCGACCGTGCGACCGATGTGTTCGCCGAACACATGGTTCATGCACCGCTGGTACGTCGCACCCGCATTCCTCAAACCGAACGGCATGGTGACATAGCAGTACATGCCGAAGGGCGTGATGAAAGAAGTCGCGAGCTGGTCGGACTCTTTCATCCTGATTTGATGATACCCTGAGTAGGCATCGAGGAAAGACAGGGTTTCGCACCCAGCAGTGGAATCCACGATTTGATCGATGCGAGGTAGAGGGTAGGGAACCTTCGGACATGCTTTGTTGAGACCAGTGTAGTCTACACACATCCGCCATTTCCCCCCTTTCTTTCTCACAAGCACAGGGTTGGCGAGCCATTCGGGGTGGAATACCTCTTTGATGAACCCGGCTGCCATTAGCCTGTGGATCTCCTCGCCTATCGCTCTGCGCTTCTCCTCGTCGAATCGGCGCAGAGGCTGCTTGACCGGTCGGGCTCCGGCCCGAATATCCAGCGAGTGCTCGGCGACATCCCTCGGTATGTCGGGCATGTCCGAGGGACTCCACGCGAAGACGTCGGCGTTCGCGCGGAGAAAGTCGACGAGCACTGCTTCCTATTTGGGCTCGAGCCCGGAACCGATCCGGATCTGCTTGGAGGCGTCGCCACTGGGGTCGAGGGGGACGGTCTTAGCCGTCTCCACTGGCTCGAAGTTGCCGGCATGACGCTTCACGTCTGGCACCTCTTTGGAGAGGCTCTCCAGGTCGGCGATGAGGGCCTCGAACTCGGCGAGGGCCTCGGCGTACTCCATGCACTCCACGTCGCATTCGAACGCGTGTTTGTACGTGGGGCCGACGGTGATGACCCCGTTGGGGCCCGGCATCTTGAGCTTCAAGTAGGTGTAGTTGGGGACGGCCATGAACTTCGCGTAGCATGGCCTCCCCAGCACCGCGTGGTAGGTTCCTCGGAACCCGACCACCTCGAACGTCAGAGTCTCCCTTCGGAAGTTGGAGGGTGTTCCGAAACAGACAGGGAGGTCGAGTCGTCCGAGGGGCTGGACGCGCTTCCCGAGAATGATCCCGTGGAAGGGCGCAGCGCCTGCTCGGACGGAGGACAGATCGACGCGCAGGAGCCTGAGGGTCTCGGCGTAGATGATGTTGAGGCTGTTGCCCCCGTCCATAAGGACCTTGGTGAGCCTGACGTCACCGATGACAGGGTCGACGACGAGCGGGTATTTCCCCGGGCTCGGCACGTGGTCGGGGTGATCAGCTTGGTCGAAGGTGATGGGCTTGTCGGACCAGTCTAGGTAGGCTGGCGCCGCCACCTTCACCGAGCAGACCTCCCGGCACTCTTGCTTGCGATGCCGAGCCGAGGCATTCGCCGCGTGCCCGCCGTAGATCATGAAGCAGTCGCGGACCTCGGGGAACTCTCCTGCTTGGTGATCTTCCTGAGCATCTTGTCAAAGAGGTTGGCACCTCCGGGGGGCTTCCGAGGGTTCTTGTACTCGGCGGCGGCGACAAGGTCCGCGTCGGCGGTGTCGCGTTTCGCTTGCGACTTCTTCTTGCCCTTCTTCTTGGCGCCGCACGGAGTAGACGCCTCGGGAGCATCTTCCGACGGGCGGCCCTGGGGCTGCTTGTCCTTTCGGAAGATAGCCTCGACCGCCTCCTGGCCAGAGGCGAACTTGGTGGCGATGTCCATCAGCTCGCTCGCCCTGGTGGGGGTCTTGCGACCCAACTTGCTCACCAGGTCGCGGCAGGTGGTGCCGGCAAGGAACGTGCCGATGACATCTGAGTCGGTGATGTTGGGCAGCTCGGTGCGCTGCTTCGAGAACCGCCGGATGTAGTCCCGAAGAGACTCTCCCGGCTGCTGTTGGCAGCTTCGGAGGTCCCAGGAATTCCCAGGGCGCACATACGTGCCCTGGAAATTTCCGGCGAAGGCTTGGACCAGGTCATCCCAGTTGGAGATCTGCCCCGGAGGCAGGTGCTCCAACCAGGCGCGAGCGGTGTCGGAGAGGAACAGGGGGAGGTTGAGGATGATGAGGTTGTCGTCGTCCGTTCCACCCAGTTGGCAGGCCAGGCGGTAGTCCGTGAGCCACAATTCCGGCCTCGTTTCCCTCGAGTACTTTGTGATAGTAGTCGGGGGTCGGAACCGGGTCGGGAACGGTGCCCGCCGGATGGCCCGGCTGAAGGCCTGCGGACCGGGTGGTTCGGGTGAGGGACTCCGATCCTCCCCGCTGTCGTAGCGTCCCCCACGCCTGGGGTGATAGCCTCGGTGCACCCTCTCATCGAGGTGGGCTCGACGGTCGCGGTGATGGCGCTCGTTGCTGAGGTGGCCCGGGGCCGCAGGCGCGGTGTTGCGCGTGCGTCCGGTGTAGACCGAGGCTTCCCGCATGAATCGGGAGGTCGCGGCATGAGGTTCCGAGGGGTATCCTTGCCTTCGGGAGGCAGTGGTCTCGGCCCGTCGGACCGCAGCGCCTTCCAGGAGATTTTTGAGTTCTCCCTGGATTCGCCGACCCTCGGTGGTGGATGGCTCCGACATCGCGCGGAGGAGCATCGCTGCTGTGGCCAGGTTCTGACCGACCCCACTGGATGCAGGTGGTGGCCTGACCCTGACGACATCGGCGACGCGGTGCTGGAGACCCTGGGGCAGGTGACGTATTTCTCCGGCCGGGGGTTGGCCCACCCATGCCTGCCCGACGTCCCGGCGGATCGGCTCAAGCGCTCCTGCTCCCTCGTCGATCCTGGCCTGCGCCCCGCGGACTTGCTCAAGCTGTGGGTCGTAACCCCCCGCCGGAACGGGGACCACAGCTAGCTCCCGCGGGATGTCAGCGCGAGGCACCGTCCCAGGGGGAGCACCGTCCTCCGGCATGCCGAGATGATTGCCTTCGGAGGGACCCCCTAGATCGATGTGGAAACATTCGCGGCTTGGGCCACAGTCCTCGTCGTCGAGGCTGCGGCTACCGTCGGAACAGTCGGAGAGGCAGTAGTCACATGCGGTCATGAAGTTCCGCATGGCACTGGGGTTGCCAAATCCAGAAAAATCCCAACAGATGTTGGGGTCGTCATCTTCCTCGGACCCAGAGGGCCCGTAGGTCGAGACGTCCGTCAGCCGGTCCCAAGGCGACCGCAAGCGAAACCCCAGAGGGTTTGTACTTGCCTCTACAAGGGCGCCCACCAAAGCAAGATTGCTAGGCGGGTTGAGGCTGAGTACAAATGACGTAGGATGGGAATCGGTTGGTACCTTTTGGTCGTCGAGCGGCGATGAAGTCACGTCGAGGACTGACTGCATCGTCGCCTCCGGTACGAGGGCGACGTCCTGCAAGCTTTTCGCAAGCGCGCTGGTGTCGTCCACTTGCTCGGGATTGGCGTGTCGCGGGGAGACGGCGCTCGCCTTCGTCTCAAACGCGAGGTCGACGCCCAACGCGCCCTTCGTTGGGGTGCTAGGGACGTCGACTTGCTCGACAGCCGACGAGGCGCGGCCTCCTGCTTGGCCTTGGTTGCCCCGCCTCCTCCTCCGTTGGCGGGGGAGAGGACGGGGCGAGCTCGAATGTTGTCCTTCCGCCACGCGGGGAAGTCGTCGTCGATTCCGCCGCCGGCGGGCGGGCTGTCGGCCGCCATTGTCGTTGTCGCGCGGCGGTGGAAGGAGTATCATGTCGTAGCTGCCGTCGAGGGACATGAACTCAAGACTCCCGAAACAGAGCACCGTCCCGGGTTGGAGAAGTTGTTGGAGACTGCCCATCTGGAGCTTGACGGGAAGTTGTTCGTCAACACACAGCAGGCCCCTACCTGGCGCGCCAACTGTCGGTGTTTCGAGACCGGGGGGTCCCTCAGGCCGACGAGTGAGTGCCGCGTGTCCCAGCCCAGATGGGTCGAGCGCGTGGGCGAGCGTGAAGGGGGGAAAGGAGCGAGGCGGCCGGAGACCGGCGTGAGAGAGGTGGGAATCCCGCGGCCTTCGTGTTCGTCCCGCGCCCAGGTCGGGTGCGCTTGCAGTAGGGGGTTACAAGCGTCCACGCGGGTGAGGGAAGCGAGCGGCCCCAAGAGAGCGCCTGTCCCGTCCTCGTCCCGTGCGGCCAACCCTCTCTAAGAGGGCCCTGGTCCTTCCTTTTATAGATGCAAGGAGAGGATCCAGGTGTACAATGGGGGTGTAGCAGAGTGCTACATGTCTAGCGAGGGAGAGCTAGTGCCCTGAGTACATGCCAATGTGGCAGCCGGAGAGATCTTGGAACCCAACTAGTGTGATGTCGTGGCCGTCGGAGGAGCGGCGGAGCCTGGCGGAGGGACAGCTGTCGGAGCGGTTGTGTCCTTGCTGACGTCCTCCTGCTTCCGTAAGAGAGCTGAGAGCCGCCGTCGTCACAGGGCATGCGGGGCGCCATCATTGCCTATCTGGTGGAGACAGCCAGATGGGACACCGGTCTTGTTCTCTGCGGCCCGAGTCAGCTCGGGGTAGGGTGATGATGGCGCTTCCTGTTGACGTGGCTGGCCTGCGCCCTAGGTTGGGCAACGTGGAGGCTCCTCCGAAGCCGAAGTCGAGTCTGTCTTCCATGGCCGAGACCGAGTCCGAACCCCTGGGTCGGGCGAGGCGGAGGTCGTCGGTAGAGGCCAGGGCGGTGTCCGAGCCCTGGGGTCGGGCGAAGCGGAGTTCGTCGTCTTCCGGGTCTTAGCCCGAGTCCGAGCCCTGGGTCGGGCGGAGCGGAGTTCGCCGTCTTCCGGTTCTTAGCCCGAGTCCGAGCCCTGGGGTCGGGCGAAGCGGAGTTCGTCGTCTTCCGGGTCTTAGCCCGAGTCTGAGCCCTGGGTCGGGCGGAGCGGAGTTCGCCGTCTTCTGGGTCTTAGCCCGAGTCCGAGCCCTGGGTCGGGCGGAGCGGGGTTCGCCGTCTTCCGGGGCTGAGCCCGAGTCCGAGCCCTGGGTCGGGCGGAGCGGAGTTCGCCGTCTTCCGGGTCTTAGCCCGAGTCCGAGCCCTGGGTCGGGCGGAGCGGAGTTCGCCATCTTCCGGGGCTGAGCCCGAGTCCGAGCCCTGGGTCGGGCGGAGCTTCCTTTGCGTTAAATGCTCCTGCGACTTGGTCAGTCGGTGCGGCGATTCAGTCAGGGTTGCTTCTTAGCGAAGGCAGGGCCTCGGGCGAGCCGAAGATGTGTCCGCCGTTGGAGGGGGGCCTCGGGCGAGACGGAAATCCTCCGGGGTCGGCTGCCCTTGTCCGAGGCTAGGCTCGGGCGAGGCGTGATCGAGTCGCTCGAATGGACTGATCCCTGACTTAATCGCACCCATCAGGCCTTTGCAGCTTTATGCTGATGGGGGTTACCAGCTGAGAATTAGGAGTCTTGAGGGTACCCCTAATTATGGTCCCCGACACCAATGACGTCAAAAACTCTATTTAACCTTTTCTTGCCCCGCCCTTCGAAGGCCAAAGTCAGGGCATCATCTTCGGCTCTCGTGTAAGCCCCAAGCAACTCGTTACTGGTTGCCTCAATCAGTTCAACCATTCATCGTTCGGCTCATCAAACTCACCTCTGTATCTGAAGGTGTATCTTAGGTAGACCAAGCCGCCTTGACTAGACCTAGTAGCAGCTTTCTTCGGCATTTCCCAGTCATTCACAAGAGGCCACACTCTATAGGCAATGTGCTCTTAGACCAAGTCTCTCGTGCTAATAAAAGTGCACACAGTGTTAAAACTCCTCTGACATGTTTCTATTTAATTTCCAAGAGTGGTGGCTGGTCTTCTGATGCCGAAGCGAGACCAAATAGGGCGTTGGATAATCCCTTTTATATCTTCCCTTGCAATTAAGTCATTCTTCATATAAAACCATTCTTCTATCTAGGCCCCTGGCCACCTCTTCCAAATGTCGGAACTAGGTAGCTCACGTCAGGGCGAGGCATGAAGCCGTAACAACTAAAATTATTATGATACTGTTCCTTCCTAGTAGCCTTCGTTTCGTAAGACAGCCCATGCATATTGCAGAATCATTTTGCACTTGGCTCCAGTCCTTGGCTTCTCACAGCCCAAATAAAAACACCCATCCTGATAATGGCTTCGGGGGTAATCTGATGAAGAAAAATTTCAAAGGTCTTCAGCACTTCAACCATAAATTTACTTAATGGGAACCGAAGTCCTACCTTCATGAAGCTCCTGTAAACAACCACTTCATTAGCTTCGGGTGCAGGGGCAGTGTTATCACCTACAGCCCTCACAATAGAAATATCGCGAAAATATCTTCCTTTCATCGCATCAATCTGACTTCGCTTGATGGTTGATTTCCCGAAGACAGTGTGGCTTGGTCGCCATGGGTGATTTTTGGCATCTTCGTTCTCACTCTCTACATCAAAACTCCCTTTGTCACTAGAGCTCTCAGATATCCCAGCTAATGTTTCATATGCAATCTTTTCCGTGTTGGTTTTCTCCATAGGTTCGTAAAATCCGGATAGGGTTGAGTCAGCAACTTTCTTCTTAGCCATAATATTTTGTCGAAATGACGAAGCTAAAAAAAATCAATCAAAATTTAACAAAGCAAGAAAGCTTAAGATAGCAAGCACAATGTAAGCAAATGAAATGGCATAGAAAATGCTTTCAAACCACGCTCATATTTATATACACCTCGCCCCACAGATAGGTGGGTCCAGTATGTCAGTGACTTTCGCTATTCTAGCTAAGGGAAGGCGTTTTTTTCGGACTTTCGGCTAAAGTTGTTTGTTCACGTCACAGTCTGAATTTATGAAGTACAAAAACAAATTAATACTGCGATGGGCTACTGTTGGGGGCCTTCCTCTTTCGAAGGTCCTCAAAAACTCAACTAACATGTTTCTCAGTATGACTGACTATTACAGGAGGCTTCGGCCTTGAGATGAAGGTGTGCGTAACATGAAGATGCGGTTTGAAGAAAGGGCGAATGAGCGCCAAAGCTATGGCTGAAGGGCCTTCGGCTTAGCATAATAACGATGGTGAATGATGAAACCGACCTAAAGAAGAAAAGACTACCTGGTCCTTGATAGTTTGCTTCATGGTCAACAGTAAATGTTAGGGACATGAATGTAATTTTGACTAGGCTGCGTCATGTGCCTATAAATATATGAACAGTAACATCGTACTATTCACGCTGGATTGTAATCACTCTCGCGTCGCTCCTCCTTTTCCACCTTCTGTCAAGCCGAAGGTACAAATGTAATATAAATATTATTGATATTTATTCATGTTTATAAAATAAGAATGTAAATAATCTAATGATTTGGAATGATTATTTATACTCTTTCTGTATTTCACATGTCTCTATTTACATCTTTATTCACTGAAATAATGAAGGTATGCCCTTCATGACCTTCGTCTAAAGATTATTATATCCCAGGGGAGATAATGTTTCGAAGGACAAAGGTCTCTAATCATTAACGAATGTATTGTTTTATTCTTGGTATATAGCATCCGAGAACAAAGACCAACACCGCCTAACATTACATTCACCATCGTCATCAACCATCCCTATTCTCCATAAGCCAACAGATATATCACACCGACACTATAGCTCACTGTAAGGTTAGTCAATATTAAACTAAAGTTGATCATCTCCTTGACAATCACTCGTCGCACTTAAACATCATAGGAATATGTCAACACGGTGCTCGATCGCAAGCATGATAACTTGTGAATCTTAAGATTTGTAGTCTCCTCGTCTCTCGCAAGTGTTCATATATATATGGTGTGTGCGTCTGTTAACAACAGAAACGAGATGTGATGACATGAAACAGGATCGAAGTGGCACGTACGTCCTCTAAAAAGAAATTGAATCCCTAACGATCTTCTCGTCTACTAGATCTCTGTTGATTTGTTGGTGAAATCGTCATATACAAATCTCCATTAAGTACGTTCCAGTGCTATACGTACAAAAACCTGTTTGTTAGATAGTTCCGCAGCTTTTCATGTGGCAACAATTAGTTATGTTTAGCGTTGCGACGGCGGCCGCGCGAGATGGAGCCCTTGCGGCGGACCGTCCGCGACACCAGAGTGAGCCTCGGACAGGAACACAATAAAAATATGCGTTAACACTATGGACTGTCCGAAGGAGAAGCAAACACCGTCCGGGACCAAGCGGACCGTTCGACCTCAAGCACGGACTGTCCGGTCGATGAAAAACCAGAAAAACCCGAAGGTAATGGGTTCGGTAAAATGCATTTTTAGCATCCTCGCGGACCGTCCAGGGTGCACGGCCGGACCGTCCGCGACTGCTTTATCTGACATCTAACGACACATTAAATGCACTATAGCCGTTGATATAGCCGTTACTGCTGACCGTTGCGATTTCAGCCATTGATGTGCAGGGACGGACCGTCCGGACCAGGGGCATTGACCATCCGCGATTGGCAGGAAGGAGTCAACGACTAGAAAGTAGTTGGTGGCTATAAATACAACTCCAACCACCTCCATTCAATACATCCAAGCATTCTACTCATACACATTCAATACAAGAGCTAGCAATTCATTCCAAGACACATTCAAAGCTTCCAATATCTCCAAGTTCCACAATTAAGACAAGTGATCATTAGTGATTAGTGACTTGAGAGAGTGTGATTCGTGTTTCATTTGTTGCTCTTGTTGCTTGGCTTTTAATCGTGCTTTCTTCATCTCCTTCTAAACTCTCTAGTGACTTGTAAAGCTAGCAAGAGACACCTAAGTATGTGGTGATCCTTGCGGGGTCTTTGTGATCCTTGAGATTAAGAAGAAACACTCTATCGGTCTGAGTGATCGATTGAGAGAGGAAAAGAGTTGAAAAAAGACCCAGCCTCCGTGACCTCCTCAACGGGGAGTATGTTCATTGGAACCGAACCTCGGGAAACAAATCGTTGTGTCCATTTGTGTTGATCTTCACCTTACAATTTGATTGCTTCTCTCCCCTTTCTCTAAGTTCTCTTGCTCATAATCTTTTGAGTTAGCTCCCAAAGTTATCCACATTGATTGAGCAACTTATAGTAAGAAGAACTCTCTTATACACTTCGTATTCATTATTATTTGTTTCTAATACTAACCCCAGGTAAAGTTCGTATTCAAAGTTTATAATTTACAGATTTCGCCTATTTACCCAAGTCTAGGCGAATTTCAAATATAGTCTACTCAACCATGTACTCTTGCACTTACCAATGTCCCTAGGTTTCATCCACCATGATCAGTCTCTCGGCCTTTTTTTTAGTTCTTTGGTTGAAGCCTTATAATGTGTGTCATTCACCGTTCCTAGTCCATCACCGTTCCTAAGCTAGTCCATCACGTAAACCCGCCTAACATTATATTCACCATCGTCATCAACCATCCCTATAAATTCTCCATAAGCCAACAGATATATCGCACCGACACTATAGCTCACACTAACGTTAGTCGATATTAAACTAAAGCCGATCATCTCCCTCGCAATCACTCGTCGCACTTAAACATCATAGGAATATCTCTACACTGTGCTCGATCGCAAGCATGATAACTTGTGAATCTTAAGATTTGTAGTCTCCTCGTCTCTCGCAAGTGTTCATATATATATATATATATATATATATGGTGTGTGCGTGTGTTAACGACAGAAACGAGACGATGTGACATGAACAGGATCGAAGTGCCACGTACGTTCTCCAAAAAGAAATTGAAAATCTCTAAATATCTTCTCGTCTACTAGGTTTCTGTTGATTTGTTGGTGAAATCGTCATATACAAATTTCCATTAGGTTCCACTGCTATACGTACAAAAACCTGTTTGTTAGTTCCGCAATCCGCAGTTTTTCATATATTATTATTAAGGTCCATAATAATATTCTCTTGGCTGCCATACGTCAATCGCTTTCGTTGGCTGGCTACTGGCTGGCAAGCACAGCAAAATGAGCCTCTTCTGCTTGATGGCTACACAACTTTCTAGAACACGGAAGCCCCAAGTTTTCATATAAGGACTTGTTCGATTATTCTTAATACATATGGATTGAATGAGATTAGAAAAAATTAATAAGAAGTTTGACTTATTTGGGATTCAAACTCATCCAATCCTACTCAATCCACATGGATTAAAAGCTAACCGAACAAACCCTAAGTGGTGCGTGTAAAATATCTTTGATTACGTAAGCTTTCATGTGACAATTAATTAAGGTTCCGTTTCAATCGCATGGGATAAACTTTAGCTTCCTGCTAAACTTTAGTCATATAAATTAAAGTGCTAAAGTTTAGCTTCTTGGGGTATTTGGACTACTCTAATAAAGTTTAGCATATTGAAATAAAAAGACACTCATGCCTCTAATACGGAGAGAGAGAGAATAGGGTTAGAGGGTATGAGTGGAAAATGAGGTTTCCTAGCCCATGTTTAGCTCCTTTAGCACTTCTTGAGCAGCTTATGAGATAATAGGTGCTAAATTTTATCACACCACCATTGGTTCTCCTAATTAGATCACTAAAAGCCTAAAAATAGCTAAAAAAAACTGCTAAAATTTATCTCTTGAGATTAAAACAGGGCCTAATTACTTATGTTGAGCGTTGCGACGGCGGCCGCGAGAGATGGTAATGGAGAAGATCAACTTTTAAATCTCTCTCTTTTGTTCTATGAATGCATGCACGTAATATCTTGGGTCACTTTGTTCTCTTGATTAGTTTCGTTGTATACGTGGCTGATGGGACTCTGATCCATTGACCCGAACAAAGGAGTGCGAAGACGGAGGACAAACTAGCTAGCTAGTCCATGTGTAGATTGGGACTTGGATGTGAGGAGTGCGAGAGTGGCAGAAGCCTGACGACGCCACTATGAAAAACCAAACCTTTTAATTATCTCTCGACAATGACTCGTCACTCCTCACATGTGATTGATCACATATCAACCAGAGTGTTGGCAGGCGCCAAACGAAAGGGGAAAAATAGAGAACTATATTCCGAAGAGTCATATATCTCTACTAGATGAGTGTCCCGCGCGTTACAACGGAAATATATAATACTATGATAACTTAT